>OX369266.1:2027128-2712122 GCA_947284805.1 Coleophora flavipennella
TTGGCAATAGTCACACTTTTGTTTGCATTCCTTGGAAAAAAGTTGTAGTATGATGAGTAGAATCCCCAGTTAACAGGTCCTGCGCCAGTAGGAGATCACACGGCACACCTGAAAGGCCAAGATCAGGTTTTTATAAACAAAGTAGGTAGGTATATCATAACTGAAAAATCTCGGATAAATGATTCTGTCTGGTCATATATTTGATTTTCAATACTGCTGGCTCGCGTCAAGCGGTTGCGTCAAAGGGGCCGCCCTGAGTTCAGTCGCGGCGACGTTACTGCTGCGATAATCTTGTTTCAGTCTTTAATTATTAATGTAGGCGAAGATATTTCGTCCAGCAGTGAAAAATTATAATTTATCAATTTAAAAAAATATAATTGTTTTATCTCAACACATTTCCAGAACTCCGTTCGGGTGTACTGCAGCTTTAACCCCGAACGTACTTTTAATACCTTTATTCTTGTCAATATGAGTAAAGTTATAGTAACCCTTATGACGAGCGCGACACACTGAAATGGCTTTTGCTTCGGTGTGTCGCCACCCTAATATCTCGCGTGCTTCGTGATTGTTTATTATTATAAATATAGGCGATGTTAAGATGATGTTATTAAGTATGGACAAATAAAATATGATATGAAATTGATTATTTTGTTTAACTCTTTGTAGCACAGATTTTTTTAAATTAAGTAAGGTAAGTATAGAAATGTTTTTGATGTGTAACATGTTTCTTCTCGCTTTCCTGCAATTTGTGCGAGTGATTTCGTGTAACAGGAAATACAAACGTTTTTTAAGTCACGAAGACTAAGGTAACATGGCCATGCCGCCTAATGTAAGTCCAAAAGCAAAGATAATCCGAAGGCCTACTATCCGAAGGCCTGGCCTGTGAACAATTCAATAATTCCATAAATATATTGTAATAGGTATGTTATTAAACTTTTTTTTTTTTAATTCACAATTGGTAAACCCTTGACAACATCTCACCTGGTGGTAAGTACGTACGTCAGTTTTAGAAGTCTTATTTTTACTGTGCACTTACACTATTCACACACGAATACTTTTTAATTATATCCAGGGAGCAGAGTGCGCGAGACTGCTCGGGTCTTCTCTTGTCGCCTCACGGCGACCGAGGAGTCCGGTTCGGGACCAGGTCCCCTGCCGGAGGGGTCTTCCGCGGCTCGCGACTACGAGCCGGCAGCTGTGGTGGGCCTAGGCCCCGTTCCGTCGCTCCCTGCTGGCTGCATGCATGATGCCTCCTGCGGTGCGTCCTGGAGTTGGTGTCGGTCGGCTAACTCCCGGGGGAGCGCTCTTCTTTCCAGCGGCTTTGCTTGGGCCGGTGCCAAGTCCCTGATGTGCTCGAAGCCAGAGAGGTCGGCACGATGGAACATTTGATACGCCAGGCGGGCGACGAACGACTCTATCGTCTCTACCCGGAGGTCTCGTCTGAGAACCTCGTTCCTGACGTATCTGAACGAGTGCGCGAGAACAAAGGATTGCGGCTATATATAGGCTGGCTCCGCTGGCTTGCCACTACCCCCCCTCTGGACTTGGCTTGATTACGTGGCACGGTTAGATTGGCTGGCAACTATGACATGTGTGATAGTGACGTGGCTATCGGCTGGCTTGTAGGCTCTCCGGGGCATTCCCGGCTGGTTAGCTGATAGGCAGTGCGTTACAATATATTTTGTCGCATATTACACATCATATGCGACTACTGTGTAGGGCTCGTTCGTTTTTAGGGTTCCGTTACTCAAATGGAAAAAACGGAACCTTTTTAGGATCAGTTTGTTGTTGAGTTGAAATTTAAACCATATACGCCGTTCTACGGTCCCTTGAAAGTGTGAAAAAATCACACTTCTAAGTTTACTTAAAAAAAAAGATACGGCCGTTTATACAGAAAAAAAAAAACGTACGTTTCGATAGTCTCAAAGGTATAAAAATTCATAGGGTATTTTCCGTTGACCTAGAACTTTGAAATTTGGCAATTAATACCGTCTTATACTACGAATATAGGGAAAAATCTAAAACTATACATTTATTAAGAAATCATTAAAAAATTTGGTCTTTATTTAAAGTACGTAATCAATTACGTAAGGAACGCTGGTCCAAATTTTGAATTGAGCTTACCGTGTCTTGTGGGGTGTCGTATGAAAGTTAGACCAGTTGGGTGATAAAACCGAGAATCGGAGTCTTTGGGTAAAAACCCGGGTGCTTGCCTATCTATTGCATGACAACGTTGTATTGAGTTTTTAGGAAAGGGACAGATTTGTCAACAACTCATGAACGTCCCCATTGGTGGGAGACCGTGCTTCCCAGATCGGGGAAGGTTAGGCGTACTCCACAAATGGGGTCAAATCAGGGTTCATGAAGGCTTAGAGCTAGTGGTACTACACTCCGAAATTCAGTAAAAACCTGCAAATGGTGTTAGAAGCATAAAGGTCGGATTGATCTTTGAGCCATGTGAATCAATTTGACCCGTTGCGCAAAAAAAAAAAAAAAAAAAGGAGACGAGTTATACAACATAACGTAATCTTTTTTTGTATGGGGAAAAAATGTTCTGAAACCTATCGTGTGTGAAAGGGCTTTTCAAGTCTATTCTAAAAATATATCACATCATTACATTTCAGTCACAAAAAAAGACAAAAATAAATTATTTTAAATAGGTGTTTACATACATTTTTAAATAGTTAAAAAAAACTTATTGTATATTACATATAATGTCATGATTCAGATTACAGCCTCAGGTAATAGATTTGTTATGGTATTTGTTATAGAATCAACATATATATCTTTGTCATTTATTTTATAATATCCTCTAGAGCACAAGCATTTTTTGACATGAGTCTTGAATTTATTCTATGACAAACTAGATTCATTTTCTGGAATTTTATTGTAGAATCTTATACACTGCCCCACAAATGACTTTTTAACCTTACTCAGTCTCGAAAAGGCTATATCTATTTTATTAACATTTCTTAAATTCAAATTGTGCCTGACACTGTTTTTAGGAAATAAATGCAAATTCCTACGAACTAAATGATTTTTTCATATATAAATTGACTAGCAACAGTTAAAATACTGATTTCTTTGAACTTATTCTGTAACGACTCACGTGATCGCATCTGATAGATTGCGCGGATAGCTCTTTACTGCAAGATGAAAATAGTTTCTATATCGGTCGCATGCCCCCACAGTAAGATGCCATAAGACATTATACTATGGAAGTAACTAAAATACACTAGTCTCGCAGTACCCACATCCGTTAACTGTCTTATTTTCTTAACGGCATAAGCAGCTGAACTAAGCCTTCCCGCTAATGTTTCACAAATTTTTATATAAATTTTAAGTAATTATCATTTTCAAAACGTAACAAGTTTGGGCTCCTCCAGATACGAGACGGTTGAATCATTTTTGATAAAATATACCTCAAATGATACGTAATATCTTCATATCTTAACTCCAAGAAACTTTGAAAACATGTAATTAAAAAAAAATAATTATTTCGTTCTTTATATTGCATTTTTGTATGGAATGGTATGTAAATAAAAAAAAAACATTTGGAGATATACTATTTTATACTTACTATAACAATATTAGATAATTTAATAAGATATAATTCTTTTTAGGATCGTCAATTGACATTAGTAGGTACTGGGACAGTTGTATTGTGATGGCACGAGTTGAGCTTTTGATGGAGATCGATTGTCTTACACTAGCCTAAAAAACAAAAAAATAAAAAATGTGTGTGTGTGTGTGTCTATACGTCCGTCCGGTGAGAGCACCGGAACTAGAGAGTTAACTGCTGGACGGATTTGGGTAAAATTCGGGTTAGGGCAATATTATTTTAAAATCTGCAGGCGTTTTTTTTAAATTTCCTCTACATTGATTTTTTAGGGTTGTCACCATAGTAAAAATCACTTAATATTTTTTTTACTCAAAAATGGCTAACGAAAAATTGTAAAAATCAAAAGATGAAACTCAGTATTTTACTATAACTGTAGATGTACTATATATAGTACGCGGTAGTCCATTGTTCCAAGAAAAATCGGAATAAGATACCTCCCATACAAATTCAAGTTGCTTGTTACTTTTTCTCAGATTTTTTAAAAATGAAACTGAATAATTAGGACTTAATAAAGCCTACTGCACTGGGTTCTTCATAACTTCATTATTCCAAGAAAAAAATCTGAGTAAGATACCTGCAGTACAAACCCACGTTATAAATTGTTCATCAAGACATATACTTAGCTTTATTTAAGTAAGTGTAATGTTTTTTGTTGATTTGTGTGTGCCCGACTACGACAGACGGTGAAGGCTTCGCGAGAAAGTATGCACAGCGTGACTACAATTTTGTTTTCATAGTATTTGCACGGTAATTGGGCCTGTGACGTCATCACTTTTTTACAAGGAAAAATATTCATACCATATTACTTCATATTTCCTTAAAACTCGCTAAGAGTGAATCGGGGGGACAATACGTCACGTCAATGCGAATTCCTCGTGGTCCCCCTAGGGGAACATCGCAGAGAGCCCACGAGACTGTAGATCTATTTTATTTTTTTTATTCACAATTAGTAAGCACTTGGCATCATCTCACCTGATGGTAAGTGACGATGTGGCCGAAGATGGAAGCGGGATTACCAAGATTCCCCAATGGAGAACTGGCTATCTCATCTTCAAGCCGGAACACATCAATATTGTTAACACTGATGTTTGGCGGCAAGACTTAGATAAGATGGTGGTAGCTAGCCAGGCGGGCTTAGAAAATGCCCTACCACCAACCAAACCGAGTCTTTCAAGATGACCCCACCGGGAATCGAACCCGCGACCTCCTGGTGTGAAGCGAATGGACTAACCGTTACGCCACGAGGCGGTTGAGCAATGCCAATTGAAGGAATTTCTTCTCGGTGAAAGTTTTTCAGAATTTTGTTAGTGGCACGAATTGACAGTTTCAGTCGGCAACCTGTCGCTTACACTGGATATAAAAAGGCTGTAAGTAGGGTACAGTTCAAACTTTCACAATCGTTCTGACCTCACATTTGAATTGGAGGATCATTTGACGCGGACCCGAGGCTCACCAGCAAGTCCGGCCCATCGGAGCCCGCCGATCGGAATCACAATTTGTGCTATCAATTTTGCGATATCGTTACGCCCAACTTCCCAAGTTATAGTTCAGTAACATTATAGATATTACTGACCATTATTTGACACTAGCTTTTGCCCGCGGCTTCGCCTGCGTGGACATAGTTTTTATGACTATCTTCGAGGGTGAGTGGTGCGCGAGTCTCAGTGGCGTAGTGTGCCTTGTCGGGGCCCCGTATAAAAATTTTTTTGGAGGCCCTTATATGGAGGTAAAGATTTTTCACAAAAGAAAAAAATATTGTGAGAAGAAATATTTATTTATCACATAATTTACCCATTTTACAAATAAAAATCGAATTTTAAATATTCACTCTCCTTGCCTTTTTTTCGGCAAACTGATTTATTAAATCATTTATGGCTGGTGATGATTTTAGTTTTTCTAAAGTTTCTGCCTCTATGGACAATAGTGAGATGTCTGACAGCCGTTCTTGTCCCATCGAAGTTCTTAAGTAATTTTTTATTAGTTAAAATGAAGAAATTTTGGGCACTTTTTTTATAACCCCGTCTATTTTCTGTTTAATTATTCTTTTCTCAGCGCCGCTGGGATAATCTCTTTTCCTTTCACTCATTTCTTTTACAAATCGCTACTAATACTGCTAAACCAGAAGAACAATATTGTTTGTACTGAATTACAATACAATGTAATGCACATTTATATAAAGCGCGTAAATAAACAGACTTAAACAGTGCACTGCACTCCGTGGTCTAACATCCAATGCAAAGTACAACAACGTACACGTACATTGCGATATCGATGAAGGATTCCCGGGGATTCCCCGCTGAGTTGAAGATGAAGTAAGTAAAACGGGGAAGTCCCGCAGCCCGCCATAACGATGTAGAGTGTTGCCAACTTTTTAGTGATGGACGTCTTTGATGTAGATGATTTAATTGCTGAAGTGCAGAAAATATCGCCAATATATGATACGTCGATAAAAGAATATGACGATTTAAATGAAAAAAAGAAATTGTGGTGCCAAATTTGCCAAATAATTTATACTCCTGCAGTATGGGAAATTAGTGTAGGACTCGTTCATCAAGGCTTCTGCTCATCGACATCATAGGTACTGAACAACTTTACCACTTTACTATAAATTGTATGCGTACACATATTTATTAATTATAATAGGTGTACTTCAAAAGATCCGGCCGTCTCCATAATTTACTCAGATTTTCTTTATACAAGCAAAAAGTAGCGCCATCTGACATCATCACATCAGCCACAAATCGTCCACTGCTGGACAAAGGCAACAACTTTCCCCAGGGAACACGTAGGTAGTATTTTTTTAAAATTGGCCTCCATAAAACATACCAATTTTGTATGGTGAAGCCAATTGTCTTTTGGAAATTGACTATGGGTTGCTTGGGGAAGGTTGTTCAGTATGATAATCAAAAGCATTGATTAACGGGTCCTACACTAATTTTGTATAGGTACTTACTGGGTCTTAAAAAGGACTCGAATTCTCTGTATATCCATTTTCACTGACATATGCTCTTTACTAGAACGAACGTACTGAACTGACCGCATCTGTCCCTCGTGTGCTTTGTGTACGTGGCGCGGACAGCCGCGGGCATCGACGGGCAGACGCAGTCTTTATTGCTTCGCGGGCAAAAAGACCGCCCCGCCCCGTCGTGTGCAAAGCGCCTTAAGGCGGGAAAAAAAGGAATTGCTATAAAGAATTTTTTCATTTGTAAAATAAAATAAATTAGAAAGTTTTTATTCTTTTTCCTTACACACTTTGGGGGCCCCCGTGGCCCGGGGGCCCCGTATAATTGATACGGCAAATACGGCGGTAGCTACGCCCCTGGCGAGTCTCTAGATCCCTCGGGAACTATGTCATGATATGTTAATTAGTAAATTATGTCATTTCCCACCCCCGCAACCATCTCTGTGCAAAAAATCGCAACTATCAATTGTTCCGTTGTGATGTTAAAGAAATTAACCAAAAAAATAGTATTTTTTCAGTTCCCCCAGGAACTGCATCGGACTATGCTATTTTCACGGGATAAAAAGTAGCACATGTCCTTACCCGTGACACAGGCTACCTGCATGCCATATTTCTTTAAGATTGGTCAAGGTGTTGAAGCGTGAAAAGGTAACAAACAAACAAACACATTTTCACATTTATAATATTACTAGCTTTTTCCCGCGGCTTCGCCCGCGTGGACATCGTTTTAATGACTGTCTCTAAGGGTGCTTAGTAAATTATGTCGTTTCCCACCTACTCAACCATCTCTGTGCAAAAAATCACAACAGTCGAGTTTTATTTTAGTTCCCTCAGGAACTGCATCAGATCATGCTATTTTCCCGGGATAAAAAGTAACCTATGTCCTTACCCGAGACAGAGGCTACCTGCATGCCAAATTTCATAAAGATTGGTCAAGGCGTTGAAGCGTGAAAAGGTAACAAACAAAGAAACAAACAAACACATTTTCACATTTATAATATTAGTAAGGATAGTAAGGAAGTAAGTATTATTCGGGAATCGGGATAAAACAAATGAAACGTTAGCCTGTAAGTGCTGAGAGCCTCCGTGGTAAGGCCACTCGCTTTACACCAGGAGGTCGCGTATTCGAATCCCGGCGCGGTCTAACTTTGTAAGACTCCGTAATCCGTTTGATTGGTAGGGAATTTTTGAAGTCCATCTGGTTAGCTGCCACTGTTTTATCCTTTCAAGTAAAGTTCTCGAGTGGCGACCGCGCACCGGAAAACGTAGCGTAGACAGGCCTCCCACTCGGTGGACCGATGACCTGGTGAAGGTCGCGGGAAGCCGCTGGATGCGGGCAGCGCAGAACCGGTCGTCGTGGAAATCCTTGGGGGAGGCCTACTATGTCCAGCAGTGGACGTCCTTCGGCTGATATGATGATGATGAAGATTAATAGGTTAAGGATATAAATGCAAGTCGAAGCGCTTTCGTCATGCATTCATATCCTCAGCTTATAACAAGATGAGTAATCTATAGGGACACAGGACCGGAAATTACGCGACCAAAATCCAGCCTTTCAACGTGAGACTGAGGCAAGGGTTGAAATTAGATTAGATTCTTATTGCATAATCTTTATTCGTTTAATTACGCAATGTTAAGTTGGAAATATAATTACCATTGCGGCTATGGACACTGTACGCCCAAACGAATAAATACCTGCCAGTTCGCGTTACCAATTGCTCTATGATAAAGTAGCAGACTCAACAATATAGGCACACGCACAGATTACGCCAGTAATATATAAGTCATTGGGCACACGTCTGTAAATAAATACTTTCACTAACCGATTGGCCGCGCCGCTGTAAACTCAGATCCGTCTTTTACGATTTAGGGGTTGCGATTAAACGCACAGCCTCGTAAAACACAGTATTTCTTTATTGGCAGTTGAGAATATAAACAACACACAAAATATCGACTTCGCTACTTGAGTCCGACGCTCAGAAGTTCGACGCACGCTGATTTGTTTGTTGAAATAAAATTAAAGTTTGAATAGGTACCTATTATAGTTGCACCTAGTGGAGAGGTGTACGGGACCCTCATTGTGCGAGTCCGACTCGCACTTGGCCGGTATGTGTCTCTTACTGCTGTGATCAATTGATTTTAAACCTAAGAGTCAGCTTATTTGCCTGTTACCTACGTCTGATCGTCTTTTTACTTTCGCATGACGGAAAGAAGGTGCAAGTATTGTGATGGCAAAAAAGTCAAAGTAAATATTTTGATGGGGATCGATAGTCTTATAAACTCGCAGAATACAAAAATAAAATATACGTACTTGTAAATGCGTGTTTGTTTTAATATCCAGTTGTTTTTTATATAATTTTTCCTATTTTCAAGCGACTTCCAAAAAGGAGGAGGTTCTCAATTCGTCTATGTTTTTTTTTTTATGTTTGTTACCTCAGAACTTTTGACTGGGTGAACCGATTTTTACGATTCTTTTTTTATTTGAAAGTTAGTGCTTACCGTGTGGTCCCATATAAATTTTATCAAAATCGGTGTAGTACTTTAGTAGAAAATTAACAAAAACCAAAAACAATAATGCAAAAATGTACTAATTTGTTGCGATGGAAGTCGGTTTTTTAACGTGTTTAGCGTTTTCAATTATGATGTTTAAGGCTCAATCCGAGTACCTACGTCGATCCGCGATAAAATACCTAATTTCGAACCAAAGTCTAGTTTTTTAAAATTCAAATCGATGCGGGCTTCAAAGCAGCTTTTTCGTTGAAACTAAACGCCCAATTATCGATTTTTACATGTTTTTTTTTACTTTTTCTCACTTTTAACTTTTAAAATATGTATGTTCATTTAAAATGAAAGGTGTTAAGTCATCGATTTTTGTGTGTTGGTTTCATTCAACATAAACAAGTTTTTTCGAGAAATTTTGCAATTAATGCAAAAAACACGGTATTTTTACATCAAATGGGTAATATTTTTTTTTTTGCAATTATATAGTTTTTTCATTACTTTTTTTTTTCCACAGCGATAGCTTTGCGCATTCTTTTAATAATTTGAATTGAATATTGTGATTTGACCCATCTTAGGGCCTTAAGGGTTGCCATTTTTTCGGTCTCAAAAATGACTAATGATTTTGTGTATTCCACGAAAAGTCGGCATAAATTACTATTCCCACACAAACCCAGGGTACTTGCTGTTTATGAAAATGGCACAAAACTTTGTAAGTTTCTAGAACGTTATAAAGCACTATACTTACGCTGGGTAGGTAGCTCATTTAAAAAATATTTTTATTAAGTTGCCTTCGATACAAACCCAGATAATTTGTAAATTTTCATTTATATTGGTACACCTCTATCCTTTGCTAAAGGTAAGTATGTTTTTAAATGTTACATCCTGTACGCAGACAGTTAAGGCTACGCGAGAAAGTATGCACAGCGTGGCTGTACAATTTATTTACTTTGTCAGAGAAACATATCGGTGAGTCAGCCTCAGCCACTATCACCACCATCATTCCAGCCGGAATACATTCACTACTGGAAGACAATCACTACTGGAAGACAATCAATACTGGAAGACAATCACTACTGGAAGACAATCACTACTGGAAGACAATCACTACTGGAAGACAATCTACTGGAAGACAATCTACTGGAAGACAATCACTACTGGAAGACAATCACTACTGGAAGACATTCACTACTTGAAGACAATCACTACTGGAAGACAATCACTACTGGAAGACAATCACTACTGGAACATATACACACCGCGGCTATCCCACTCCACCGAGGGGACTTCAGGCTGCGGGTCTGCGATCTAACTGGAAAAGGTTTATTTTCATCCGTTATCGGTTTTGCAATGGCCTTCTTACGCGTCTCCCGACTCAGTGCCGAAAATTAAATGAGGCTTCGTTAGCACTCCTATCTTAGGCATCGAAAAAATATTTGAACATCACGTATAAAACTCCGGTATATAAAAAAAACTTGCCAAGTGTGTCAGGATAGCACACGAAAGGTTTTACAAAATTTAATTTTCAGTTTATCAAAAATCATGTTACTTGTATGGCCCCATTAATTATAATTGCGCGGCTGGCGAAGGGTAGGGGGGAAATAAAATACCCTCCGCGAACCAACAGGCTGGAGAAACAACTTCGTAACCAAACCCGACACTGGAGCTTCTCCGACGTATTCGGAGCAGAGGTCCAGAGCCGCGGTGGGTACTCAGGTCGGAGTGCTCATGAGAGATGGCGGCGAAAGAACCCATGAAGGGTCAACGGCGGCACTCAAGTCTTCCAGGAAGATTACGACCTCGGTGTCAGGTGGCAACCGACCGTAAAACATAAGCCAAAAACCATATTTATCACGAAAAGGCAACATATGGGAAACACGAGGAATACTAGAGCGTCCCCCTCAAGCGACGTTGGCGATGGAACTTCGAAAAATGCTAGGGCGTCCCCCAAAAGCGACGGTAGTACTAAACATCAAGCCACTGTGATAATGTGCGAACTATGCATTGCAAGTTGGAACGTATATGTTCCAGTAGTGATTGTCTTCCAGTAGTGATTGTCTTCCAGTAGTGATTGTCTTCAAGTAGTGAATGTCTTCCAGTAGTGATTGTCTTCCAGTAGTGATTGTCTTCCAGTAGATTGTCTTCCAGTAGATTGTCTTCCAGTAGTGATTGTCTTCCAGTAGTGATTGTCTTCCAGTAGTGATTGTCTTCCAGTATTGATTGTCTTCCAGTAGTGATTGTCTTCCAGTAGTGAATGTATTCCGGCTGGAATGATGGTGGTGATAGTGGCTGAGGCTGACTCACCGATATGTTTCTCTGACAAAGTAAATAAATTGTACAGCCACGCTGTGCATACTTTCTCGCGTAGCCTTAACTGTCTGCGTACAGGATGTAACATTTAAAAACATACTTACCTTTAGCAAAGGATAGAGGTGTACCAATATAAATGAAAATTTACAAATTATCTGGGTTTGTATCGAAGGCAACTTAATAAAAATATTTTTTAAATGAGCTACCTACCCAGCGTAAGTATAGTGCTTTATAACGTTCTAGAAACTTACAAAGTTTTGTGCCATTTTCATAAACAGCAAGTACCCTGGGTTTGTGTGGGAATAGTAATTTATGCCGACTTTTCGTGGAATACACAAAATCATTAGTCATTTTTGAGACCGAAAAAATGGCAACCCTTAAGGCCCTAAGATGGGTCAAATCACAATATTCAATTCAAATTATTAAAAGAATGCGCAAAGCTATCGCTGTGGAAAAAAAGTAATGAAAAAACTATATAATTGCAAAAAAAAAATTATTACCCATTTGATGTAAAAATACCGTGTTTTTTGCATTAATTGCAAAATTTCTCGAAAAAACTTGTTTATGTTGAATGAAACCAACACACAAAAATCGATTACTTTAACACCTTTCATTTTAAATGAACATACATATTTTAAAAGTTAAAAGTGAGAAAAAGTAAAAAAATAAAATAGAGCAGGTTTCCGGATTTAAGGATTATGGAGTCCTCCCCCTCTCTTCGGACTTCACACAATCCTACGATGTCCCATCGTAACCTGCTCAATGCTTCCTCGAGTTCTGTTAACTTTACGTCGGTTCGCAGTGTGCGCGTGTTGTAGGTTGCCAGGGCCAGAGGTCTTTTGTTATGGTAGCCTGGCATCTGCCGGGGATTCTTCGCACCCCATGCCCCGCCGTTACCTTGACCGCTACCGGAGCCAGGAATAGCGGGGCCGCCGTATGGCTCCCGGCTTAGAATAGGGCCATCCTATTTCATCCAATAGGTGTCGTAAGAGCCGACTAAGGGACTCAAACCGGAGGATGGGCAGCAGCGTCTTTCCGTGACTTGCAGCCAATCTGCAACACTGCGATCGCCAACCCGCCTGCCAAGCGTGGCGATTCCGCACGGATTCCGCAAGTAGAAGGAATGAGATAAGTCAAATCGACCGTGACATTGAAAGTTATAAACAATCGCTGATTAGGATTTACAGTAGCAGTAATTTCTTTCCCATGGATATTCATTTGTTGTGACTCAGTTTTTTAATTATTAAATGTTTAAGAACACTTATTTGAGTTTTACTTTCCATATCATTAATAAGCAGCTATTTTATAAGTCGAATATAAAATTACCTGAAAAAAAGCAATTCTGACCCCTTCGATGATATCCGATAACTAGGTCATGAATATTTTTGATAACTAGTTCAGTCATCTTATCTTCACCCAGCAACTGCCAGTTATAAACGAATTTTCTCAAAGAAACGACGTGTGTTGATAAGAAATCAAGTGACTATTGTTATCGACACCTTCCAAAAATCACAATGGCACAAAATGTAAGCATACTAATTTTATTTTTTCGTCAGTTCAGCTTGAAGTTTTTTTATGAACATGCACTCAAGAACCTGTTTCTTTCTACAGCAAAATATGGAATACATGACATCACTCACAAAAACAGAAATAAAAGTGCACCTTCAGAGAATTGAAGGTTTAAAACGAATTAAGGAGCAGATGATGAACTTACCCCGTTCTTCTGCTGTCCAAGAAGAAATAATTAGAATCGACTCCGAAATTGCGCAACAAAAGCGCCTTATCCTGGAAATCTATCATCGATTCGGTTTCCATCCCTTAGATATTCATCTCTTGTAATGTAAGTTTTTATAAATAAATCTTTTCAAACCACGAAGGCTAGATAGAAGGAGGACGCATGAATATGTACCTGAAGTTCCGAACGTTCAGTTGAACGAAATTATCTAGATAACGAAGAAAATTATCTAGATTGTTAAAATGGCTGACTGGCCTAGAAAATGACGCAGTGAGGTATCTCGGGACTTCTGAGATTGGGAATAACAATTTCGGTACAGATAATACTCACCCCTCGATATTCCACCCTTATGCATACAGGGTTATTGGTAATTAGACCGGATCCTCTTAAGAGGGTATAGGGGCGGTTATTTGGAATAATTTTGACCCCATATTGCATTATCCGAAACTCAACCGTTTTTAAGATATTTGCTTTTTAAGAGTTTTTTTGGAAAAATCAGATTTTCTCCTTCAAAAATTTATAAAAAAATAACTATTCATCCAGATTTCATTTTGTTTACATTTTTAGATAGAGTACATTTTAATTCTTAATATTCAATCATAAAATCATAATATTCTGTATTAATACAGAAAGTACAGGCCACTTCGTAAAAAACAAATCAGATTTTTTGTTAAACTGTCTACTTAAATGTGATTTTTCTCGAAGAAAACCCCTATTAATTGAGTCTGCATGTTATTTGAAAAACATCTACACATTTCTAGCTATCCAACGAGGTAAAAAACATTGCATTTCGTGGCATGGTTTCAGAGAAAATGTGACAAAACCAAAACTGGGTAGTAGAAACTAAAGGTGTGAGGTTGAAATAATAATTTAAGGAAGTTTTTAGAATCAAGGTATTTCTTTCAATTTTTTTTCTAGTGACTTACAATTCATTCTCAAAGTGCGTGCCCCTATTCCTTATGCAAAAACGCATCCGTTTGCGTAACTCACTTTTGACTACTCTAGTTGTCAAGTTTGTTTTCATTTCTTCGACTGCACTTATTATGCGACGTCTTAATTCGTCAATCGATGGCACAGGTGAAGGAGAAACGTCATAAACGAGGGTTTTCATGTGACCCCATATGTAGTAATCGACAGGGGTGAGGTGTGGACTCCTCGCTGGCCACGGAATAGGTCCTGCTCTGCCAATCCATCTGTTCGGAAAATGTTCGTTAAGCCATTCACGAACACTCATTCTGAAGTGTGCGGGGCAGCCATCATGTTGGTACATCATATTTTGTCGTGTTGCTAGTGGTACCTCACTAAGAAGGTCAAAAACTTCATTTCTTAGGAAGTTTTCATAGGCTTCGCCATTTAAGTGGTGGGGCAGGAAATAGGGACCAATTAAATTGTCGTCAATAATTCCCATCCACACATTAAGTGAAAAACGTCTTTGCGATCCTTGTGGCCTTTTCTTATTTGGGTTACGATCAGCTTTTGGTGCCCAATAGTGGATATTATGATAGTTTATAATGCCATCCTGGTCTAATCTCGCCTCATCTGTCCACAGAATTTTTTTTAAGTAACTAGGGTCCTCTGTATCCGCGTTGAGCATAAATCGGCAAAAATCAATCCTCCTTGCCGGATCTCCTTCTTCTATCACTTGTACAGGAGTATAATGGTATGGGTAGAGTCCTGCCCCATGCACTGTATGCCAAACTTTCCATTGGGTTATACCAAGACGTCGTGCTACCATGTTGGTCGAGGTGGTTGGATCCTCTTCAAAGTAACGAAGAATGTCTTCTTCTTCCTCCACACGATAAACACGAGGTCTGCCAGCATCGATTAGTCTTCTCTGAACGCTACCGGTTTCTCGTAGTCGCCGATACACTCCGTCAAACACACTCTCATCGGGTAAACGGCGGTTAGGAAATCGAGACTGATACTCCGTACGAGCACGATTTGAGATACCGTTGGCATATCCATAGCAAAACATTATGTCCGCATATTCCTCATTTGAAAACTCTCGAGGACGAGGTTGGACGCGGGGATCTGCAGCCATAATTTGATCGTCAATCAAGTCCTTTAATACACGCCAAGTCGTCGGGAATGCAATCAGTCACAAAACGTTTACAAGCCAAGTCACAAAGTAAAGATACCGAAGTCCAAAGATAGTGGAAAGCGTCTACACAGTACGAATCGCACGAGCAAACTAGACTTAACAACAACACAAATCTGCTAGCAACGTGAGCGAGAGCGAGACAGAGCATACGGAGCATTGAAGTAGTATCGCTTATTGACCTCGGATCAAAAACCACATTCTCGGAATTCACTACCTGGGCCTATTGTTTTCACATTTTCTTTGAAATTTTGTAACTAAATGCAATGTTTTTTACCTCGTTGGATAGCTAGAAATGTGTAGATGTTTTTCAAATAACATGCAGACTCAATTAATAGGGGTTTTCTTCGAGAAAAATCACATTTAAGTAGACAGTTTAACAAAAAATCTGATTTGTTTTTTACGAAGTGGCCTGTACTTTCTGTATTAATACAGAATATTATGATTTTATGATTGAATATTAAGAATTAAAATGTACTCTATCTAAAAATGTAAACAAAATGAAATCTGGATGAATAGTTATTTTTTTATAAATTTTTGAAGGAGAAAATCTGATTTTTCCAAAAAAACTCTTAAAAAGCAAATATCTCAAAAACGGTTGAGTTTCGGATAATGCAATATGGGGTCAAAATTATTCCAAATAACCGCCCCTATACCCTCTTAAGAGGATCCGGTCTAATTACCAATAACCCTGTATAATTACAGTTAAAATATTCAATTATATTTATAACAATATGGGAAAATGAAAAATATTACTCAAAAATATCACATACGATATTGCGGCCAAATCTTTAATACCGTTTTTGACTTGCGGACTAACCCCCAAGTCCCACCCTCAATTTTTAAAATTCAATTCCACCTATCCTACGCTCTTTAAAAATTCTTAAAAATATTCATATAATCTTTTTTTTTCATCCTTAAGACGACCGAGACATTTTTGACTTGCGGACACACCCCCAAGTCCCATCCTTATACTTTGTGATTTAATTCCACCGATCCTCCACTCTTTACAAATTCTTAAAAATATTCATAAAATCTTTTTTTTTCATCCTTAAGACGACCCAGACATTTTTGACTTGCGGACTCACCCCCAAGTTCCACCCTTATTCTTTGAAATTTAATTTCACCGATCCTCCACTCTTTAAAAATTCTAAAAAAATTCAGTGAGCTCTCTCCTCACATTCTAAAGACGACACAGACATTTTTGACTCGCGGACTCACTCCCAAGTCCCACCCTTATTCTTTGCAATTTAATTCCACCGATCCTCCACTCTTTAAAAATTCTTAAAAATATTCATATAATCTTCTTTTCTTATCCTAAAGAGGACCCAGACATTTTTGACTTGCGGACTCACCCTTAAGTCCCACCTTTATTCTTTGCAATTTAATTCCACCGATCCTCCACTCTTTAAAAATTCTAAAAAACTTCATATAATCTTCTTTTTTTATAACATGCATATGAACGCCAAAGTAACTTAAAGCTCATTCATAATAGCTTTACATACTTCTGAAATTTCAAACAAGTAGTGTATAAACTGGGGCACGTTCCTGTTTACAGAGCGGAAAGATATATCACGTTAACTCGGTTACACACGGTGTTAAAAAATGTTTTCACGTTTAGTTAGCGTATTTTGATGAGGAAAGTAAACCAAAATTAATGTTCTAGACTAGACAGTGCGGCGCCGCCGGTAGCGTGCGCCGCCTAGAGTTCAGGTTATGACGACACATAGATAAAAACATATGAATTGTCGTCCGTCTTCATAATAATTTAATAGTTTAATTTGTCTTTTAACTATTACGAAATGTATAAGATATTAACAGAGTTGATTTTTGACTATTCTGAGTTAATATTCTACATAACTTTTAAGCTGTCTATTTATAGGCTAAGAAAACTTCAATGATATTCAATTTACTATTATAAAACTTTTATTATAAAAATACTGATTACATACAGAAAGCAACTTATTATACCTTAGAGATAATTTTATAAAATTAACAATAACAATTACGGATCTCCTCATTTCTGATTCGATATACATTTATTTCCAAAAAACAGTGACAGGCATAATTTGAATTTAAGAAATGTAAATAAAATAGACATAGCCTTTTCGAGACTGAGTAAGGTTAAAAAGTCATTTGTGGGACAGTGTATAAGATTCTACAATAAAATTCCAGAAAATGTAACTAGTTTGTCAGAGAATAAATTTAAGACTCATGTCAAAAAAGTTTTGTGCTCTAGAGGATATTATAAAATAATAGATTATGTAAATGACAAAGATATATATGTTAATTCTAAAACAAATACCATTACCTGAGACTGTAATCTGAATCATGACATTATTTGTAATTTTATTTTTATTTTTATTGTATTTTTTTTTGTTTTGACTATTTAAAAGTGTGTGTAAACACTTATTTGAAATAAATTGTTTTTGATTTTGATTTTTGAGTCACCCAGTGGGAGCTGCATGTATCCAAGACGACCAATAGTGATTCATTGCAATAGTGGGTTGAATAAATCAATGGTGTTTTATGCAGTTGACATCTGTATATCTTCATTTTTAGAAACGGGTAAGGTAAACCTATTTTCCACCGTTTGTAAGCTAAGACGTGAAAGATACAACTGTTTGTCTAACGTTAACCACTACATAGTGCTATTCTATTTTGGATCGTTATATTAGGCTATTCCACAGATATTGGTAATTGTTATTGTTAATTTTATAAAATTATCTCTAAGGTATAATAAGTTGCTTTCTGTATGTAATCAGTATTTTTATAATAAAAGTTTTATAATAGTAAATTGAATATCATTGAAGTTTTCTTAGCCTATAAATAGACAGCTTAAAAGTTATGTAGAATATTAACTCAGAATAGTCAAAAATCAACTCTGTTAATATCTTATACATTTCGTAATAGTTAAAAGACAAATTAAACTATTAAATTATTATGAAGACGGACGACAATTCATATGTTTTTATCTATGTGTCGTCATAACCTGAACTCTAGGCGGCGCACGCTACCGGCGGCGCCGCACTGTCTAGTCTAGAACATTAATTTTGGTTTACTTTCCTCATCAAAATACGCTAACTAAACGTGAAAACATTTTTTAACACCGTGTGTAACCGAGTTAACGTGATATATCTTTCCGCTCTGTAAACAGGAACGTGCCCCAGTTTATACACTACTTGTTTGAAATTTCAGAAGTATGTAAAGCTATTATGAATGAGCTTTAAGTTACTTTGGCGTTCATATGCATGTTATAAAAAAAGAAGATTATATGAAGTTTTTTAGAATTTTTAAAGAGTGGAGGATCGGTGGAATTAAATTGCAAAGAATAAAGGTGGGACTTAAGGGTGAGTCCGCAAGTCAAAAATGTCTGGGTCCTCTTTAGGATAAGAAAAGAAGATTATATGAATATTTTTAAGAATTTTTAAAGAGTGGAGGATCGGTGGAATTAAATTGCAAAGAATAAGGGTGGGACTTGGGAGTGAGTCCGCGAGTCAAAAATGTCTGTGTCGTCTTTAGAATGTGAGGAGAGAGCTCACTGAATTTTTTTAGAATTTTTAAAGAGTGGAGGATCGGTGAAATTAAATTTCAAAGAATAAGGGTGGAACTTGGGGGTGAGTCCGCAAGTCAAAAATGTCTGGGTCGTCTTAAGGATGAAAAAAAAAGATTTTATGAATATTTTTAAGAATTTGTAAAGAGTGGAGGATCGGTGGAATTAAATCACAAAGTATAAGGATGGGACTTGGGGGTGTGTCCGCAAGTCAAAAATGTCTCGGTCGTCTTAAGGATGAAAAAAAAAGATTATATGAATATTTTTAAGAATTTTTAAAGAGCGTAGGATAGGTGGAATTGAATTTTAAAAATTGAGGGTGGGACTTGGGGGTTAGTCCGCAAGTCAAAAACGGTATTAAAGATTTGGCCGCAATATCGTATGTGATATTTTTGAGTAATTTTTTTCATTTTCCCATATTGTTATAAATATAATTGAATATTTTAACTGTAATTATATGCATAAGGGTGGAATATCGAGGGGTGAGTATTATCTGTACCGAAATTGTTATTCCCAATCTCAGAAGTCCCGAGATACCTAACTGCGTCATTTTCTAGGCCAGTCAGCCATTTTAACAATCTAGATAATTTTCTTCGTTATCTAGATAATTTCGTTCAACTGAACGTTCGGAACTTCAGGTACATATTCATGCGTCCTCCTTCTATCTAGCCTTCGTGGTTTGAAAAGATTTATTTATAAAAACTTACATTACAAGAGATGAATATCTAAGGGATGGAAACCGAATCGATGATAGATTTCCAGGATAAGGCGCTTTTGTTGCGCAATTTCGGAGTCGATTCTAATTATTTCTTCTTGGACAGCAGAAGAACGGGGTAAGTTCATCATCTGCTCCTTAATTCGTTTTAAACCTTCAATTCTCTGAAGGTGCACTTTTATTTCTGTTTTTGTGAGTGATGTCATGTATTCCATATTTTGCTGTAGAAAGAAACAGGTTCTTGAGTGCATGTTCATAAAAAAACTTCAAGCTGAACTGACGAAAAAATAAAATTAGTATGCTTACATTTTGTGCCATTGTGATTTTTGGAAGGTGTCGATAACAATAGTCACTTGATTTCTTATCAACACACGTCGTTTCTTTGAGAAAATTCGTTTATAACTGGCAGTTGCTGGGTGAAGATAAGATGACTGAACTAGTTATCAAAAATATTCATGACCTAGTTATCGGATATCATCGAAGGGGTCAGAATTGCTTTTTTTCAGGTAATTTTATATTCGACTTATAAAATAGCTGCTTATTAATGATATGGAAAGTAAAACTCAAATAAGTGTTCTTAAACATTTAATAATTAAAAAACTGAGTCACAACAAATGAATATCCATGGGAAAGAAATTACTGCTACTGTAAATCCTAATCAGCGATTGTTTATAACTTTCAATGTCACGGTCGATTTGACTTATCTCATTCCTTCTACTTGCGGAATCCGTCTGCTGAAACAATTTATCCTTTTTTTGGCTCAACACATAGATCCTGTCTCGGAACACTTCTATTTGACGGCGCTGAGCTCCAGTGAGTCGACCAGGTGGAAATGGCTGGAAAAAAAATTAACATTTGTTGAACCAAGAAAAAATAAATCTCTTTGTAGCCTAAATCAAAAATTTCAATTTTACTTCCGAGAAGATGGTGATCAATATATTTACAAACTCGGTATGGATGAAACAGCTAAATCTGTGAAACACTTTTATGAAAAAAAAAGTAGTGTATACTTATACTTCGTATCATTTTGATTTCAATTCACTGGAACGTTTTGCAAAAACAGGACAGAATGCCCAGCAGTGTCTAGACAGACTCAAACTCTGTACGGCTACCGCACGCTATATGCGATACCAAAAATAAGAATTGCATGCCATTATAATGTCGGCTGGGAGCAGCCGACATGTAATCGGAAGGTTCTGGGTTCGGATCCCAGCCCGAGCTATCCCGAATTTTTTCTCACATATTCTATAAACTCTCATTGAGATGGTCCTATCCTCATCCTTTCTCAATCCCTATCCTTCCCTTTATCCTGTTACGTGAAGAAGTGGAACGCTTCACGTAATAAATAATCCTTAACTCCCACTCTTTCCTGCTTCACAGTATTAAATAAATGGACGGCGGAGCTCGAAGATTGTCCTAGCTTGGGCGGTGTTCGCGTGTTGTGCCCAATGAGTGACTAGGTTCGATTCCGAGTCAGAGCACAACAACCACAATAAGTAGCACTAATTTCATTGTATTTTCACTCAAAATTCATGAAAATTAGTCATAAAATTATTAATTTTTTTTTTAAATGTATTTAATGCTGTGAAGCAGGAAAGAGTGGGAGTTCGCAAATCTTCCTATGAGGGAGAAACTTCCACTTCTGGTCACCTCATGGAAGAAATTTTCACCTTTACTGTTACTTATTGTCAGTATTTTCTTCAATCCATCTGTGAATTTTGATAGCTCCATTTTTCCAAAAGTTTCTGGGTCAATCCGTCTGCGCGTATAAAGTGTACAGCAAGTCACAATGTCGGCTAATGGATAATTCAAAGACCCGTTTGTGTCTCGCACCAATTTAACGATTTACATATTATTATTGTAGCCTGTGTTCGCTTGAGTTTTGTGTTACTGTTAAAGGCTATCACTAGTGATGTGAAATGACCATCATTTAAAGTTTTGGTCACAAGACGGTCCGCTGACGGTCTTGTGACTGACGGACCGTCAGACTTTTTTTGTCACAAATTTCGTCAGTCGCATTTAGCTAGATGAGCTAGATGACAATTTGTGACCGTCACGAGATTTTGGTCACAAATTTTAGCTTGGTCACAAATTTGGTCAGTCACATCTAGCTAGATGATTCCTGACGGTTTTTTTGAAAAATAATTTTTATTTACTAAGAGTAATTTTTGTGTCGGTCATTTGGGGGGTGTTGCCGTAATCGCCACGCTTGGCAGGCGGGTTGGCGATCGCAGTGTTGCAGATTGGCTGCAAGTCACGGAAAGACGCTGCTGCCCATCCTCCGGTTTGAGTCCCTTAGTCGGCTCTTACGACACCTATTGGATGAAATAGGATGGCCCTATTCTAAGCCGGGAGCCATACGGCGGCCCCGCTATTCCTGGCTCCGGTAGCGGTCAAGGTAACGGCGGGGCATGGGGTGCGAAGAATCCCCGGCAGATGCCAGGCTACCATAACAAAAGACCTCTGGCCCTGGCAACCTACAACACGCGCACACTGCGAACCGACGTAAAGTTAACAGAACTCGAGGAAGCATTGAGCAGGTTACGATGGGACATCGTAGGATTGTGTGAAGTCCGAAGAGAGGGGGAGGACTCCATAATCCTTAAATCCGGAAACCTGCTCTATTTCCGGGAGGGCGACCAACTGTCCGAGGGTGGTGTCGGGTTTCTAGTCCACAAGTCCCTAATTAACAATGTGGTCCGGATCGAGAGTGTTTCGACGAGGGTAGCGTACCTTATTCTCCGAATTACCAAACGGTATTCGCTGAAAATTATTCAGGTATATGCACCGACCGCACAACACTCGGACGACGAAGTGGAGCTCCTATATGAGGATATCTCCAGAGCTCTACATAATAGCTCCCGGACCCAATACACCATTGTTATGGGGGACTTTAACGCGAAACTGGGCAAACGAAGTGATGGTGAGCTGAGAGTGGGGCAATTTGGATATGGAGAGAGAAATGCACGTGGCCAGCTGCTGGCCGACTTTATGGAGAAGGAGGGCCTCTTTATGATGAACTCCTTCTTCAAAAAGCCTAAACAGCGAAAGTGGACATGGTTGCATCCCAATGGCGTAACGAAGAACGAGATCGACTTCATCTTGTCGACGAGAAGGCAAATATTCAATGATGTCTCTGTGATCAACTCAGTCAAAACAGGAAGCGATCACCGAATGGTAAGAGGCACATTGAATCTAAAGACCAAGCTAGAAAGATGTCGACTGATGAAGTCCACACTCCGGCCAGCGCCCATCCAGCTTCAAAACCCCGAAAACTTTCAGCTCGAGCTGCACAATCGCTTCGAATGCCTAGGAGACTGCGAGAATGTGGACGATTATAACGACAGGTTCGTGGAAATTGTCCAAACGGTCGGGTCTAAGATTTTCAAAACTCGCCGTTCAAACAGAACCAAAAAAATCTCTGACTTCACCAGCAACCTCATGGAAGAAAGACGCAGATTGGTTTTGCAGTCCTCTGAAGACGCTACTCAGTATCGGCAACTAAACAGGCAGATCTCTAAGTCTCTAACTCGCGATTTGCGCCACTATAATACAAATTGTATTAAAGAGGCGATTGAGAACAACAAAGGCTCAAAAGTGTTCGCGAGAGATCTGTCTGTTGGTCAAAGCCAACTGACCAAGCTGAAGACTGAGGACGGCAGGATCATATCGTCTAAAACTGAGTTGCTGGAAGAAGTTGAGAAGTTCTACGGACAATTGTACACGACCACACGTCTGCCTGTTAGCGATCTGGCTAAAGACCCAAGAGCTAGACTTACCCGACACTATACCGAAGATATCCCGGACGTCAGCCTGTACGAGATTAGAATGGCTCTTAAACAGCTTAAAAACAATAAGGCACCGGGTGATGATGGAATTACGGCTGAACTTCTGAAAGCAGGTGGAACACCGGTACTTAAAGCTCTTCAGAAATTATTTAATTCCGTTATACTTGAGGGACAAACGCCTAAGGCATGGCACAGAAGTGTGGTCGTGCTTTTCTTCAAAAAGGGCGACAATACCCTGCTGAAGAACTACAGACCCATCTCACTTCTGAGCCATGTCTACAAACTGTTTTCGAGGGTCATTACGAATCGTCTCGCACGCAGGTTTGACGACTTCCAGCCTCCCGAACAAGCCGGTTTCCGAAAAGGATTTAGTACCATAGACCACATACATACGTTGCGGCAGATTATACAGAAGATCGAAGAGTACAATCAGCCACTATGCTTGGCGTTCGTGGACTATGAGAAAGCCTTCGATTCGGTCGAAACTTGGGCTGTGTTACAGTCTCTCCAGAGGTGCCAAATTGACTATCGATATATCGAAGTGCTGAAGTGTTTGTATGAAAACGCCACCATGTCGGTTCGCCTCCAGGATCAAAACTCGAAACCTATCCAGCTGCAGCGAGGGGTGAGACAGGGAGACGTTATATCTCCGAAACTGTTCACCGCCGCCCTGGAAGATGTTTTTAAGCTTTTGGACTGGGGTGGACTAGGCATCAATATCAACGGCGAGTACATCACCCACCTTCGATTCGCTGACGATATCGTGGTCATGGCTGAGACTATGGACGACTTAGGCACAATGCTCGATGGCCTCAGTAGAGCCTCCCAACAAGTGGGTCTTAGAATGAACTTGGACAAGACGAAAATTATGTCAAACTTCCGTGTCATACCTACTCCTCTGAAGGTTGGAGGCTCTACACTCGAAGTTGTTACCGAATATGTATACCTGGGACAAACAGTCCAGTTAGGTAGGTCCAACTTCGAGAAAGAGATCAATCGTCGAATCCAACTCGGCTGGGCAGCGTTCGGGAAGCTTCGCAATATCTTTACGTCCCAGATACCGCAGTGTCTTAAGACCAAGGTCTTCGACCAATGTGTGTTTCCAGTGATGACGTACGGAACTGAGACATGGTCGCTTACTATGGGCCTCATAAGAAGGCTCAAGGTCACCCAAAGGGCAATGGAGCGTGCTATGCTCGGAGTTTCTCTGCGTGATCGAATCAGAAACGAGGAGATCCGTAAGAGAACCAAAGTAACCGACATAGCTCTCAGAATTGCTAAACTTAAGTGGCAGTGGGCGGGGCACATTGCTCGTAGAACAGATGGCCGTTGGGGCAGTAAAGTTCTCGAGTGGCGACCACGCACCGGAAAGCGTAGTGTAGGCAGGCCTCCCACTCGGTGGACCGATGACCTGGTGAAGGTCGCGGGAAGCCGCTGGATGCGGGCAGCGCAGAACCGGTCGTCGTGGAGATCCTTGGGGGAGGCCTATGTCCAGCAGTGGACTTCCTTCGGCTGATATGATGATATGATGAAGAGTAATTTTTAACAGCTTTTCAGAAAGAATAATTCGTTATAAGAAAATAAATATTTTAATTTTTATCAGAAATTATTCTTTTTCTCATCAAAATTTTAAAAATTATCCTGGGTTATCAAAGTCAAAAAATCGGTAGATGTCATATTTCATCGGTACATGCCACATTTCATTTGGTTTTTAACTTCCGTAGGCATTTGAAAACTAATTATTTTGTTGATACATACAATTAGATAAATTCTGATTATTTTTCGAATTCGAATAAATTGCTTTAGTGGGCGTCTTTAAACAGTCTTTAAAGAAGATATTTATATGCAACTTGTGTCTATAAATATGCGCAGCCGCAACTAGTATAATTTGCATTTAGACACGCACAACGCTGAGTATAGTTCGGATATGCTATCACATATTCAAGTGTGTATTGCGTCATTTAAGGGGACAATCCACATCAATTTATTGGAAAAATAGTTTGTTTCGCTAAATAAAAAAATAAAAACAATTAAATCTTCGTTCATTGAACTTATACATTGAATGACTAAAACTGTTTAAATCTTTGACTTGCTGATCAATACTTAAATACCTCTTACATATAACTTTACGTTAATGACTGCTCATAGTTTATGAATGTTGATTCAGTTCTCTTATACATAATGCCATTAATATTAACTGGCTGTTATTTGTTCAGTCATTCTGTTCAGTTTTTGAAAAGCTCTTTAGAATATCATAAAAGTATTCTATCAACACCCTCATAATACATTGAATAATCGCAATTTGTTTATTATTTCAATTCAACTAAACAATGAAAGTCTCTTCATAAAATTCCATTCGAAAAAAACTAACTATAACTTTATAATTTCTAGGAATTTGTATGATGATTTATTGGATTTTTTTTAATGCGCATGGAAGAAATATTTACTTATATTTCACCACGTAAGCATTCGAAATAGACTGAAGACATTCAAGTTTTCCTAAATTTTAAGATTAAAATAATTTCTTGTAACTAGGCCTCCCATATACTGCACATATCTTCATTGATTCAGATATTTTCATTCGACGGTGTGTGAAATGCTACATTTCACGCTCTTGGCAAATTCAAGCTAAATTCTGCAGCTGTAGGTACAGAAGACAGAGCCAATGTCGCAGACATCACCCTAAGTTGTCCTATCATCGCATATTGGAATCAATCTGCTATCAGATATTTCCAATTTGTTAAACCACCCTTGTCACTGTCACAGAATTGTTAAACGTACTTACGATTTGGACAGCGCAGCTTTTTGATTAGACGATTTTTGCATTATTGGTGGTCCAAAGTTTGGCCTTGATGCGTCAAGAGACAGCAGCCAGCACAAGGGTTGCTGGTACATATTTGGAGTATTTAAATACCTATAATTTGCGCGTTTTAGGGTCTGTAGATAGAAATAGAAGAATATAATTTGGAGTGGGTTCGAAATAGAAATAGATTTAAGGTAGGTAGGTAGGTACTACTTTATTTTTGGCCTTAATTTTCATCTTCTGCAGTGGAAAAATAATAGAAATATTCTGGCCTGAACCTCCCTGTGGATACGTAGGTGAAACACGACTCGTGGTAGACCTCGTTATACGGTGATTCCGTTCAGCGAAGAAAATATGAGGCCTTGGACGTCCAGCCAGCTCTTGAGGAGATCGAATGGTAGAAAATATTCTGGGACGTCCGGCCAGCCCTTAAGGGTAGGAACGATTCTGGAATAGCCGTGCTCGGTCTAAGTATACTAAGATTTGCAAATGAAGTGCCATGCAACTAACATTTCAAGCGCAGTGACCCAAATTTGATATCTCTAGCAAGCGCAAAAGAACAGCTTACAATTAAATATTTAAATAGAAATATTAATAGTGAACTTACCCAAGAGGGATGTATTAGCTCACAAGGTAGGTAGAAACACATTTTTTTTTAATATTAATTTTTGAAAATAAGTTAGGCATGTAGATGCTTATCGGAGTGCGAGGCAAGTATGTAACGGCGGAACACATCGACCCCACCCTTCGGTAGGTGGGCTGAGCAGGCGTTTTAGAGATACGCGGGCGGTGGTTAGCACACTAAACGCTAATAAATTAGAAGGTAAAGGTTCCGTCGTGTTAATTAAGTTTTTATTATGTATCAGTATAATGTTAACTGACGACGGTAGAGAAAGACCTGAAAGTAGAAAAACTAGACGCCAGCACTACACAAAACCGTGCACAGTGGGAAAAAAGGGCAAGGAAGGCTGACCCCAAGTAAATGGGATACACAACACAGTCGAAGGATAATATATAGTATAATGTTAATCTAATTTATTTAATTATAATACTCTTTTTTAATTTTACTTAGTTATCTATTCTTAAGTAATGTATAACGTTACAAATTTATTACTAAAAGATTTGTATTTGGACTGATTTGGAGTTAAGGCAACCATTATTGCTTGATCAGTTTCTCTGTTTTAATGAAGGTACATTCGACAGCAGCGAGCCATGGCGATTCCTGGTGTTCAGCCTTGGGTTGGCACCAGGCTATGATTAAGGCTGTATTTTCAAGAAAAAGCAAATGTTATGGTACTGTAATGAATGATCTTAACATACAGTCATCCATTGCAACTCCTTATGAACGTGTACTGGCCGCGCTTGAAGTAAATGCCAAGTTTTGAATAGTAACAGCTCGTGTTAGGAATGCCTTCAGCTATGTCGTCTGTGTCTCAGCCAATGACGTTTTAAGAATAGGATTTAGCATTCATTCGTAATTTCGCTTTTGGACCGAACGATGGTCACGCGTGGAACCTTTTGATCCTCGCTATTAGTTCTGGGACGTGTGTATCTGTTTTTAATCAAATTAAAATAAAAGTGTGAGTCGGACTGGCGCAAAGTGAGGTTCCGTAGCCTTTTCAAAAATAAATGTATATTTAAAAAAAAACAACATTATTTTTGCAGTTAGTAATTAAACATTTTGTATGGAAAATCGAAAGAAACCGATAGTAGTTACAAAAAAATTGGACTTACCATAAAATATTACCTAATCAGCTGACCGATTTGTATAAGAAGTCCAATAAATGTTTTTTTTTAATTAACTATGGGTTTCTTGGGAAAGTTGATAAGTTTCATGAGTAGAAGTCGCAGTCAAAATTTTGACAAACGTAGTTGTCATCACTGTGTATATAGATACGTTTTACTGCTCCGTCATCACTGAACGGATTAAGATGAATTTTAGTAAGTAGACGTGGGATAGATATAAACTCTCTTTTTTTTCTTAATTTCTGTCGCGTCGCAATTCTACATAATATGTTCCATATTTTAACAAAACATTTCAGAAGAGTGTCTAGCCGAGCGGTTAACGAGTCTATAATCTAAATCACCTGGGTCCAACCGCACCCTGTTTTTTTTATGTATGACTTCATTTCAACTTAGTTATTACCCAACTGTTAAAAAAAGAAGGTAATGTCTTTCGGGTGTAAGTAGGTATGCAAGTTTCTCTAGCTTAGCATGCAGTCTAAAAGGCTTGATGGACTCTAGAGTGCGAGGTGTCGTTAGATTCCTCTTGGTCCTGTGAGTAACATAAGAAAGGATACATATTTATCCGAATGTCCAAAAGGAAGGATTATGTTTCTATGCAGCCGTGTCATGGAGCCTCAGTTTAATAGGTAGGTCCATTTTCGAGAGAGATAGATCAATTGTCGAATCAAACTCGGCTGGGCAGCGTTCGGGAAGCTTCGCAATATCTTCACGTACCATATACCCCACCGTCTTGGAAGAAAGGTCTTTGACCAGTGTGTATTACCAGTGATGACATTCGGAATTGAGACATGGCCGCTTACAACGTCACCCAAAGGGCAATGGAGCTTGCTACGCTCGGAGTTTTCCTGCGTGATCAAATCAAAAACGAGGAGATCCGTAAAAGAACCAAAGTAACGGACATAACTCTCAGAATTGCTAAACTGAAGTGGCAGTGGGCGAGGCACACTGGTTGTAGAAAAGATGGCCGTTGGGGCGGTAAAGTTCTTGAATGGCGAACGCGCACCGGAAAACGTAGTAAAGGTCGCAGGAAGCCGCTGGATGCCGGTAGCGCAGGACCCTAGGAAACTACCAACGCTGGCACCAACTATAGACAGTCATATAAAAGCTTAGAATTTCACTCAAAAGTAAGAAATCATATTTTCATAGGTATATGAAACACGAATTAAACCAACAATAACGAGTTTTTTTTAAAGGTCGGTACCAGCATACAGCTATTTACGCATTTTACCCATCAAATGGCTTTGCTGGCATCGACCTCATAAAAATTGTAGGCCCCTTATTTGATTCGTACCTACCTTTGATCAGAGGCGTATTTACGAATCCGGCGCCCCGGGCACAAAAAGAAATCTGGCCCTCTAATTGACAAAAAACCGGCTAAGTGCGAGTCGGAGTTGCGCGCTAAGGGTTCCGTACTGCCACACGATAAACGTCACCTTACTATACTAAACTAACTCAACTAAACATCAATTTAATTATGTGACAATGAGACCCTAAGTGCCCTCCTGGACATAGGGTAAATAAGCCTCTGCCTATGATTTAGTTATTGTTGGTTTACTTCGACTGACTGGTATATCAACGCACAGCCGAAACCACTGAACGGATTTCGCTGAAATTTGGAATAAAGATAGAAATTAGGACGTGGACTTCCACTAAGAAAGGATTTCGGGAAATTCAAACAGGAACGGCAAAAAACGGGATCTGCGCGGGCGAAGCTGCGGGCAAAAGATAGTTCATATATAAAAATATTAATGCATACTTTTGAGTGAATTTATTTTGAAGTCGGTTTTTAAGGTTTTTTAAATTTTAATTTTTAGTGATAATGCTATCTATGTAACAAAGTTAAACCCAATCACCTACTCGCCAATCAAAATCATCATATCATAATGCATGTGTTTCATTAACCGATACATAGTCCTGTGGCATCCATCATCAGCCGTTTTGCCGTGCGGTTTGCCGTTCCTGTGTGAACCATGAAAGTTAAGGAGTCAAACCTTCCATCATCAGCTCACCTGAATAACCTGAAAAAACTCCTGTAACTCCTAACCGTTACGGAGTTGTACTTTCCATCATCAGCTCATCACCATGAGTGACAACAAGACGCAAAAACATGAATAGCTTTAGAAAATACATAAAACACTTATTACGTGCTTATAACATTAAAGGGTAGCCCTCGATTTCCCTGGCATTTCATCATCAGATCCTGACTTGTTGACAATGGGGCTACCTCGGGAGAATACACTTTCAAATAAAAAAAAAAATTGAAATCGGTCCACAGTTGACGGAGTAATCGGTGAACATACATAAAAAAATACACACTCGCAAAAATACAGCTTGCTGACAGACATACGGGCGGAGGGACGGCAGCGTAGGCTTATATAGGTAGCTTAAAAGGATCCCGTTAGCAACCTTTTCGGTAGGGACGGAACCCAGATTTTTTTTTTCTCAAATATATTGAGATTTGAGTTTTTCATGATAATTTAAAAATGCGCTTTACTTCTTTTGAATTAAGTGTTTCGAAAATCTAAGTCGACAAGTTACTGCAGTTTCGTCTTTTATTTAAAAATATGTGCAAAGTTATATTAAAACCGGGATTTCATTATATATTCAAGGTTTTACAATAATTAGTTTGTATGGAAGACGATTTTGTAAGGGAACCTTAAACATAAACAGGTAGATTAATGTAATATTAAAAACGATTTTTATCATATCAACTCATATACGTCCCCACCGAGGGGCTCGAGCCTACCCTGAATTAGGGCGATCGGGCCATAGTCGACCACGCGGGCCCAGTGCGGGTTCGTCTACTTCACACACAACCTGCGAGTTTCTCCGCAGGCGTTAGCAGGTTTCCTCACGATGTTTTCCTTCACCGTAAGAGTGTCGGATAAACGTACATATGAAATCTAAATCCGAAATCACATTGGTACGTAGCAGGATTCGAACCACGACCTCCCGGACAGGAGGCGGCGGCCCTAGCCGTTACGCCACCGATGCTCTAAAAACGATTTTAAGTGAACCATTTTTAAAGCATTAAATATAATGCACAGAGTATCAACATTAACTTTAATTCCGTAATTGTATCAGCTGCACAAGTGGTGTGGTCGCGGTTTCCTCTTGGAGCCTCGCTCGTCTAATTAAAACGTTACCAACCATAATGGTACAGTTGTGTCACAGAAATACGATATGGCTTGCAGTAGCGCAACGCCTTTGATGTCACACGATGCCGCCACGGCGTAGGTACTAGCAGTACTAGCCTGTAGCCATCCAGGAGGTGAAGCAAAATTATAAGTAAATTAAATTATAGTAAATGAGGAGCCAATTTGTTATTAAAAAAAACAATAAAATAAAACTACGAATGCATTCACCACAAATCCCGCTAAAAAACACCACTGCATCGTGCGACTATGTGGTGTGGCGCGCGCGCCTGTGAATGTATCAGTGATGTTAAAAACAGTATCCCACCAAAAACATCCTGTAAAAACTAGCCAAGTCTCGATTGAGCTGCTTGTTTTTCTATAAAAAGTAATGAAATCTCTAAGCAAAGCCAAGCCTAGTCTAGGGTTCTTTACTGCGATTTATTTATTATTATGGTTAGATTTTATGTGACCTGCCGTTGAACATTCTTTATGCAAATTTTCTCCTTGAGACATCCAAGTCAACGGCCAAGTCACATAAAATCTAACCATAATAATAAAGAAATCGCAGTAAAGAAACCTAGACTAGGCTTGGCTTTGCTTAGAGATTTCATTACTTTTTATAGAAAAACAAGCAGCTCAATCGAGACTTGGCTAGTTTTTACAGGATGTTTTTGGTGGGATTTCACTTATTTTTGTAGAAAACTACATTGATTCATGAACTGCGCCTTAAGAACTAGTAAATCAAGGAGTTCGGTCCTGCGGCTGCATAAATAACTTTGTAATCCTATATATTTTATATGGGATTACAAAGTTATTTATGTAGTTTGTGTAACTAGAAAACTGGATCGAAATTGCAAAATGTTTGAGTTTTTCCTTGCTTTATACACTAAAGACTAATTGTATTCTAAATTTGAATCTTCTATGTCGGCTAGAAGTGCCTTGGAATTTTGATGATCTGTCAGTCAGTGAGTGACAAATTAGGAAACTTTGACTAGTTATAATTCTTAAAGTACTGGTTCAAATTGAATGAAATTTGGAATATACCGTGCTTATATGATGCCTGCTTGGGTACAGAAAATTCAGGCTTCTAGGTTTATCTACAACGAAGTTGTGGTGGGGTCGAAAATGGCCTGAACTGTTTCGAGAAAAGGATGGTACGGCCGTGCCGCTTTTTTTTCTCGACTTGGCGGGGGCACTGCCGTGCCCCCAGATTTTGTATACTGTTTTTTTGTCCGACAGTTAAAAGTATAATGTAGTGAAAAACAGTATAATACTGTTTTTAATAGTATAGTTGGGAACCCTAGCCATCCTGGCAAACTCGCGGAGTTATATATTAATTATTTTTTAAATTAGTGTTCAATTAGAGATCCATCTGACAAGACCATTTCATTTGGGACCACCTCTAGGACACTTACTGACATTGACATTGCATATCCTGTTCAAGATCATATCCTGTAGAGTCAGGCTGTGCCCCGCCGCCCGCTGCCCCGCAAGTACCCTTCCGTTGCTCTGCGTAAGTACATTCGTTGCGCTACTGTAAGCCGCTATATTTTAATACTGTGGTAGTGTGTTGTGTTGTGTTACCTACCTATTAAGTAATTAGTTTAGGCTCAGCTCTGTGTAAGTGGTTGTTTTGGGTTGTATCTATGTGTGAGTAGGGCAGTCATTTATTCCTATTTATATAAATCCGTTCCTGTGTGTTATTTCAGGGAAATTTGTGATTTTTTGACCTCGCCGGTTTTTATTTTTTTTATTTGGATGAGTTGGTGCAGAGGGGTTTTTTAAATCCATAATTGATAAGCCGTTGCCAAGAGATACCTGATGTTAAGTGACGATGATGCCGAAGATGGAAACGGGCTTACCAAGATTCTCCAACGCAATGAAGAACTGACTATCGTATCTTCAAGTCAAACACATCTATGCTGTCTAAGGCGAGGTATTGATTCCAACAGTTGTCTCTGTATTTTTCTTTAAGTGTAAAGAGTATAGAAAATAACCACACTTTTTCAATGGTTTTTCGTTTCAATCAAAACCTACAGTGAAAGTATAAAATATAATAACATTACTCACTTGGTAGTTGAAAATAACGGTGTAGACCTATCTTTAGGATTTTTTCTATAGAGCCAAAACAGCTCAATCGTGTTTCTAATAGCTTTTGATGTTAAGGAACATCATTAACAATAAGGGTATTTTATTTTCAACCTTGGGTTTTTCTATCGCTTAGGAGTAATTGACGTCAAAAATAACGAAAATCTGTAATATTACCGCCTTAACATTGATGCTTGGCGGCAATACTTAGATAAGATGGTGGTAGCTAGCCAGGCGGGCTTAGAAAATGCCCTTCCATCAACCAAACCGAGTCATACAAAGTAATACTCCGCCGAGAATCTAACCCGTGAGCTCCTGATGTTAAGCTAATGGACTTTACCATTACGCCACGGAGGCGGTCAAAACGTATTTTATAACCAATTTTCAAAACGGATTGTACGTATGTTAGGCGATTTCTTTGCCAATAATTGTGAACCGATTTGGAAACCGATTTTAAAAAAAATTCTATGGTCCAACCTATATAGTGGCTTATGCTATCGAATAAAAAATATATTATCCATAATATATTTTTTATTCGATAGCATGAGCCACTATATAGGTTGGACCATAGATTTTTTTTTAAATCGGTTTTGTGAGCATTTTTATAAAAAATTACAAAAAAACAATATAAAAACTGTTGTTATCGACAGGTCGTTGGGTTAGAGTCGGGTTTTAAAGTGATCAGCGTTTTCAATTATTTAAGTGTAGGCTATAGTCATGAAACTAAAAAACTTTCCCCAAGTAACCTGCAAGTACTAATTCTAAATTCGCAAATATTTTTTGGTCTCTCCATACAAAGTTCAGATTGTATGAAAATTATAAAAAAAAATATTGCAAGTGTTTCAGTTTTATGTTTAGAAGAGGATTGTGAAGCTGCGACTTTTCATACAAATGGCGTTAACGTCTTTCACCTCTTAAATGTTAACCGATTTGGACCAATTTTTGATAGGTTTTCAGTCAGAACAAAAGCTTGGCTTATACGTTCCGTTTTTTAAATTACTGATTATAAATAAACAAAAAATGGCCAAAATTTGTTTTGTATGAAAACACGTGAACGACAAGCCTAAACGTATAAGCCTAGCTTTTGTTAAGCTATTCAAAATTGGTCCAATTCGGTTAACATTTAAGAGGTAAAAATCGATAACGTCGTTTGTACGAAAAGTCGCAGCTTCACAATCCTCTTAGAGGCTTGTACAGTATAAAAAAGAGCGTGTTCTTTTTAATTTGGCCACAGATTTACGCCAGTAATATATAAGTCATTGAATTTGGCCGAATCAAACGTCTCAATAGGGATGACGACAGCATCAGAAATAAATTATGAACTCTTGATCACTAAATTGCCCCCCTGCTTAAACTTACCTTACCTTACTCGTTTTGTTTTCCATCAAGTTTTCGATTTTTAACTTACCAAAATCACAAAATGGGTACATATATGACGCTGCAAAACTATGACGTCACGCCTATATATTTCAAACATTTTTGGAACAAAATGTCGTTTTTGTGAGATAAAAAAAAATCAGATGACTAGAATTCGTCATCCCTATTTTAAGGTTGTAAACATACGGATGTTATTGCGAAGTTATCGATCTCAAAAGAGGGTAGTACCTCGTGTTTTCTTTCGTTGTTTTCATCATTTCTTACCCACCTTATATACTAACCGGGAGGGCGGCAACGAGAACAAATACACCCACAGATAACTGAAGTAAATACATATTATGTTCGTGTAATTTGCGCCATATGATAATTAAATTTGTGATGAATTTGAATATGTAAGGTATCTTAATGTAATTTAATAGAATATTACTCCGGATGTTTAGTAAGTAGTCGAGCTCCTGTGCGTTATTGAGCTTCCACAACGTTTTGTCATTAGGAGCGCCACATCTGTCTCATTTTTACGACTATTCATGGAGCATACAGGATGCCCCGTGGAAATCCGAAACTGCAAAAAAAAAAACGAAATTTGTTCAAGAGAAGCATGACATCAGTTTTGTAAAAAAGCCATTTCAGAGTAAACTTTCCAATTTTCAATATTTACAATATTTTCCCTCCATGGCGCATACAGCTGGGACACCCTGTATAGGAGAACAGTGACTTCGCATTTCGTTTGTAAATCAAAATAATTGTTGAGACTGGTTAAATAGGTTTGGTTATTCAGCAATATAGTGTAAGCTATGCGCGTATTTCCCGATCGCCCTAATTCAAGGTAGGCTCTAGCTCCTCGGTGGGGACGTATATGAGCTGACATGATATGATGATGATATCGTGTTTTAACCGTGGTGATGCGCGTATTAGTAGAGGGAAAAAATAGACAAGGAAAAAGGAACGCTGCATATGACGCTACGACGCCAGCAACTAGTATAAGATAACTTCGTGATTCAATATCAGCTGGTTGGGTCTCACTAGGTTTAAATCTTGCCTTGAATATATTGTCACACACTTTTTATACACAATTTCCGTACTTAATTTCTTCTTAGTTGATGGTCCTGGAGCACCGCTTTCATATTCAGAGTCTGTGTCACTTCCGCCATAGTTTTATTCCACCGAAAATTCACATATTAGTTTATAAAATTGTTCAAGAACAAAATGAAATTACGAAAAAATCACCGTTCGCGTAAAGCTAGCAAACTCGCTAATGAGAGGAAGAGAGAAAAAAATGTGCGCGCGCACTGCTCTCTCTTGCTCCTACAGTAATATCATCATCATCATATCAGCTCATATACGTCCCCACCGAGGGGCTCGAGCCTACCCTGAATTAGGGCGATCGGGCCTTAGTCGTCCACGCGGGCCCAGTGCGGGTTGGTCGACATCACACACAACATGCGAGTATCTCCGCAGAGTATCGGTGGCGTAACGGCTAGGGCCGCCGCCTCCTGCCCAGGAGGTCGTGGTTCGAATCCTGCCACGTACCAATGTGATTTAGAATTATGATTTCACATGTACGTTTATTGAAGGAAAACATCGTGAGGAAACCTGCACACAGTAATATACGAAACATTAATTTCTCTTTCTATCTTCACTAATTTATATCTCTCTCAACTTCCGTTCGCCTCTCCGACACTTTCCGTAACGCCCTCATCACTCATTCACCAGCTTACTGCCCAAGTCAAGCGTGCGTAAAGAAGTTTTACTTCAAAACGTGCGTCGGACCGCGCGCAAAGTTATGTTCTGTATATTTTTACCCACGGCGAAACGGAGAAGCGGTATGCCTATTGCCTTTAGGGTGAGAGGTTGTTTCTTTTCAAACAATAAAATGTATATTAAATGTGAAGAAAGTTATTTTTGCAGTTAGCATTGGAAATCTATGAACGTTTTACAAATCCAACTGCACGTTTTATGTTCGTCGACTATTACTTCTAAACTACGAAAGCCTACTGAGCTGCGTGTTAATTTTTTATTGACTTCAAAAAATGACGAGGTTCTATGTTCTACTGTATGGATTTTTTTTTCAAGTATGTTCACCGATTTTGCTGTCAATTGTGGACCGTTTTTTATTTATTCGAAGGCGTATACTCCTGAGGTGATCCCATAATAGTCGCCAAGTCAGGATCTGATGATGTGATCCTAGGGAAATCGAGGGCAACCCTCAAATTTTCTATGCACATATTACGTGTTTCATATATTTTTTAAAGTTATTCAAGTATTAGCCTATGTTGATGAGCTGGTGATAGAAAGTTCTTAAGAGGGTAGGCGGGCACTGCTTTTTCCATACAAACGTTTTCGACAGTTTTCTCATTGATTTTTAACACTAAAGAAATGTTAATTTCTTCTATGCTCCTATGTCTTCCTTTTTTCAATAAAATTTTTTTTGAGCAACTGGAACCCTTTAAAAATGCTAGAAAAATACCTAATTTTTATCACCACTAAAGACGTCTAGAGTGGAGATTCAAAAAGTATTTACGAAAAAGCTAAACATAGGGGCCTAGAACATCTAATTATTATTCTATGTGAACAATTTCTTTAACATAGGTCTAATTTTGGAGGAGAAAATCGTCGAGAGCCAAACCTCGAATATTGTAATTTTTAATCGAAGTATTCACCGGGAGCTGCAGTTGTCTTTATCGCACGGTATTTAGAGGCGGTTTAGTCAAAGCGCAACAGCAGCAGTTGCTTAAAATACATATTTTCCAAATGTCTCTCAGCTAGCGTCCGCTCGGTTGGATCATAAATCTTAAAATATTATAGGTACGTATAGATAGATAGTTGTATTCTTTCAGGTTATTCTGGTGATCTGATAATGGAAGGTTTGACTCCTTAACCCTTGATTTGGCTATGTTCGGAGTGACGAACACATAAATTGAAAAATTCTGGAGACATTGTTTTTAGAACTATATTCATAATGTTCAGCAAATGTGATAGTATTATTGAAACTAAATGTGCAGCAATTAAAAATTAACTTGTGGCAACACTGAACTGTCAGGTGTTACAAAATGACGGCGGCGTCGATATGACGACCGCGCTTTTTGTTGAAGAAAATTATTTATTTTTATGTGTTTTTATAATATAAACCAAAATCAAATAAATCTAAAACTGTCAGGTGTGTTAACATGACGGCGTCGAGATGACGACCGCGCTTTTTGTTCAAGAAAATTATTTATTTTTATGTGTTTATAATAATATAAAAATTGCCCTAATTCAAGATAGGCTCGAGGCCCTAGGTGGGGACTTATATGAGCTGATACTATTTCTAATAGTTACAACATTCTCGTGTCATATTGTTATCATGTCCTGAATATGTATGAAATTATTTGTTTTATATCAATAATTTTATTTTGACATTATTAAGTGAAGATTTTTTTTTTCACAAACTTTTACTTAACCTTATGATGGTAACAGGGGTTCCCCAATACCCCACGCATGCAATCACGCGCCGATTTATTGTAAGCTATTTGCTGTCTCGCTCTAGCACTTTGTGTATTACCTCGAGTCATCAATCAGTAGCCGTTGCGCAGCGGGTGCGGCGACATGCCAATTTCATTCTGCAGGTATGTGTGGGGTGTTTAGTCACCCCTGTTATTATTAACGTAGGTATTTCTATTAATGTAGGTAGGCAAAATGGAAGGAAAGCGGAGAAGAGGGAGAAGGCGAATAACACGGAGTGACAATATCAGGAAATGGACACACATCAAAGACGCTGCCAGTCTTAGCAGACTGACACAGAAAAGAGAAGAATTCCGTGTGGTGGTCGCCGACATCCATTAGGATATGGCACCCCAAGAAGAAGAAGAAGAAGAAGAAGAAGGTAGTTCCAACAAGTGAACCCCCGCCAAATTGCTAAATCAAGCTTGGTGTGCATTGTTTACTCGAAAGAATGAAAAAAAATGTGAAGATTTTTTGTTCCAAATGCAAAAGACCTGCATGCCCTAAACTTTGTGAGAAATTTGTCTCAATTGTGTTCAAGTTGCCAAAAACATTTTTTTAAAAATCTTATTTCATTTAGTTACTGATTGATCTCAAGAAGAGTATTCTTTTAGTTTGTGTCAAGAATAAAAAGTTTTATTTCGCATTAAACAAAAGTTTTTTATTCATTTTATTATCGTGGGGTGACGTGGCACTCCTATTACAATGCGTGTTCATTTAAAATATGTTACCATCTTAGGGTTAATTACTATTTTACAGTAACTAAGTACACTGTATAACATTATACAGTGTACTTAATTACTATTTTATGACCATCAGAAAGAGTCTAAAATTTACCTATTTTTAAAAATTTAGTTTTTTTTTTTAATTTACATCCTATCTATTTTCTGTTCTGATGTAACATTTAACACTATGTATGACAGTGTTAAATGTTAACAAATAATATCAAAATTACAACGAGAGGGTCCGCGGTGCGCAAGCCGCAAGCGGCCCGCGGGGAAATATACACCTAATCGTTCCTCATAAATCAATCCGGCGGGCTTAGAAAATGCCCTTCCACCAACCAAACCGAGTCATACTAAGCTAGAACCCGCGTCCTCCTGATGTGAAAGTAAAAATTCAAAATTCAAAACGTTTTATTTCAAATAGGTGTTTACACACACTTTTAAATAGTCAAAACAAAAAAAAAACACTGTCATTACAGCTCATATACGTCCCCACCGAGGGGCTCGAGCCTACCCTGAATCAGGGCGATTAGGCCTTAGTCGACCACGCGGGCCCAGTGCGGGTTGGTCGACTTCACACACAACCTTCGAAGGAGTTTCTTCGCAGGCGTGTGCAGGTTTCCTCACGATGTTTTCCTTCACCGTTAAAGCAATCGGTAAGTATGTACGTAAGTTTTTGAAAAACTCATTGGTACATTGGCCGTCCAGATTTGAACCCGGTACCTCTGGTTAGATGGACCGAGTCGTTACCGGTTGAGCCACCGACGCTTTTTTCTATTTTATTTACATTTCTTAAATTCAAATTATGCCTGTCACTGTTTTTAGGAAATAAATGCAAATTCTTACGAATGTACATGATGTTTTCATATATAAATTGACTAGCAACAGTTAAAATATTGATTTCTTTGAACTTATTCTGTAACGACTCACGTGATCGCATCTGATAGATTGCGCGAATAGCTCTTTTCTGCAGGATGAAAATAGTTTCCATATCAGCCGCATAAGACATTATACTATGGAAGTAACTAAAATACACTAGTCTCGCAGTATCTACATCCGTTAACTGTCTTATTTTCTTAACGGCATAAGCAGCTGAACTAAGCCTTCCCGCTAAATTTCAATGTGTGGTCCCCATTGAAGTGAAACATCCAAAGTTATACCAAGGAACACCGTGGTATTTACAAATTCAAATTTATTACTGGCTAATATTACATTATTATTGACCTTTTTTACATTTGGCAAACAAAATTTTATACATTTTGTTTTCTTAGCATTTAATAATAAGTTGTTCACAGTGAACCAGTTCAGTATCTTTGAAAGAGTGTTGTTTACTTCGTCAATTTCGTTTTCTTTCCTATTCACTTTAAAAATAAGAGAAGTATCATCCGCAAACAACACAATATTTGACAGATGTTGCACCATAAAAGGCAAATCATTTACGTAAACAAGGAAAAGAAAAGGCCCTAATATGGAACCCTGGGGCACACCCATTTTCACTTTAGATCCAGATGAGTTCGTGCCATTCACTTGGCCATTACGCCCCAATGAACTTAACCATTACGCCACGGAGGCGGTTAAATAGATCATCATCATATCAGCTCACATACGTCCCCACCGAGGCGCTCGAGCCTACCCTGAAATAGGGCGATCGGGCCTTAGTCGACCACGCGGGCCCAGTGCGGGTTGGTCGTGGTTCGAATCCCGCCACGTACCAATGTGATTTCAAATTTTGATTTCATATGTACGTTTGTCCGACGCTCTTACGGTGAAGGAAACATCGTGAGCTTAAATAGATACTCAAACATAATTAAATCAACCACTTTTAACTACTAACGCCACATTAGATATTGTCGTCTGTTTGTCTAGGCCCTGACCCAACTAGAGCTCAGGCACCCGGCACCCGGCGCCCGGCGCCCGGCACCTGGCCAAGCACTAAATAATTCCCGCAACACCTCTACCCTGGAATTAATTTCATATTAAACCGCGCGCACCGTAAGATAAACGTTATAAAACGTAATTACAATGTGACGTCATCACTTAGATATTCCGGTCGTGTGCTGAGAAAGGGACAATCTATATTTACGTGCTCGTTGATAATACCTTGTGTAATCTGTATTCATTTGTTTAATTACGGGCATGGACCCATCATAATCTGATTAGCTACTAGCAGATTGAAACTAATAGGATTAATTAATATTGTAACAGCGGTTTCTATTCATGATACGAAATGGACAACTTATGCCGGAGAATCAACAGTCAATTCGAATAACTATCTGAGAGGGTAAGACCCAGAACAAACAAAGTGCTGTGAGAGAGCGGAAATTTCGTAGTGCACTCATTCTGCCCGTATTATAGGCAGTCCCAAATTACATAGGTCGTTGGCAACCCTTGATTTCATTAAAAAGTTAATGTTATGCATCGCCCGGATATCCTGTTGATCCTGGCACGGTCTAAAAAACTATGTTATCGTCCAACGGAGACGTCTAGACAGGGCAATCGGTCGGGGGAGATCGAGCCCGAATTGACATAGGCATCGTTGTTCAACTACTCGGGACAATTCGTTAGAAGCGCCAGCGCAGCGCTTCGTGAAGGTCCAGCGGTGACTGTCATTAGTGATGTCGGTTTGGAGGCAAACATCAAAAGTGTTGGACCACTGTATAGATTCCTACACTGTGGCCGGGGCAGCTAAGTGTGGGGACCTACGGCCGTGTGAAGGTCGTGGGAAGCCGCTGAATGCAGGCGGCGCAGGACGGGTCGTTGTGGGAATAGGGGGAGGAGTATATGCAGTATTGGACGTCTATCGGCTAGTATGATGATGAAGATCCTAGAACTCACCAGGGAGTTTTCGTAAGTAGATACTTAGGTAGTTACTTACCAGCTCAGGAAGTAGACCCTCAAACACCAGATCTACTCACTGTTGTGTGTAGGGCTCCTTAAAATTTCAGAGATTATATTTTTATCTACAACTGATGGAAACCATTAACATCTCAACCTGATGGTAAGTGACGATGATGCCGAATATGAAAGCGGGCTTACCAAGATTCCCCAACGCTACAGAGAATAGCAACACGTCTATGCTGTTCGATAGAAATCCCAAGGTTGAAAAAAATACCCTTATTGTTGATGATGTTCCTTAAAGTCAAAAGCTAATAGAAACAGTTTGAGCAGTTTTGGCTTGATAGACAAAAATCCTAAAATAGGTCTACACCGTAACTTTCATCTCTAGTTATGAACTAACATTTTGAAGTATAAATTTTATTATTATTTTTCATACTTTCATTGTAGTTTTTGATTGAAACGAAAAACCATTGAAAAAGTGAAAAAGTGTGGTTATTTTCTTTACTCTTTATACGTAAAGAAAAAGACAGAGAGAGCTGTTCCAACCAATACCTCGCCTTTACATTGATGTTTGGCGGCAAAACTTTGATAAGATGGTGGTAGCTAGCCAGGCGGGCTTAGGAAATGTCCTACCACTAACCAAACCGAATCTTACAAAGTTACATCCCGCCGGGAATTGAACCCACGACCTCCTGGTGTGAAGGGAGTGCACTAAACATTACGCCAAGGAGTAGGTAGCTATGCTTTCCACCTACCCCTCCATCCATACACTTGTCTTATAGGTGCTTATTTATGACTGATTCCCAAACATGTATTTTGTAGAAATGATAATATACAATTAAGGCCAAGGTGCGTGTAATTAATTGAAACTTATTGAATTTGCAACTTAATTTAAAGGTGTCAATACCACAAACACGCGGGGACCGGTCGTGTCACATTAATATTGTTCTAACCGGGAACAATGGCGTAACAGATGGGAGTTCCAGAAACCTTGTGCGAATGGCCATATTTCATTGGGGCAGGGGGATGTAATCAGGGTTTGGGCCACGTTCGGGCACAGATTAGAGAAGAGCTACGTCACGGAATGGAAACACCTTAGATACTTATTACTTATTCAGTACTTAGGATGTGTTGGCCTGGTCGTCCAAGCGGCGGTTTTGTGGTTGTGTATTGAATTTATGCCGCTGGGAGTGTTGTCTAAATAAATGAGGTTTATTTATCTAATAATAACATGTAATTGTTCAGCGACTGACTGACGTACAACACACAGTCACCATTGAAGATAGAAACTTGAAAGGAACATTAGAGAGTGTAGATGAGCTAACAATGAATATACAAAAATCATTATCAATTAAGGGAGGGTGCTTTTAGGGAAGCGATTGAAAGTTGCTTTGGAAAATTCAACGGGACGGGCTGTTTTCATTCTAACTCCACACGGATGGTGTCTGGTGCATTCCATAACTGCCCTAGTGTTGTCGTAGCCGGCCACGTGGGCTATGGGCGAAAACAACGCGGGGCACGTGAGTTGTCCATTAAGCGGAACTGCTGGTTTAATTACTGGCAGGGAAGCATCTCCGGCACTTGCCTGGTGAGCAAGAAGAGCTAAGCTAGTACTGCTCCGGCCGATCCAGCCGCGTAGGAGTAAGTCTGGACAGGTGCGATAAGCGCCGGGAAGTGAGCGAGCCTACAGCTCCGGTACCACACCGGATATGTGGGAGCCAGCTTCTCTGGCGTCCCGAGCGGGGATCTAACCGCCAGCTGTTATATGATCGTCTTAACAGTTTAAGTCTACCAACTGCAGTTGAGTTGCAACCAATCTTTCCACTGGCAAGGCAATTATGTAAAATAGTATGACATGGGATCACTGCACACGAATAGTCTAAGATCGTTAATTTTCGAGATGTTATCGTCTTAACAGTTTAAGTCTACCAACTGCAGTTGAGTTGCTACCTATGTACCTCTAATCTAAGGCAAATATGTAATATAGTATGACATGGGATCATCACTTCGAACGAATAAGAAGTTACAGTTTAGTTAGTAGTAGTTCAACTGCGGTTCAGTTAACAAAAGCCAAGTCATATTTACCAATGCCAATTTATTGGGCCCTCATTAATTTTGTTCTAATAATTCAATCTTTCATGTTTTTCTTTTGTTGACAGTGACGTATAAACCAATATTTCTTTTTAGTTCTTCAGTAAATCAAAACAAATTTACATGTGCCGCTGCAACTTATCTTGAGATCTACGTGGATTTTGTTCTTGTAAACCAATATTTTAACATATTTAAATTCTTATTTGGTCGTTCTACTGTGCCAAAGTCGTTTACTTAGTGTCATTAATTTAAATAGCGCTAAATAGCTTCTTTTCTGAACGTTTGAGTGGTTATTGCATGTTTTAAAATTATTTCACAGTGAAATCATATTTTTAGAATTCACTTGCGTGGCGTATGACAATCTCGGCGAGCGATGGGGGCGGGCGGGTGAAACAAAATATTTAATCTTTGGTATGGTATAACTTTCAGAGCAGGCAGAGCGTCGGTGGCCAAACGGCAAGGGCCGCTACCGACAGGTCGTGGTTTGAGTCCTGCCAAGTACCAATGTGTTTTCGAATTTAAATTTCATATGTACGTTTATCCGACGCTCTAACGGTGAAGGAAAACAGCGTGAGGAAACCTGCACACACCTGCGAAGAAACTCGAAGGTTGTGTGTGTAGTTGACCTACTCGCACTGGGCCCGCGTGGTCGACTAAGGCCCGATCGCCCTAATTCAGGGTAGGTTCGAGCCCCTCGGTGGGGACGTATATTTGAGCTAATATGAATGAATGAATGGTATAACTTTTATTTTATTTCGTTTCTTTTTTATTTATTTTTTATTTACCAATTTTAAAACAAAATACAAATTTTTTTATCATCTAGCACCATTAAACCTGAATGGTTTGTCTAGGTGCTCAACAGTCGTCTACGAGCTATATACTTATAAAAACAAAAGAAAAAATATACATATATATATAAAAAAATAATAAGTTAAGTAATGCATACCTACATAATATAACACACACATAAAAAAACATACAGACGAATTGAGAATCTCCTCCTTTTTGGAAGTCGCTTGAAAATACTCATATTTTTTTTATATAAAATCTGCTGTCATTCTGTTGTTAAAAATTGTGTAGAAAACAAATGTAAAATACACTGAAAATAAACATGGAGCGTTTTACTTCCCAAGAACGTGAAATAATCGTGTCAATATTTTTACGGAATAATTCATCAGTGATAAAAACACAACGTGAATTTCGTCGACGATTTCCCCACCGTCCGGCACCGATTAGTAGCACAATTCGACGTTTTGCCACACGCCTCAAAGCAACTGGTTGGACCTAAATCTGGTAGACTAAGAATAGGCCGTTTAGCCGAAAATATTGATGATGAGCGTGAAGATGTGGAACAGTGTCCAGAAACATCAACGAGGCTACGTGCCCCGCAATTGGGCATTTCCAGACGGACTCTGCAGTGTATTTTGGGGAAAGACTAAAAGAAGTTCTCGTATAAAACTCAGATGACTCATCAGCTGCTGGGTGCTGACCACTGATCTCATCTAGGGTACAGCCAGCGCGTCATAAACCTCAATCTTGAAGAGGGTAATTTTTCTTCAAAATTGGTTATTAGTGACGAAGCCCATTTCCATCTCACGTGGCATGTCAATAAGCAGAATACTCAGTTCTGGGGCACTGATAATCCGCGAATTATTCAAGAAACACCTTTACACCCACTAAAAGTTACTGTATGATTGAAAGAGTCATCGGACTCTATTTTTTCGAAGACGCTGCAGGAAATGCGATAACTGTCACTGGCGAACGCTACAGAACCATGTTACGTGAGTTCTTGATGCCTAGTTTGAATGAATTGGGGCTGGAGCACTTCTGGTTTCAATAAGATGGCGCCACGGCACACACAGCGCACAACCACAAATAGGGTCATTACTTTTGCGCCACCAAGTATAAACAAGTTACGGGGCGCGACAGAGGCGGAACCTTACATAAATTCCTCACTGCCCGCCAAGCCTGGCCTGACTACATCCCTGTTCAGAAGCACTGAGAAGCACACAGATATTTTCCAGCAGCTCCGAGAATTTCGCAGGAAACAATAAGTAAAAGGAAATAGGTATAACTGTTCCTTGGAAGTCATGGCTTTGTGTGGTCGTTGGAAATACGTCGCTTGTTGGTAGACAGACTTCAAAGACTCCTTTTATTTGCAATTGATTTCGTAAAGGTAGAGCAAAAAGTGCTCCTACTTACCTCTTTTAGTTATTCATGTTTGCCATTTCACGACAAACGATATGTCTCAAAAGAAAAGTCATACTATACAGTCATAATGTTATGACAGAATCACGGGCGGAGCCTAGAGATGGGCAAGTATCCAGGTTTTTACCCAAAACTGGGTTGAGACACGGGTTTATTCCAGTAGGACGAAACATTAGCTCATATACGTCCCCACCGAGGGACTCGAGCCTACCCTGAATTAGGACGATCGGGCCTTAGTCGATCACGCGGGTCCAGTGCGGGTTGGTCGACTTCACACACAACCTTCGAGTTTCTTCGCAGGTGTGTGCAGGTTTCCTAACGATGTTTTTCTTCACCGTTAAAGCAATCGGTGAGTATACTCGTATGTACGTATGTTTCGAAAAACTCATTGGTACATTGGCCGTCCGGATTTGAACCCGGCACCTCTGGTTAGTAGGACCGAGTCGTTACCGGTTGAGCCACCGACGCTTACCCCCACTATATGGGTTAAACCCGGGGTTTTTCTGTGTTGGTTGTTCAGGTTTAAATTCACCGCCTGTCTATGCGGACCGCCGATAAAATGAACTATGTACAAAGTATAGGTAGGTTCCTTCTTAAGTAATAATTTGAATGGTAGGGTTCAGCGGAATGAAAAGTAGAAAGCGATAATAAGACCTACAAATAGAGCGTATAAGCTCCATACAGATAAAAATAAAACGATTTTTTAAAGTTCTACTTGATGAACTTAATAATATGAGGAGAATGCCTAAGATTGGGCAAAGTGACGATAGGGTTAATTCGGCTTGCAGACCCTGGATCAGGCCGAATGACCTTTATTCTATCCACGATTGGTAAGCCCTTGGCGTCATCTCACCTGATGATGGTAAGTTAAGATGATGCGGAAGATGGAAGCGAGTTTAGCAAGATTCCCAATCGCAATGGGGAACTGGCTATCTTATCTTCAAGCCGAAACACATTAATGCTGTTAACATTGATGTTTAGTGGTAAGACTTAGATATGATGGTGGTAGCTAGCCTTAGAAAATGCCCTTCCACCAACTCAACCGAGTCTTGCAAAGCTAGACTCTGCCGGGAATCAAACCCGCGACCTCCTGATGTGTAGTTACGCCACGGAGGCGGTTTAGCTACCTAGAGAAAATGTAGAACAAGAAGTGATTTGTGTAGTTACGCCACGGAGGCGGTTTAGCTACCTAGAGAAAATGTAGAACAAGAAGTGATTTGTGTAGTTACGCCACGGAGGCGGTTTAGCTACCTAGAGAAAATGTAGAACAAGAAGTGATTTGTGTAGTTACGCCACAGAGGCGGTTTAGCTACCTAGAGAAAATGTAGAACAAGAAGTGATTTGTGTAGTTACGCCACGGAGGCGGTTTAGCTACCTAGAGAAAATGTAGAACAAGAAGTGATTTGTGTAGTTACGCCACGGAGGCGGTTTAGCTACCTAGAGAAAATGTAGAACAAGAAGTGATTTGTGTAGTTACGCCACGGAGGCGGTTTAGCTACCTAGAGAAAATGTAGAACAAGAAGTGATTTGTGTAGTTACGCCACGGAGGCGGTTTAGCTACCTAGAGAAAATGTAGAACAAGAAGTGATTTGTGTAGTTACGCCACGGAGGCGGTTTAGCTACCTAGAGAAAATGTAGAACAAGAAGTGATTTGTGTAGTTACGCCACGGAGGCGGTTTAGCTACCTAGAGAAAATGTAGAACAAGAAGTGATTTGTGTAGTTACGCCACGGAGGCGGTTTAGCTACCTAGAGAAAATGTAGAACAAGAAGTGATTTGCAGCAGGCCTCTGGTCTGAATCCTTATTCTTACTATAATATTATAAATGTGAAAATGTGTGTGTTTGTTACCTTTTCACGCTTCTACACCTTGATTAATCGTGATCAAATTTGGCACACAGCTAGCCTGTGTCACGGGGAAAGATATACGCTACTTTTTATCCCGTGAAAGTAGCATAGTCCGATGTAGTTCCTAAAGGAACTGAAAAAATTGTCTTTTTTTGGTTTATTTCTTTAACATCGCAACGGAACGATTGTCGTGATTTTTTGCACAGAGATGGTTGAGGGAGTGGGAAATGACATAGACTGTTAATAAGATAAGCCCGATCTGGGATAGAGATCTGGAGAAAACTAATGTCCCCGCTCGCGAGCTAGCGGCTCGCGCACGACTCACCCCCAAAGGCAGTCATAAAAACCATGTCCACGCGGGTGCAGCCGCGGGCAAAAGCTAGTAATATTATAAATGCGAAAATGTGATGGTTTGTTACCTTTTCATGCTTCAACACCTTAACCAAGTATGTAAGTAGCCTGTGTCAATGGGAAGGACATGTGCTACTTTTTATCCCGTGAAAATAGCATAGTCCAATGCAGTTCCTAAACGAACTGAAAATATACTCTTTATTTGAATTATTTCTACAAAATCCCAAACGCAACAATGGATTGTATTATTATTATTTTTTTAATTCGAGAACACAACAGTCACTTAAGTACTTAATTAAATGAAATTGTTAAATTTAGACCTACGGTTCTCTTAATTGTGATTTTTTACACTGAGAGGGTTGACGGGGGGGGGGGGGGAGAAGACATACTTCACTAATTAGCATATCCTGACAGTTTTTTTCATTTTTTATTTGAATAAGGCACACCAACGGCATAAATCTTACTTTCAAATTTTGGCAAGGAGTTAGTTAGTTTTTAGTTCCCGAGATATCTAGAGAAAACTAATTTCCACGCTCGCGCACGTCGGCGTCGTAGCGGAGCAATGGATTGAAGTGATTTTTTGTATAGCATTGGTTGAAGGGGTGGGAAGTGACATAGACTGCTAATGAGAATAGCCCGATGTAGTTTTTGAGGGGTTTGGAGAAAATTCACGTTCACGCTCGTGAGCCGCTCGTGACTCGCGCACCTATCGCCCTCAAAGACAGCCATAAAAACGATTTCCACGCTTCAGAAGCCGCAGGCAAAATCTAGTATGTTATAAATAAAAAAAAAATTGTTTCTAAATCTGGTTCTAGTTTGAGCCTGAATTTACAGAAACTAGATCGTTTGATCATTAACGGCACATTAAATTGGCATTGTCTACTGCGTCTGTTACAGACACGCTTGATAAATGAATGGAAATGGGTAGATTCCACCACCTACCTATGGTTTTGAAAGCCGAACCACGTAGCCCATTAAAGCCGAATATAGAATCTCGGTAAACCTACAAACTGTAGCGTAGGGAGCAGTATTATTTTTATTATTATAACTGCTCATAAACGTCCCCACCGAGAGGCTCGAGCCTACCCTGAATCAGGGTGATTAGGCCTTAGTCGACCACGCGGGCCCAGTGCGGGTTGGTCGACTTCACACACAACCTGCGAGTTTCTCCGCAGGCGTGTGCAGGTTTCCTCACGATGTTTTCCTTCACCGTTAAAGCAATCGGTAAGTATATGTACGTAAGTTTTTTTTGAAAAACTCATTGGTACATTGGCCGTCCAGATTTGAACCCGGTACCTCTGGTTAGATGGACCGAGTCATTACCGGTTGAGCCACCGACGCTTTTAGGGAGCAGTATAATGACGAAAAATGTGCTAAATAACCTCTTAATCGAAAAAACTCATCTGCAAGATAACGGCAGAGCTACGAAAAATCTGTACCTATATAGTTATGTACTTAATAGTGGAGCTGTAGCCGGTTGCATCGATTTAAATAATTTTCGAAAAACCTAAAAGCTTTTTGGTACAAGCTTTTAGTGTCACACGACATACATATGCACGCAAAATTTCAGCTCAATCGAAAACCGGGAAGTGGGTCAAATTTAACTTGCAAGATTTCATTATAGACACCGGGACAGGTGAAACTAAATGAAAGCTTGTAAAAACGCTGGTGGCGCCACCCAAAGTAAACCAGTTTTTAATTCGATGAGCTGTAGAATGGTAGTCTTGACATGTTAAAGTCAGGCACGCAAGAGTCATGAAAATACAGTTGTTGCACCTTTTATATGAGTTCTTTATTTTATCTTGACGTAGAACCATTAGAGCGCCGGTGGCGTAACGGTTACGGCTGCTACCTCCTGTCCGGGAGGCCGTGGTTCGAATCGTACCAATGTGTTTTTCAATTTAGATTTCATACGTACGTTTATCGGACGGTCTTACGGTGAAGGAAAACATCGTGAGGAAACCTGCACACGCGAAGAAACTCGAAGGTTGTGTGTGAAAATCACTAACCCACACTGGGCCCGCGTGGTCAACTAAGGCCCGATCGCTCTAATTCAAGTTAGTGCGAGCCCCTCGTTGGGGACGTATATGAGCTGATAAGAGAGAACCATTAACTCTGGATTTGATAAAATTGGTAAAACGTAATTCGGAGTTCATTTTGTCGAACTTCGATTAAGGCACGGATGGGTAAAACGGGTGGCTGCCAGATATCAACTTGCAATTAGAGGTACTGGATCTTCAGGGAAATTAAAATTGCATCAGTTTCCAAGTTCAAACCGACTCCAAGTGATTGATGTTGCAATTCGGCAAGTCGAAAAATGAGAATGGAGAAGATAAATTAATATCTAGTGATTAATTCTATCTATAAAAAGATTGTTAAATAGTATTTTAAGCAACTGTTAAGTAATGACAGGTCTAAAACATGAGTGTGTTTTAACGAAATGAGGCGAAGCCGAATTACGTTATAGAATCACACGAGTGTTTTAAGACTTAATTGCAACAGTTGCATACGTAACTACATACATATTATAAGTACTCTAAGATTGGCTCAGAAGCCGTAGGGAAATGCCCAGCATTATGATAACCAGTTTTACTATGAGAACTTTTTTGTCTGTGGTAGTAGGTAAAATCTGTACTTTAATGTTATTACGGTATCGATTTTTGTGTCGTTATGAGTTTAAATTTGGAACAGCTGTCATAGTAAAATTGTTAGAAATAATGCTGGTTATTGCTAACGGATTTTGAACGCATTTTAGAGGACTTATGATATGTGTGTAGATAAATACTTTTATCATCATATCGTAAAATTCGAATTATAAACGTTAAAACGAGTTCATATTGACATACTTTATGAATACCATATCGAAATTTAAAAATATATAAAATAAATAAATATCCTTTATTGCACATCAAATATACAAAAAAAAACATATTAACTAGCAAAGTATACAATTAAATGCAAAGGCGGCCTTAAAGCTTTAAGCGATTTCTTCCAGGCAACCTTTGGTGAATGGAGGAGACGAGAAAGTGAAACGATAGTGGGTGGGTGCAAAATAGAATCATATTCTAACACTTTTTTCTTCAACAAAATAATGTTAAAAAATATTTTTTTACCCTTACGATACAGGACAAATCTAAGAAGTTAATATCACCAAGGAGATTCCATCAATTATTTTTCTTCTAAGGGAATTGTGCCATTGTTTAAAAAAGTTTTGTTTCTAAGTTTCTCTGTCTGTGACAGCGCCCGCTTTAGCGCATGCGCAGTGATGTGCTGGGTTTTGGCGCTATCATATGCTAATGAGCTGATGATTGAAGGTACAACTCCTTAACGGTTAGGAGTTATAGGATAATTCTTTTAATATTATACGTAGATTCGCAGGCACGTAAAGACCCATAGTTGTATTATTTTAGATTATTCTGGTGAACTGATGATGCAAAGTTTGACTCTTTAACTTTCATGCTGCTGAGATGATAATGGAAGCCACAGGACTCTGTACCGGTTAATGAAACACACAGTGGACCGACCTTGACGAAAACCGTATTGTCGATCACTAAGAAGGTCATTGTCTTCTAGGTATGCCAGAATGCGGGTGTTCAATACACGCTCCATAAACTTACAGATTACAGAGGTGATTGCTATGGGGCGGATTGCTGCACGACTGCTTTTTTGGACACTGGCTGCACGTCGATGAGCTTCCAGGACTTTGGGACTATACCTGTTTTAAGATTGAGGCGATTTAGACGTGTCAGAACAGAAGACAACTCACGAGCGCACTTCTTTAGCACTACGGCTGGTATACCGTCAGGTCCACTGGCTTTATTCATGTCTAGATTACGAAGTGTTTTGAGTACATCCTTATGGCGGATACGAATAGGGGGCATAGTAGAGCCGCAAGGAGGTAACCGTGGTGGTATACTGTTCGCAGTATTTAGACTAAACATGGAGGGAAGCAGGTGTGCCTTGTCAGTTGCCGCGTGAGCAAGTGTTCCATCGGAAGGCAAAGACGAGCGGCAAAAGTTCGTCTCAACCGATTTAGCCAAACACCAAAACGCCTTACTCTCAGAAGGGTACGACGCAAGTTTTGATCCGATGCGGCTAACATGGTCGAAACGTGACCTGCGCAGCGTCTTTTTGTAGGACTTAACGGCTTTGTTGAATGCCTTCTTCTTATCTCGCCTGTCCGGAGCTCTAAGTCTTCGAACATCGGCCCACGCTCGGTAAGGCGAATGCTTTTGTGCCCCAGCAACTGAGCATTCGGCACAAAATCACGGGCGAACTTTACTCTCTAAAGGAATGTCAGAAAATGGAATATAATATTCCATCGCCTGACAAATTACCTTTGAGGTTTCGATCGCACAGCTCGACGGCTCGCTAAAAGAAAAACATGCGTGCCGCCGAGGATAAGATAAGATAAGATAAGATAAGATAAGATAAGATAAGATAAGATAAGATAAGATAAGATAAGATAAGATAAGATAAGATAAGATAAGATAAGATAAGATAAGATAAGATAAGATAAGATAAGATAAGATAAGATAAGATAAGATAAGATAAGATAAGATAAGATAAGATAAGATAAGATAAGATAAGATAAGATAAGATAAGATAAGATAAGATAAGATAAGATAAGATAAGATAAGATAAGATAAGATAAGATAAGATAAGATAAGATAAGATAAGATAAGATAAGATAAGATAAGATAAGATAAGATAAGATAAGATAAGATAAGATAAGATAAGATAAGATAAGATAAGATAAGATAAGATAAGATAAGATAAGATAAGATAAGATAAGATAAGATAAGATAAGATAAGATAAGATAAGATAAGATAAGATAAGATAAGATAAGATAAGATAAGATAAGATAAGATAAGATAAGATAAGATAAGATAAGATAAGATAAGATAAGATAAGATAAGATAAGATAAGATAAGATAAGATAAGATAAGATAAGATAAGATAAGATAAGATAAGATAAGATAAGATAAGATAAGATAAGATAAGATAAGATAAGATAAGATAAGATAAGATAAGATAAGATAAGATTAGATAAGATAAGATAAGATAAGATAAGATAAGATAAGATAAGATAAGATAAGATAAATACTCTTTATTGTACCCAAAAATATATTAAAAAAAACACAATGTAAAACTTATTAACAACTTATAAGATGCAATAAAGTGGCGCATCTCATCCCAATCTGCTGACTCGTACCGCCATACCCGTCTTGTGCCCTTAGGGCTGAGAACGGGAGGTGAACAAGACAGTACAAATTTCACCAGACAATGGTCAGACGTACCCAAAGGTGAACAAAGGTACCCAATACTGACACATTATAATGGTCAGGTTCTATTGTCAGCAGCAGGTCCACACAATTTTCCGTTTGGCCATCAACATCAGGCATACGCGTCACCTGGTCTACCAGCTAGGAAAGATTTAGCGACAAAGCGAGTTTGAGTATCTCTCTCCCAGCGTGGTCGGTCTTTTCAAACGGGAACAGCCACTCATTATGGTGGGCATTGAAGTCCCCGGACAAGAAGGACCAGTTGGGCAGACCTTAGTTGAGCCTCATCGGCGGCCTCACACAGATGTTCAATGTGGTACACAAGCGTAGACTATTTTTGTGTGTATCGGATAGGGTTACCGGTTTTAAGGGCATGTAATAAACCAAATTTCATCTACAAAGGTCGCATCCTTCTCCCCTCTAAATGGCAGTATACAAATAAGCAGCAGTACAGACTTCAGAATGGTTTCATTTGAAAGGAAATGTAATTTCTCGGATGATCCATACATAAAATAAACCGAGACGTTTGAGGGAAAAAAGACAAAAAAGATTTTTTTTTCTTTTCTTTGAATCTACTGCAAAAAGAGATCGTTAACATGTTGTTTTTTTCTTCTTAATCGATAGATTTTAAGCTAAGCTACAAAACACATTTAATTATCTACCATTAGTTACTTACGCAATGATGCAAAATTATTGTTTAGAGACCCTTGTATGTCCTTGTGCAGGGTTGCGACAATTCTTTAATTATAATTGAAGAACTGTTTAACCTTTTCACATTTTTTTAACGTGACTGCATCCATTCTGCAAACACGCTGTGTAGCTCTCAATGCAACCTGCTGTGTGGTCCGTCTGACCATCCCCAACTAACAAACCGCGAGGGTCGCGTATTAACTACAAATTGGTACACTAAGTAAGAATCTAATGGTACATATTTTTTTTAATAACAATTGGTAAACCCTTGACAACTAAATTAAATTTGGTGTCGTTTGATAGCTAACCTCAAAATCAATCGACAAGACGTTAATGATCTCGTTTTTGCAGTAGGTCCAAAAAACGTACAATTATATTTTTCAATTTTTTTTCTTAAAACTTCTCACATATTTAGCGGTAATTTTATTTGTGGATTACCAGATAAATTAATCACCTTATAAATGATACCATTTTAAAGTCTGTACTGTTTCTAATTCAAAGGAAAAATATTTTTTATAAACAGCTACAAAAAAAAAAAAAAAAAAAAATGGCTGCCATTTATAGGGAAGAAGATGCGACCCCTTAATGGGGGGTTTTTTGTCGATAAAATTTGGTGTATTACATCCCCTTAAACATCGGTAACCCTATCCGATACACACTGTATAAATCCACGAATGTAACCAACCATAACGAAATCAAAGATAGGTTCGAATGTAATAACGGGCCTAAAATTTTTTCGGGGTCAGTACCAGCACATAGCTACTTACCTATTAAATATTTTAGACTTAATGACATTGCTGGCACCGACCTTAAAAAATTGTACATACCTTTGATTTCGTTATTGTTGATTAATTTCGTGTATTTATTTATAATAATATTATTTCATACTTCTAAGTGATTTTCTGTTTGAAGTCGGTTTTTAGTTTTTTAAACTTTTATTTTTTCTTTCTTTATTGTTTTTACCTGTCTGTGATAGCGCCCGCTTTAGCGATGGCGCGGTGACGTGCTGGGTTTTGGCGCTATAATACGTTTTGTTCTGAAATTTTGTTGTAGGTACTGAATTCGTGGGATTTTTTTCTTACTCTTTTAACTTTGATCTTATAATATTTGATAAAGTAGTGCACGAAACTGCACATAACTAGGTATTAAAACACTCGTACGATACTAAACTCATACTCGTGTTTTAATAACCCACATTATGCAACAGTTTCATAAACTACTATTTTCTAATCCACTGTCGCATATTCACGCCAAAATGTGAGGATTTTCCGAAGTTTTGCTAATACCTGCCATTTGCAGAACAAGGAAATAACAGCAGCCAATTTACTGCAATTCAAAACTGTTTATCGAAAATTCCCGAAGAGCTTGTTTTAAAACTTATTTGAAGCCTTTTCGAAGCAATTTGAATTATGTTTGTACGGGAAATTATAATGTGTATGTAGCTTTCCACTGGGACCTGGAGGTTGTCGGCATCTGCGCAGTTATTCAGCCACTAAAAACTTTTGGCCACAAGAGTTTTGAAATTAAACGTGTGCAACGATTTGAAATTCAATTGAGTGGAGTGACTAGTTTGGAATTTAAAATTTAAATATGGATGCGCTTTTGAGTTTTGCTGGGTAATGAAATGATAAAAAGTTTAACTAGTAAAGGTGCTCGTGGAGTCAGCGACGTACACTAAGCGCGCCTTGGCAGCTTTGAGACGCTTCCGAGACTGCCTCGCTTGCTCGGCGCAGGACATTGGAGTACCTGTGTGTGGCCTATAACCTCTTCTTTCCAACGATAGCCATGATTTATATTTATGGCTGGCTCGACCACGGGCTGAGGCCGATATGTTGATTTTTTAATATTTTTTTATACATTTCTGGTTAATTTACCTATAAATATTTGGAAAATTACACTTATTTTTATTACAACCAATTGACCTAAATAAACTCTACAAACACGCAAAAGAAACACTGCGCTATCATATATGAGTCATGAGTTACACCGAATAGAAAAAGGAGCGATAGCGCCGGTTTCGGTCATTCTGTAAAGTGTTCCTTCCCCGCCGCCCCGCCCGGCTCTGACGCAAACTCAAGATCATAACAGCGAGCTAACTAATGGCATTGAAGTTATGCTTCTAAGACAAACAGTTTTGTTTTTATGAAGGTAAGATGATAAAAACCTCTTCGTAACGGTCCACTTTTCTGCCCTGGCAGCTATATGTTTCAATGTGATTTTAAAGACCATTCTCGTCAAAAAGAAAACATATCGTTATCTGAAGTTGGTTTTCATTATCATACACTAAACAAAACAAAATCAGAGTTCACATTCATGCAGATTTGTTTTATTCCCAGCTGTCCTTTCACATTTACTACCAAAAGTGTCAGTCAGTTGCTTGTAGAACAACTCAAGTTTGCCGGTGCTTGTTACGCATTATACATTGCTTAACGATCTGATTACTTTAAACTTTTTCTGCTCTGTGCTCTGTCCGTTTACAGTCATCATCATAATATCAGCTCATATATGTCCCCACCGAGGGGCTCGTGCCTACCCTGAATTAGGGCGATCGGAAATTAGTCGATTACGCGGACCCAGTGCGGGTTGGTCCACTTCACACACAACCTTCGAGTTTCTTCGCAGGCGTGTGCAGGTTTCCTCACGATATTTTCCTTCACCGTAACGTACACATGAAATCGAAATTCCAAAACACATGCAACATTTACAGTATGTGAGTATGTATGCATTGTTGACATGTATTTGCATAGAAAATGAAGATGTAGATTTTTGGCGCGAAAAGGGTAGGAACGTTTGTACGAGTACCTACATAGACAAATATGTACACGAACTGTTTCCCACATGGACAACTATATCACAAAACGGATGTATGTTGCTTGCTCACGGGTCACTAGCTCAGATAATTTGTTTATAAAGGCTACTGCAGGTAGAACATCAAATGTTGTATAGAAATTCTTTTGTGTTTGTTGTTTTAGTTTACACAAAAATAAACGCTGTTTAGTTCTGCGTTCCAAGTCAATTTAATTGGGTTTTATTTATCAACTGTCAAAAATATAAACTTTATTTTAAAATCAATTCAATAATTAAAGTTAGTATAAAATATCATTTTATTAGGGATGACGACAGCATCAGAAATAAATTATGAACTCTTGATCACTAAATTACCCTCCTACTTAAACTTCGGAAAACCTTACTCCTTTTGTTTTCCATCAAGTCTTCGATTTTTAATTCACCAAAATCACAAAATGAGTACATAAATGACGCTGCAAAACTATAACGTCACGCCTAGGTATTTCAAAACAAAATGTCGTTTTTGACAGATGATAAAAAGTAACTCAGATGACTAGCATTCGTTATCCCCATTTGTCCATGTGTGTTTCTAACTACAAGTTACAACCGAGGTAACTATCCCCCTAGGCATTTATCCCATTTTTACACTAATAATATCTAGTTTGGGTTTTTTGGGCATGCTGACGGTGCAGATTCGTTACGTGCGCTGTTTTTTGAAGATGGAATCAAGATAGAATCAGATATTTTGGCGGTAAAATGCGAAAAATCAAAAGTTACGCATGGAATGGAATTGCGTCGAGATTCGAGAACGTCGAGGGCGAGTGATGTATCTTGAATATTGATTTGCTGAGATTTCACTGGCAAAGCTGAGCTATTCTACATGGTGATTTTTTATTCGTTCGAAAACTGAAAATAGTATATACATTCCACTAATCATCATATCAGCTTATATACGTCCCCACCGAGGGGCTTGAGCCTACCCTGAATTATATCATATCAGATCGGGCCTTAGACGACCACGCGGGCCCAGTGCGGGTTGGTCGACTCCACACACAACCTGCGAATTTCTCCGCAGGCGTGAGCAGGTTTCCTCACGATGTTTTCCATCACCGTAAGAGCGTCGGATAAACGTACATATGAAATCAAAATTCGAAAACACATTGGTACGTGGCAGGATTCGAACCACGACCACCCGGACAGGAGGCGGCGGCCTTAGCCGTTACGCCACCGACGCTCATATAACAGAATAACTCTGTGTCAGTAACTAGAACTGGAAATTTTATTGGCATTTGTTTTTATCTTTTCTGTTAATTTCTACTTTGTGTAATTATACAACTGAATTCTTTTCACATAAAACAAATTAAAAAATAAAATAAAATAAAGTCGCATGTTCCGAGCTCTCGCTTGCACGCTCGGTTCAGGTGTAACGTGACAATGACGTCACACATTTTTGTCTATGCAGCCCGTGTTTATCGATTTATAAGACGTTATCGTATCAATAAAAATAACTTTAATCAGTCTACTCGTATTTGCAAAGTTGCATGAAACTTTTTGGCATAACTATCCACATTTTTTTTTGGAAATCTTTCGCATTTCGATTAAGTCTTTTTTTCGATAGTACTACAAAACGAAATATATTAGGGTATGTATTTTGACCTAAAGCGTCACGTTACTGAGACAATTTGACTTAAAGCGTCACGTTACTGAGACAGTTTGAGAGATACAGAGGGAAATTCTTGCTTTGACAACCTTTAACTTAAACTATCTCCGTAACGTGACTAGATGCTTTAAGTCAAAATGTCTTCATATGATTTCGTTTTGTAAGTGCATTCTGTATCGAAATATACAGGAAGGCGAAAGATTCATCATATTAGCTCATATACGTTTCGAGGGGTTTGAGCCTACCAGTAATTAGGGCGATCGGGTCTTTGTTGACCATGCGGGCCCAGTGCGGGTAGGTCGACTTCACACATAACTTTCGAGTTTCTTCGCAGGCGTGTGAAGATTTCCTCATGAGTCATGATGTTATCCTTCATTGTAAGAGCGTCGGATCAACGTACATATGAAATCGATATTGGTAAGTGGTAGGACTTGAACCACGACCTCCCTGATAAGAGGTAGCGGCCCTTGCCATTACGCCACCGATGAATAGTGAAAGATAAAAAAAAATGCTAGTCTCCATAAAAAATGTTCCCATCCCTCAGTTTTGAACTCTGTAGGTTTCTTAACGGTTTCTTAACTGTAGGTTAGTTGTGATTAGGTTCAGTTTCAATGTGTAGTACCTACGCATACTTACCATCTTCTGCTTTTCAGTCAATAAAAAGTCACCCTGTATGAGATGTTCGTAGCTTTCGTAGTTTATTTTATTATGTACAAATGTTTGGCATTTTCAGAAATAGAAATGACGTCTAGAACCTCCAGTTGAGTGAGTGTGAGATTTTTTTAAGTTGCCAGGACGTACGTAAACTTAAGTAAATAAACTCATAAGTAAACTTTACCTTGGTCTTCTACACTTTAAGAGTTTTTGAAATGCAGTTCCTCATGCACGTTACAACCCACACTTGCCAAATAAAAGATAAGCCGAGAAAAGTTTAGGATTTTACAGTCACGACACTTTTGCTGAGCATAGACTATTTTTTTAGGGTTCCGTACCCAAAGGGTAAAAACGGGACCCCATTACTAAGACTTCGCTGTCCGTCCGTCTGTTCGTCTGTCACCAGGCTGTATTTCATGAACCGTGATAGCTAGACCATTGAAATTTTCACAGATGATGTATTTCTGTTGCCGCTATAATAGCAAATCCTAAAAATTTGAAAAAGTGAAAAAATAAGGGGGGGGGGGGTAGCATACAAAAACGTGTTTTTTTTAAACGTGAAGAAACTAGCACCAAATAGAATGATGATGGTACGGAACTCTATGTGTGCTGTTCTGACTCGAATTGGGGCGCTTTTTTTTAAATCCACAATTGATAAGGCCTTGGCATAATCTCACCTTATGGTAATAGTGACGATGATGCCGAATAATAATAATATTTCAGTTTACTCTCATCACATAGCCGCAGCAGCCTAGCGGCAGAACCCTTTGTTTATGTCGACAAAGGATCGGGTTTTGATCTTACAAGGAAAGGTACCCAACTCTCCGGCTTCTATTAGATTTATTTTGATATAATTATGTTAGAGAAAGCCTTTGATTCGGTGGAAACTTGGTCTCTCCAGCGGTGCCAAATTGACTATCGATATATCGAGGTACTGAACTGTTTGTACAAAAACGCCACCATGTTGGTTCGCCTCCAGGATCAAAACTCGGAACCTTTCCGGTTGCAGCGAGGGTTGCGACAGGAAGACGTAATATCTCAAATCGAAACTGTTCACCGTAGCCCTGGAAGACGTTTTTAAGCTTTTGGACTGGGGTGGAGTCGTCATTAATATCAACGGCGAGTACATCACCCTCCTTCGATTCGCTGACGATATTGTGGTCATGGCTGAGACTATGGAGACGACTTAGGCACAATGCTCGATGGTCTCAGTAGAGCCTCTCAACAAGTAGGTCTTAGAATGAACATGGACAAGACGAAAATTATGTCAAACGTCCGTGTCGCACCTACTCAACTGAAGGTTGGTGGCTCTAAGCTCCAAGTTGTTGCCGAGTATGTAGACAAACAGTCCAGTTAGGTAAGTCCAACTTTAAGACGGAGATTAATCGTCGAATCCATCTCGGCAGGCCTCCCACTCGGTGGACCGATGACCTGGTGAAGGTCGCGGGAAGCCGTTGGATGCGGGTAGCGCAGAACTGGTCTTCGTGGAAATCCTTGGGGGAGGCCTTTGTCCAGCAGTGGACGTCCTTTGGCTGGTATGATGTTAGAGAAAGAGAAGTCTAAAATAACAGACATGTATTTTTTGTCTTTTGTAAGGTGTATGAGAAATTGTCATCCAAAGTACTAATATCCGTTTCTTAAAAAATCTCTTTACAGAAGTTAGAGGTTTCAGTACCCTCTAACTTCTGTAAAGAGATTTTTCAAACAAATAGCTAGTTGAATACGGGTTTAATCATACATATACACGTATATGCCGGTTTAATGAACATGAAAAAATAATAAGCACGTGTTTTGTTATAACGCATGTTACTCATAATTTACCTAAAATAAACGGCCTCTAAAATTGTATATTTCATATGATATAGTACATAGTACAAATAACTAAAATTCAATGATAAGAAATATACAATTTTAGAGGGCGTTTATTTTAGGTTTAAATATGATTTACAACCGTTATTTTAAAACACGTGTTTTTTTTCATGTTCTTAAACATACGTGTATGTATGATCAAACCAGTAATTAACTAGCAATTAATTATATAATCTCGTTACAGAAGTTTAGTTTAGTCACTTTTTAGGGTTCTGTACCTCAGAAAAAACGGAACCCTTATAGGATCACTTTGTTGTCCGTCTGTCCGTTCTGTTTGTCAAGACCGTTTATCTTAAGAACCCATGGAGATATTGAGTTGAAATTATAACCATATACTACGGCAGTCCCTTAAAGCTGTGAAAAATCAAACTTTTAAGTTAACGTAAAAAAAAGATACGGCTGTTTATGCCGCAAAAAACGTATATTTCGACACTGTCAAGGGATCAAAATTTACAGGGTATTTTTTTCCGTTGACCTAGAACTATGAAATTTGGCAAGTAACACCGTCTTATACTACGAGTACAAGGAAAAATCTGAAAACTTTACATTTGTAATTAAATCAAAAAAACAATATAGTCTTTATTTAAAGTACGTAATTAATTATGCAAGGAACTGTGGCGGTCCAAATTTTGAATTGAGTTAATCGTGTCATGTGGGGTATCTTATGAAACGGTTTCATTGCGACAAGCTTAAACAGATTTTAATATTTTTTTTGATGTATAGTTTTCGATTTATGACCAAGAATGAAAAAAAAAATTTTCCCTTTTTTAATGTATAGGTAGGTACCTAATAATTTTGGCGTATGTAGTACTTAACACTTTGCACTGTAATGATTTATAATATGTACCTACAAAGTACGGAACCCTCAGTGGGCGAGTCCGACTCGAACTTGTCCGGTTTTTTAGTGCTTTGGATGTCAATTTCTCCCCATAGACTGAATTAGGGCAGCCAAAAAAATACGTGTCTGTTATTTTAGACTACTCTGTAACATGTATCAAAATAAATCAAACGGAGCTGGACAGTTGGGTACCTTTTCTTGTAAGTGGTGACATTAAATTTTAGGCATTTTGACGTGAATTCGATGAACGTCCTTACTCAAGGAAAATAGCGTTATATTTGGTCATGACAAATCTGGTAACGATAATGGTAATGGATAAACTTAGGTTGAGAGGATAAATGGCAACACTCTGATGTTAAATATTTCGGTCTCCTGCGCAAAATGGTTGCGCTATGTACTTATAGCGCCTGAAAAACTAGTTATCGTGACCAAAAAAAAAACGATAAGGGAAATGGCTAAGTAAGGTTTATACAGTTTTTGCATAATTGTAATGAGTATAACTATTACTTTAAATATGAAATTAAAGTACTAGTTATACTCATTACAATTATGCAAAAACTGACTAAATATTTGGTTGCGATAAGTAGCAACTCCCGTTAGCAGTAGGAATTCTAGACCAGGCCCCCACCCCACTGCCGGAGTACAAGCTTGGAAAAGGTGGAAATTAATTCCTAAAAAAACATTAAAAATCGTTACCAAATTTGTCGTTACCTCCTAGTATATTATGTAAAACGTGTACTTTCGAGGGCTTCATACGGCTAAACTATAGCAGATCTCACCTCATCACATCACCCGCCGAGGACGTCATAGACCGCAGAAGTGACCTCTGAAAATTAGGTGCCGTCGTGAAATTATTTTAAGAGACATTAAATAACTCCAAAATTAGAAACTACTCACAAACATGCAATATACCGCTGGAAAGGCTGGAAAAGAAGCTATTAAGCTATGTTAAGTTTTAGATACTTAACGAACAACTCAAGTAAAGCGACTAAGTTATATTTTGGACCATGTCGCACATAAAGTATAATACATGATTGTTGCTAAGTAGTTATAGTGAATAGATTGTTTTTAGACGGTGGGGTCAACTTGTAAGACTCGGTTTAGTTGCTGGTGGGGCATTTTATAAGCCCGCATGGCTAACTACCACCATCTTATCTAAGTCTTGCCTCCAAACATGAGTATTAACTTAGATTAATGATAGGTCTTCGCTGCCGGTCGGAGCGGTAACGAAGACCTGTCATTAATGTATTGATGTGTTCCGGCTTGAAGATAAGATAGTCAGTTCTCCATTGCGTTTGGAAATCTTGGTAAGTCCGCTTACATCTTCGCCATCATCGTCACTTACCATTAGGTGAGATGATACCAAGGGCTTACCAATTGTGAATAAAAATAAAACTAACTCAACTGTTACAGAAACCGCAGAGATTCGAGCAATAGCTGTATAAAAGCGCCCTACTCAGCTGTTTGTCAGATACCTATCACAGAACTAGTAATAACAAAATGCAGAGTAAAAGTAATGTGCTTTTTTTAACTCAGCATATTTTCAAAGGTGAAGTAAAAGTTCTATAACAGAGTGCTGTAAACATTTATTCGACATTATTACAGCAGAAATTATTGAAAATTGCTAAATAGTCGATATGACCACGATTATAGGACCTATGAATACAAAATGTTCAAATACAAATACAAATCGCCAATTTATAGAATGCTTAACAGATATAATGAACAGTTTTCTGATCTCGATATATTCATTCAACACACCCTTGTAGAACAAATATTATCTCTATATTTAACAGCGCATAGAATAGCACTTTTATTGTCTTTTAACACACTTTTTGATTCTTAGTTTTACTGTATTTTTTTTCTCTAATAGCTATTCCTTTTACTACTATTTTTATAATTGCTGTTGTTTTCTAAATTTATTTAATAGCTTTTTGAAGTGAAAACTTTTGAAGTGAAAACTTCTTTAGCGGCGCTGAGCACTTTTTGTTGGATGGGTAAAAACTTCCAAACTCGCGTCAGGGTCACGTGATGCTGATCGAAAAAGCGTAAGATCGAGGGGAAGGGAGAGGAACAAGTATCTCCCACTCTTTCTACCGTGCCTGAGTGTGCTGCTCCGCTTAGGCAGCACAGGGCGCTTCTGCCGGTTAGTAGCAAAACTACTCGCCTAGCGACCTAACATCGACATATTGATGTCACTACGTAGTTCAGCTATTTCACACTAGATGTCAATAAGTGTAGAAAGTAATGGGACGTACTCAGAACTATGAGCTTTAAAAAGTTTGTGTAATAAATGAATAAAATGAGGGTTAACATTTTTACTGTTTTGTATGTGTACTGACGTACTTAAAATTTCTAGCACAAAATAATAGACAAATTATTATTACGAACATAATTTTATTTACAAAAAAATTCAATTACCTGCGAAAATAACAGTTTTAGTTAGTTGTTGTCGGTTCGTTGCCCTATCGTTTTGAATGGTTGCGAAATGCTTAAAACGAATATCTATATATTTTTCTGATAAAGATTTAATCAGCAGTATACTATGATTTACAGTCGGTGATTGGTCAAAGCTGTAATTTAAAAAATAAAATGAAATACATACTTATTCTCCTAAAATAATTGAAACTCGGTTATACAAAGAATACCGAAACCAACCGACAAATCCAGTTTTAAACTAGGTAAAGTGCCCATCTTTAATTTTTTATGGCCTTTTTTTGTCACTATGAAGTCTGCATCATTAAAATGGCAAGAACTAATCTTTGTATATTTTGTCGGAGTCCAATCCGGTCTATTCACTTTTGTGATCCATTGTTGTTTTAAATTATCATCGGATGGAAATCTAAAACAAACAAAAAGAAATAAAATTAACTAGGTGGTAAATTATCTTAATATGAATAAAATGATTATTTAACATTCGAAGTTCTTTCAATTCATGAACAGTCACGGAGAATAGTACGAGTATGTATACAACTCAGATCTTTGTTACTTGAAAATATTTGCTATGAAAATGTTATTTCATTACTGACCATAGCCGTGTGTTATTCGGTAAAATTATTTGAATCTAATTACGGCCCTGGATATTTGGTACGTTGAAAATAGTTGTTCTTGTTGACGATAGATGGCGGCCTGTTTACAATATAATTATAAAAATCACTAAAGTACTGTTTTGGCGACTAAAAAGTATTCAGGTTTAATTGTATACTTTAATTTTCAGTATCCACGTATGATTATAACTATATACCAATGCGGAACTTTACGTACTCGTATTTTTTATTCACAAAAGTTACGCCACCTAGTGTCGAGAAGTATAATTTATACTTGAAAGCCGAGAATTTTCTAGAACTATTTTAATAATTACGTATAAAATTACTTACAAATGAAATGTAATACCATTCATAGCATCAGAACGTCTGTCTGAATAACTTCGACACGATAAAACACAACACTTCATCCTTTTCTTCTTAAAAATGCGAAAAAGCTGAATAAACCGATTGTATCAGTTTTAGAAATTTGCGATGATGATTCTGGTAATAACGATGGTGAAAAAGTCGTCGAAATTATGGATGAAAGTTGATATTTCTAAGAGATAAAAATTAATGTAATATATAAATAAATAACGATATAATATTATGAATAATAACATGTAAATTGTCATATTTGTGTACGATAGCGCAATAAATAAACATTGTATTCTACCTCATAAATGATAGTATTTTTGTACTTATAATTAAACACAACGTTAATACTAAAGTTTTCACTTCTGCCGGCACTCCCGGAGTGCTACCGGTGTGTTTTTTTTTTTTAAAACCAATATATGACAGCTTTTTGACAATATTAGCGGTAGATTGATAAGTAGGCTTATATGTTTAAATAATTGTGGAACTCGATGTTGGAATGTATAGACTTACCTTTCTATTTATATTTCATCCCTTAAATATCAATGTACATTACCGTTTGTGTTCTCCTAATAAAAATAAAATAAAATAAATAAAAAAATAAAAATACGTTAACTTATACTACTACAGATGGAATTACTTCCAGCCCTTATCAACCTTTACTCGCCGGTCGGTATTTATGTTGTTAGAGGTTGACTTTCCCCGGGTTTTCACGGAGCCTTTGAAACGTGAGTAGCGGCTTCGGCGGGCAATGTTTACGCCACTTGGGTTTTCGCCTGTTGCCGGCTAGAAAGCTCTGCTATCGAAGACATCTTCCTAAAGACCTGCCCTTCTAACAATTTTGCATTAAAAGTTCTCATACTTTGTGAATGTAGTAGACCGTTACTTTTGGTTAATTGTGAACAGCGTAAGAAATACATACAGATTAAACACACAAGATTATCAAATACAATACAAATCAGTAAGTAAGAGAGAATCAGTACAAACGGGTAGAGGCGAATTTAACCGCATCCGTGGCGTAATGGTTAGTCCATTCGCTTCACATCAGGAGGTCGCGGGTTGGATTCCCGGTGGGGTCAACTTGTAAGACTCGGTTTGGTTGGCGGTAGGGCATTTTCTAAACCCGCCTGGCTAGCTACCACCATTTTATCTCAGTCTTGCCGCCAAACATCAGTGTTAAGACCATTGATGTGTTCCGGCTTGAAGATAAGATAGCCAGTTCTCCATTGCGTTGGGGAATATTGGTAAGCCCGCTTCCATCTTAGATGATCCCAAGGGCTAACCAATTGTAAATGAAAAAAGGCGAAGTTAAAAAAAAGTTCAAAATTTCAGTTCAAAATGGAAATAAGATTTTATGGACAAGCTCTCTCACTAATAATCTGAAATGAAATTACCCAGGCTTATGATATAGACCCCCGTGACCATATTATTCCGATTTCTGTAAGACCGCCCAACAGTCATCAACGTAATGAAGCCGTAGCGAGCTAAGGGTACTTAGGTGCATGCTAACTTAGTCGCAAAAATGTATCCAATTCATGGGTCTCAAAATCTATAATTTAAATCTGGTTGACATTAGAAACGCATCGAGCAACTCTGTGTTCCTGGCCAAAGTGAAAAGCTTTTAGATAACACAGGCTTCTGAGACACAGGCTTATTAAAGGTTGAAGAATTTTTAATTTTGATAAAATAAAATTCAATAATAACACGAAATGATTTATAATATTTAATTTGGTTAAAAAAATATGATAACTAACTTATGCCTCATATTATGTTTAAAATGACCTGTGATTTACTAATCCTTATTAATATTATAAATGTGAAAATGTGTTTGTTTGTTTGTTACCTTTTCACGCTTCAGCCTTGACCAATCTTTATGAAATTTGGTATGCAGGTAGCCTGTGTCACGGGGAAGGACATAGGCTACTTTTTATCCTGGTAAAATACATAATCTGATGCAGTTCCTGAGGGAACTGAAAAAATACTCGTTTGTGATTTATTGAGTAGATAGGAAGGTTGAGTAGGTAGGAAATGACATAATTTACTAATCACCCTTAAAGACAGTAATTAAAACGATGTCTACGCAGGTGAAGCCGCGGGAAAAAGCTAGTTACTTATAAATATTGAAATTGGTACAGGTGATAAAAATGTGTTTTTCAAGATGGCGGGTGTACTTCTTGGAATCGAACGATTTTTTGTAGAACTGATGCCGTGTACCTTAGTGTACCTCTACCTTAAGGAAACAATACTTATAAGTACTCCTTGCTCAAAAACTAAAAATAATAATACAAAATTGTAATAAGTTGTTGCGATGGAAGTTGATTTTTTAATCTTATTAGCGCTTGCAATTACCTTTTTAATTCACTTAACTAAAACTCTTAAAAAAATCTTTTTGTTTTTGTCTTTACCTATGAAATTTCCGATTCAATTTTTGAAGATCAATGCCAATTTTTAATAAAAAGAAAAAAGTTATTGTTTTTTATTATTGACTCTATGGTGACACTACTCATGTCCTTTTGTTAAAACTAGTGGCATGTCTTTCATGTTCCAATCCCTTGAGCTATGTACTGGAACAAAGGCGTTTTCTTAGAGGTTAGACGGGCCAATTTTTCAGACTAGTTAATTTTCTTGAATTTTCCTAAAAGTGACGAAAAGTATTCCCAAATATGACATTAGTAACGAAGAAACTGCTGCGATAACTCTAGAGCTTTAAAATTTAAAATGTGTATTTTTTGTCTCAATAAAGGTGATTTTTTCAGTTGAAAAAACCCGACTTCATGGGATTAAAGCCACCGTGCTCATATATCAATAACTATTGTTCATAATATTAATTTTCATCTTTAAACTTTTGTATACAATCCGCAATTTCATAGGTAAAGACCTAATATGTCAATGGTAAGAATGAACAAAAAGCGTCGGTGGCTCAACCTGTAACTACTCGGTCCTTCTAACCAGAGGTACCGGGTTCAAATATGGACATCCAATATACCAATGAGTTTACGTACATATACTTACCGATTGCTTTAACGGTGAAGGAAAACATCGTGAGGAAACCTGCACACGCCTACGATGAAACTCAAAGGTTGTGTGTGAAGTCAACCAACCCGCACTGGGCCCGCGTGGTCGACTAAGGCCTGATCGCCCTGATGTCAGGGTAGGCTCAAGCCCCTCGATGGGGACGTATATGAGCTGATATGATGATGATGAAATTAAAAAGATAATTGGAAGCGCTGAAAAGGTTAAAAAACCGACTTCCATTGCAACAACTTATTAACGAAGAAACTCGAAGTTCACAAACAACCTTCGAGTTTCTTCGCAGGCGTGTGTACGTTTCTTCACGATGTTTTCCTTCACCGTAAGAGCGTCGGATAAACGTACATATGAAATCGAAATTCGAAAACACATTGTGGCAGGATTCGAACCACGACATCCCGAACAGATAGTAGCGGCTCTTGCCATTACGCCACCGACGACCTTTTAAATTTACCTAACTAAAACTTAAAAAATGTTCCTTTTGTTTTTATATTTAATTGCTGCTTTCGGTGTTGCGTGAAAAACTATAGAGCAAACGATTATAGTTCTAAATAAAACTGGTACGAGGCTCAAGCTCCCCCGCGGAGATCATGTCGTGTCGTGCTACCTCGCCCCCGCCTACCCGCCCGTGCCGCAGGCGTACCGCGCACGAAGTTGACGGGCTATACCTATCGCTAGACAAGGAGATGACGCAATATATTTGAATTAAAGAGTCTACTGGATTGACAGTTGTTTCTTTTTTATGAAGTTTGTACCTACAATATGTCATTGACGGCCATTGCATTCTTACAGATTCGGCTCCACTTCGGCTGTACTAAAGTGGTCCCATTTCCAACACCAACGGGCCTGTCCTTACGAATAATTTTTTGGTGTAAGGTCTTTGCCTGCCATCAAATAAAATTACTTTTGCCTACCTTCCTCTATGTGGCTACGCGAAAGTGACGTGACACGGCTCCGGGCTTTGTGGGTCTATCTAAGTTACTTTTATTTTGGTTTAAACTGCCCAATAGATACAAAAATACATTTTAGGCTGCGACATGTCGCTAACTGTCGCGACAGTTACATTTAACTGACGGTTTCGCATTCAGACGTAAAAAAAAGTTTAAAAAAATAAATAAAGTGAAACTTTTCTTACATCGTCTCAAGCTTTTTCGTGTGTGTGTTGCGTGACTGCAAAGAGATTATTACATCGTCTCAAACTTTTGCGTCAGAGCAGCCATGATCGTTTCGTCCTCTGTACCGTATCTCCAAGACGAGAGCAGCCATGATCGTTTCGTTCTCTGTACCGTAGTTCCAAGAGGACTGAAACTTTTATTACATGATCGTTTCGTCCTCTGTACCGTAGCTCCAAGACGAGAGCAGCCATGATCGTTTAGTGCTCTGTAAATATCTATAATGTAAAAAAAAAATCACTTTTACCGTGGTTTCATAAAAGCACACACTCTTTTTTTAATTTTTTTTAAACAGTATTTACTTAATATTTACGTAAGCGATAGTCTTAATAATGTGACGTAAGTACGCATTGTAAGGTTCCGTAGTCAATAAGGAACCTTTATAGTGTCGCCATATCCGTCCGTCTATCTGTCTGGCCATCAATTCAATTCAATCTATTTATTCAAAAAATTCAATTCAATATTATATTTATTCAAAATAGGCGCAAATTACACTCTTTCTGATAGTCATAAAATAATAATAACAATGTCATTTGTGGAGAATCAAGAAAAAAACAATGATTAGGTAATAACGTCAAAATTCAATCCTTGATATAAACCAGATTATGTCATTAGAACATGAAAACAATATGACACGAATAGTTATATATAAAAATCATTGAATGTTATTAATGCCTTTATGTAAATAGTATAAGTAAAGTAGGCCAGTTCACACGGACAGTCGGTATGTCACAGTCGTTTTTCCAAAAACTTTAATAGCTACAAAGCTGATATTTTGTATGGGTATACAAATCTATGACCCTTGTAAAGTTATGGAAAAGGAAATCTGTAAAAAATATTTACGTATATATAAGTAGGGGAATTTTTAGGTTTCCGTACACAAAGGGTAAAAACGGGACCCTATTACTAAGACTCCGCTGTCCGTCCGTCTGTCTGTCTGTCCGTCTGTCATCAGGCTGTATTTCATGAACCGTGATAGCTAGATAGTTGAAATTTTCACAGATGATGTATTTCAACTGCTACTATAACAAAAATAAGAAAAAGTAAAAGTCTCAAGTCATACAAAAAACCTCTTTTTTTAACATGAAGAAACTAGCGCCACCTAGTATGATGGTACGGAACCCTTTGTGCGCGGTTCTGACTTGCACTTTACCGGTTTTTTTTTGTTTACTTACTGTATCGTCTATCGTGTTGTGGGTCTTTTTAAACTACTGAGGGTCTGCTACTAGCATTTCTCCGATAAACGATTCGTTAAATAAATAAAAAAAATTAAAGTGGAAATTTTTGTTAGAGTTACAATATGTCCCTACCACCCTACCAGTTAAACCACTATTTTAGGAACTCTGCAAGGTATTGGAAATAGAAGGGCATATTATCAATTTAGAAGAAAAAATATCACGACCATGTAGGCTTTTCTAGTTTAGGAGTAATAGTCGACCAACTTAAGATGTACAGTTGAATTTGAAAAAAGTTCATAGACTTTCCATACAAAATATTCTATACCAAGTCCAAAAACAACTTGGTTTTTAAAATATACATTAATTTATTGAAAAGACTGAAATCTTACTTCGCAAGTGGTCCGACTCGCACTTGGCCATATTTATTATAATTAGACGATGGCTAGATCGAAGCATGTTGGAATGAAATAAAATTAATTGAGCCCGCTTGATTTAATTTTTATTTTCTCGCGGGAGATTCATAAAAAGTTCAATTTGTATGGCAGGTACGTTTTTTAAACTGTCCCAAATATTTTGTATATAACTATTATACAAGTTGGTACCTATGTGTTCTTAAAAGGCGAAAATTTGATCGATATCCTTAGCGCCATAAAGGAGAAAAAAATTTCATCATAGTAGATGGCGCTAGTTTCTTCACGTTTAAAAAAAAAAAACACACCGGTAGCACTCCGGGAGTGCCGGCAGAAGTGAAAACTTTAGTATTAACGTTGTGTTTAATTATAAGTACAAAAATACTATCATTTATGAGGTAGAATACAATGTTTATTTATTGCGCTATCGTACACAAATATGACAATTTACATGTTATTATTCATAATATTATATCGTTATTTATTTATATATTACATTAATTTTTATCTCTTAGAAATATCAACTTTCATCCATAATTTCGACGACTTTTTCACCATCGTTATTACCAGAATCATCATCGCAAATTTCTAAAACTGATACAATCGGTTTATTCAGCTTTTTCGCATTTTTAAGAAGAAAAGGATGAAGTGTTGTGTTTTATCGTGTCGAAGTTATTCAGACAGACGTTCTGATGCTATGAATGGTATTACATTTCATTTGTAAGTAATTTTATACGTAATTATTAAAATAGTTCTAGAAAATTCTCGGCTTTCAAGTATAAATTATACTTCTCGACACTAGGTGGCGTAACTTTTGTGAATAAAAAATACGAGTACGTAAAGTTCCGCATTGGTATATAGTTATAATCATACGTGGATACTGAAAATTAAAGTATACAATTAAACCTGAATACTTTTTAGTCGCCAAAACAGTACTTTAGTGATTTTTATAATTATATTGTAAACAGGCCGCCATCTATCGTCAACAAGAACAACTATTTTCAACGTACCAAATATCCAGGGCCGTAATTAGATTCAAATAATTTTACCGAATAACACACGGCTATGGTCAGTAATGAAATAACATTTTCATAGCAAATATTTTCAAGTAACAAAGATCTGAGTTGTATACATACTCGTACTATTCTCCGTGACTGTTCATGAATTGAAAGAACTTCGAATGTTAAATAATCATTTTATTCATATTAAGATAATTTACCACCTAGTTAATTTTATTTCTTTTTGTTTGTTTTAGATTTCCATCCGATGATAATTTAAAACAACAATGGATCACAAAAGTGAATAGACCGGATTGGACTCCGACAAAATATACAAAGATTAGTTCTTGCCATTTTAATGATGCAGACTTCATAGTGACAAAAAAAGGCCATAAAAAATTAAAGATGGGCACTTTACCTAGTTTAAAACTGGATTTGTCGGTTGGTTTCGGTATTGTTTGTATAACCGAGTTTCAATTATTTTAGGAGAATAAGTATGTATTTCATTTTATTTTTTAAATTACAGCTTTGACCAATCACCGACTGTAAATCATAGTATACTGCTGATTAAATCTTTATCAGAAAAATATATAGATATTCGTTTTAAGCATTTCGCAACCATTCAAAACGATAGGGCAACGAACCGACAACAACTAACTAAAACTGTTATTTTCGCAGGTAATTGAATTTTGTAAATAAAATTATGTTCGTAATAATAATTTGTCTATTATTTTTTGCTAGAAATTTTAAGTACGTCAGTACACATACAAAACAGTAAAAATGTTAACCCTCATTTTATTCATTTATTACACAAACTTTTTAAAGCTCATAGTTCTGAGTACGTCCCATTACTTTCTACACTTATTGACATCTAGTGTGAAATAGCTGAACTACGTAGTGACATCAATATGTCGATGTTAGGTCGCTAGGCGAGTAGTTTTGCTACTAACCGGCAGAAGCGCCCTGTGCTGCCTAAGCGGAGCAGCACACTCAGGCACGGTAGAAAGAGTGGGAGATACTTGTTCCTCTCCCTTCCCCTCGATCTTACGCTTTTTCGATCAGCATCACGTGACCCTGACGCGAGTTTGGAAGTTTTTACCCATCCAACAAAAAGTGCTCAGCGCCGCTAAAGAAGTTTTCACTTCAAAAACACATTTTTTGTATGGAAACTATCACTTTTTCAAATTTTTATTTTTAGTATTTGTAGTTATAGCGGCAACAGAAATACATCATCAGTGAAAATTTCAATTGTATAACTACCACGGTTTATGAAATACAGCCTGGTGACAGACAGACAGACGAACAGCGAAGTCTCAGTAATAGGGTCCCGTATTTACCCTTTGGGTACGGAACCCTAAAAATGTTGTTTTGCAGGTACTTTAAGTCTTCAATAAAAAAACTTTACCACTCCTAGAGCAAAGTATATATATATAAGTACTAACGTACCGAGAGTGTCGACAGAAGTGAAAACTTTTTAGTTTTATAAGTTTTGACCCTCCGAGCGTTCCTGGCAAACGACTACGTTGACAAAGTTTTGAGCCTGCGAGTGTTCCTGGTAAGGTGTCGTTGTCGGTAACGGTGTCGCGAGTTCAATGGTTATTTCCCTTCTCAAAAAATGCCTAAAGAAGTTTTCACTTCAAAAATCGGCCGAGTGCGAATTAGGCTCCTGTATAGAGGGTTCCGAAGAAATTATAAATCTCGTCACCTTGGAGTAGGTGTACGGTAGGGCGTAGTTTTTAAAAAAATGCCATACGTGCCCACAGAATTTAATTTTATTTTGAGATAAAAACCCAAAAAAAAGTACGAAGAAAAAAAAGTATTTACACATTCAATAATTTGCACAAATAATAATTTAACTTACCCAAGATGGGTCTTTAAAGAAAGCAGCAAAATATTTTATTTTAATTTATTTTCAATAAAAATATTTAAGGATGGAAATGTTGAATGATCGATGGAATTTGGGTATTAAATCACATGTCAGTGCATGCGTAATGGAACAAATAGATGGAATGAAAAAAGATCGAATGTAAGGAGAAGGAACAACAGTGTTACCGCGCTACAGGAGGTACTAGATAGGATTTGGTAAGATAAACATTTCCCTAAATGTCATTGACCTTGTAACCCACTTTATTCCTCGTATTTTCTCTCCGTAATCCTAAGAAGCAACTCCGCAAACAGAAAGATAAAACTCAAACACCAAGTATCCGCTTCCCGAGATGAGCCAAGCGATAAGGAAACTTCTAACCTATCTCTTAGTTTTTACTGTCCATACTTTCAGGAACAACCTATAAGGCTGACCACATGATACTCAATTTTCAGATCTGAATCTAGATATAAATGAAAAATGCATTTCTGTGACACAAAAAAGTCTAAAAGTGAAATGAAATGATCTTATTCTGCCTTGAATTAGGTAATGTTTAAGATTCGATGACTTTGTTGGCACCGACTTCAAAAAAATTGTAGGCCCCGAATTTGATTCGTACCGTTGTTATTGTTGGTTTGTTTTGTGTATTTATACATAAAAAAAATGTTTCATATTTTGAGTGAATTTCTTTGTGAAGTTGGTTTTTTTTTTCTTTTATCTTTGTTTTTTAATTTCTAGTGATAATGCTATCTAACAACGTTAAACCCAATCCAATCACCCACTTGCCACTAGGATATCATCAAATCATAATGCATGAGTTTCATTAACCGATACAGTGTCCTGTGGCTTTCATCGTCATCTCTGCAGCATGAAAGTTAAAGAGTCAAACCTTTCATCATCAACTTACCTGAATAACCTGAAAGAATACAACTAGCGGTCTATGCGTTCCTACGTATGTAAGTATAATATTTAAAGGATTTTCCTCCATCACCTTCCATCATCGGCTCATCAACATGGGATGATGACTAACAGACGCAAATACTTGAATGGCTTTAGAGAATACAAACACTTAATACGTGCCTATAAAATTTGAAACTCCTAACCGTCAAGGAGTTGGACCTTCCATCATTAGCTTATCAACATGAGATGATGACTACCAGACGCAAATACTTGTTTTTTATGCTCAAAAGCCAAATGATCTCGGCACGTTTCTAAATTCAAAAAAGAGCGAGCACAATATTCCCTGAGATTCTTTTGAAAATAAAAGACGATCCTGGGACCTTGATTCCACCTCCAAAGTTCATCATCAGTTCAACTTCGAAATACCAAAAGGATCTATTGTCACCAGGAACACGGCTTGATACCAAATTTCATCTCGATTGGAGCCCTAAAACTGGCTCTAAAATCGATTGCAAGATTTAACCATAACAAACCGCCTCCGTGGCGTAATGGTTAGTCTATTCGCTTCACACCAGGAGGTCGTGGGTTCGATTCCCGGTGGGGTCATCTTGTAAGACTCGGTTTGGTTGGTGGTAATGCATTTTCTAGCTACCACCATCTTATCTAAGTCTTGCCGCCAAACATCAGTGTTAACAACATTCCCTCAACATCATATCAATATTCCTTCAACATATCATCATATCTATCTATCTAAATATATATAACTCAAAGATGACTGACTGACATAGTGATCTATCAACGCACAGCCCAAACCACTGCACGGATCGGGCTGAAATTTGGCATGCAGGTAGATGTTATGACGTAGGCATCCGCTAAGAAAGGATTTCGGGAGAATTCCCACGGGAACACCAAAAAACGGGAACTGCGCGGGCGAAGCTGCGAGCACCCACTAGTCAGTTCATATACGTCCCCACCGAGGGGCTCGAGTCTACCCTGAATTAGGGCCGTGCGGGTTGGTAGACTTCACACCCAACCTTCGAGTTTCTTCTTCCTATTTGAATATACTCGTACTTACTCATTAATAAACTTACTAGGACGTGAAGTTATACACTTTGTAATTGGTACGAGTATAACAGCAAAATATCTAATTTACTTACAGGACTTTGCTAACGGGATCCGAAATTTCACTTTCCTCAAACGAGCGTGACGTGTCAGAATTTTCTCCATTGCCAAGTTCGCTGTAATTCTGTTAGAACTCTTAGCACCCGTCGTCGTAAGACGCAGCGAGTCAAACGTAGTGTTACCAGATGTTAAATTGAAAACTCCTGACAAAAACCCCAATTTTCAACAAAAAGTCCTGACATTTTACTGAAACGGGCGCGCGCGCGGTTTTACGACGCACAGTCAAAGTAATAATTTATGATATTCCTTTTGTGTGCCGACCGGTCACACGCCGACTCACAATCCGCCACAGAGGCTAATCTTACTCTCCACACAGTGAAAAATCATTATTACATTGATTAACGAGGACCAAAAAAAACCATCTAAATAATGAAAAAAAAAACTGTCATTTTCAAAGTCCTCCCGGAATCCTGACAGGAGCCTAAAAATCCTGCCATGTCAGGACAAATCTTGACGTCTGGTAAGCCTAGTCACACGTAACTTTCAAATTATCACCTGATTTAGCGGACGGACGCCATCTAATTACTGAAATCTCGGGCCCTCGGCACTATACCATTGTCATTGCCAGTGTGAACACAAAAAAGCTATAAAAAATATCTGTCAAATAGAATACGGATGCGCAGAGTTATTTGAATCTGAAACGAACGAAATCTTTTTTAATGATAGTCAAAGAACGTAAAGCAGGAATTTTTAAATTAATATTGCACAAAATGCATTTGAAAACGGTTTTAATTTTATTTTTCACCTTGATAGTCTCTTTCTGCGATGCTAACGGCCAGTACTTGGTCGCTAGGGGAAAAAAGAAGAAAATTGCTCTATTCGGTAAGTTTTAAATTTAAATCTTTTTGGTGTTTATTATGTGCGTGTTCGTTCTTAGTTAAATTTACACTTAAAACAACACAAATAAAACAAACAGGTCAAAAAAAGTGGGCAAGTTTGTGTTGGACCACGCGCAAAATAGTGTTCCGTAGTCTTTTTAATCTATATATATGAAAATGAATTGCTGTTCGTTAGTCTCGCTAAAACTCGAGAACGGCTGGACCGATTTGGCTAATTTTGGTATTGAATTATTTGTGGAAGTCCAGAGAACGTTTAAAAGGTAAATAAATATGAAAACGCTCGGAATTAAATAAAAAAAAAATTTGGTTGACTTCACACACAACCTTCGAGTTTTTATATATACATTAAGTATATTTTTTTGCTGTTCGTTTGTCTCGCTAAAACTCGAGAACGGCTGGACCGATTTGGCTAATTTTGGTATTGAATTATTTGTGGAAGTCCAGAGAAGGTTTAAAAGGTGAATAAATATGAAAACGCTCGGAATTAAATAAAAAAAAATCCAAAAATAAAAAATCAGTCAAAAAATAATTGGTTTTAGGGTAGGGTAGTGTAGTGTAGGTGTAGGGTAGAGTAGGGTAGGGTAGGGTTGGGTAGAGTAGGGTAGGGTAGGGTTGGGTAGGGTAGTGTAGTGTAGTGTAGGGTAGTGTACGGTAGGGTAGTGTACGGTAGGGTAGTGTAGAGTAGTGTATGTAGGGTAGGTTAGGGTAGGGTAGTGTAGGGTAGGGTAGTGTAGTGTAGGGTAGGGTAGTGTAGAGATGGGTAGTGTAGTGTAGGGTAGGGTAGTGTAGAGTAGGGTAGTGTACGGTAGGGTAGTGTAGAGTAGTGTATGTAGGGTAGGTTAGGGTAGTGTAGTGTAGGGTAGGGTAGTGTAGAGATGGGTAGTGTAGTGTACGGTAGTTTAGGGTAGGGTAGTGTAGGGTAGGGTAGTGTAGGGTAGTGTAGAGTAGCGTATGTAGGGTAGGTTAGGGTAATGTAGTGTAGGTTAGGGCAGTGTAGTGTAGTGTAAGGTGGAACGAAGTTCGCCGGGACAGCTAGTAAACAAATAAATATTTAAAATAAGTTTCTAAAACCCAAAAAAATGTTTCGTATTCTCAGCAAACCCTTATTATTATGGGAGGTATAAAAAGTTCTGATCCGCCATATTTGGGAGTCCGCCATATTGATTTAGAATGACGTCACTTAACTAACCATGCATTGTTCTCCAAACTTAACGTGCAAAATTTCAGCTCCATCGGAAACCAAGAAGTGGTTTTAATTAAGCTTCCAAGTTTTGTCTCAGACTAACTAACACGGCGAGCTAACATAAAGCTTGTAAAAACAAAATTGTCTTTTTGGTATAGAATATTTTCTGTGGAAAACATTTGCAGTTTTTTCAAATCCAACTGCACATCTTAAGTTGGTCGACTATTACTCATACATAAACGAAGTAAGCTTATTAAATTATCTTTTAAATTGATTATACACCGTTCTATTTTAAACACTCCTTAAATTTCCATGTAAAACCGCTACCGCTAAAGCAACTTTAATAAAAATCACTACTCTAACACTTTATATTCTGTAAACGAACCATTAATTTGAATAATGATAACTTGATAAGGCTAACACTCTATAACTTTGAACGATATACAGGATCTAACAAAAGTGGCATAGGTCCCGTTAACTGGGGCTCCTGCTCATCATACTGAACAACTTTTGTTCTACGAGTTTGCTGAAATCGCAAAAAAAATTTCACTCTTCATACACATCGATCAACTGATTGACCAATTTTGTGCATTTTAGTATGGAGGGACCAAATTTATTTTTGAGAATTGACTATGGGTTCCTTGGGGAAAGTTGTTCAGTATGGTGACTAGTACCCCCAGTTAACGGGTCCTACACCATGCATACAGGTGTTTTTTTAACACCCAGCAAGCAGGTAAGGGTGTGTTCTTCTCATGAAACTGAACAACTTTCCTCAAGAAACCCATACCGAATTCGCAATTATTTTTTTGGACTTTTCATAGAAATCGATGATCTTTGTATGGAGAGTCAACTTTTTTTTTGCGATTTTAGTATGGGTTTCTTGCGAAAAGTTGTTCGGTTTCATGAGTAGAGCTCACCTTTAACGGCTTGCTCAGTGTTAAAAAACACTCTGCATAGGGGAGGTACCATATTACCGATTTTATTTCATAACTTTAGCCATTCAATACTAAAAATATGCTTGGTTGGCCGACAAAAGGATTGAGATCTAAATGGGTGCCAAGTTCTGCAGATAATCCTGAAATCTACTTAAAAGAATAAATAACTTTATAAACAAATAGAAAACTCTATTCCTTTGTCTTAAAGCAGTGTTTAATAATTAAAATTATAAATTCTGAAATTAAACTGTCGAATATTAACAGCTTTGCCTTACAATAAATTGTAAACAGTCTGTGATTACAATAAATATATCACTACACTTCATATCAATAAGTCAGATCTGATCAGTCAGTCAGTTTACTGTCTACACTATCGTAACATATTAATTAACCGTTTATATGATAACATTTTATTGATATCTAAGTTTGTATAGAACTTGATGTACATTTCCACGCTTACAATGTTTTGAACCATTCATTGGCCCTGCCAATATATTAATGAAATCGACTGTACCTACTTACAGTTAGTTTTGGCACAGTATATATATTAGTACTAACGTAGTTTTGTGTTATAAACAGAGCGAAAATGTGCTTTACAAGATTAATTATAGAGTCTTAATTAAGTAAATGGTCTCCATAAAATCAATTCGTTTTAGTCTCCTCTTATTTCCGCTTAATTGGACACCGGGCTGGAATTGGAAGTATTTTTTTAAATCACAATTGGTAAGCCCTTGACATCATCTCGCCTGATGGTAAGTGACGATGATGCCGAAGATGGAAGTAAGCTTTCCAAGATTCCCCGTCGCAATGGGGAACTGGCTATCTTATCTTTAAGCCGGAACACATCAATGTTGACGTTTGGCGGCAAGACTTAGATAAGATGGTGAAAGCTAGCCAGGCGCACTTAGACAATGCCCTTTCACCAACCAAATCGAGTTTTACAAAGTGAGGCTCCGCCGGGAATCGAACCCGCGACCTCCTGATGGGAAGCCAATAGCTATAACCATTACGCCACAGAGGTGATTAACTGGAGGTCTGCCAGTGATAAAGATTTACTAAACCAAGAAAGACACCCAGAAAACGGCCCCAAGTCCCCGGCGGCCCTGGTATTCCTGGCTCCGGTAGCTGTCATGGTAACGGCGGGGCGAGGGGTTCGAAGACTCCGGCCGGCACCGCAGGACCCGTCGTTGTGAAAAGGCTTGGGGGAGGCCTTTGTCCATCAGTGGAAGTTTTTCGGCTGATATGATGATGATGCTGATGAAACCAAGAACGAACTTTTTTTTGTGCAGCCCGAGTCTATAATTATTACATCATATTTTACACAGATCTTTAAATTTTGTTAAAGAAGCGATCTTTACTAAAACTTGTAAGTCTTAGGCTACACGAACAGCTACGACTGTCCACTGAATAGGGTATTTGACATTGTTTAAAATAAATTAAAAAATATTTCTCCTACAAAAGCATAAGAACATAATATTAATTTAACATAGTTGATTCTTTTGATTGTTGGTTCTTGGTGGAACTTTATATCGCACATATTGATATATATTTACACTCATTCCACATGAAAGAAATAAAACTGCGTTTATAATTTGTCTGCCTAAAGATGGTGTTCGAAACCGGTCGCTGACAAATTATAAACGCAGTTTTATTTCTTTCATGTGGAATGAGTGTAAATATATATCAATATGTGTGATATAAAGCTCCACCAAGAACGAACTCTCTTCAAGCTCTTTCTTTCATTTGTTGGTGGTAGGGCATTTTCTAAGCCCGCCTGGCAAGCTACCACCATCTTATCTAAGTCTTGCCGCCAAATATCAATGTTGATATCATTGGTGTATTCCGGCATGGAGATAAGATAGCCAGTTCCCCATTGCGTTGGGGAATCTTGGTAAGCCCGCTTCCATCTTCGGCAACATCGTCACTTACCACCAGTTGAGATGTTGAAAAAAAAAAAGGAATTAGTGTAAATATATATCAATATGTGCGATATTCATTTAACATTTTATTCTAAATTCAATTTTATAATTATCAAAATCACTAAATTAGTTCGTCAAAGACAATAAAACGTAACAAGTTTGAAACACGAACAATTTCTTAACAAAATGTTGTTTTTTAACAGTTTGATAAAAAGTAACTCAAATGGATAGCAGTCAAATACTGGATTGAAAGGTTCTGTTATCCATACCCGCGCGCGCACTGGCGACATAACCATACATAAACGGCATACGGTCGTCACCATAATATTTTACCTTGTCGTAGTTTAAATAAGCTGTCATTGGAATGTAGGTATATCTGAACTAAGGCGTCGTTTTGGTGTGCTGTTCGTTTTGCCATAAAAGCCCGCACTGAACCCGTAGCAAAGTACTAATGTACAGGGTGTAACATAAAGGTGTGGTTATACTTTGAGGTGGCTTGTACCCATCAAACTGAACCACTTTTGTTCTGCAACTTTGTTGAAATCGCAATTTTTTTTTTGATTTTTCGTACAAATCGGTCAGCTGAATAAACTGTATTGTATAAAAAATCCAATAAAAATTTCGCGATTTCAGTAAAGTTGCTCAATTTGATGAGTACACCTTGAAGTATCACCACACCTTTATGTTACACCCTGTATATATTAGTACTAACATACGTATGGAGACTCCCTGCCGCTCTCTAGATTGCGACCTCACCCCCTCGTCACCCAGATTGATACAGATTGGTAATAGCTTGGTTCTCGAACGTAAAGTATTTCACCGTGATTCTGTTTGTTCCGTCATTTGTTTTTTGAAATTTTCCTTTCTTGCCCGTTGTGAAGTGTCCGGGGTGTGCTCGTAGGTCACATATTGTACAGGAATAGTTTTTTTTATCCTTAACAAAAATGTTTACAAAAAGTTCTGCACAAAGGTTATGGATATATATTTAATAGGTTATTAGGTACCCATGAAATCACTGATTGGATGAAAAAGTTTAAAAAAGGAACATAATAAAAAAAGGCGGCCAAGTGCGAGTCGGACTAGAACTCCGAGGTTTCCGTACCACTAAATCTCTCCACAAAACTACAGAGTATAATGACAATATTACATATTTACATAACAAACAAAACATATCAACGCGAGCGATAAAAGTATGCTTTTTTGTCTTTCAGTTCGGACTCTTGGCCGATTTTTATTATTTGTTACTTCAGTATTAGTACTATAATCACACCAATTTTCACGCTTGTATGTATTACCGTTTTTGCGATAGAGCTAAATCATAAACACTTGTAAAGACTTATAATTTTTAGTATTTGTTATTATAGCCGCAACATAAATACACCTTCTGTGAAAATTTGAACTCTCTACCTATTACGGTTCTTGAGATACAGCGCGCCGACGAACGGACAGACAGCGGAGTCTTAGTAATAGGGTCCCGCTGGTTACCCGTCAGGTGAACGGGACCCTAAAAAGTAGTTATGAGAATAACAAAATTTTATTCTCCAAACAGCATTAAACTATAAAAATTGAACGGTGATTAATGCATGCCTGTTCACTTAATTATCACTTATTTTTAAGAGCACGGTGGCTTTTAACCCATGCAGATTGAGTTTTCCACCTCAGTATATTTCTATGTTACGCAAAGAATCCCTACTAATATTATAAATGCGAAAGTAACTCTGTCTGTCTGTTACGCTTTCCCGCAAAAACTACTGAACGGATTTGGCTGAAATTTGGTAGGTAGACAGATTAGGACCCGGATTAAGACATAGGCTACTTTTTACCACTGCGGCTCGCGCACTGCGCACCCTCGAAAAGTCATAGAAACGTGGTCCACGCGGGTGAAGCCGCGGGAAACAGCTAGTACACAATATTTTTAATTTCAAAGCTCTGCAGTTATCGCAGCAGTTACTTTGTTACTAATGTCATATATATTAAAGAAACACTCCACAAAAGATTTCGTCACTCAAAAAAAATATCAAGAACATTGACTAGTCATAAAATTGCTCTATCATACCACTAAGAAAACGCAATTGATCTATTCAGTGGTACTTAGCTCCGGGGATTGAAACATGACAAGAAGCACACTGGTCACTAATAGAATACTATTAGCAGTGTTATCATATGGTCAGTAACTAAAAGACAGAACATTGGTTGTTCAACAAAAAATGTCATTGAACTTTAAAAACTGAATCTGTAATAACAAATAACAACCTATTATTTTTTGAACGACTTCAAAAAAGGAGGAGGTTTCTCTATTCGACCGTTTATATATATAAGGTGTAACAAAATTAGCTGAAACTATTTTGACTGGTGCTTCTACCCATGAAACTGAACAACTTTCCCCATGGAACCCATAGTCAAATCGCAAAAAAAAAAATTGACTCTCCTATACTAACTCGATCAGCTGGACAGGCAACTTAGTGTGGGAAGTAAAATTTTTTTTTGAGATTTGACTATGGGTTTCATGGGGAAAGTTGTTCAGTTTCATGGGTAGAAGCACCAGTTAAAAAAGTTTCAGCTAATTTTGTTAGACCTTATATATATTTATGTGTGTCCGCGGATAACTTCGTCGTTTATGAACCGATTTTGATGATTCTTTTTTTTTTGGAAAAGAGATATTCCAAGGGTGGTACCATGATAAGGAGTCAAGTCAAGTCAAAGTCAAAGCATTTATTTGCCAGAACATAGTTGAATACATGGTGTTCTTAAATTTAAGGTATCTTATGTCCCACCATCAATGGCATGCAAATATACATATTATAATATAACCTAAGTTTTACAAACTATCATCAATTTTTGTCGCTGAGAAATTCTTTTACTGAATAGTAACATTTGTTTTGTAGCCATTCGGTCAATGTAGATTCAAAACAAAAATTTGAACAAGTTTTAATGTGGATAGGGAGGTTGTTGTAAACACATATTGCCATACAGAAGGAATTATGCTTGTGGACATTTACTCTTGAATGGGGAAGATAGAGTCGATCTTTATGACAGTTTTAAAATATGCAGGGAAACCAGGATCTGATGATGGCATCCCAGAGAAATCGAGAGGAACCTTTAAAATCGTACTGGCGTCTAGTGCGTTTGAAGTCGTTTTTTTTTTGTTTAAAATTATAATTAATACGACCAACAAGTCATTCGAGCAGCCGTCGGCTGTGTAGCCGGAGCTTTAGCCGTTCAGTGTTCATTCATCACTTATTCATCGGCATTCGAAACGTAGAAATGGTAGAAACGCGCGCGTGATCTGCCTTAATTAGCCATTTTTGTTCAAACCACTGAGCCGTGACGCATTTTAGCGTGAAAGCTCCACCCGGGATGAATAATCGTATTACTCAGGAATCGACGTTCAGCTAAATAGTTAAATACCTATGACGGGCCTACAAGGTCTACTTTCCAACAAATAATTGTGTTGTATTTTAGATAACATCATTATTAGGGTGAACAGTTTACAAAATAAAAATAGACGTGTGGCACTCGGGGACTGCCGCGGTAAAGCTATTGCATAGCATTTTTTATCAACTTTTAACAGTAAGAAAGTTACACCAGTAAAATTGACAGAGCAAGAAGTGGTACCCACCCAGTCCTTTTTTAGGGTTCCGTACCCAATGGGTACAAGGGTTCACTGTCCGTCCGTCCGTGTGTTTGTCTGTCACCAGGCTTTATTTCATGAACCGTGATTATTAGACATTTGAAGTTTTCACAGATGATGTATTTCTTTTGCCGCTATAACAGCAAATGCAAAAAAATATAAAAAGTGGAAAAATAAGGGGTCTCCATACAAAAAAGGTGTTTATTGACTCGCACTTGGCCGGTTTTTTTTTTAATTTGTGTACCCTATTCCTCTTTTGAATAACAAAGTAGGTAAGGTACCTATAATGTGTTGAATACACATTCACATGCACAATACTAGTAACTGTCAATCGCACATCATTGCGTTGGGTAATCTTGATGAGCCCGCTTCCATCTTCGGCACCATCGTCACTAACCATCAGGTGAGATGATGCCAAGAGCTTACCAATAGGGGATCGGACTGCTAGTCATTTGAGTTACTTTTTATGATCTGTCAATAACAAAATTTTGTTCTAAAAATGTTTGAAATACCCACAAGTGACGTCATAGATTTTTAGCGTCATTGACGAACTTATTTTGTGAATTTGATCAATTAAAAATTGAAGATTCAGATTTTATTTTTGATGCAGTCCGATCCCCTATTGTAAACAAAAAAACCTAACCACTCCGGGAGTGCCGACAGAAGTGAAAACTTAAAGGGCTTTTATCCAGAGAAGTTAAATATTCTTTAAAAAAATCGGTTACGGTTACGGTAGCGAGGTGGGGTGACGTTGGAAACTGAGCACAAAAATTAAGGAACTTAAATAAAATTTATCCCATCTAATATTAACCGCCTCCGTAGCTCAGAGGCAAAGTTCACTGGCTTAACACGGGAGGTCGCGGGTTCGATTCCCGGCGGGGTCAACTGTAAGACTCGGTTTGGTTGGTAGTAGGGCATTTTCTAAGCCCGCCTGGCTAGCTACCACCATCTTATCTAAGTCTTGCCGCCAAATATCAATGTTGATATCATTGGTGTGTTCCGGCATGAAGATAAGATAGCCAGCTCCCCATTGCGTTGGGGAATCTTGGTAAGCCCGCTTCCATCTTCGGTAACATCGTCACTTACCACCAGTTGAGATGTTGTCAAGAGTTTACCAATTGTGAATAAAAAAAATCAAATCAAATCAAATAACTCTTTATTGTACATCAAAATACAAAATACATATGCAAAATTTAATTAAAACTAAGAGACGTACAATTTAGGCGGTCTTATCGCTGAAAGCGATTTCTACCAGACAACCTAGTGCTCGGAGAAAAAGTAAGGAGCCAGGTAGTACGCGAGCAACAACAACAGAAAAAAAAAAGAATAATGAATAATAATTTTAAACTTAAACTAAAACATATAAAGCTATTATCACTTTTTATATACTAACAAATAAAGTACCATACCTACTTAATAAATAAAACCTACTCGGACTATAAAATAAATAATTATATATACACATATATATTATACGTACCTATATAAATAAATTATAAAATAAATACTACATAAATACAATAATAAATATAATACCAAACCAAAGTAAGAAGCAGAATTATAGTGTTTAATACAGTATGAGTCAGAGAGAAAGGAGATATTCTTTAATTTTAGATTTGAAGGAATTAAGAGATGGGGCTTGTCTAATGGACGCGGAAAAATTAAAAAAAATGTGAAAGTTTTTATGTATGGATGTATGTATCCTTGGGGGAGGCATTTGTCCAGCAGTGGATGTTATTCGGCTGATATGATGATGATGATTATCAAAGATTGATTGCAAAACAATCAGGGAATTGAAAGCGTCTCACTATGGCGCGCTATATCCTCAGGTCAGTATTTCGAAGGTTCTGCGCTGTCCACATACAGCAGCTTTCCGTGACCTTCACGAGGTCAATAATTGTAAATAAATTTTCAACTTTCTTCATTTCAGTGTACTTCGCTGACCTGGTAGTGAAGAAGATCTTCGTGCTAAAGCTTTTCTACGCCTTCGTGCTATGGTGCGTCATCCACAAAGCTGGCTACTTCCTCAGCTGGTTCGTGTCCTACCTGAAGGACAAGCACGAGGACCATCACCATCACCACCCGCACTATGAATACGGCCCTCCGCAGGGCTATGGCTCGGGCTACGGAAGCTACGGACCGTATAGGAAAAGTTACAAAGCTAGGAGATAATATGAGATGGATAAAAACTGAAAATATTATAAAACTGTGTTATTGTTTGTTATTTTGACAGTTTTTAAGCTTAAGTCTTAAGATTAATTTTTGATGTGTAACATCTTTTCTCTCGCTTTCCTGCAATCTGTGGGAGTGATTTCGTGAAAAGAGGCTGAAGTGTGTAACAGGAAATGCGTTTATTTCAGTTACGTAAGCTAAGAAAACATTGCCATGCCGCCTAATGCGAGGCTGGTATGTTTTTTTGCTTATTTTAGATGTTACACATCATATTCGACTACTAATGCTCGCACTTTTTTTATATAAAAATTTGGGTGCATTTAACTGCAATACACCTGATGGGAAATGACGATACAGTCGAGGACGATACACGCGAATTCAAATAATGCCTATTCACTCTCACTTTGAAAGTTCCAAAATTGTAGGAAACGAGAAACACAGACACAGGCCATTGCGGCGATGGAGTAGAACTCGTGGCCCGTGTCTGTGTCTTCCGTTTCCTACAATTTTGGAACTTTGAATTTTGAGACTTTTTAAGAGTTCCACTCCATCGCCGCAATAACAAATGAAGAAGACCAACGCTTCCTGCGGATAGGTGGAACATCAAAAACAAAGAGGCATATTGTAAAAAAATGGGGCACTTTCATTAAAATAACACAACATCTAAGTCTTGCCACCAAGCATCATTGTTAACAGCATCAATGTATTCCGGCATGAAGATAAGATAGCCAGTTCCCCATTGAGTTGGGGAATCTTGGTAAGCCCGCTTTCATATTCGGCATCATCGTCACTTACCATCAGGTGAGATGATATCAAGGGCTCACCAATTGTGATTAAAAAAAGTGGCGTAGTGGTCAGGGTCAGCGCTCCTGCCTGTGAGGCTCAGGGTCGTAGGTTTGATTCCCACCCAAGAAACCAAACATTTCATGTCACGAACAGGTTCGTTTGCTCTGTTTCAAGGTGTTTAATAACAGCGTGCAATGCAAAACTTAAGGAGGTGCCCAGAGTCTGCTTTCCATCCTTTTCCCGGTCTTCTACATCCTACTCGTCGGGGAGATGAGCTTCGTTAGCATTGGTCTACAGCCCGTCTAAAACTTTAATGCCTTAAGGAAACTCAGGACTGCCCAGGGCCTGCGTACCCTCTCGGCCTAACTGGCTGAACCACAGTCTTGACGAGTCAATACACGCGAAGCCTATAGTTGCTGCGCCTATCGGAAACCCCACGCCGGGGTTAATACTGGCGTAGCTGGAGATATTTCTTTTTAACCGACTTTAAAAAAAAGGAGAAGGTTTCTCAATTCGACCGTATATATTTTTTTTATGTGTGTTCGCGGATAACTTCGTCATTTATGAACCGATTTTGATGATTCTTTTTTTGTTGGAAAGGAGATATCCCAAGGGACGTATCATAATAAGGAAACCTGGATTTGATGATGGCATCCCAGAGAAATCGAGGGGAACCTAAGTTTCCTGGTTGAAGTCGGTTTTTTTTTGTTTAAAATTATTCTTATACAGGCGGGCGGTGTAACAAAATTGGAGTAGGTCCCGTTGACTGGGACTTCTTCTTCGTCATTTCGAACAACTTTTGTTCCTTGACTTTGCTGAAATCAAACTCTTCGTACAAATCGATCAGCTGATCGACCAATTTTGTGCAATTTTGCATAGAGGGTTCAATTTGTATTTAAGAATTGTCTATGGGTTCCTTGGTGAAAGTTGTTCAGTATGATGAGTAGAACCACCAGTTAACCAGTTTCACGATGTAAATATTTTGTTAACAGAAAACTCGAAAGATACTGAGCAAAGCTCGGTCACCCAGGTACTAGGTAAGTATTAATTGCAATGGCGTTTAAGAACGCTAGAAACAGAAGTTTCGTAGGACCTAAAGTAACCGACATAGCTCTAGAATCGATAAACTGAAGTGCCTAATAGTGTAGTAATAGGGGCCGCTACCTTCTTTTTTAAAATTGAATTATGTCGTAGAAGGATATTGAGTGAGTTCTTTAAGTGTTAAGTTCAGTATGATGAGTAGAACCACCAGTTAACGGGTCTCCTACACCAATTTTGTTACAACGCCCGCCTGTATAAGAAAAAGTAAAATCTCCAGCTACGCCAGTATTAACCCCGGCATGACTCGTCGAGCCTGTGGTTCAGCCAGTTAGGCCGAGAGGGTATGCAGGTCCTGGGCAGCCCTGAGTTTCCTTAAGGCTTTAAGATGCTACAATCCGAGCAGGTTGATACGTGTTAAAATAATATCGAACGTAAGTATATTCATTTAAAGTTCAAATCAACGCGGGCTTCAACGCGGCTGTTACGATGAAACTGAACGCCAAATTCTCGATTTTACATGTTTTTATTACTTTTATATACTTTCAATCAGTTTAAAAAATGTATTCAATTGAAATGAAAGGTCTTATAGTCACCGCTTTTTGTGTGTTGGTTTTATTCAACATTAACTATTTCTTTTCGAGAAATTTTGCAATTAATGCCAAAAACAGGGTCTACAGTATATTTTTTTACATCAAAAGTGGTAATATTTTTAAAATTGTATTCATTAAATCGATTTTTGATGTCTTTAAGTATATTATAGAATTTTTTTATAGTGATAGCTTTACACAGTCTTTCAATAATTTGAATTGAATATTGTTATTTGACTCATCTTATGGCAGTGTATATATGTCGCAGGATAATTTGATAATCCGACGTTTCGCGAAAATCCTAGGAATATTAGATACTATGGAGTAGAAAACTCCTAATAAAACCAAATCGAACGGAGCCCCGCTTCGTTAGGTAGGTTAGGTTTGGTTAGCATGTCTTTTTCTACCGTAAAAAGGAGCCCCGCATAGCGGGGCTCCGTTCGATTTGGTTTTATTAGGAGTTTTCTACTCCATAGTATCTAAAATTCCTAGGATTTTCGCGAAACGACGGATTATCAAATTATCCTGCGACATATATACGTACTAACGTCTTTCCGCCCCACCGCCTACCGCATCTCCCCCACCTCACAATATTTGCGTCAAAATGCCGTATACGCCATCTGTGTATTTCTCAGAGTACCACGGCAATGAATTCTCTTCTCAGCTCCGCCTGCTGCACTAGTTTTATAGACCGCGGGCCTGTGACCCCGTCACTTTACGTCACTTCACGGATCAGGTGGAGAGGACCGTGTCTGTGCAGAGGACAATCCTTCCGCCAATGATGACTGATTTTATTGTTAGGTATTTAGAAATAAGTAATCAACATAATCTATTGTTTATAATTGTAGTCTTTGTTATGTACACGACTTTTGTCACTTTCTCTTGCCAATGTCAGCTGTAAGAAATTTCTTATAGAAATAAGCTGTACCTTTTATGTTTGTTTTTATCTTGCTTATTGTATGTTTGTCCCTTTTTCTGTGACAATAAATTGTGAAATAAATGACATCCTTCCCGGTGAGATTGTTCTCTCTTATGTCCTGTCTCGCGAGGTCCAGCCAGCGCTGCAGCCGGATCTAGTCTGCAACGATCAAGTGAAGATACTTCTCATAAAAATCACTAACTAAAGAAGGCACTTTCTATAAAAAAAAACCTACTGATGCTTCTGAATGTCTATTCAGAGATAAAGCCCCAGTTTTTTTCCAGTTCGGATAGTACACCCAGTATACAATTCAATATTCTTTATTGCATCACAACATAAAAAAGAAATTGACAATATAGAAGAAAGCCTATACAATACCTTTATTCCAGTTGGGATAGTATACCCAGTATACCTAAGTTGGAAAGCCTTTACCTTTACCTCTTAAGTCATCATCAGATATGATGATCCAGCGGCTTCCTGCGACTCTAACCAGTTCGTTGGTCTACCAAATGGGAGACCTTCTTACGCTACGCGAACGCCACTCGATAACTTTACTACCTAATGGCCATCAGTTTTACGAGCTACCCCGCCCACTGCTACTTAAGTATATCGATGAAGATTACTTCTCATAAAAATCACCAACTAAAGAAGTCACTTTTAATAAAAACAAACTGCAGACGCTTCTGAATGTCTATTCAGAGATAAAGCCCCAGTTTTATTCCAGTTGGGATAGTATACCCAGTATACCTATATTGGAAAGCCTTTACTAAGAGTCATCATCAGATATGATGATCCAGCGGCTATCTGCGACTTTAACCAGTTCGTTGGTCTACCGAGTCGGAGATCTTCCTACGCTACGTGGTCTTCACTCAAGAACTTTACTACCTAATGGCCATCTGTTCTACGAGATATGTGCCCCGCCCACTGCTGCTTAAGTGAAGCGATTCAGATTACCAATTAATTGTTACACATGATGAAATAGCTCAAAGTTAATTTTATCAAGACGTTGGCACCGGGAAGCTCTTTAAATTAACTGAAGCACAACGACTTGGCGGGAAAACGCTCGCGAGAGCCAAAATACTGGAGGGTCGGTCATAATATTCGGGATAAGCTGGAGATATGGCCGCTACAAAGGGGTTTGCATACTTATTTAATGCTTCAAGGAAATATTGCTGCTAATCTGATCAGAAAATGTAGAAATGAGTCTTCCGAAACTTAGATATTGTTGTACAATTGGTGTACTAGTAGTAGGGTATTTTCCAAATTTAATGTCCACTTAATAGCATTCCTATAAGGATAGCAGAAAACCTTAGATGCTTAGCGTTATTTAGTATATCCATTTCATACAATTACGAGAGTGGCATACTTAAATGCCCTCAGTGCGCGAGGAGTTTCGCTGCGAAGATTGGCTACATAAACCATCTTCGAGCGCACGCGCGGCAAACCGACTAGGAGTCGAAGTGGTCGCCATGACCGAAATCGGTTGGATAGATCATCATCATCATCATTTTAAATTACAATGTCGGTAAAAAGCATCAGTGGCTCAACCGGTAACGACTCGGTCTCCTAACCAGAGGTCCCGGGTTCAAATCTGGATGGCCAATGTACCAATGAGTTTTTCAAAACTTACGTACATAATATACTTACCGATTGCTTTAAGGGTAAAGGAAAACATCGTGAGGAAACCTACACATCTGATTCCAGATGTGTATGAAGGTCGCGTTGCACACGTCCGTAGGTGTAAATGTAAATGCCGTACACGTGAGCGCGGGTGATGCTAAGTGCAACATCAGGCAACCGTCGTCTATCCGTTGGATAGCACGGTTATAATTCTGTTACACGATAAGAAGAAGAAGAATTGCAATTTTTTTATTTATCCAGGTGTAAAAAGTAACCTAGTTTGGGACCATATGACCGTTTATGATTTGCCCTTGAACACGGTAGTGTATATATTCTTTGCCCTGAATATATTTTATTTATTTATCCAGGTGTAAAAGGTATCCTAGTTTGGGGCCATATGGCGGTGTATGATTTGCCTCTGAATATATTTTATTTATTTATCCAGGTGTAAAATGTATCTTAGTTTGGGCAAAGAATATATACATACACTACCGGTTTGGGGCCATATGACCGTATATGATTTACCCCTGAATAGATTTTATTTATATAAATAGGTGTAAAAAGTATCCTAGTTTGGGGCCATATGACCGTGTATGATTTGCCCCTGAATATATTTTTTTTATCCAGGTGTAGGTATCCTAGTTTGGGGCCATATGACCGTTTATGTTTTGCCCCTGAATATATTTTATTAATTTATCCAGATGTAAAAGGTATCCTAGTGTGGGGCCATTATTGACCGTGTATGATTGCGTGTGTGATGATTAATATATTTTCTTTTTCTTCGGTCATTTAATATGATAAAATAGTTCGTTATTAACCCTATAAAAACAACAAGAGATAAAACTAAAATACTTTATTGTAGAGCGACAGTATTAGTTTGAAACGACACCGATTATTTCTGTATCTCAGACAATTCACACAGCGTAGGTAGCGTAGACGCTCGCGTCTTTAAATACGTGTCATGTTATAGTGAAAATTGAAAACTAAAACTAGATTGAAACCATGTAATGTAAAACTTAATCGAAACTCGTCGAATAACCTACCTACTCTCATTCTGTTAAGGTACAGTTGCTTCGATTTCAATCATCATTAGAATATCAGCCTTATGACGTCCACTGCTGCGCAAAGGCCTCCCTCAAGAATTTCCACTTTACGTTCTTATAATCTTGTAATGTATAGTAAACGCCTTTTTGCTTAATATATATCATAATGTTTTCTCCTTGGATTGGGAATTATTTGTAATTAAATAAAGACGTAATTGCATTTCTCTGTAACATACGAAAGATTTATTTTCAATAAGTGTTCACAACATAAACTCAATTACCTCATCTGTTAACACATAACAAAATATTCACTTACCTGTAACATACGAAAGAAACAACATTTAAAGCCTTTATTTCGGGTCATATAATATTTAGAACGTATTGATATAAATAAACATTATCGTTTAAAATTTGGTTTATTATATTTCCTAGACATTGACAGAAGACTATATGATGACAGAATTTATGGTAGAATAGAAACTATGCGAAATGCGAAATGAGTTTGTAACACGTATCTCACACAATAATAAAACATTTCCTTAATTTGTTCAATGACATTACCAAAGAGCATATAACTACTACTTTGAGGCTTTGTCTATTTCAAAACAAACATTTAAAAAAGAGATCCGTTTACGGGTAAAGTGATTATCTTTACATATATTATTAAAAACAGTGCATTTAACTGCCTTTTTGGTACTTGTATCTCCGAAACTATGGTAAAAATACGAATAAAAAGATGTTTCCAAGATTGGTCGATGCGAATTTTCGCGCCTAATTCAGTGGTATAGTTAACTCAAAAACTGAAAAATGTTACTTCACGGCCTTTTCTCGTATCAGGGCAGTACTGGTCCCGCACTGCCAACATCCAGTTGCTTCCTGCGACCTTCACCAGGTCGTCAGTGCACCGAGCGGAAGGCCTTTTTACGCTACGCGATTGCCACTCGATAACTTTACTATCCCAACCTTAGGTCTATCCTCATTTCAGATTCGATCACAGAAAATCCGAGCATAGCTCGCGCCATCATTGATTTCAATACACGAGCGTGATAAGGAACTAATGTAAGAACATACTATGTGTTCCGCGACCAAGTCGACAAACGTTACGGAGAAAATGCAATGTACGATCAGGTGACGATCGCGGGAAGCCGATGGATGCGGGCAGCGCAGGACCGGTCGTCGTGGAAATCCTTGGGGGAGGCCTTTGTCCAGCAGTTTTCGGCTGATATGATGACGGCCATAGAAAGATGGCCAACCAACTGATCAATTTGTATGGGAAGTCCAAATTGTTTTTACGATTTCAGCAAACACTTAGAACAAGTTTAAAAAGTAGAAAGAACATCTCCACAACGTATGTCAAGTTGGACGCGGGACAGATTGTGTTGTGGGTTCTTTTTATTTATCTCTATTTGAGTAAGGTTATTTATTTATTTTTATTTATCTTTATTTAATTTTATTTAACCTTTTATTTATCTCTATTGACCAGTGTGTGTTACCAGTGATGACTTACGGAATTGAGACATGGCCGCATACTATGGGCACACCCTGGACACTTCAACAACGGGCTAAAAAAGACATTTCAAAAAACGAATGACTGAACAAACAAAATGGCGGCGAAATCCTATACATTCGAGAACCAAACTGTAACCAATCTGTATCAATCCGGGTGACGAGGGGTTGAGGTCGCAATCTAGAGAGCGGCAGGGAGTGTCCATACTGTGTGTTAGTACTAATATATATACTTTGCTATGGGTCTCATAAGAAGGCTCAAGGTAGAGTACTATCGTACTCAAGGTCACCTAAGGGGCAATGGAGCGTGCTATGCTCGGAGTTTATCTGGGTGATTGAATCAGAAACCGACATAGCTCACAGAATCGGTAAACTGAAGTGGCAGTAGGCAGCGCACATAGCTCGTAGAATAGATGGCCGTTGGGGCAGTAAAGTTCTCGAGTGGCGACCGCGCACTGGAAAACGTAGCGTTGGCAGGTCTCCCACGCGGTGGACCGACGACCTGGTGAAGATCGCAGGAAGCCGATGGATGCAGGCAGCGCAGGACTGGTCGTCGTGGAAATTCTTGGGGGAGGCCTTTGTCCAACAGTGGACGATTTTCGGCTGATATGATGATGATGGCTTTCCACATGAAAGAGTGATTTTGCCAGTGTCAAGTAAACCTTTGCAATTAAAAAAAACCTAACCACGCCAGGACTTCCGACAGAAGTGAAACTTGTTACAATTCCTGGTACGGTGTTCTCGAGTGGCGACCACGCACCGGAAAGCGTAGTGTAGACAGGCCTCCCACTCGGTGGACCGATGATCTGGTGAAGGTCACGGGAAGCCGCTGGATGCGGGCAGCGCAGAACCGGTCGTCGTGGAGATCCTTGGGGAAGGCCTATGTCCAGCAGTGGACTTCCTTTGGCCTATATGATGATGATGATGACTCAAAAGAGGTGCAAATTACACTCTTTCTGATAGTCATAAATTAGTGATAACATAATTTCAATTGTAAAAAATCAAGATTTAACAATCATTAGTTAATAACGTCAATATCCAATCCGTGATATAAAAAAAAAACAAATTATGTCATTAGAACATGAAAACAACATGACACGAGAAGTTACACATTAAAATCATTGAATGTCATGAACGCCTTTGACAAGTGTAGGCCAGTTCACACGGACAGCACCCGGTCACTAGTATAACGCGAGAGTAAACCATCGCTCCTCTCAACCATATTAGAGGGAAAGGAACGACCCGGCTCCCGATGCGCCACCATCCTTGTGATCGCCTCTTCAACTTATGACTCACAGCTAATCTCCCATTCACGTTCTTAATTAGCCCTTGGAAGAAAACTATAAATGGGTAGTTTTCTTCCAAGGGCTAATTAAGAACGTGAATGGGAGAATAGCTGTGAACAAAAAGCTCCTAATACAACAATTATCTGTATCCAGGGCGACACCGCCTTAACCCGGCCATTTCGAATTATAGTGCAACTAAAATTAATTAATTTGTAATTACACTGTAACGTTGTATACCATTGTGTGGCTTGTAGTAGGGAGATAGAAGGGAAAGTGGGGGAGGATGGGAGTTAAAGGGGGGTAACGAATTCGCTATAAATCCACAGTACTCCGCGATTATAAACCGTTTACGTGTATCATAAAACGACATGGCGTTACGTCATAGATTATTACTTTTCAGATAAAAACAGAGGCGACAGTAGGCAGATTACTCTGACTCTATTAAAGTGAAACTTTTATTACATCGTCTCACATTTTTTCGTCTGTGTGTTGCATGGCGCGTGACGGTCGCTTTCGTCTGACGGTATGATCGTTTCATCCTCTGTACCGTAGCGAGAGCAGCCATGATCGTTTCGTCCTCTGTAAAGTTTCACTTTTACCAAGGTTTCATAAAACCACACACTTACTTTTTTTAAATCACATATTTATATATTAAGTGGCTAGTAGGTCTAGTGCCAAGGGTTGATCGTTATTCAGTTTGGAATCATCACGAGAGCCTATTACTAAACCTACGCTGTCCGTCTGTATGTCTATCCGACAATAAAAAAGGCTGTATCTTTGATTTTCTACGAGACTTACCAACAAATAATAAAAACCAAAAAAGTGTAAAATTAAGGGGGTCCTCATACCTACGAGAAAAATGTTTTTTAGAGTTTTTTTTAGTTATTTCTGTGCGTATTGTAAAAACGGTAATAATACATACAAGCTTGAAACTCGGTGTGATTATAGTACTAATCCTCAAATAAAACGACAATTAATAACACAAACCGGCCAAGTGTCCTATTCCCTAGTCTTAAAAAAAATATATATTTATAGACTAAATTATTTTTGCAGTTAGTAATAGAATATTTTGTAAACAAAATCAATGGACTTTTTCCAAATCCAACTGCTTATATTAAGTTGGTCGATTACTTCTAAACTAAGAAAGCCAAACTTAGCCGTGATAGTTTTCCTTTTAAATTGATTATATGCCTAACGACGCTACGGTTTCCGGTGCACGGTCGCCACTCTAGAACTTTACTGTCCCGTTTGACTGTATAAACATTAAGACCTTAAATATTAATATTTCGCAAAAAATAAATGGTTTTCACGCACTTGCGGTATTTTTGAACGACCTATCCAACGACGCCCTACACCATGGTATAGACGAGAAAAAGAATCACCCTCCCTTTTACGTGTAGGGGAGGTACCCTAATTTTTTTTAAAGATTTTATTTTACCACTTATTAGTCGGCGCGGTTCATATGCCTAATTTAATTACAGCTTTCTAGTACTTAGAGTTCCTTGTTGACTAAGGAACGCTAAAAATAAGTATCTACTTCATACCAAAGTATATTTATTAGTACTAACATACATTATGGACACTCCCTGCCGCTCTCTAGATTGCGACCTCACCCCCTCGTCACCCAGTTTGATACAGATTGGTTACAGTTTGGTTGTCGAACGTATAGGATTTCGCCGCCATTTTGTTTGTTCCGTCATTCCTTTTTTGAAATGTCATTTCTGGCTCGTTGTATGAAGTGTCCAGGGTGTGGAGTAGTGTGGTGATACGGAATCCTCGATGTGCGACTCCGACTCGCACTTGGCCGGTTTTATTACCTAAACTAGTGGGTGCTCGCGGCTTCGCCCGCGCAGTTCCCGTTTTTTGGTGTTCCCGTGAAAATTTCCCGAAATCCTTTCTTAGCGGATGCCTACGTCATAACATCTACCTGCATGCCAAATTTCAGCCCGATTCGTCCAGTGGTTTGGGCTGTGCGTTGATAGATCACTATTTCAGTCAGTCACCTTTGAGTTATATATATTTAGATAGATATCTCGTCTGCGCTGCCTTATCACCTCTTTATTGATACGGTGACTTAATTTAACGATGATTGCTCGAAGCTTTTGCAGTATAAAGGGTGTTACTCCGATACTCCCTCCGCTCCGCTCCGCTCCGCTCCGCTCCGGTATAACAATATAATGTACCAATAACTTTAATAACGTTATTACGTGCGCAGAGTCGCGGTTTCGGTAATACGGAGCCAAGGTTATCGGATCGCTTTTTGTGTATGCAAAGTGGTTACGTTGGAAAATTGAGGGTATATTCTGTGGTATAAACGGTGTTTTAGAAGCTGATATAGCGATGATTTAGGGTAGAAAAGTAAGCTTTTTATGGTTCCGTGCTCTAAGAGGTACTAACGGGATCCTATTACCATACCCTGGACACTTCATACAACGGGCCAGAAATGACATTTCAAAAAAGGCATGACGGAACAAACAAAAAAAGAGTGTGTGGTTTTATGAAACCACGGTAAAAGTGAATTTTTTTTTCACATTATAGACATTAACAGAGCACGAAACGATCATGGCTGCTCTCGTCTTGAAGCTACGGTACAGAGGACGAAACGATCATACCGACCGTCACGCGACACACAAACGAAAAAAATTGAGACGATGTAATAAAAATTTCACTTTAAAATGGCGGCGAAATCCTATACGTTCGACAACCAAACAGTTACCAATCTGTATCAATCTGGGTGACGAGGGGGTGAGGTCGCAATCTAGAGAGCGGCAATGGTGGCCAGACTGTATGTTAGTACTAATATATTATTATATACTTTGCTATTACTAAGCCTACTCCGTCTGTCTGTCCGTCTGTTCGATCATTGCCTACAGCTCCGGGACCTACCTGGACAGTAGGTAGTGGTTCTCTTCCACGAGGCACTCGCCTTGCAGAGTACCGGGACAAGCGTCTTGGCGGCAAGACCTACCACAACTGGTCCTTGCCTTCATCTTATGGTGTTGGCAGGAAAAGCGGCCCTCACTGTTATGCCCAAGGGTAGGTAAGTGGGGACGCTATATCATAAACCTGGAAGTTTAGCGTATCTGGTAGTTATACGAGAGGGGAATGTCCGATCATTAAAAAAGGGCTGTATATTTTGTATCGTATTAGGTAGACAGCTGATTTTTTTCACGTAATACATATGTGTTATACTGGTGGACCTACCAACAAATATTAAAAAACAGAGTGTGTGTCAGCTCCGACGTGGGACTGGATTTTAATTATTAAGTTTTCTGAAGCGTTTTTCATATAAAGTTTTGACGTCCCTGACCTTAAAGAAGGCACGCTCCGGGCTTCGTCCTAAACGGAACTCGGCCTCCGGCCTTGTTAAAAATTAGGCAGTATAACCATGGAGCCTTAGCCTTTAGGCGATATGGCCATGAAGCCTTGGATAAAACGTTTCTGACGTTAAAACATGACAGTTTTTGTTAACACTTGATTTTACTCTTCATCTATTTTTCGTACAGCATGCTGTATATGAAAATAGACTCTTAAGTAGTAAACTCTAACAAATAAATAAAAACAACAAAAAACGTGTTTTTTTTCAAAGATTTTTTTCCTATCGTAAAAATACTTACAAGCGTCAAACATGTCAACCCTAAAGCACAACAACAAACAATAAAAACTAGCCAAGTGTGAGCCGTACTTGCGCTTGGGGGTCCTGAACTAAATGCAAGAAAAAACATTTCTTACCGTCGGTATCGTTTATGCCTTTTAAATTAAAAGATATATTAATAAAAACTAATGCAAGTCCGTCCTGCAATTCTATACAACCAATTTGCTTAAGTTTTTTAATTAAATGAAAGGTATTCATGCACAGATTTGTCATCAAGCTTTGTAAATCATCCCCGCGAGTGGCTAGCGACTCTCGCACCGCGCTCCTATCTAGAAGGTGTTACAAGTCCTTTCAGCCGTTCTATAGAACCGATTTCACAGATTACTAAATAGTTACTTCCGATTTGCTTTAATGATGCGCAATTTTCTCATTAAAACGCATAGTATGTTGTGCTTTCATTTATGGGTGATGGAAACAAAGCGAGAAGTGCTCGGAGGATGTATGTAAGCTAGGTGTAAACATTCAACGCGCACATTCTCGCACACCGCGCAACATCTATGGCGAGCCGCTTGCGGGTTGCCCACCGCGCACCATCAATGTACATAATAAATATTAATAATAAAGCTGCGAAGCAGCACCGGTCTTCCTCGTACATATTGAAATGTCTTTTAGATTGAAGTTTGCAGCCCCTTCCTTAAAGGCACACACTGGACAATTCATACAACGAGCCAGAAATGTCATTTAAAAAAGGAATGACGGAACAAACAAAATTACGGCAAAAACCAAACTGTAACCAATCTGTATCAACGTGTGGTACGGAGCTGTAGGTGCGCGAAAACGACTCACATTTGAATAGTTTTTGGAGTTCATTGGAGTTTACTCTGTAACGCGGTAACGCTGTAACTAACCTTCTTCCTTTCGATCTATTCCTTCTATTTCGCATGCGCTGGCACATATAACAATGTGTCATCTATGTGACATGCTTCAAAAATCAAAATTCTCTTCCATCCTTCAATATTTTTATCACCCAAACTTTAAAATTATATTAATTATCTTGTAAATACTGATTCTCTCTTTAAGACTAAACTCGGGTCTTATTTTTCAATAATAAATTTATCTGTGTGCACGACGACGCACGTACTCGTACGGTGGTTATTTATTACCCACCACGCCCTGCCGTACACTTACCTATTTATTACCCACCACGCCCTGCCGTACACTTACCTATTTATTCCTACCTACTCCTACGACGCGACTTACTACAAACTCCTATAGAATTCATTCATATATCTATATATAAAAGAAAGTCGTGTTAGTTACACCATTTATAACTCAAGAACGGCTGGACCAATTTTTTTGATTTTTGTGTTTTTGTATTTGTCTTCGTCCGGATTAGGATAATAAGTATTTAAATATGATATTCATCAATAAAAATAAAATATCAGTCAAAAAATAATTGGTTTTAGGGTAGGGTAGTGTAGTGTAGGGTAGGGTAGTGTAGTGTAGTGTAGTGTAGTTAGGGTAGGGTAGTGTAGTGTAGGTGTAGTGTAGTTAGGGTAGGGTAGTGTAGTGAGGGGTAGGGTAGTGTAGGGTAAGGTAGTGTAGTGTAAGGTAGGGTAGTGTAGGGTAGGGTAGAATAGTGTAGGGTAGGGTAGGGTAGGGTAGTATAGGGTAGGGTAAGGTAGTGTAGTGTAAGGTGGAACGAAGTTCGCCGGGACAGCTAGTAGAAAATATATGAGTGTTGATCGGTAACGCGTTACTGTAATTTTGTACGTCATTACGCTTTTTTAGTCACGAAGGCTAAGAAAACACCGCCATGCCACCTAATGCGAGGTCTTTAGACTGATGATCACACACAAATCACTCCTAAAACAAAATAAATTAAATAAATGCTGGATTCCGTATGCATTAAACTCACCTATATTATTTCGTTAATAGAGCTTCCGTATTTATTGTTATATTTTTAGTGTCAAGCGATAATTAATTATTATCAGTTTCGTATCGCACTATAATTCGGCGAAATCCAACGACATTTTGATTAATTACAAGAAGATTTTTAATGAGATCTATTTGCGTTTCCTAAACGCTATCTTTATAAATGTCGGCGGTAGATCGTAAAAATCAAGATTTCTTAGGCAGATCGTAAAAAGCCCAAAACATTTCATCGCGGAGCTCCGAAAATATTAAAGGTCAGGTTCGTTTAACATGTCTGATACTACCATAGAAAGGAGCCCCGGAAAGCGGGGAGACTTGGTATTTTTCGGAGCCCCACAATGATATGCTTGGGCTTTGCACTGTCTTCCTCGATATTTCTGGGCAGATCGCGATCTGCCGAAATTTTACAATTTGGCGCCGACATTTACAAATATAGTGTTTAGGCATAGTAAAAATAAATGTTTAAGGTCCGTAGATCAGAACTCATTCGATGAATCAATCATCGTGTAATTTATCAAAATATCGTTGGATTTCGACGAATTATCGTGCGATACGAAACTAAAAACGATTAATTATCGCTTGACACCAAAAAATCTGCGTCGGTGGCTCAGTAACGATTCGGTCCTTCTAACCAGAGGTGCCGGGTTCAAATCCGGACGGCAAATGTACCAATGAGTTTTTCGAAGCTTACGTACATATACTCACCGATTGCTTTAACGGTGAAGGAAAACATCGCGAGGAAACCTGCACACACCTGCGAAGAAACTCGAAGGTTGTGTGTGAAGTCGACCAACCCGCACTGGGCCCGCGTGGACGACTAAGGCCCGATCGCCCTAATTCAGGGTAGGCTCGAGCCTCTCGATGGGGACGTATATTAGCTGATGTGATGACTTAAAAATATCGTGGATCTAAGATAATTATCGCAACACTGATTTAGGTTGTGCCTTGTCAGTCACACATCGGTGTTGCCAGATTTTCTGTAATAAAAGTTATTTTACTGTATTATCTAAACTAAACTGAAGTGGCAGTGGGCAGGGCACATAGCTCGCTAGGGGCATTAAAGTTCTCGAGTGGCGACCGAGCACCGGAAAACGTAGCGTAAGCAGGCCTCCCACGCAGTGGACCGACGACCTGGTGTAAATCGCGGAGAGACGCTGAAAGCGGGCAGCGCAGGACCGGTCGTCGTGGAAATTATTGGGGGAGGCCTTTGTCCATCAGTGTCCAGTTTTTCAGATATTATGATGAGTGATGAATGACTGTATTTTCATGTCATTGACTGTAAAGAATTTTATGAATTTAGTACCAACATTGAGATTTTGACACGAAGGCTTTCATAAAAACATTGAAATTTTTAAACATAGGTATTTGGTAATTTTGTATGGGAACACTTTGATTTTTAAGTTAAGTTACTTTATTTGCGTTTTTAGTTCTGACAACACTGCACTCACTCAATAAGTCAGTGAGTTTTTTGGCGGTATTTGTGGTGGACGCATTCGTAGTTTTATTTTATTGTATTTGCATTGTTTTCTGCTAGAATTTACTTCAAAAAGTGGTGCGTTTTGGAGAAAATCGTCTGGTACACGTGAGCAATGTGAAGAACAAGAAAATAAAATGAAAAAGGACGTGAAAACCCAATTTGCACTGGGTGCAGTTTTATAGACGCCCTATTGCAACCGGGTGTTCTACCTCAGAATTAGGCTGCTGCAAATGCTGTCAAGAACTTCAGAGAGATTTGTAATTCACCGGCACTAGCATTACAAATCCAAAAACAAATGAAGAAAGGGAAATGATTTACGAATTCGGCTGAAGGACTCGTTTCCATGGCCAAGATAAATTCACAAAAAACAAATCAATCAGTTAGTCAAAGAATAACTGAGAATTATAAACGAGACTTGAGCACTAATACTTATAAACTTTATAATATAGCTAGGTAATTTTAATTCATACTTAAGTATAACTAATTCCTAAGTCGGAGTCTAGGCCGGCCGTTAAATAAGTCATTTAGTCTAGCAATGGAGCCATTAAATAATTTGAAGCATAATGGGTTGATAAGGTGATAGTTCTGTCTTTGATTACAGCTCTAGCTTAGTCAGGGAGCTGGATATCAGTATTTTATGATGTTACGAGAATAGAAAAGAGGGGTCAGAGTCATTGACTGACTCGGTGGCTCAGTGGTTAGTGCTCTTGATTACTGATCCGATGGTTGTTGGTTCGATCCCCATCCTGGGCAAGCATTTGTGTGATGAGCAGATTTGTTTGCTCTGTGTCTAGGTGTTAAACATCTATATATGTATGTAAGTATGTATATCACTCTCTGGTTCTCATAGTACAGGGAATCCTACTTTGGGGCCAGATGAACATGTGTGATTTGTCCCAGATTTTTTTTGATTTGTTTTGTGACAACTTATCGGACCCGGTGCATGGTGGTCCAGTGGCCAGCTTCTGCCTGCTGGGGCGAGGGTCTTGTCCGATCCCCGCCCGCAAGCCTTCACGGGACGAAGAGGTTTGTTTGTTTGTTTAGTGTAATTAACCGCCTCCGTAGCTCAGAGGCAAAGTTCACTGGCTTTACACAGGATCTGGCCAGCTATCACCATCTTATCTAAGTCTTGCCGCCAAATATCAATGTTAATATCATTGGTGTGTTCCGGCATGAAGATAAGATAGCCAGTTTCCCATTGCGTTAGGGAATTTTGGTAAGCCCGCTTCCATCTTCGGCAACATCGTCACTTTCCACCAGGTGAGATGTTGACAAGGGTTTACCAATTGTGAATTTGTAAAAAAAATATGTATTTTAAACATACGTCAGTATCAGTCTCTCTCCCAATACATAGAATCCTAGTTTTTGTCCTTATGACCGTCTGTGATTTGTCTTCAAATCGTCATTACACCAGTCGAAAGACATCCACTGCTGGACAAGTCCTTCCCAAGGATTTCCGCAACTACCGGCACTACGCTGCCCGAATCCAGTGGCTTTCCACGACCTTTATCAGGCCGTCGGTCCATCTCTCTAACTTTACTGCCCCGACCACAGATTAATACAATAGGTACTACCTCCCCAAAATGTATCTGCACGTAGCTCGTAGGACTGACGTCATCTGCATAAAGGGATGTATGTTTGTATAACTCGAATCCCGTACATTGTCTGGGATGAATTATAATAACAGCTGTTTGTATGACATACGAGAAAATTACTTACTTCTTACGTTTTATCCCGAAAAAGGCAACACTGAGCGTTTTTTTTTACATATAGTAGACTCAACTTACGATACTGAACAACTCACCTCAATAGAATCGGAGCAAAAAAAAACGTTCTATACCAATTTCGATCGCTTGTTAGCGATAAGACCGCCTATATGTGCAACTTTCTCAATCATTGTTTCTTTATTTCCTCTTATGTTGTGCAATAAAGTGTTTTCAATCAATCAATCAATCAATTTTAAATAATTTTTGATTTTATTTATTTAATGGTTTATTGTGTACAGATACTAAACATAAAAGAAAATTCAAACAAAATGAAGTACTTATTTCTACATATTTTAAATACAGTCCCCCGTCACGGCTCTCTGTCTATCTTAACGCGATAAACTCAAAAAACTAATGAACCGATTTTCATACGGTCTTCACCAATGGATGGAGTGATTCATGAGAAATGTGTAAGTGTATAATTCACTGCGAGTCACTTGCAGCTTGCGGTTTGCGCACCCTTCAATTTATAATAAGAAATTTCTTCTTCATTTCTTTGACCAGTATGCATTTTTTGTATTTTTTTATTCACTATTGGGAAAGCCCTTGGCATCATCTCACCTGATGGTAAGTGACGATAATGCCGAAGATGGAAGCGGGCTTACCAAGATTCCCCAACGCAATGGAGAACTGGCTATTTTATCTTCAAGCCGGAACACACCAATGTTGTTAACAGTGATGTTTGGCGGCAAGACATAGGTAAGATGGTGGTAGCTAGCCAGGCGGGCCTAGAAAATGCCCTACTACAAACCACCAACCAAACCGATTTACTTTTCTGCTCTGATTGTATAGGTTCAGCCTCATGGGCTTCATCCGCCAATTTTCACCGAATATCACCTTCATAGCGTGTTTGTAAATCCACCCGCTTCACATCAGGAGGTCGCGGTTTCGATTCTCTGCGGGGTCTTACTTTGTAAGAGTTGGTTTAGATAGTGGTAGTGCATTTTATAAGTCCACCTAGTACCACCATCTTATCTAAGTCTTGCCGCCAAACATCAATGTTTCCAGCGTTGATGTATTCTGGCATGAAGATAAGATAGCCAATTCCCAATTGCGTTGGGGAATCTTGATATGCCCGCTTTCATTTTCTTCATCATCGTCACTTACCATCAGGTGAGATGATGCCAAGGGCTTACCATAGTGAATAAAAAATAATTAAAAGTCACCGGTTCTCGATATTATACAGGGTCCGTCACTCGAACTGTCAAGCTGTCATCATCATCATATCAGCCGAAGGACGTCCACTGGTGGGCATAGGCCTCCCCCAAGGATCTCCACGACGACCGGTTTTGCGCTGCCCGCATCCAGCGGCTTTCCGCGACCTTCACCAGGTCATCGGTCCACCGAGTCAGGCTGTACCGGAATTCAATTGTTTAGCAGATTTAAGCCTCTTTAATTTTGCCGGGTTAAGAAATTAGATACACGTGTCATTCGTCATCGGTCGTATGATCTCGGAAACATAAGTAAGGAACTTATACATTTATATGTTATGTCGTGTTTGTAACTTTTGATCTTACATTTTTCTTTGTTTTTAATCCAAATGTCATTATTAGGTTGACTGGAAGAGATCCCGTAAGGGATAAGTACGCCTTTATACCATACATATCTGTTTTATGTTCTGTTTTCAATAAAGAGTTTACAAACAAACAAACAAACAAACAAACCCGCTAAAATTGAAGTATCGCGAATCTGTAAAACAATTGAATTCCGTGACCGTACTAACTTCACACTGTTTCTGCTGACAAAATTATAATGACAGCACGGAAAAATTTGGTGAAATGTCAGTTTGTTTTGTTGTTTTAAAGTGGGAAAAAAAGTGGGATCAAACTTGAATTTGAAAATACATTTTAGAAATGGATAATGAACAAGATAATGTGATCGCCTTGCATTTGGCCGGAAATTCACAACCAACCATCGGTCGGGAGCTCCGACATTTATGTGTGAAAATGTTAATGTTACGGTGTGAAAATGTTAAATGTTAATGTTACGGTGTGAAAATGTTAAATGTTAATGTTACGGTATGAAAATGTTATATGTTAATGTTACGGTATGAAAATGTTAAATGTTAATGTTACGGTATGAAAATATAAGCGTATCGAACCACTGAGCGTTACAACCAAACTTGGAGTATTGTTAAACGGCGTGAGGTGGTCATTCAAAAACAGCAACCTAAGGTGAAGGTTTGAATTCAGAGAAATCTGCACCAGAGAGCTGCAAAATTGGCCAAAAGTATGAAAATATCCGACTAAAGTATTTGGCGCATGCTGAAAAATGAACTGCATCTAAAGCCCTTTAATGTACAAAAAGTACAAATTCTTACTTCTGCGCAGAAGGCAGTCCCACTACAAAAAAAAACCAAATACTGAAAGCCTAGCACGAATGTGGCACGCTGGAAAATATACTTTTTTCGGATGAAACATTTTGTATTGTCCAAAAGCATGCCATCATATCAGCTCATATACATCCACACCGAGGGGCTCGAGCCTACCCTGAATCAGGGCAATCAGGCCTTAGTCGACCACGCGGGCCCAGTGCAGGTTAGTCGACTTCACACACAACCTTCGCAGGCGTGTGCAGGTTTCCTCACGATGTTTTCCTTCACCGTTAAAGCAATCGGTAAGTATTACATATAAGTAAGTAAGTTTTTGAAAAACTCATTGGTACATTGGCCGTCCAGATTTGAACCTGGTACCTCGGTTAGAAGGACCGAGTCGTTACCGGTTGAGCCACCGACGCTATAAACAAAAGCATATAAACAGACAAATTGCCCATATTTGGCTGTAGGGTAACTATACCAGCTGTAGACTAACCAGAATTTGGACGATGGAGTTGCAGTTCGAAAGCAAGCGCCTGCTTTTGTTATGGTCTGGGCTGCAGTGACCGCAAAATGGTCGCTCTCCACTCGTGTTTATCGAGCAGGGCGTCAAAGTCAACCAACAAATTTACCAACAAAAGGTGTTAAATTATGCGCTCATACCGTGGGCACGCAAGCAATTCGTTATAAACGGATAGACGTTCTAAGAAGACTCAGCACCGTCCCACAAACCTCGCTTTACACAACCTTTTTTACAAAACCAAGTTCCACGGTTTATTTCTTCACAACAGTGGCCTCCCTACTCTCCAGACTTCAATAGACTTCTCGGTGTGGTCCATTTCAGAGGAGAGCGTGTAAAAAAAAAGATACGAAAGTGTGGATACACTGAAGGCAGCGCTCCGTCGGGAATGGAACATAATACCGCAAACTCATCTTCGTGCAGCCTGCGATGCCTTTGTCGGAAGACTTGCTACCATTATCCGTGCCAAAGGAGGCTATATCGAATAATACAAATTATTTCCTAAAAATTTAATATTCCTTTAGATTAGAATGTCACAAACTATAATAAAGCGTACATTGGCCGTCCAGATTTGAACCCGGTACCTCTAGTTAGATGGACCGAGTCGTTACCGGTTGAGCCACCGACGGTTAGAGTGAGTGACGCAATGAGTTTTTCAAAAACTTACGTACATACTTACCGATTGCTTTAACGGTGAAGGAAAACATCGTGAGGAAACCTGCACACGCCTGCGAGGAAACTCGAAGGTTGTGTGTGAAGTCGACCAACCCGCACTGGGCCCGCGTGGTCGACTAAGGGCTAATCGCCCTAATTCAGGGTAGGCTCGAGCCCCTCGGTGGGGACGTATATGAGCTGTAATGATGATGATAATAAAGCGTATTTTAAGTAACCAAATAAAAACAGCTCGAATGACGGACCCTGTGTTTGCCCTCTTTGCTTGGGTCTTGCTTAGCGTAGAGTTTATTTCCGTGATCTCGACTTTTCTTATTTGCATTCTTGGGTTTCTTATCTTTAATCTGTGGCTCGGGCAGGGCCAAGCTGAAATGAGTTTTCACCGTTGGGAACTAGCTCCTTGTTTTGTTTAATCCGCCTCGTAAATTTAACCTTGAGTTAACGAGGTAGCCTCCCCGCCTTGGCATAAGTTATTCGTGGAGTAAAGTGTGAAACTTATGCGGAAGGTCTTTAGATAATGCTCCCGTACAATGGCTTAGTCTCCCTCTTAATAAATTAGTTAAAGCTGAAAAATTGAGGAAAGGGTTTTTTAACACTTTTATAATTCTCTTAACTGTAGTTGGAGTTTTATTTTTAATTTAATGCACACACCGGATGTAAAAAAAGATGCATGATGCGGGACTCGTTAATTGCGGTTTCTGCAAAACACGGCGCAACGTTTTTGATTAAAAAAGAGAAATAAATCTCTCAGTCTGTGTATTTTTAAAAATGTATATATTTTAAGGAAAATCTGACAAACCACAAATACATGTACGAGTATAGAATATATTTCAAATTTCATGTCAAACGTATCACGATCTTTTTTCTTATATTATAATTTTAAAAAGTGTTGTTTCTGAATTTCTGAACAAAATGGTAAAATTCAGTTTAGAGGCACAAGAAAGTTTCTTCATATTTAGAGATTCTTTAAGACTAGAGATTTTTTAAGAGATTAGTAAGTAAGTAAGTAAATATACTTTATTGCACGCCAAAAAACAATACAGGACTTATAATTTGTAATATACATAGAGTGCAACGACGGCTTTATCGATTAGTATAGTTTTGGGTGAAAATATTGTGTCGTATGCGATCATAGAAAAATTGATGGCTGATTTTAAACGGGTCTTTAAATGTATTCAAGAAGGCCACTGACCTGGTTGATCAAAAAGGGCTTCAAGTCCAGAAATAGACCAGGAAATACTTAATTTTATTTTCACAGATCAACGATTAAACCTCTCTAAATTAGCTGATACTGTAAGCATCTCAAAATACTAAAATTATTACATTTTGATTGAAGAATTGGACATTAAAATGATATCAGCAAGGAGTCTGCCGCGTTTGCTCTCAGTGGACCAAAACACCATTGGACGCTAATAAATAGTTTTCAAAAATGTGATTATAATCTGATTGTACAGCCTGTATCATATGTCTAATGTAGGTCTGTTTCAACTTCACCAATTAGCGGAGCTTAAAACTTCAAAATTGGACAAATATTTGAGAATAATGATAAAGATTATATGCTGATTACTGCTATTTTTATACCGGAAAGTCATAAAAGTGATGGCATTAAGACATTGTGCATAGAGCTTCAAGGAGACTCTACTTAATAAAAAACTATTTTCGTCTCGTTAGTAAAAGTTTTTCAAAGCTAGGCCAGCCAGTTTATTATAATCCAGACGTCGTAAGACAGTCTGTAGCCTGTGTTGTGTCCAGGAAACGGTCCTGACTCAGCATATTGCATAAGTACTACGAATATTGGTGCTCGACTACTTGCGAATCTTACAATAAAATATATAAAATTAACTGTATAATAAACGAATGTAATTCGTACCAGTTGGTTCAAAGCACAGATTACAGTTCAAAGCAACGAGTTCAACTTTTTAACTTATCGTTACTAATTCTTTACCTATTAACTTAATTGCTTATTTAATGGTAGCTAAATTAATTACATAAGTAATGATTTTTCCTGAAGCACGTTTTCCCTCCATTCAGATCCATTACTTGTTACACAAAGACTGAAACACGAGTCTCAATTTAATTAAAAGCTAAATCGGAGGCTTTGCGAACGTACACTTCATTCAATAAACGCCGAAATCAGAATAGCTCGGAATAGCCCTGGAAAGGTTTTAAGGCAAGTACCTAAAGGTTCTCAATATTTGAACAGAAAAATAAGTTAAGCTGGTGGTGACGGTTGCTATCATAGGATGGCAGTCGTTATGTCGCGTCAAACAAATAGGGATGACGACAGCATCAGAAATAAATTATGAACTCTTGGTCACTAAATTGCCCTCCTACTTAAACTTCGGAAAACCTAACTCGTTTTGTTTATTTTTTAAGGAAAACTAGGTTACATATATGATCAAACATCAATTAGATAAGGAACATTGAGAAGTTTTCGCCTTTAGGTTAGAGATAAGCTAGCTTGACGTACGCCGTACAGTTTGAACAGTAACAGTACAACAGTAATATAAATATTAATAGTACAACAAACATGAAGAAAAAAAGAGACCTTAGAAAGAAAGTTAAATCAGTTCTTAGCAACAACAAATTAGAAAGAAAAAGTTAATGATATCCTAAGGTTAATTACGTTGTTTGAGATTGAGAACCAAAGAATTCGCTATCATCAAGTCTTTGATTTTTAATTCGCCAAAATCACAAAATGAGTACTTAAATGACGCTGCTAAACTATGACGTCACGCCTAGGTATTTCTAACGTTTTTAGAACAAAACGTCGTTTTTGACAGATGATAAAAAGTAACTCAAAATGACTAGCATTCGTCATCCCTATTATGAGCGTCTTGAAAACTTCTGTCAGTTTATTCGCTGCTAGCCACAGAACCTCCACTAAACCGGCCCTAGCCGTTACCTAGTCGTGTGTGGAGTATGGTCTAGCCTTCCTGAGTTTGAGATGAGACTCTGTTCCAGTAGAGCGACTTGTATGTGTTTCCATGACTTCTTTTTAAGCTATTGCATAGCTTTTATCGCGGGCTTTGAGCGCGGCGACCGAATCAAGAAATTCCGTAACGAAAATAACCTAACACCCCACGAGTTCTAAAAAACTTACAGTGCCATCTATTAGCGATTTGCGGTACTAAAAGGACTTGGTAAATTTTTTACTGGTGTAACTTTCTTAGTGTTAATTTATTACATAAACATCCCGCGCCCCAAGGACTATATGGTACTGGTAAAAACTGCATAAATAAATAAAAAAATAATAATTATAATAGCATAAGTTGATAAAAAAAGCTATGCAATAGCTTTACCGCGGCAGTCCCCGAGTGCCACACGTTTTTTTTATTCACAATTTGTAAGCCTTTGGCACTATCTCACCTGATGGTAAGTGGCGATGATGTCAAAGTGGGCTTACCAAGATTGCCCAACACAACGGGGAACTGGCTATATTATCTTTAAGCCGGAACCCATCAATGTTATTAGCTTTGATGTTTGGCGGAAAGATTTAGAGAAAATGTCTTTCCACCAACCAAACCATAAGTCTTACAAAGTTAGACTCCGTCGGGAATTGAACCCGCGATCTCCTGATGTAAAGCTGATTGACTTAACCATCACGCCACGGAGGTGGTTAAAAATGCAATTTAAGAATTTAAGAACTTCAGGTAATTTATGATAACGTGACGTGTAATTCCTGTTTATTTGAAGTAGCTTTTCTACGTGTAACTTGACAGACATAATTTTTAACACGCTTTTATTAGCTTCACTTGTAACTAACTATGTAAGAAAATCTTGGAATCTTAATTTGACCCACTTGCCGGTCTTCGATTAGGATGAAATTTTGCACACGCTCTGAGTTCTGATGACAGTACATGACTAGCTAAGAAACGTCATTACAAATCCAATATGGCGGCCTCCCCAAGATGGCGGACAGGCTGTTTGAAATCCACCCCCATGATATGGGTATCAAATGAAAGGGTTTGCTGTCAGGAATACGAAAAAAATAGTCACGTGACTTAAATCCAATATGGCGGACGTCCAAGATGGCGGATTGGCTATTTTGTAATTTTTAGTGCGTGCTAAAAGCGTGTTTTTTAGTTTTTTAAACTATTTTAAAGTTATTATCGGTTAAGTCCAATTACCATTTGACACACTGACCTCATTGTCTGTTCTTAAAAGGATCTTAATACATAATTGTTTTAGAGTCACTCAAAAGTAAGTGAATTCGTTATGAATAGTGCATTAGTTCATTTTACTTAAATATAAAATTCATTTAAGAATTTAATGAAACTTTCAAACTTTTTAGACTCTACAAAATTAATTTAATTATACACCTATTTATTACTTAGTACTCACTTTTACTCTGTCGACGAATATTTTTAACATAAGTATTCAGAATATGCAAACAAAGTTATTCGGTAAGCTGTATTTACGAGACTTACTTTTCATAACTATTACAGTACTTAGCTTTAGACACAAGACTTTACCTTTCATTTAAAGGTATTTAAAGGAGAGCTTTTAATAAAGACCTGCTTGAATACAGACGACATTTTTAGACAAAGAATTAGTGTTAGATTAAAAAAACTGGCAAAGTGCGAGTCGGACTCGCGCAAAGTAGGGTTCAGTAGTCTTAAAAAAAAATGTTTATTATAAAAACCAAAATTACATTTGCAGTTTGTAATATAACATATTGTATGAAAAATCTATGAACTTTTTACAAATCGAACTGCACATCTTAATTTGGTCGACTATTTCTCCTAAACTGAGAAATACTACTTAGCCGTGATAGTTTTCCTTTTAAATTCATTATATAGACTGCTTTCATAATTTTTTTCAAATTTACAAATACAGCGGTTTAGTTTTTAGGGAATGGGGACACTCGATTCAAACAAAATTTAGCACTTTCAAGCCTATTTTTTCGAGAACTGAACCCTTAATTACCAAACGGTCTTAAAAGACTCACAGCTATTTTTTAAGCCGTAACCAACGATACCCCACACGACTGGGTTTGACGAGAAAAAAAAACATTAATTTTGTTTACAGTTCTTATTATTATATTTGCCAAATTTCAGCACTTAACTACTAATAGAGCTAGGCCGCGGACAGACAGACGGACAGACGGACAGATAGACATGACGAAACTATAAGGGTTCCTTGTTGTAGTACGGAACCCTAAAAACAGCGTTTCACATTTACAATGTAAATTACTTTCGTTTGAGGTGAAATTTTTCAAAAGCGCGCATTTTCAGTGCCACGAGTACGAGTACGTGGGCGAGAGAACGCATTGGGAACAAAAGAACTCAATAAACGTTCCTTTGCGTACATTAGTCACAGAAATGGTAAACACCTCGGTTTGTTAAAATATTCACGAGACAAAAGGTAACTTTCGTCTTTAAAAGGAATAAACACACGAGGCCTCGTAAACGAACCTTATTTATTTTCTGACATCCGGCCGTTCGGTTCTGTGCACGACAAAATTTTTGTATACAAATAAAAAAGTGAAATTAGGCAGACCGGATAAGTGTTGAACTCCCCCGAGATTTCAGGCAAACAAAACTTTTTAGACACAATCGTATTACTTCCCTATTATATGATAATAATCTAAAGGGTATTTAATTATAATGTTGAAAGTTGTAACAGTTGTTTTGGCATTTTTGGCGTGCTGTTACTGTTTGAGCGAAAACGAGCTTACTGATGCGGGGGAGGCGCGCGCCAAGAAAAAGAAAAACTCCTTTCGTCTATGGGGTAAGTTGTTCTACTTCGTAATACGTTAGTCGACTGCATCAGAAACAAATTGTATGAAATTTGCTTTTGTCCGCGGCTACGCTCGTGTGGCCATAGTTTTTACAAGCTTTGATTTAACTTGCAATGTATGTATGTTTGTTCGGGTGGAATATTGCAACTCAATTTTGAAGCTGATATCTTCAACCGATTGAGCTGAAATTTTGTATACTCGTTCAGTTTGGATGACAATGCATGGTTATCTGTGTGACGTCATTCTAAATCCAAAATGGCAGCGCACCCAAGATGGCGGACTAGTTATTTTTAATTCACTCCTACAATATGGGTATCAAATGAAAGGGTTTGCTAAAATTATTTTCAAATTAAATCTTGTACCTAAAAAGTTTTAGGTTTTTCGAAAATTATTATCACTGTCCTTAAGGGTGAGTGGTACGTGAGCCGCAAAACTTTGTAAAACAAGATAAATAAATCAAAAAATCTTAATCATTATTAAGGACTGTTTACTAAATTGCCCTCCTACTGAAATTTAAAAAAACCTTCCAACTATTGTTTTCCATTAAGATTAGTCTTAAAAATATTTAATAATACGTTTTAATAATAGTCTTAAAATTACGTTTTCAAATTAAAATCATCAAAATCCTATAACTAATACCAATCACTACATCATCATATCAGCTCATATATCAAAACTATCATATAATATATATAATTATTTTATATTTACCTCAACTTTTGTTACGTATTATATATTTTGGTGTGCTGTTACTGAAACCAATAAAAGTATTTCTTTCTTTCTTTCTTTCTATATACGTCCCCACCGAGGGGCTCGAGCCTACCCTGAATAGAAACACAAATCACTACATATTATTAAACGAAGTCGCTTCTCGCTGTCTGTCTGTCCCTATGTATGTATCTTTAAAACTACGCAACACATTTTGACGCGTTTTTTTTTAATAGATACAGTGATTCAAGAGGAAGGTTTATATTCGTGATTATAGTAGAGACAAATCAATAATCCCAACGCCTTATAGTCTCGCCATGTCCGTCTATCCGTCTGTCTGTCTGTCTGTTGGTATGTCACAGCAGTATTTCTCAATACAGCTATAAAGCTGAAATTTGGTATGGTTGTACAAATCTGTGACCCCTTCAAAGTTATGAAATATGTAATGTTTTTAGGGTAATGTAAAGTGGGGGGAATTTTTTGTGCACTTAACCCTATGGACTGGACACTTCATACAACGGGCCAGAAATGACATTTTAAAAAAACGAATGACGGAACACACAATATGGCGACAAAATCCTATTCGTTCGACAACCAAACGGTAACCAATCTGCATCAATCTGGGTAACGATGGGGTGAGGTTGCAATCTAGAGAGCGGCAGGGAGTGTCCATACTGTATGTTAGTACTAATATATATACTTTACCCTATCATGTGGGTTTGTAACTACTGAGGGTTAGCTAAGATTGTTTTTAGGGTTCTGTACCCAAAGGGTAAAAACGGGACCCTATTACTAAGACTCCGCTGTCCGTCCGTCTGTCTGTCTGTCTGTCCGTCTGTCACCAGGCTGTATTTCATGAGGCTGTCACCAGGCTGTACTTTACCGGTTTTTCCGATACATGATTCCATTACTTTACTAAATGTAAACTTTAAAGTGGTGTTAGAGTTGCATGTGCCCCCCCCCCCTCCAGCTATACTTAAGAAATCCTTAAAAAATAGTATGGCTTTAATTAATTTATAAGGTTAATTATTACGGCTTTCTTAGTTCAGAAGTAAAAGTCGATCAACTTAAGATGTGCAGTTGGATGTAAAAAGGTCGTATATTCCATTCAAAATGTTCTATACCAACTGCAAAAATAACTTTGTTTTTTGAAACATAAATTTAATTATTGAAAAGATTAGAGCGTCGGTGGCATAACGGCTAGGGTCGCTACCTCCTGTTCGAGCACTCGTGGTTCGAATTCTGCCACGTACCAATGTGTTTTCGATATTGATTTCATATGTACGTTTATCCGATGCTCTAACGGTGAAGGAAAACATCGCGAGGAAATCTGTATACGCCTGCGAAGATACTAGGAGATTGTGTGTAAGTCGACCAGCCCGCACTGGGCCCGCGTGGTCGACTAAGGCCCGAACGTAGGGTAGGCTCAAGCCCATCGGTGGGGATCGTATGAGCTGATAGATTTAAAAAAAAATACTATTGGTAAGCCCTTGTCTTCATCTCACCTGATGGTAAGTGACCATGATGTCGAAGATGGAAGCGGGCTTACCAAGATTCCCCAACGCAATCTTATCTTCAATCCGGAACACATCAATGTTAGTTTTATCACGTAAGTACATTTCCATCTATTTAATTTCCGCCATTGGCGCTGGTGTAAAAAGCTTATCTGGGTAATTTTGCGAACAATGCGAGGATTTCCTTTATTTTCCTTCAGCTCAGCTCCAGCGAGCTTTGTGACGGCTCTGCACTGCCAGTCCGGTCTCCTTTTCAATTATGCTTAGTACCTTAAAAAAAAGTAGAAATGAATAAAGACTTTTTCATATAAATTTCCTTATCTTTAAGCCGGTATATACATCAATGTTGTTAATACTGATATTTGGCGGCACAACTTAGATAAGATGGTGGCATCTAGTCAGGCGGGCTTAGAAAATGCTCTACCACCAACCAAACCGAGTCTTACAAGTTGACCCCGCCGAGAATCGTACCCGCGACCTCCTGGTGTGAAGCAGATGGGCTAACTATTACACCACGGAGGCGTTTTAAAGATGATTGAAAAGGCTACGAAACCCTTCTTAGCACGTGATCCGACACGCACTTGGCCATTTTTTTGTTTCGTATCCATCAAGATTTCCTTTGGTCAGGTAAAGTTTTTGATTTTTATTAATAAGAAATTAAATTTCAGTAAACAATTTTCGCAAAATTAAATTTCTTCGTAGAAAGTTTGCAACTGGGCCAGGCAGAATATAACTTGTCTCATGTAAGATTGATAATGTTGTTTTAATAGTCTGTAAGGTCTTGATTGGAACAGATGTCTTTTTCTTGACGTGTAAAGAGTAAAGAAAATAACCACACTTTTTTTAATTTTTTTTATTCACATATGGTAAGCCCCTTTTCAGTGGTTTTTCGTTTTAATAAAAAACTACAATGAAAGTTTAAAAAATAATAACAGTACTCACTTTGTATTTATTATGACAAATATTGCTGTATATTTTTTAAAATTTATACTTCAAAATATTAATCATAACTATAGTTGAAAGTAACGGTGTAGACCTACCTTTGGGATTTTTTTCTATAGAGATTAAACTTATAGTTTTTGACTTTAAAGAACATCATTTGTTTTATTATTTTATTTTTTATTCACAATTGGTAAACCCTTGACAACATCTCACCTGGTAGTAAGTGACGATGTCGATGAAGATGGAAGCGGGCTTACCAAAATTACCCAACGCAATGGGGAACTGGCTATTTATCTTCATGGCGGAACACACCAATGATATGAACATTGATATTTGGCGGCAAGACTAAGTGGTGGTAACACCAACCAAACCGAGTCTTACAATTGACCCCGCCGGGAATCGAACCCGCGACCTCCTGTGTAAAGCTAGTGAACTTTGCCTCTGAGCTACGGAGGCGGTCAGCAATAAGGGTATTTTTTTCAACCTTGGGTTTTCTATCGTTTAGGAGTAATTGACGTCAAAAATAACGAAAATCTGTCATATTACCGTCTTAATACCAAGTGAGTACACTCGCAAAGTTTCACTTTAATTAAGATTTTAATGAGGTTTACAAGCGATTTTCGCGAAGACGGGTACCTAGGTACGACTAACTCAGTAAAGTCAAATTTCTAGAATTAGTTTCCGAATTGAGGCGGATATTTTAAAGGCAGGTAGATACTAAACTTACATATACGGAAAATTATTTTACATAATTTATGACGTCTAGAAATTAAATTGCGAATCTTTTTAAAACGTAGTGTTTGTTAATGATGATATCAGCTCATATACGTGGGGGTTCGAACCTATCCTGAATTAGGGCGATTGGGCCATAGTCGACCACGCGGGCCCAGTGCGGGTTGTCGACTTCACACACAACCTGCGAGTTTCTTCACAGTGCAGGTTTCCTCTCGATGTTTTCCTTCACCGTAAGAGTCCGATTAACGTATTTATGAAATCTAAATTCGAAATTACATTGGTACGTGGCAGGATTCGAACCACGACCTCTCGGACAGGAGGAGGAGAGTGTTTCTTAATGTGAGAAAGTTATTTGATTAGTAGATAAGTAGGTATCATCATCATCATCATATCAGCCGAAGGACGTCTACTACTGGACATAGGCCTCCCCCAAGGATTTCCACGACGACCGGTTCTGCGCTACCCGCATCCAGCGGCTTCCCGCGAACTTCACCAGGTCATCGGTCCACCGAGTGGGAGGTCTGCCTAGACTACGCTTTCCGGTGCGTGGTCGCCACTCGAGAACTTTACTGCCCCAACGGCCATCTGTTCTACGGGCAATGTGCCCCGCCCACTGCCACTTAAGTTTAGCAATTCTGAGAGCTATGTCGGTTACTTTGGTTCTCTTACGGATCTCCTCGTTTCTGATTCGATCACGCAGAGAAACTTCGAGCATAGCAGCACGCTCCATTGCCCTTTGGGTGACCTTGAGCCTTCTTATGAGGCCCATAGTAAGCGACCATGTCTCAGTTCCGGTGCGTGCATGGTAGTGGGTAATTACTTACTTAATTGAAAATGTGTAAAGTAGTCATATTTAGTACCTTTTCCCTACAAATAGATTGAGTTAAGTCAACCCGGCCGCTAGCTTGCTGAAAGTAAATACTACACAGCTGATACTTTGGACCTTTTCAATAACCCCCGACGTAAAAAGAGGGGTGTTTTAAGTTTAACGTGTGTATCTTTGTTTGTTTCTGTTTGTGAGTTCGTAGATCCTAAACGAATGGACCGATTTTGATGCTGTTTTTTTTTTGTTTTTTGTTTGAAAGCAGTCGTGATCGAGGTGGTTTTTAGCTATAATTTATGACGATATGTCCAGCCGTTTGAAGATCATTAGCTCTTTTCTAAGGGATGAAAGGATGTGGCCAACTTCAACCGGTCTGATCGATTCAAAATTTTGTGTCCTGTTACTTTAATAATATTAAAAGAGAATACAGCAACCTTGACTTCTTGATACTTTGGGTTCAAACTCAAATTCCCCTAAGCGGGCCCCCTACGCGACAACTCTTTGATTAAAATTCCCCTACCCCTACGCGACAACTTTTGTATCGAAATATTACTACTTGTATAACACTTAAAGGGCCAATACATATTATTTTTTACTTTTTAAAGGTTTATGTCGGGGATTCTTTCAATTTTTAATTTTTCGTATGCTTGCGACAAAAAAACGACTTATGGGTTTTCGCTCCATACTTTTAAACTGGTAAAATTATGTAGTATTGAAAGATTTTTGGATTTAACTCCTACATTATATAAGTTAGGCGCATGAAATAAAACCGACAGCAAGATAATAACGCGGTCAAAAGAATAGGTATTTAAATAAAATGTTGCTGGCTCCCTCCTCCAACCCTCTCAGTATACAGCAAGAAAGAGATAACTGCAGCGCAGACCGATAATAAGCACTAAAACTAACCAAAACAGCATTTCATAGGCCCCTAGTTCCTCTTGCAAAACTTGAGCAATAATATTTTTTTTTTCAAAAATATTTAAAAAAAACAGCTTTATCTATGCCTCTGTGTTGCCATCTTTTTCAGATTGCCTACAGTTAAAAGCTGAACATAAATGTCATATGAAGTCTTTTTTTTATTTTGCAGCCCTTCTCCTTCTAATCGTAGTGTCCAAGGTCGCAGTTTTCAAGATAGCCTCCATCGTCCTCCTGACAGCCTTCTTCCAGAAGCTGTTTTACTTCGGCGGCCTACTCCTCAACTACATGATGAAGACCAAGTCGCAGCCCTCCACCAGCTACGGCCCACCAGAGTACAACACCGTGGGGTACAGGTAAAGATGAAATCTCGGAGTTTTTGGGGTTGGCTATTATTGTTAATGTGACTAATGACTTTCACGGAAGTAATCAGAATGTTGAAGATAAGATAGCCAGTTCTCCATTGAATTGGGGAATCTTGGTAAGCCCGCTTCCATCTTCGGCATCATCGTCACTTACCATCAGGTGAGATGATGCCAAGGGCTTACCAATTGTGTGAATAATAAAAAAAATGTTTCAAAAGTGGGCAAGTTCCGGAATTTTTAAACAATAGCTGAGAATATCGGGTTATTACCCGGAGTATTTCCAAAAGTCTCACACAATGGAAACAAATATGGGTTTAGAATTAATGAATGAACGAATGAATTGGATAAATTCCTACTTTTGGGTTAAAAATGGGGTTTTTACCCATTTGCCCACCTCTAAAATGATTGTACCTATTTTTTTGGATAATAATATTCCGGTGAAAGTAAAGTTCTCGAGTGGCGACCGCGCACCGGAAGACGTAGCGTACGAAGGTCTCCCACACGGTGAACCGATGACCTCGCGGGAAGCCGATGGATGCGGGCAGCGCAAGACCGGTCGTCGTGGAAATCCTTGGGGGAGGCCTTTGTCCAGCAGTATTAGTGTGCTATAAAAGTGACAGTATTGATCATAATGGTAGAGTTTGTTAAATTCAAGCCTCCATGCATAAGCAATTTTTGTTTAAAATTTCCTTTATATGAATCGATTCGCTTCATCTTATAATATAAAAATGAATCGCAAAATGTGTTGGTAAGCGCATAATTCGAGAACGGCTGGACCGATTTCGCTAGTTTTTTTTGTCGAGTTCGTTATTGTCAGGAAAAGGTTTTTATGTAGGGTAGGGTAGGGTAGTGTAGTGTAGTGTAGGGTAGGGTAGGGTAGTGTCGTGTAGGGTAGAGTAGTGTAGGGTAGGGTAGTGTAGTGTAGGGTAGAGTAGTGTAGGGTAGGGTAGTGTAGTGTAGGGTAGGGTAGTGTAGGGTAGGGTAGGGTAGTGTAGTGTAGAGTAGGGTAGGGTAGGGCAGTGTAATGTAATTTAAGGCGGTACGTAGTTCGCCGGGACAGCTAGTAATAATATAATAATGTTCCTTGCCGCTACTTTAAGTAGTTTTTACATTTAGTAGTTTTAATAAGCTGTTGAAAGTATGTGCAATACTCCTGTACAATTTATTTTGTACGTTCCGCGATTTCGTCACCGATTGTCAACCAATTTAACTAGGTATTATTCCTTTTTCCATTATCATTTTATCAGCTCATATACGTCCCCACCGAGGGGCTCGGGTAATCGGGTCCAGTCAACCACGCGGGCCCAGTGCGGGTTGGTCGGCTTTACACACAACCTTCCAGTTTTTTAGCAGACGTGTGCAGGTTTTCTCACGATGTTTTCCTTCACCGTAAGAGCGTCGGATAAACGTACATATGAAAGGATTCGAACCATGACCTCACGGACAGGAGGTAGCAGCCCTATCCGTTGCGCCACCGACGCTCCTTTTTTATTTGATAGATGATGCCCCTACGTTCGGCCTATATCATCATCATATCAGCCGAAGGACGTCCACTGCTGGACATAGGCCTTCCCCAAGGATCTCCACGACGACCGGTTCTGCGCTGCCCACATCTAGCGGCTTCCCGCGACCTTCACCATACTAGTGAATTCACCTTCACCATATCACGTTCGGCCCATAAAGTTGTGTTTTAGTTTTATAGCAAATTAACCAAAACAAAAAATTAATTGCAAAATTTAACTTAGTATTCAACGTGTTTAGTGTTGTCAGTTATTAAGCACTTGTCTCTTGTCGGTGGCGTGGCCGCCATCTTTCCTATTTATATGCCTTATCCAAGCAGTTTTATGTCTTATATAATTTTGTTTTATATCTCATATATTAGGTCGGGGAAAAAGTTTCTTTATATTTTGTATGCAAATTCAAACAGGGCGAACAAAACGAGCTGCATCTTGAACGTTATGATTTCCATACTGGAAACGCTTGAACCAAGTTTGTGCAGCTGATTGATACTGCATTAGGTCCATAAACAGCACACACTTTATTCGCGGTCTGTGTTGCATTTTAATCTTTTTTTTTTACAAAAAATTTCAAAATGTAGCAATTTTCTCGGTACAAACAATTTGTAAATAGCGGGAATTTTAATTTTTAACTTTTTATTAAAATTTGGAAAGTTCACTTATTTAATTTTAATATAAACAGCCAGGTAAAAATAATACAAGCAAAGAGATTCGATTACAAATGTATAGTTGTAAATTAAATATAAAATACGAAAACAAAAATTTCCCCGACTTCTTTATTATTAAGATTTTTATTTTGTACTGTATAATCTTGCGTTTATCTTGCAGCTATGGTCCCCCGAACCAAGGAGGAGCAGGTCCTGAGGTGGAGCACTTCCAGGGTCCTGAACTAAGTCTGCCTTCTTTAAGCGCGATCGGAGGAACATTCAACAATTGGTTATTTAATAAAAACTGATTAAAAAAAATAATGTTAGATTAAAAGTATATTTCTAATTATAATTTAAAAAAATTATGCACCATGAAAATTCTGAAATGTAATTCTTCAATATTTTATTACTTAATTAAATAATAATTTAGTCAATGTAATATTAATGCGAAGCTTGTGTATAAATATAAAATGTAAAAAATGCATATTATTTAATTATTGAAAATTTTTTTTAGTATTCAACAGTCCAGAAATTATCCTAATTAATGCCTTATAATAATTGAAAATTGAATTTTATACAATTTATTTGTTCTTATCAATGTTAAAAAAAATACAAAATATTTATTTTAAATAAAGACATAAAAGAAATATTTTTTTTATTTACGAAGTTATCTTATCTAATAAATACAAGTTAACTGTGACCCCACACTAGGCTGGGCCTGTCTCCTGGCGGCTAAGCAACTTAACAGAAACTAAGTAATTATTACAAGAACTGGAAAACAACAAAAAGATTAAAGAAAAATAATATAAACAAAGAATAGATAACAGAACATTGTGTGTGTGTATGTGTGTGTGTGTGTGAGTGTGTATGTGTGTGTGCGTGTGTGTGAGTATGTGACAGGTGGCTACTATGTATTTAAATAGGTGTTTGTTTACACACACTTTTTAACCGTCGCAGCATCCATTATAGTTCAGTCAATTAACTATGTATTACAGACAATGTACCGAGTACCCTCTTCTCGGTCACGTGCATTTAGTGATTAAAATAAAACAAACAAAATGGCTCGGTGGACAATCAATTTGTTTCATGTAACTGTGCGATGACGGGCCATTAATTCTTATAATTTTATTTTTGCTTGCAACGTCATGCGAGTGCAATGTGCATGGATAGCTTTTAATTAATAAAAGCTTTTATTTCACTTGCAATGTTTGTATGGATGTATGTATGTATGTTATTTTAGTTTGTTTAGGTCAAATCTTGTAAAGGATTTTAGAGCGATTTTCAGAAATCCGATTGAGCTTTAATTTGGTATGAAGCCGTGTTCCCGGTGACAATAGAACCTTTTGGTATTTTGAAGTGGATCTGATGATGACTTTGTAGGTGGAATAAAGGTTAATACAATCGTAGGGAGTACTGCGCTCGCCTTTAAAAAAAACGGTTGTCTGTAAAGTCGGTTTACTGACGATAGTTGAACGTGACAACGTCATAAGAAAATACTGATGGAATGGTTTCATAATATCGAAAACGGAACGCCTCACGGAACGCCTCAGGGCGAGGTAACGACGGAACGCCTCAGAGCGAGGTAACGACGCATTTTTTCGTGCGTGCAGCCGGCTCCATCGAATTATAAGACGTTATCACGTCAAAAAATTGGAAACGTGTATTTATATTCACATTTGGCACCGTGAGCATTTTGATTTGCACCGTTTACATTAGAACGAGCCCACAGGAACCTCCCACTAGGATTCCCTGCGTTCGGGGTGCTAGTTTCTTCCCCGGGCTTACAAAATAACAACATAAAGAACAATGATGCATTTGTGGCGGCAAGCTGTCAGCTAGAACGCGCTATTGAAATTTCTTCGCTACTAAGAATATAATCCCTACTTATATTATTATATTATATTATATATTATAATATTATAAATGCGAAAGTAACTCTGTCTGTCTGTTACGCTTTCCTGCAAAAACTACTGAACGGATTTGGCTGAAATTAGGTAGGTAGACAGATTAGGACCTGGATTAAGACATAGGCTACTTTTTATCACTTTTTATCACGCTTTTTATCGCACTGCGCACCCTCGAAAAGTCATAGAAACGTGGTCCACGCGGGTGAAGCCGCGGGAAACAGCTAGTATAAATATATAACAATCATCAACGATAGGTTCCAACGGATTCCAGGCAAACCTTCTTGCCTGGCGGAAATATCTCCTATTGATCTCGTCAAATAGGAACGCACCGTTCTTAAATTGGTGACCCCGACCTGATGCATCGACGGCAATAGCAAGCAAGCGACCCAAGCAAGCAACGCAAGCAAGCAACACAAGAAAGCAACTGCAAAGCAACCCAAGCAAGCAACCCAATGCAAGCAACGCAAGTCGATGGACCTCCAGTCTCGAAGGGGGAGTGATGTGGCGGCAAGCTGTCAGCTAGAACGCGCTATTGACATTTCTTTGCCACTAAGTATATACAGGGTGACTGGTAAGTAGTGCAAATCCTTTTAAGGGGACAAACTACATCTAATTTAGAACAAAAAAAGTCATATTAACTGGGGGTCGGAAATCAACGGTTTTCGAGGTAAAGGCCATTTAATTTTTAATTTTTGTATGTAAAACGCACTTGTTTAAATGTTTTGTGATTTTCCAAAAAAAATACTAAAATATAGTTGACGTGCAAAATACGATAAAAACTTCTTTATTTTATCATCTTTCCATTAAAATAAAAAAAGTTAAAAAAATACAAATAAGATGTAACAAAAAACAATGATTCCTGTCTAAAGGGTGCCTCAAATCCCATACAAATGTTCAAGAATATATTTTTTTTTCCAAGATTTATGATTTTTTCGCATTAACAGAAATCTATGACCCTCTACCATCATCGACTAACTTTGATTCATAAGCTCATCCAAAAATTCGAACTTGATTTTTTTCATACAGAATTGTTGGATAAATTAGTATGGGACTTGAGACACCCTTTTGACAACCAATCATTGTTTTTTGTTACAATTCATTTGTATTTTTTAACTTTTTTTTATTTTAATGGAAAGATGATAAAATAAGGAAGTTTTTATCGTATTTTGCACGTCAACTATATTTTAGAATTTTTTTTGGAAAATCACAAAACATTTAAACAAGTGCGTTTTACATACAAAAAAAAAGTGTGTGTGTCAGCTCCGACGCACGACTGGAGTTTACTACTTAAGTACGATTGTCTAAACAGGCACAAAACAGGGCTTGACTTTAGTTTTAAGTTTACTCTGCACAGTTTTTATAACTAATCATTCCAATTTCCGGCCTCTTTTCATAGCTGATGTGTCAGGTGTTTTAGCTCCCATGGTCGCAGCTACTAATGATCCATTTGGTGTTTGGCAGCGACTAACCTCGTATGCTTTAGATGCGGTTATACGAGCATATTTTAGGTCATACCATAAAGGGCTCTAACATTGGTTTTGTGTTGACTCTTCAATTAAATCAAGAGCATTTTTGTTAAGTTTCTCTTGTAATGTTTCTAGTAATTTGTTGAAATCTTTCTTTATATCATCACTCACTTGAATAAGGAAATGAAAACTGTCAAACATCACTGTGTTTAAAGTCGTTCTGATACTTTAAAAGTTCATAATTCATAATTTTCTTCTTTTTTGCTTCTTGAAGAAACCCGTGGAAAAGGTCTGTGCTGGTTTCATGATGTGGAGCTGTTTTTTTTTCAAATTAGATATACAGTGACGTATTTCATAGTAGTCCCTACTCTCGAGAGAACGGGTTTTTTCCAGTAACATTCAACCTCGGTGCAGGAAGGTTCTTCACTGCGACGATGGGTCCACATCAAAAATGCCACTGCATGCTTACAACCACCAGCTAAAGCTGCACAGTCCAAGCACTGGCAACTGACGATTTCACCTTTAGTCTCGTCTATCACCATAGTGAATTTGTATGAACTAGCCCTCACTTTGTGCTAGGGGCAGATCTTGCAATTGAGTGTGCAAAGGTCTGATCCACGACGTAGTTGCACGTACCCAATAGCATCGTCACCATAAGATTCTCGTGCAGTCCTGAAAATGCAAACTAATTACTTACTGTAAACAAAATTTATTCTTTATAACCTAAAAAACTACTACTGAAAGAAAGACTATTATTTCGCCTTAGCAGAATTAAGGTTACTTACGTAGGTAGTGTTATATTATTCTATCTGCTTTCACAAAATTGACACCCATGATGGAGTGGAATACCAAATTATATAAAAATCACAAATTTTAAAATCTTATCAGATCAAAAATTGTAAGACTGCAACAATAACAGATCTGATTTGATTACTGTGTTGTGATGTGACTTCATTTTAGATTTCGTAGTGACTTATATTCTTTTTGTCAGATTCAGCCAATCCTGACTGTTTTGTATCACGTGACAGAGGTGCGCACAATAGGTTGCGCGTAAAAAACGTAACGCGCAAAGAGAATATAACAAACTACGTTTTCGATCACTAGATTTTACTCCTCATATAATCGATTCTTAAGGAGTAAACTCCAATTAAAAATTAAATGGGCTTTACCTCGAAATATTTAAGTTTTTTTTTTGAAAATCACAAAACATTTAAACAAATGCGTTTTACATACAAATTTGAAAAATTAAATGGGCTCTAACTCGAAAACCGTTGATTTCCGACCCCCAATTAATATGACTCTTTTTGTTCTAAATTAGATGTAGTTTATCCCCTTAAAAGGATTTGCACTACTTACCAGTCACCCTGTATACAGATTCCAATCATCAACGATAGGTCCATGGCCGGACCCCAGGCACACCTTCTTGCCTGGCGGAGATATCTCCTATTGCTCTCGTCAAATAGGAACGCACCGTTCCTAAATATTAATGAAAACAATTAAAAATAAATAAATAAAAATAAATATTCTGGGACAAATCACACATGGTCATCTGGTCCCAAAGTAGGATTCCCTGTGTTATGGGAACCAGAGACTGATATACATACTTATATACGTTTAAATACATACATATATAGATGATGATGATGATGATGATATATAGATATTTAACAGCCAGACACAGAGCAAACAAATATGCTCATCACACAAATGTTTGCCCTGGGTGGGGATCGAACCCACAACTCTCGGAGCAGTAGTCAAGAGCACTAACCACTGAGCCACCGAGTCAGTTAAAAAATAAACAAAAACATAGCAAATTGAATACAACGATATACTTTATTAATGTAGGGTTGAGCACCTAGACAAACCATTCAGGTTTAATGGTGCTACATACATACATACATACATAAGATCACGCCTCTTTCCCGGAGGGGTAGGCAGAGACCACATTTTTCCACTTGCTACGATCCTGACATACTTCTCTCGCTTCCTCTACATTCATCAATCTTTTCATACAAGCTCGTCGGTTTAGGGTACTCTTGACCTGACACTTCTTCAATACGTCTTCGACTTGGTCGCAGTACGTACGTCTAGGTCTACCCCTTCCAGTATTACCATTCACACTCGCCTTGTATGTCTGCCTAGTTAATCTTCTATCATTCATCCTTTCTACATGACCGAACCATCGGAGCATGCCTTTCTCAATAACTGTCACTACATCTTCTTTCACACCACAACGTTCCCTTATCACACTATTCTTAATCTTATCACAAAGTTTCACACCAATCATACTTCTCAATGCTCTCATTTCAACTGCATTTATTCTACTCTTATGCCTCTTTTGCCATACCCAACTTTCACTTCCGTAAACCAGAGTAGGAACAAGAACTCCCCTGTGCACTAATGGTAACTAATGGTAATGGTGCTAGATGATAAAAATTTTTGTATTTTGTTTTAAAATTGGCAAATAAAAAAAAATAAAAAAAAATAAAAAATAAAAAAAGGTACTATATTTTTATATCATAGCCTATGTGGGCATCTAAAGAGGTGTGCCAAATTTCATAAATGTACGTATGTACAAACATTGTTGCTAATCTGAACTCTGATGCGAGTGCTTACTGTGCCGGTATAACCACAGATAAGAATAAAAATGTGCTCTATTCTGTGGGTATAACCGAGTAGTAGGCACCTTTACGTCCTACTTATACATCTTCGGCAACATCATCACTTACCACCAGGTGAGATGTTATCAAGGGTTTACCAATTGTTAATAAAAAAAATGATACCCAAAGTTGGCTAATGCGACGCATCTTGCGACTAACTTCAGAGCCGTAATAAAGCTTGGCGCAAGCTATCTTCTTCTTTCTTCTATATATATAAAATTCTCGTGTCACAGTGTTAGTTCCCATACTCCTCCGAAACGGCTGGACGGATTTCCATAAAATTTTCTGTGTATATTCGGTAGGTCTGAGAATAGGTTACAGAAAATTGTTCACCGGGATCTGAGCGGGCGAAGCCGCGGGAAACAGCTAGTATATATATATATACAATTCTCAGGTCACAGTGTTAGTAGCCATACTCCTCGGAAAAGGGTGGACCGATTTCCATGAAATTTTCTGTGTATATTTGGTAGGTCTGATAATAGGTCGTTATCTATTTTTCATTCGGAAATTTTAACGGTACTGGTAAAAAACGGGATTTGCGCGGGCAAAGCCGCGGGAAACAGCTAGTAATATGTATATTTGTCCACATAATATTTCTCAGACACTAGAAATGGAAATGCAATTATATTTTTTTATTGGATTAAGGCTTCTTCTATCGTGTAACACGACAAATCATCTCTCCTGCCCAGTATGCGGCGCTATCGGCGGCTTCCATCAGCTCTTCCCGTGTGCATGTGTCAAGAGACATTGGACATGCAATCAGATGGGCCATTATTTGTGGAGCTCCACACATACACTTTAGGTCCGACCAGTCCATCGGTGAACCCCACCTGAACCGATTGTCTTTGACCGGCGGCTTCGCTCTTCTCTGGAGGGAGGCACACCAAAATTGGAACAAACGGGGGGGGGGGGGGGGGGGGGGCAGTGTGCGCTAATCTGTATATTAAAAATCATCATGTTGCTTTTCTTTCTGACTGTATCTTTTACCTTTTCGGTTCGAGTTGAGAACAAGCCGCATTTAGTACTGTTCTTAGTACCTAAGTTTCAGCTCAATCGGAAACCGGGAAGTGGGTTAAACTTAACTTCCAAGATTTCACCCGAACAAACATACATACATTGCAAGTTAAATAAAAGCTTGTAAAAACGTAATCTTATCAGCTCATTTACGTCCCCACCGAGGGGCTCGAGCCTACCCTGAATTAGGGCGATCAGGCCTTAGTCGACCACGCGGGCCCAGTAAATATATCATGATAATATACATTACGTAGTCACCGATATTCGATATAACATTCCATTCGCGATAATATTCAATAGGAGGGTTAGAAATAACTTATTTTCTTATTTCACTAGCTTACAGTTTTAATCAAAGTGCTACGATATTGTAGTGAATATATCTAGAAATCCATCGATATACTTTAATTATGGTTTTATAAAACTTTCAAAAAACCTAAAAAGTTTTAGGTGCAAGCTTTTTAAATTGCATTGTCACGCGATATACATACCTATGCATGCGAAATTTTAGCTTAATCGGAAACTGACAAATGGGTAAAATTTAACTTGCAAAATTTCACCCGAATAAACATACATACATTGCAAGTTAATTAAAAGCTTGTAAAAAAATGACTCGCGCCGCTGCGCAGTCTCGAGTGCGCGTATCAAGCTACGCGTTGCAGAGCTTAGAAAGCGTATCAGGTGAGGGGTTAACTGTATCGACCGCCCCGCAGTACATTTTTCAATAAAGTTACTCGAAAAGTGGAACTTTATTTTGCTAGTTTACCGTGCCCAAAATTGATTTTACCGTGCACGTGATTTTTACTTTGTCACTTTTTTTTATTTGTAGCTCTGAGACACAACATATTTCTAGCAATTAAAAAAATATAACATCCAAAGATACAGAATCTTATTTAAGACTTGAAAGGAGAAATTTAAAAGAGATAGGATTAGTACATAACGCTAGCTGATTAGATTCTCTTTGGGTTATATCTTTGTGAATAAAGGAGAATAAATATGAATAAGGCGCATAGATTACACCAAGGAAATAGGTCATCTTTCCCAAGGAGGTTTTATTGCTTTTTTTTTCCTTCGCCCTAATAGGGCAGGCTAAGGCTCATTGGCCATACCGCCTAGTCTTCAGTGTAAAGAGGTTTTATTGCTCACTATAATATTGTTCCAAACCAATCACACTATAATATTATAAAGGCGAAAGTTTGTGAGTGTGTATGTTTGTTACTTCTTCACGCAAAAACTACTGAACGGATCTGGCTGAAATTTGGTAGGTAGACAGATTAGGACCTGGATTAACACATATGCTACTTTATTTCACTGCGCACCTTCGAAAAGTCATAGAAACGTTGTCCATGCGGGTTAAGCCGCGGGAAAATGTTAAAAAAGTAATCTATTTATGGTAATGTTAAAAAAAATACTTACGCAGGCGTACGTGTGCCTAGCTAAATTAAATTTGGCGCAATTTTCGTAAAACTGAATAGAGTTGTTTCGGTTGTGAATACGAATAAAATTTTGAATAGTTACTATACGTGTAATAAAGAATACACTATAAGAACAATGGTGAGATTAATTCGACGGATATTTAAAATGAGTCACATGACGCGTAAAATGAACTTGGGTGGCCGAAACTTTGACAGGTATGTACCTATGTATTTTGTTTTTCTGCCACGGTCGTTTTTCATTTTACCTGTTTTCTCACAACTGTATGGAAAAAAATCATATGATACATGGGTAAAAAAGGAAATGACAAACTCGTGCCGATGGTAAACCCTCGCCTGTTTGTTATTTGCCTTTTTATCACCCTTGTATCATAAATAAATATTGTCTTCACTTATAAATATACGCCGCTGGGTTCTTTACATTTTCATCCAATAGCTTCTGGTGGCTCCCATTTCCACATTTTAAAATTATCCTGTATCAATTTCTGTTTGAGATCGTTCCTGGAACAATGTCGGTAGTTTTGTTTCTCGTGTCCATCACTTTTAACCCTTTCACGAGTGGGTAGTGTAGTGCACGATGCTGGATGAATATTAATCTGTATTGATTTCAAATAAGGTTCAGTTTTCTCTTGTTCGCCTTATTTGCGTTGCTCGTGAAAGGGTTAAAAATTGAATGGTCTGGGTTTTTAATTACCAAAGAGAGATTTTATCTTTTAACCGTGATATGTAGCCGGCTGAATTTTTTACAGGATATTCGTTATTATGGTGGATTCACAAACAAATAATTAAAATTAAAAAAAACGGCCAAGTGCGTGTCAGAACCGCACACAAAGGGTTTCGTACCATCAAACTAGATGGCGCTAGTACAAAGGGTTCCGTACCATAATTCTAGATGGCGATAGTTTCTTAAAGTTTAAAAAAACTCGTTTTTTATATGAAGAACCCCCTAGTTTTTTCACTATTTCTAATTTTAAATATTTTTTGTTATAGCGGCAACAGAAATACATCATCTGTGAAAATTTCAACTGTATTGCTATATCACGGTTCATGAAATACAGCCTGGTGACAGACAGACAGACAGACGGACGGACGGACGGACAGACAGCGAAGTCTTAGTAATAAGGTCCCGTTTTTATCCTTTGGGTACGGAACCCTAAAAACTAAGTAATTGGAAACGCTAAACACACTAAAAATGGACTTTCATCGCAACAACTAAGTACAATTATTATTATGCATTAGTTTTTTTTTGTTTTTAGTTAATTTTCTAAAAAAATACAAAACAGATTTTATTAAGTATTATATGGGACCAACTTGGCAGTATTACCTATTTTATAAAAGAAGAATTGTTAAAATCGGTATACAATCTGCGAAGATATCGCTTAAAAATCATGCAAAAAAGTGAAATACAGTTGAATTAAGAACCTCTTCCTTTTTGAAAGTCGGTTGAAAATAAAGGATATACAAGAAACCTATTTATTTCAAGATGAGATTTTTGTTTTTGCTATATTGTTAAAACGGTAATACTTCCAAGCCTGAAAATTATATGATTAAAGTAGGTAAGTACTAATCCTAAAGTTAACCAAAAATAATTTTCGTAAGACCTAAAAACCTTTAGGTACAAGCTTTTATTTGAAAATTTTTAATTATTTCGTATTCTTCTCAGAAAACCCTTTCATTTGATACCCATATTGTAGGTGTGAATTAAAAACAACTAGTCCGCCATCTTGGATGCGCCGCCACGTTGGATTTAGAATAACGTTACACCATTAACCATGCATTGTCATCCAAACTGAACGTGTATACAAAATTTTAGCTCAATTGGTTGAAGATATCTGCTTCAAAATTGAGTTGCAAGATTCCACCCGAACAAACAAACATACATGAAAACCGGTCAAGTGTGAGCCGTATTCGAGTCCGATCTGAATAAAGCATTTTTATGTCGCTCTAGTTGTTTTCTTTTATAAGAAATGAACAGGTATCGCAATAGCTTCACGTCCCAAATACTGCAGCGTCCCAAGATGAGTGTGTGTTGACAGTGATGACATACGGAACTGAGACATGGTCGCTTACTATGGGCCTCATAAGAAGGCTCAAGGTCACCCTAAGAGCGATGAAGCGAGCTCTGCTTGAAGTTTCCCTACGTGATCAAATAAAAAAATTAGGAGATCCGTAGAAGAACCAAGGTAACCCGACAAAGCTCATAGAATCGCTAAACTTAATTGGCAGTGGGCAGGGCACATAGCTCGTAGAACAGATGGCAGTGGGGGCTGTAAAGTTCTCGCGTGGCGACCGCGCACTGGAAGACGTAGCGTACGCAGGCCTCCCACACGGTAGACCGACGACCTGGTGAAGGTCGCGGGAATCCGCTGGATGCGGGCAGCGCAGGACCGGTTGTCATGGAAATCCTTAGGGAAGGCCTTTGCCCAGCAGTGAACGTCTCACACGCGCGCACAATGTTTCTGTTAAAATTATTTTGTTTCTCTTATTAGTATTTAATCCTTTTGTTGTCTTCCACTTCTTGGTAATAATTACTTGGCTTCCGATAAGTTGCTTAGCCGCAACCTGTTAAGGCGAGGTAATGATTGGAACAGTTATCTCTGTCTTTTCTTTACGTGTGAATAGTAAAGAAAATATCCACACTTTTTCACTTTTTCAATGGTTTTTCGTTTCAATCAAAAGCTACAGTAAAAGTATAAAAAATAATAACATTACTCACTTTGTATTATCATAAATATTGTAATAAATATAGTTGTATATTTAAAAAAATATACTTCGAAATATCAGTCATATACATAACTACAGTTGAAAGTCACGGTGTAGAACTATCTTTGGGATTTTTCTCTATCGAGCTAAAACTGCTCAATCGTGTTTCTGATAGATTTTGACTTTAAGGAACATCATCAACAATAAAGGTATTATTTTCAACCTTGGGTTTTCTACCGTTAAGAAGTAATTGACGTCAAAAATAACAAAAACTGTAATATTACCGACTTAAATATTGTTTTTTATTATCATTTGATAGCCACGAAACAGGCCTAGCCTAGTGTGGGGTCACAGTTGAGCTGTACTAGGTAAGTTAAGTTCGTGAAATAAAGTTTTATGTCTTAAGTACCTCCCCGAAAACACAGATCATTTGTTTATTTTTTCATTAAGTTTGATACACATTTCTTTGCTACTAGTTATTTAATGTTGTTTCTGTACACCATACGATGATGACTACATGAAAAGTATGTACAGCGTGGATGTAAAATTTATTTACTGAAAATAGTTTCTATGACTGTCTTCGAGAGTGCGGAAAAAAGTAGCTTATATGTTTATCCAGGTCCTAATCTGTTTATCTACCAAATTTCAGCCAGATACGTTCAGTGGTTTTTGCGTGAAAGAGCAACAAACATCTATACATCAACACATACAAACACTCGCGTTTATAATATTAGTAGGATTGAATCAGAGGTCCATTTATTTTAGGTACCTTAATTCCAAATATTGCAATATTAATAGTCTGTGATTGCAATCTAATCTTTAAAAAAAATAGAAATTTATATGAAAAAGTCTTTATTCATTTCAACTTTTTTTTAAAGGTACTTAGCATAATTGAAAAGGAGACCGTACTGGCAGTGCAGAGCCGTCACAAAGCTCGCTGGAGCTGAGCTGAAGGAAAATAAAGGAAATCCTCGCATTGTTCGCAAAATTACCCAGATAAGCTTTTTACACCAGCGCCAATGGCGGAAATTAAATAGATGGAAATGTACTTACGTGATAAAACTAACATTGATGTGTTCCGGATTGAAGATAAGATTGCGTTGGGGAATCTTGGTAAGCCCGCTTCCATCTTCGGCATCATCGTCATTTAATATCAGGTGAGATGATGCCAAGGACTTACCAATCATAAAAAAAACTGGCCAAGTGCGAATTGGGCTAGGTGTAGTGTAGAGGATTTTGCAGTTCAAAGAAAAACTAGTGGTGGTCCAGAGGTGGAATACCTCTAGAGTATCCAAGTCAAGTGTATGTTCAGCGAAAATCCACGGTGCTCGAGATATACGCATTTCAATTTTCAGATTTTGTATAAAATACACTTTTGCTGGAATTTGACGACAGTTAGTAAAAAACATCAACGCAATATTAAGTCGGCCAACTACAGGAAAATTTTCTCATTTCATCAGCTTTCTAAAAAGGTATTGAAATCATACTTTTTTATTAGGGTTCCGTACCCAAAGGGTAAAAAATGGAACCCTATTACTAAGACTTTGCTGTCCGTCTGTCACCAGGCTGTATTTCATCATGAAATACGATAGCTAGACAATTGAAATTTACAAAGATGGTGTATTTCTGTTGCGGCTATAACAACAAATACTAAAAATAAAAAAAATAAAAGTATCCTTATAAAAGCCGTTTTTTTAACGTGAAGAAACTAGCGCCATCTAGTATGATAGTACGGAACTGAAAAAATCTGCGCCATCCAGTATGATGGTACGGAACTTTATGAGTGCGGTTCTGACTAGCACTTTCCCGGTTTTATTTAGATTTTAGATTTGTTTTATTTGGATCCAGGTTACAGTATCATATTTACTACTTACATCCTGCTTACATCACAGTGCATGTTGGTACAAATACAGTGAAATTCCTTAGAAGTAAGACCCTACCTTCCACGCTAGGATTCCCTGTGTTGTGGTAGGTAGTCTCTTTCATCATTTATTAAAATAAAATAGGATTAAGTAAAATAAGTAAGTTGCAAATTTTAAGACAGCTAAGGTAACTAGGTCGATTATAATAGTTGGCGATCTTTTGTGTGTGTGTGTGTGTGTGTGTGTGTGTGTGTGTGTGTGTGTGTGTGTGTGTGTGTGTGAGTGTGTGTCAGATGTGTGAACTTGTGTTTGAGTAAAAAGTTATCAATACAAAATGCCATCATTCAAATTTTTTTCTGTAGAATTGTAATTTAATAAACCACTGTTCAATCTTTTTTTTGCTCTGTTTTCTTGTGAGAGGCAATATTTTTTAAGTATTATGTTGATCACGCTGGGAGAGACATTTCTTCGTCTTTTCGTGTCAGTGGTAGCTGCCTACAGATATTTGACCCAATTTAGGGCCACGCTCTAATATTCTTAGATATACTTGGACGAGCGGACGCATGAACACACTGGACACACATATTCATTTAAAGGTTCCTCTATTGACTAGGAAACCCTAATAGGGTTTATCTCTGAAAAGATTGTATACTGTGCGCTAATAAATACTTGTTTATTTCAGGCACACACAAATATTGACATATACATGTTTGTTGTTTATTTTATTTTTGCCTGAATCTTTCACCCACGCCACAGTGTAAGATGCCATGCAATGGTCCACAATACAGAGGACTCACTCACTATGCGCATTGGCGCAAATTCGCCATACATTGCGTATAAATTACATACATAGACTAACAAAAACATAACCGTCCTTTTTTCGTAGTCGGGTGAAAAGTAACACGGTTTCTTGATTTACCTTAATATTCCTGATCTTTTTGTATGTGTTAAAAAAAAATCCGCTCCTTAAATATCTGAGTATGCTAAAATTAATGCACCGTTTTAGTCTTCTGGATGCTGGTTCCCTTACACTCGGTATATATAGCACTGTATTTATTTATAAGTTTTATATACTATTTAATATTTTGCTGTTAGTCTTCCTAAAATAAACAAATAAATATTATCCAGCTGTTTGGATTATCATATCAGCCGAAAGACGTCCACTACTGGACAAAGGCCTCCCTCAAGGATTTCCAGGACGACCGATCCTGCACTGGCTTCCCTTTTAAACATCTCCGTGGCGTAATGGTTAAGTCCATTAGCTTTACACCAGGAGGTCACGGGTTCAATTCCCGGCGGAGTCTAACCTTGTAAGTCTCGGTTTGGTTGGTGGAAGGGCATAAGCCCGCCGTGCTAGCTACGATCATTTTATCTAAGTCTTCCCGCCAAACATCAATGCTAACAACATTGATGTGTTCCAAAATAGCCAGTTCCTTATTGCGTTGGGGAATCTTGGTATGACCACTTCTTATTATCAGGTGACCCTTGGCTTACAAATTGTGAGTAAAAAAAACAAAAACAAAGGTACAAAACAATTTTTGACAAAACTTTGTAAAACCTTTCTCGAGTAAATTAGCTACCTGCTCTACCCACTAAAATAAAACAGTTAAGGCTCCTCCAACTCGATTCACGATGTTTCAAACATCAAACGAAGTAGGTCAGAAATAAAGTTCTTGTCAGCTCGTACTGCAACGTGGCTGTTACGTCAATCGCTGCGGGCGAATCTTGAGAAACTTGTGGTTTTCAATCAATAAAACAAGATTTTCCAAAAGGTAAGAAAACAAAAAAAAATTAAGTTGCTTTTTTAAGAAGTTCACAAACTATGATAAAATTTTCGATTAAAATTGCAGCAGTTCTATGGTTACGATTAGAAAAAAGGGCGCATTAGGACATGTTATTCTTTAGTTCTGTGTATTAAAATAGAATTCGAGAAAATCTAAATCACTCCTCAACATATCATCTCATATTCGTCCCCACCGAGGGGCTCGAGCCTACCCTGAATTAGGGCGATCGGGCCTTAATCGACCACGCGGGCCCAGTGCGGGTTGGTCGACTTCACATACAACCTTCGAATTTTTCGCAGGTGTGTGCAGGTTTCCTCACGATGTTTTCCTTCACCGTTAAAGCAATCGGTGATTATATGTACGTAAGTTTCGAAAAACTCATTGGTACATTGGCCGTCCGGATTTGAACCCGGCACCTCTGGTTAGAAGGACCGAGTCGTTACCGGTTGAGCCACCGAAGATTTTTTAAAACACTACTTACAGGATATGAGGAGTGAGGAGAAAATCACTCCTCATATCCTGTAAATGACAAAACAATTTGTTTTTCGATAAAAAATCCTTAATTCAAGTAAAAACTAGTTACAAAGTGAGTCGTTGGCGGCGGTATAAGCCTTAAGTACTTGAGTTATGCACAAGTACACTATACGAACAGTACCTATTCTATATAATCTTGAATAATAAACAGAGTTTAACACCTTAACAGCCAGTTGTGTCTGCGAGGGAGCTGCGACCAAGCTCATGAATACCAAATTAGTCTATCTTTGGAGAAGTTCATGAAATTCATACGTGGATAAATTAAGTTAATAATAGCTGGAGTGAACATGGAGAAACTATGGTTAATAACACGGATAAGATAAATAAGGTTGGATTGGCAATAGTCACACTTTTGTTTGGAAACCAGCGTCGCCGCCTGTCTCCCACTCATCAACTCCACTACACAAGCAATAATAATACATATACACGAATTGCGCACTAATAAACAAAACACACTTAGAACACAGAGCTGCAATTGTGTGTCACACCATTTCGAGAGTCTGTACGTTACACACAACTACACGCAAATAAAAAGTTTGAACGCGTGCTTCGGTTAAGCATGATTATCTAATCATACTTGTGGCGCGCCTGCCCAGCGCACATTTCCAATCCAACCTTATTTATCTGATCCGTGGTTAATACAGTACCTACCTACCTTGGCAGTTTAATTTTGTCTAGACGTGCAGGGGATGTAGCTGGTTGCGCCGATCATGCAGGTTAACTGTCCTGAAGCACGGTCATTACCTGGATAGGTTTGAAAGTTACTGGCATTTTTCTCGACCTTTTCTGTGCGTCGCAAGGCACGTTAAGCCGTCGGTGTCGGTTCCTATCATTAGATGCTAGTCGTCAAGCCATAAACTAGCCCTACAACTTCCACCAAAATTTTCCCGAGGTATGACATAAGACATTTATTGATTCCTTGTCACCAAACACACATACATAATCATCATCATCATCATGTCAGCTCATATAAGTCCCCATCGAGGGGCTCGAGCCTGCCCTGAATTAGGGCGATCGGGCCTTAGTCGACCACGCGGGCCCAATGCGGGTGGGTCGACTTCACACACAACCTTCAAGTTTCTTCGCAGGTGTGTGCAGGTTTCCTCACGATGTTTTTCCTTCACCGTTAAAGCAATCGGTGAGTATATGTACGTAAGTTTCGAAAAACTCATTGGCACATTGGCCGTCCGGATTTGAACCCGGCACATCTGGTTAGGAGGACCGAGTCGTTACCGGTTGAGCCACCGACGCTTACATACATAATATTGGAAATAAATTAAATAAAATAAATGAAAGGAGAAACATAACAGGAGAAATAACAAAATAACAGTACCTAATATTAACAGTAGAGAACAAAGAAGACTATCAATGTATGATATGTGTATATATGTGTGTGTTTGTATGTGTGTGTGTGCGTGTGTGCGTGTGGGTGGTGCAAGAATCACGGACCGCGCTCAGCATATACTGCGTGCGGCTTATGTTGCAACACAGCGCTGGTTTTCAGCGTTGTATGGTAAGATTCCTGTTCCCCAACAGTGGGATGTTAACGTGCTGGCAGTCGTGTGTAAGGAAACGTGGAAATAAGAAAGTAGACTAGCTACTGGTCTTTTGAGTTTTTTTTAGGGTTATGTACACATAACGACGGGACCCTATTACCCTATTACGACTGCGCTGTCTGTCCGTCGGTCAGCGGGCTGTATTTCATGATGTGTAATAGGAAGATAGTTGAAATTTTGACAGAAGGGTATTACTGTTGCCGCTATAACAAAAATGATTCTTGTTATCAGCTCATATACGTCCCCACCAATGGGCTCGAGCCTACCCTGAATTAGGGTGATCGGGCCTAAGTCGACCACGCGGTCCCAGTGCGGGTTGGTCGACTTCACACACAACCTTCGAGTTTCTTCGCAGGTGTGTGCAGGTTTCCTCACGATGTTTTCATTCACCGTAAGAGCGTCGGATAAACATACATATGAAATCGAAATTCGAAAATACATTGGTACGTGGCAGGATTCGAACCACGGCCTCCCGGACAGGAGGTTGCGGCCGTAACCGTTACGCTACCGACGCTTGGCACACATATAGGTGTAAGGTCCTGGAATAGAACATAGGCTACTTTTTACCCCGGGAAAACGTCTTATTCCCACGGGAAAATCAAAAACAATGCGGGAGTAGCCGCGGGCGGACGGCTAGTATTGTTAATTTTTAATTGACTGTACCATTCAGTATGCGGCAATATTTAATTCTGTGATAAAAAAAATGCATTTTATTAAAATGTTATTAAAACATTGCAACTACTTGAGAGCGGCTGTTACCACAAAGGTACCGCGGGTGCATTGGGTACGGAAACTGTTAATTCCGGTCAGAATATTACACAACTATGTAGGGTTTTCAATAATGTGGCGAACAAAACGAAACAGAACAAAACGAAATCGAACAAAACGTAGCAGAAAAAACGGAACAGAACTAAACGAAACCGAACAAAACAAAGCAGAACAAAACGAAACAGATCATAACGAAACAGAACATAACGAAATAGAACATAACGAAACAGAACAAAACGAAGCAGAACAAAACGGAACAGAACAAAACGAAACCGAACAAAACGAAGCAGAACAAAACGAAACAGAACATAACGAAACAGAACAAAATGAACCGACAAAACGAATTGGTCATTAAATTAGCCAAAATGGATGTCTATTTGTAATAATACATAGCACGTAATAGTTAACTGTAGGCTTTTCTTATCTTCACTCATAATATCTGTAAATATATAATTAAATATATAGTGCGTGTGTTCGTCATTCCTTGACGTTCTTTTTAACCCCGACTGCCTCAGAAGGAGGGTTATGTTTTTCAACTGTATGTATGTATGTATGTACGTAGATTTCTATGTTCCCTGCTACAGCCTGAACGGCTTGGAGGATTTTAACGTATGAGGTATCGTTAGATTCGTCTTGATCCCGTAAGTGATATAGGATACATTTTTACCTGACTGGTCAAAAAGGAAGGTTAAGTTTTTACGCAATTGTTTTTTAATTTTTAACGAATTCCTAAAGTTATTACTTTCTCGACCCCGTATTACGGTACAAAGGACAGAGGAACTAATGTTATCGCGAAAAGAAAATAAAATTTTGGTGAAAATGTATTCTATATCGTTTTTTTTTAATCCACAATTGATGTGCCCTTGGCATCATCTCACCTGATGGTAAGTGACGATGATGGCGAAGATGGAAGCGGACGTACCAAGATTCCTCAACGGAATAGAGAACTGGCTGTCTTATCTTCAAGCTGGAACACATCAATGCTGTCAGCACTGATGTTTGGAGGCAAAACTTAGATAGCTAGCGATAGGTAGCTAGCCAGGCGGGCTTAGAAAATGCCCTACCACCAACCAAACCGAGTCTTATAAGTTGACCCCGCCGGGATCGAACCCACGACCTCCTGGTGTGAAGCGAATGGACTAACCGTTACGCCACGGAGGCGGTTAAAACATATCGATGAACCGAACATCTCAATTACATACGTGCGACCGTGCGTCCGTCCGTCACGCTTGGCTCTGGAAGCTAAATTTTAAGTCCGATTAGGACCAAATTTAGAAAAGAAATTTTATCGAGGGATTATCAAAAGTTTTTTCGTACCGTCAAACCGAAGAGTAGCTGGCATACAACAAAAAATGAGACTCAAAAACGGCTATAACGATTTTGATGAAACTTTGAACGTCGTAGTTGCTTATGTTTCTCTATTACAAAGTAATACCTATTGGTTTGGGAAAAAATGTGTTTGTATGGTTCTCCTACAAATGAAATTGAAACTTGCGATTTACTCACAAATGGTTGGAGCTATTGAATTGTCACGTATAACGAATATTTGGTCATGCAACATGAATTCACCCAAGTTTTTTTAATTTTATTTTTATATCAAAAACTATCTCCCCATTGCGTTGGGGAATCTTGGTAACCCGCTTCCATCTTCGGCATCATCGTCACTTACCATCAGGTGAGATGATTGATGCCAAGGGCTTACTAATTATGAATAAAAAAAGGGGATTGTTCGAGAAAGCTGCCGTACAGTTTATTTTTGTAATTATGGGGCGACCTGAACGGTTCTTCGCTGTAGTTGCACCGTTATCCTCTAACTTTGTGCTTGACACTTCCTCTTCCATCTCCTCTTCCTCATAACCACTTCTTTATCAACCCTAGTTCACAGCAGGCATGTAAAGTCAACAAGAGATCAAGCTAGATACTCCTAGTGCGATTCTGACCCATACGCGCACGGCATAAGAACGGCACAACGTCCAAAGATAGTGTCTAATCTGATGTGCTCTCAAGTTTATTTTTCCCTCGGAAACGAAGGAGGGAGGGGGGAAAAGCCGGCTGTACTGGTTATGTGGGACTCACACTCACAGCCCTGTGCCTATATGCACACATACACATATATACATACATTATATATATTTTAGATGTCCCAGGATACCGTGAAAATCGCGATATTACAATCTCACTAGTTAGATTATGCTGTGACGGTAAATTGTGAATCGGATCACAATATCACGGCCTATTCTTGTACCTCGGAATAAGACCAATGATTTCTTCTGCTGCGAAGCATTCTGCTAGCCAGCTCATTTATTTAGTGTTTTTCACTTCGCTTAGTGTTATTGTCATGTCACTAGTGAGTTCTGAGTCACAGGTACAGGACCGCACTTCCCACTATCAACTCCCTCTAGCTTGGTTGCCTTAAAAGCCGCCCCCCCTAGATTTTTTAATTCACAATTGGTAAGCCCTTGGCGAACCAACCCGCACTGGGCCCGCGTGGTCGACTAAGGCCTAATCGCCCTGATTCAGGGTAGGCTCGAGCTCCTCGGTGGTGACGTATATGAGCTGTTATAGTAAGCCCTTGGCATCATCTTACCTGTTAGTAAGTGACGATGATGCCGAAGATGGAAGCGGGCTTACTAAGATTCCCCAACGCAATGGGGATCTGGCTATCTTATCTTCAAGCCGGAACACATCAATGCTGTTAACACTAATGTTTGGCGGCAAGACTTCTATAAGATGGTGGTAGCTACCCAGGCGGGCTATAAAAATGCCCTACCACCAACAAAATCGAGTCTTACAAAGTTGACCCCGCCGGGAATCGAAACAGCGACCTCCTTGTGTGAAGCGAATGGACTAACCATAATGCCACGGAGGCGCTTAAGCTTAGCTCTTTTATCTTTTTTGTTAATAACTGTATGATGATGTGGTGTGAAAAATAAAGTGATATTTTTTTAAGGTTAGCTCTTTTTAGTGTCTCCAGGAGGCTCGAGTTTCCATACAAACGTAGTTCCGTTTTAATACAAAAACTACATTGCGGAATAAATCCAAACTTTGCAATTATATTGTGTAGACACATATGGATGTTTGTAATTAGTTTTTATTAAAGTAAATTTTAACATAACTAAACGAAGGCTTAAATTAGTTTTGTATTGAAAGTTTGAAACTTGTCTTAAATTTTTCCGTTTTATATTAGTACATCAAAAACTAATTACAAACATCGATATGTATCTACTCAAAATATTCGAAAAGTTTGGATTCATTTCGTCATGTAGTTTTTGTATTAAAGCGGAACTACGTTTGTATGGAAACTCGAGCATCCTGGGTACCCTTAAGGGACTATAAATTTTGTCTTCAGCATAGCATCGGTTTAATTATTTTTCCCTGAGGCAGCCCTAGAATGCAGGAAGTATTCCAGTGTTTCATTTTAATAGCGAGCATCAGGCGCCGACATCGACAGTAAAACCGCCACTCGCATCCTTTGTGAGCTCGCTCGGCCGCAGCGCTATCTGTGTGTTGGTAAAACAAATATTATAAAATGTTTTTTGGTTAATATAAAACACATAAAGTAGACAGGAGGCTCGAGTTTCCATTCAAACGTAGTTCCGCTTTAATACAAAAACTACATGCCGGATTGAATCCAAACTTTGTAAATATATTGAGTAGACACATATCGATGTTTGTTATTAGTTTTTGATCGCAGTAAATTTAAACATTACTAAACGATGGCTTAAATCAGTTTTTTACTGAAAGTTTGAAACTACTCTTATTTTTTTTCCGTTTTATATTAGTACATCGAAAACTAATTACAAACATCAATATCTGTCTACTAAATATATTTGCAAAGGTTCGATTCAATCCGGCATGTAGTTTTTGTATTAAAGCGGAACTACGTTTGTATGGAAACAACAAAAAAAAATATAAAAAAAACAAATACTTTAAAATGTTTTTTTTGATAATGTAAAACAAATAAGAGGGAAAATACCATGCACTCTCCATACAAAAAGAGAAAACATTTTCCGTCTCTGAATATTATCCGATCATAATAATATTGATACAATAAAAAAATAAGGTGATTAGGTTTTTATTTTATTCGTACAATAAATAAGTTCAATTTTATTTTTCGTTCAGTGTTTCCATACAAAACTGATTTTGGACATTACTTTTTATTTTCATTAATCAATAATTAAAAAAAACCGGCCAAACAAAACCACACCACCAATACCATTATATTAGATGGCGCTAGTACAAAGGGTTCCGTACCATCATACTAGATGGCGCTAGTTTCTTCACGTTTTAAAAAAAAAGTTTTTTTATAGAGAACCCCTTATTTTTTTATTTTAAGTATTTGTTGTTATAGAGCGGTAACAGGAATATATCATCCGTGAAAATATCAACTGTATAGCTATAAAGATTCATGAAATACAGTCTTGTGACAGACAGACAAACGGACGGACAGCGGATTCTTAGAAATAGGGTCCTGTTTTTACTCTTTGGGTAGGAAACCCTAAAAAAGAAACCTATAAACCTAGCTTTTTGTTGTGTCAATAACATATTTAAAAATCATTATGATTGGTTAATATTCAGAGGTGGAAAAACATTTACTCTTGTAGTATAGAGAGTGCGTGCTATTCTTCCCTTTTAAATTTTTTAAAAGTATCTGTTTTCTTGCTGACCAGATTTCATTTTTAGTGTACCATGTTATTTTTAGGGTTTACCAATTGTGAATAAAAAAAAATAATAAAAAAAAACCGCCCTAAAAGAGTGCCCAGTGGACCAAATTACTAAGCCCAAGCCGTCAACCGTTCTACCGTTTGTCTGTCCTACTTAACTATTGTTCTACTAAATTAAATATTGAGTTGATTATTAATAAATGGATCATGAATTTTTAGGAATTATTATATTATCTACTTTTTCAACACGCTTGCTAGTAAAATGTCTCTTATTGCACCGTTTTTACATTTATAATGCAGCCTATTATAAAATACGCTTGCTTTCGACTTCATAATTATTGTATCACAAGTGTTTTAATCATAAAAATATAAACGTAGAGTTTTTATATCTATTCAGTTATAACCAAAGCATGCAATCTCCTTGGCGGGCGCAGTTAAAGACGTGCGCCATTTTTATTTGCGTCTATAAACACTACGTTTATTTGTCTGATTAAAGCTGAGTCCGGTGCGGGGTGCGGGGGACAACAGACACGTCGAGCTACTATTTACAAAGTATATTACATGAAAAACTTTATTATTTAGTTTGCCTCTTGAAAATTCACCTCAGCTAACCTCAAATCCAAAATCAAAGCACATCAGGTTTCCTAGCGACAAATAGACAGGATATATTCCAACTATAATAACTATGACATACAGTCAAATTGAGAATCTCCTCCTTTTTGAAGTCGGTTGAAAAAGTATTCACACTAGTAAGGAAGCCGCCTCGAAGGTTGTGTGTGAAGTCGACCAAGCTGTTTTCGAGAGTCATTACGAATCGTCTCGCACGCAGGTTTGACGACTTCTAGCCTCTAGAACAAGCCAGTTTCCGAAAAGGCTTTAGTAGCATAGACCACATACATACGCTGTGGCAGATTATACAGAAGACCGAAGAGTACTATCAGCCACTATGCTTCGCGTTCGTGGACTATGAGAAAGCCTTTGATTCAGTCGAAACTTGGGCTGTTTTATAGTCTTTCTAGCGGTGCCAAATTGACTATCGATATATCGAGGTACTGAAGTGTTTGTATGAAAACGCCACCATGTCGGTTCGCCTCCAGGATCAAAACACGGAAGCTTTCCGGCTGTAACGAGGAGTACGACAGGGAGACGTAATATCTCCAAAACTGTTCACCGTCACCCTGAAAGATAATTTTAAGCTTTTGGACTGAAGTGGACTCGGCATCAATATTAACGGCGAGTAACATCAACCACTTTCGTTTCGCTGATGATATCGTGATCATGGCTGAGACTATGGACGACTTAGGAACAATAGTCGATGGCCTCAGTAGAGCCTCTCAACAAGTAGGTCTTAGAATGAACATGGACAAGACGAAAATAATGTCAAACGTCCGTGTCGCACCTCCTCCTCTGAAGGTTGGAGGCTCTACACTCGAAGTTGTTGCCAAATATGTGTACCTGGGACAAACAGTCCAGTTAGGTAGGTCCAAATTCAAGATAGAGATCAATCTTCGACTCCAACGCGGCTGGGTAGCGTTCGGGAAGCTTTGCGATATCTTCACGTCCCAAATATCGCAGAGACCAAGGTCTTCGACCAGTGTGTGTTGCCAGTGATGACATACGGAACTGAGACATGGTCGCTTACAATTGGCCTCATAAGAAGGCTCAAGGTCACCCAAAAGGCAATAGAGCGTGCTATGCTCGGAGTTTCTCTGCGTGATCGAATCAGAAACGAGGAGATCCGCAGGAGAACCAAAGTAACCGACATAGCTCTCAGAATGGCTAAACTTAAGGGGCAGTGGGCAGGGCACATAGCTCGTAGAACAGATGGCCGTTTGGGCAGTAAAGTTCTCGAGTGGCGACCGCGCACCGGAAAACGTAGCGTAGGAAGGCCCCCCATTTGGTAGACCTGGTGAAGGTAGCGGTGGATGTGGATAGCGCAAAACCGGTCGTCGTGAAAATCCTTGGGTGAGGCTTATGTCCAGCAGTGTACGTCCTTCGGCTGATAAGGTGATGATGATGAAGCTGACCAACCCGCAGTCCCGCAACCCGCAACCCGTGTGGTCGACAAAGGTACAATCGCCTTAATTCAGGGTAGCCTCGTACCCCTCTGTGGGGACGTATATGCTGAAAGGAGTCCGCCACATCACCTCCAGACTCCGTAACAGGGGATCGGAATCTAATCGCAAGCCCTGACCGCGTGGTGTAATCTCTGGTGAAGCCGCGGGCAATAGCTAGTAATTTTGAGTCGGCGACAACCGACAATTAGACAAAAAAAAATCGAGCGAGACATACAGTAATCGCATATGATGTGTAACATGTGACAAAATACTTTATAAAAGGACGGCAAAGATACGGCAGACTAGGCTGTATGGTCATAGATACCTTTGCCTTTTCCGCGCTTTTAAAGCCTGCAAAAACGCGACTCCCTGGGACACATTTCCGTCCCATGGGACACTTTTCCGTCCTATTTCACGAAATCACTCCCACAAATTGCAGGAAAGCGAGAGCAAAGATGTTACACATCAAAAAGGAACTAAAAAGCGAAAATTAAATAGAACCTTTTAGTCTAAGCTCCGACACTAATGTAAATACATAAACAATTATGAGTCGGCGCGGGCGCCAATCAAACAAACTAATTAATACGTTTATATAGGCTACAGGTTGAACCAAAGAAACAGACATACATCCTTACTATACTCGTTTATCCTTACTGTGATAAATGTGGAAATGCGTTGTTTATTACCTTTTCGCGCTTCAACACCTCAACCAATCTTGAAGAGAATTAGGCTGCAGGTATGCCTAAGTCATGGGGTAGGACACAGGCTAATGTTTATGTCGCGAAAAGAGCATATTCCAATATAGTTCCTGGGGAACTGAAAAGAAGACTCTTTTTTGGTTGATTTCTTTAGTACAGCAACGGAGCAACGGATCGTTGTGTTTTTGCACAGAGATGGTTGAGGGGGTGTGAAATGACAGACTACTAATAAGTATAGATGGAGATAGTTCCCGAGCGATTTTGGGAAAACTTATTTCCGGGCTCGCTCACGTCGGCGTCGCAACGGTGCAACGGATTGACGTGATTTTTGATGTGTAACATCTTTGCTCTCGCTTTCCTGCAATTTGTGGGAGTGATTTCGTGAAATGGGACGGAAATGTGTAATATGGGACGGAAATGTGTAACAGGAAGTCGCGAAAGTGCGCGCTATTCGATCTGACGAATGAGCTTTGCTCTCGCTTTCCTGCAATTTGTGGGAGTGATTTCGTGAAATGGGACGGAAATGTGTAACAGTGATTTCGTGAAATGGGACGGAAATGTGTAACAGGAAGTCGCGAAAGCGCGGAATTCTACTTTACGAGAGTCCGACTCGCACTTGGTCGGTTTTTTTCGTTACTGTCAGATCCGCCACCCAGGTACAATATCGTCATCAAATCTAACTAACCTAAAGTATTTTGTCAGATGTTACACATCATATGCGAGTACTGTAGGTCTCGCTAGATTTTTTTTTCTTAGGCATTGTTAAGGGGGTAAGTCTGGGACTGGGAAGCGACATAGACTACTATTCAGATATACCCGATATAGTTCCCGAGGGACCTGGAGTAAACTCCTGTATCGCTCGCGAGCCGCTTACTTGAGGAAACACAGTTATAAAAACGATGTCCCCGTATGCGAAGCCGCAGGCATAAGCTAGTAAATAGATACGTACACAAAGAAAAACGTTACCCTCCTTTTACGAACTCCTTGTGCAAATAGTTCCTCTAGATTTGATTGTTCGATATTTTCGAAAAGGAGTTTAGCATTAGAATAAAAACTGTTTTGTGTTCTTTGCTGTCATTTTGGCGCTAATGTATATTTTTGCTAAAATGTTTCTTTTTCGGAGTTATGTTATGAAGTATACCTAGTATGCAACTCTTGAATAAAACGGATTTATATTGAGGGCCATGAATCACTCGCGTCGCTCAGGATTCGTATACTCCCTACGGTCGTGATTCAGTCGTTAGAATCCTTCACTTGCTCGTGATTCATATATGGCGCTCGCTTAAATCCGTCCTTTATTCACTAGTTGCATAATATATTATTTTGTCGAGTTTCTACGAGGACTACAGTATAAAAACAAAAACTCAAACTTTATTGAAATTAGAAAAAAAATAGAAAAATGTTGCCCGGTTTCGGTCAAATAAAAATTCATATCTTGAAAAGGTAATGAGATATCGAAAAAACAAAAAAATCTACTAGAGACATGATTTTGGGCTACATACAAAAATTTTTGGAACTATGTATCACGAAATTATTGTTTTCTGTGACACGCAGTTTACGCGCGGAGAGTGCATTGGCGCGGTAGTGGCGGACGTAAAATAAATGTTTTGGAGCACAAATATGTTTTTGGTCGAAGTGATTCTTTGTGAATAAATAAATTTGTATACGAACTAATAGTATACCGGGTCTTAACAAAGGTAAGCATTTTTAGGGTTCCGTACCCAAAGGGTAAACACGGGACTCTATTACTTAGACTGTGCTGTCCGTCCGTCTGTCGGTCTGTCTGTCCGTCTGTCACCAGGCTGTATTTCATGAACCGTGATAGCTAGATGATGTACATATTTGTGTCTGGAAGAAATCGCTTTGAGCGATAAGACCGCCCAAATTGTACCGCTGTAGTATATGCTTATAAGATTTTGTTTTATATGTAGCGATTGTGTTTATTTTTTTTTATATTTTTGGGTACAATAAAGAGTATTTATCTTATCTTATCTTATATTTCTATTGCCACTATAACAAAAAATACAAAAAATTAGAAAAAGTGAAAGTCTCCATACAAAAAACCTGTATTTTTGAAGAAACTAGCGCCATCTAGTATGATGGTACGGAACCCTTTGTGCGCGGTTTTGACTCGCACTTTACAGGTTTTCTTGACTGGAGCTTGCATTCATGAAACTGAACAACTCTCGCCAAGAAACCTATATTTCAGCGAGTAAATTTCGCGTCACAAAGGTACAACTTCTGAACAACCCATCAATGATACGAAGCTCTAAAAATTTTTATGTGTAGCCCAAAGTGATGTCTCATGCAGATTTTATTTTTACGAACAAAAGTGCCAAATTGTCATATAGTTATCATAGTTATAGAGCTAGATTAATAAGTTCATTCATTTACATCGGATCGTGTTAAAAAGCTAAGCTTTTCTGAAACAGTTGAGTTCCATTCTATTCGTGACCGCGAGCACACCCTGGACACTTCATACACGGAATTTCAAAAAAGAAGGAATGATGGAACAAACAAAATGGCGGCGAAATCCTATACGTTCAACAAACAAACCAAAGTATATATATTAGTACTAACATACAGTATGGACACTCCCTGCCGATCTCTAGATTGCGACCTCACCCCTCGTTAGCCAGATTGGTTACAGTTTGGTTGTCGAAACAAAAAACAAATAATAGGAATTTACCGCCATTTTGTTTGTTCTGTCATTCCTTGAAATGTCATTTCTGGCCCTTTGTATGAAGCGTTCAGGGTTCATTCCAAACTATAACCAATCTGGTGGACGAGGGGGTGAGGTCGCAATCTAGAGAGCGGCAGGGAGTGTCCATACTGTATGTTAGTCTTCACAGCAAGGTGCAATACTAGATTAATCTGTTAATTCTCAAACCAATCATCAGCCAGCCGGCGGAGCCCTATTTTTTATGTGAAATTAAGAGTGTTCTACTTCTTACTTCACAATTTAAAGTAACCCTGCTGAGCATACTCCCCCTGACGACTCGTTGGTGCGTCATACTATCTACTACCTACTTTGTAGCTTTTTTGATAAATATATACTTACTAGCTGTCCCGGCTAACTTCGTTTCACCTTATACTACACTACCTACCTACCTACCCTACCATACACTACACTACAGTACAGTACACTACACTACAGTACACTACACTACCCTACCCTATCCTACCCTACACTACCCAATTCGGAGAAGGTACTGACGTAGGGTAGGGCCCTACATAAGAACCTTCTCCACAAAAAAAATAATTAGCGAAATCGGGACAGCCGTTCACGCGTGATGCGATGACCAGAAGAAATAGGGGTTCATCTACACTAATCTACACTATTATAAAGAGGAAAGCTTTGATCGATTTTTGTTTGTTCGTCTTTAATAGGCTCCGAAACTACTGGACAGATTTGAAAAATTCTTTTACCTTTGGGAAGCTACACTATCCGCGGTTGCTATAGGCTTTATTATATTTTCAAAAAAATGTAATCCTTTCTACAACTTTAAAAATGTAACACAAGGTGTAAAAATTTACCCAAAAATTCCTGCAATATCTACAAACAGTAGTGTAGTGTAGGGGTAGTGGTAGCGGTAGTGGTAGCGGTGGCGGAAGTGGTAGTGTAGTGGTAGTAGTAGTGGTAGCGGTAGTGGTAGTGGTAGCGGAAGTGGTAGTGTAGTGGTAGTGGTATTGGTAGTGGTATTGGTAGTGGTAGTGTAGTGGTAGTGTTAGTGGTAGTGGTGGTGGTAGTAGAAGTGGTAATGGTAGTGATAGTGGTAGTGATAGTGGTAGTGTAAGTGGTAGTGGTAGTGGTAGTAGAAGTGGTAGTGGTAGTGATAGTTGTAGTGATAGTGGTAGTGATAGTGGTAGTGGTAGTGTAGCGGTAGCGGTAGTGTATTGAAGTGTACTGTAGTGTAGTGTAGTGTGAGGCGGTATGAAGTTCGCCGGGACAGCTAGTTTTATATATAGGTACCTAAATATTTAAAAAAAACTGTTGTTTTGGCAGATTCATTTTTAATGTACCCGAAGGCCGTGGCAGACACGAGATCTGTGTTTCTTTAATAATTTGGACTCTCCATACTAAGTTGGCTGATCAGCTGATGGATTTGTATTAACAGTTCTATTTTTTTTCTACCAGTTGAATGTAACTGAACAACTTTTAATCTTAAACTTTGCTGAAATCGTAAAAAACTAGACTTTTAATTCAAAGCGATCACCTGGTTAGCAAGCTTTGAATGAATAGAGTAAAGAGTAAAGGGAGAGAGAGAGAGTAAAGAGAAGAGAGAGTAGAGTAAAGAGTATGTATACGTAAAGAGTATTTATCTTATCATAAACAGTTAATTTTTTAATGATTTCAGTTCAGCAGTGTTGGCACAAAAGTTCTTTTATTAAAGTTCCTTGTTTGAAGCTTATAAAACTAAGTACAACGAGTTGTAGCTTGATGTGTGTGGCGTGGCAGGAAATCTAACAACAGCTGGTTGGAAATTGTAGGAAAATTGGAAAAGTTGGTGTGGCGGGCGAGCGAGAGAGTCATTAGAGGGAGACAACACATATGTGTGATGATTGATTAAAGATAACCAGTTTTTACTTTTGAGTGACGAAGGAGTAAAAGAAAGTTATGAAGGTATACTTAATCGTGTGAAAATTCTATTTCGAGATTTTGATGAAAATATACTGTGTATTCCTTACAGATACCATAAAAGTGGTCGAGAAAAATATGTGTGTGTATTTGTATATAATTATGTGTATGTATGTATGTATGTGTGTCCGTAACCCTGATGAGGAGAAACTTCTGGATAGACTTGGATGAAATTTTTAAAGTAGATGCTTAAATGGTGCCAGGGATCGTTTTTTTTTTAAAATAAATAATATAATATTGAGTGTACCTACCATACAAAAAAACGCAAACATGGCTTTTAGGGTGATTTTTTAATTTTTTATCGTAAACATTTAAAATATGGCATAGGTCGTGTATCAGGGAAAACTCTAAAAGTGATACAAAAAAAACATTTAAAAAATGTTTTTCTCCAAAATGGCGTTAAAGCAGTCGATAAAATATGTCTGAGAAAACTTAAAAAATTGTCCTTTACAAAATTAAAGTTTATACTGATGTCCTTCGTTTTGAATTTCAATTTATGTTGTACCGGGCTAACTCCTAACCAAAATTTCCGAGTGAGAAGTTCATAAACTTTGCAGTGCTGGTTGGCTTCTACTCATGAAGCTAAAAAAATAGCCCCAGCATCCTATGGCCAATTCGCAAAAAAATTTTGATTTTCCGTACAAGGTTGGACAATGAGCGGATCTTAATAATCTTTTTTATGGCATGGGTGATCATAATTTTTTTCGACTGATCATAAATTTTGTGGGGAAAGTTGTTCAGTTTCATTACTAGAAGCCACTGGCCACTGGGAAATTGTTGTTTAGGGTTCCATACCTCAAAAGGTAAAAACGGAACCATTATAGAATCACTCATGTGTCTGTCTGTCCGACCGTCTGTCACAGCCAACCGATTGAGTTGAAATTTGGTATATTATATTTCATTCGGTGATCCAAAGACGGAATGTAACGTAAATAAACGAATTATAAACATGGAGGCCATTTTTGGGGGGCAAATTAGAAAAAAAAATCTAAATGTATTGTGTGACACATTAAACAAAAGGGCATATTATGAGCATCTCAATCATATTTTATTTTTATTTTTTTATTAAATATTTTTTCAAATAAGGCGAAAATTTACCATCCCCTCCCTTTATCTCCCAAACAACTGGGTCTAAAATCTTCAAAAACCACAAAATATGAAGATGAATGCATAGATTACAGGAAAATCTAAGAGAAAATCTAAATTCCTTCCGTTCCCACTGGTTCTCACAGGAAAAATTAAATTTCTAAAGTGCAGAATAAGTAGACCTCTATTTATATACAGCAAAAAGTATGTACTGGGAGGTCTTGTTCTGTTGGTAGTTAAAGTTTTGGTGAGGAACCCTGTTTGTGTGACCCCGAATCTCACATGGTCGGTTTTTTTCAATAAAAATTTTAATGCCTCACCTGATGGCAAGTGCCGTTGGAGCCGAGAACGTAACACGCAAGCTCAAATAGTGCCTATTTACTCTTACCTTGAAGATTCCTAAGTTATATGAATCGGGGAACTCCATTTAGCAGGGTATTCCATTCCTTGGCCGTTCGCATGGTGTTCGATGTAGCAAAACTAGGGATGCATCCGATACCGATACCGATACCGATATATCGGCGATACTTCGGGTTTGCCGATATATCGGTATCGGCGATATTTTTATGGCAGATTCAACAATACTTTTCAAATTTCGCGCTTTAAAAATGTAATGTAAACGCGCGTGTTGTCCCATCTATTTCGTTGCTAACGAGGCATCTGTCGCATCTGAGAGACTATTTTCCACCGCAGGTTTCAAACTGACTTTCGAAATCGCCTTTGCCCGCAAAACTTAAGAATGCTTTGTTTTTTAAATAAAAATCTTAGAAATGTTAATTTTGATTACTAAAACTGTTATTTAATTGTATTTTATTTATTCTACCCCTTTTTGAATTCAATAAGCGTATCGGTATCGGTATCAGTATCGCCGATATTTTTATAAGAGTATCGGTATCGGTATCGGTATCGTATCGGCAAAAAGTCGTATCGAGGCATCCCTAAGCAAAACCCTTCGTGTGTATAATATGTGGAACATTAAAGGATGGAATAGCCGAATGTTAACCGACTTGAATTTTTTCTTTCTCGAGGTTAAATTAAAATTTTAAGATATATCAAGATTAGTTCAGTACCTTAAAAAAATTGCAAAAATGTTCTTGGTTGAAGGCGGTTTTCAATGTCTTTAGCGTTTCCAATTAAAGTGTTCTCATTATAACACTGGAAAAAGACACACAAATTTCTGAAATTTTCTGTTATTTAATTATTTTTGTATTATTAACGTTTACAATAGTTCATTATTTAGTGCGAGGTATTGATTGATGACCACTAAATAGATTCGAATATTCATTCATAAAGCGTCGGTGGCTCAACCGGTAACGACTCGGTCCATCTAACCAGAGGTACCGGGTTCAAATCTGGCCGGCCAATGTACCAATTAGTTTTTCAAAAACTTACGTACATATACTTACCGATTGCTTTAACGGTGAATGAAAACATCGTGAGGAAACCTGCACACGCCTGCGAAGAAACTCGAAGGTTGTGTGTGAAGTCGACCAACCCGCACTGGGCCCGCGTGGTCGACTAAGGCCTAATCGCCCTGATTCAGGGTAGGCTCGAGCTCCTCGGTGGGGACGTATATGAGCTGATATAATAATAAAAAATTGATTGATCACCACGCTTGGCAGGTTGACGATCACGGTGCGCAGAGTGGTGGGACAGTACGCGTAAAGTACGCTGCTGCCCACTCTTCGGTTTGTTTCCTAAGTCGCCTTATACGACACCCTCGGGAAGAGATGGAATGGTGCAATTCTAAAGCCGCAATTACAGACGATAAAGTTTACTTTCTCGATATTCGACAATGTGCTAAATTCGACAATGTGCTTTATTCGACAATGTGTTATATATTTGACAATGTGATTTATTCGACAATGTGTTATATTCGACAATGAGCTTTATTCGACAATGTGTTATATTCGACAGTGTGCTATATTAGAATATGTGCAATATTCGACAATGCGCTGTATGCACACTAAAATACAATACAAATACACACTAGCCAGGCCTTGCCCGCATATCTTTCCTCTCATAAGGGGGATGCTCATTACCGCCAAATTTAACGATTATAGCTCTAACCCTCCCCCCGCCCTGCCCTGGGGTAACCCCGCATAATCCCATCGTAACATACCTTGCGCCGATAAAATTATACTTGCTAACGAGTATATGTTTAACGTATATACTATTATAATTTATGGCAAACGGTCTTCTTGTATCTTTAGAATCATAAAAATTCTTGAGTGGCGACCACGCACCGGAAAACGTAGCGTAGGAAAACCTTTTTTTTATTCACAATTGGTAAGCTCTTGGCATCATGTCACCTAACAAGATAAGTGACGATGATGCCGAAGATGGAAGGGGGCTTACCAAGATTCCCCAAATCAATGGAGAACTTTAATTATTTACTTTAATTGTTTACGTTGGGCGCCAGTGTAGCACGAAGAAAGAGTAGGTGTAGGGTGTTGGTTTATAAACTCACGTGCTCACGAATATTTACAAATTTATTGATGAAAATAAGACCTAAAAAATAACATAAGTGTTAGAACAACAATACGATACACTATAAACACAAATCACAAAGAAACAAATTATTGTTTGATTCATTAGAATCGTACCCGAGATAGGTCTTAGAAATCAGCTTCACAGTTTTCTTCAAATACTTAATACTTAATTTATAAAATATGAAGGTGAAATAATGAAGACAGGAAATTATAATGGATTTTGATTTTTGAATGAAATTGTCAGATGGCGTGAAAAAGAAATAGATGGAATGAAAAGAAGATCGGATGAAAAAACTACAACTGGCTATCTTATCTTCAATCCGGAACACATCTATGTTCTTAACACTGATGTTTGGCGGCAAGACTTAGATAAGATGGTAGTAGCTAGCTAGGCGGGCTTAGAAAATGCCCTACCACCACCACAAACCGAATCTTACAAGATGACTCCACCGGGAATCGAACCCCCGACATCCTGGTGTGAAGCGAATGGACTAACCATTACGTCGCGGAGGTGGTTAAGCCTCCTCCTTGGTAAACCGAAGAACTGCTCAAGGTCGCCTTTTTAAGGTGGAGTTCATAAATCCCATACAATCGTAGTCTTTGATTCATTTGTTAACTAAACAATCGTTTTTAAATAATTTTATATCGATAATCGGATGACGTAAATCTGTGTCGGTACCGTAAGCAAACTGTACTAGCATACAGTATGGACACTCCCTGACGCTCTCTACATTGCGACCTCACCCCCTCGTCACCCAGATTGATACAGACAGGTTGTTTGTTCCATCATTCCCTTTTTGAAATGTCATTTCTGGCCCGTTGTATGAAGTGTCCAGGGTGTGCCGCAAGTTTTTTTTTTGAAGAACGTTCTCTATCATAGTTAGCAAGCTCACTGAAAAAGACTTGTTTTCAAAATAAAAAATAGGAAAACTTTTATTGGTTGATAAATGAATTCCCGATTCGTTTTTCAAAAAAAGTAATGCGATACCGACACAGATATACGTCATCCGATTATCGATATAAAATTATTTCAAAATCGATTGTTTAGTTAATACTAAAATATATTTATGAACTCCAGCAGGCTCTTAACGGTTTTAATATTGTCACAAATAAATAAGTATGTTGTTGGTCAGTAGGTAGCGTTAGTAAAATGACCTTAAAGTAACCCTTTATAGAATTGTGGGCAGGGAATTCTAGGTCGAGGCACACCCCGGACACTGCATACAAATGGTCGTGAAATGACATTTCTAATAACAAATGACGGAGCAAACAAAATCACGGCGAAATCCCATACGTTCGAGAACCAAACTGTAACCAATCTGTATCAATCTGGGTGACGAGGGAGTGTGGTCGCAATCTAGAGAGCGGCAGGGAGTGTCCATTACTGTATGTAAGTACTAATAGATATATATATATATATATATATATATATATATATATATATATATATATATACTTTGGTCGAGGTCAGATGCCCGTGTGTGACTTGTCCGAGAAATTATTTTAGTATTTATAACTATTTTTTTAACTGACTTCCAAAAAGGAGGAGATTGTCAATTCGACTATATATTTTTTATATCTTCGCAGATTGTGAACCGATTTTAATGGTTATTTTTTTATTCAATAGGGTATGATAGAGTTTCTCTGCGTGATCGAATCAGAAACGAGGAGATCCGCAGGAGAACCAAAGTAACCGACATAGTTCACAGAATCGCTAAACTGAAGTGGCAGTGGACAGGGAATATAGGTCGTAGAACAGATGGCTGTTGGGGCAGGAAAGTTCTCGAGTGGCGACCGCTCATCGGAAAACGTAGCGTAGGTAGGCCTCCCACGCGGTGGACCGACGATCTGGTAAAGATCGCGGGAAGCCGATGGATGCGGGCAGCGCAGGACCGGTGGTCGTGGAAATCCTTGGGGGAGGCCTTTGTCCAGCAGTGGACGATTTTCGGCTGATATGATGATGATGATGAGGGTAAGCTCCCGAGTTGGTCCCGTATAAATTTTATCAAAATCGGTTTAGTACTTTATTAGAAAATTAACATAAACCAAAAATAATAATGGAAAATTGTACTAAACTGATGTGTTGGAAGTCGGTTTTATAACGTGTTTAGAGCGTTTTCAATTATTATTTAATTTATTATTGCTATTGATTTGTGGTCTTATTTTTAATTATTTTTAATGTCATTTTATTGATAAATTTACATATGAAATATTTTTTTACGAATTTAATGTAAGTCCCTTGGGAATATTGTATACCGTCATAAGTCCTGTTTAAGTTGCCGAGAACGGCGCTTTGCACCTTGTACAGAAGGACTGTGTCAAAAAATTTCTTAATATAACTCGCAAAACCAAACATTTCACAAACTTTTTCACACATAGATAAAGTGTCTTTTCACTTGTGCAATACTTTCACGAGAACGTTTATCATGCAATTATCACACACTTAGAAAGACGACTTTAGGTTAGGTATGCTATGAATGAAAACGAAAATAAATAAGGCATAACAATTTTAAACTTGGAACTGTAAAGTCGTGGACAAAAAGTTTTCTATTTTTTTTATTCGTACTAGCGAGCAGCAGGTGCGCTCAAGGCAAAGGCATCAAGTGTATTCAGCCAGAGGGAAAAATAAATCCAAGCTATGATTCGCGCCATTATTTTCACGATGACGGCTGTTTCCGCGTGTTTCGCCCAGGCTCATGAGAGTGCGCAGGAAAAAGGATTGATCGAGCCCCGGGGAAAAGGAAAATATGCTTTGCTGAGTAAGTCGGTTCTTATTTCACAAGTTATATTAGCCTAGTTGTATTCCATTTCAATAGAATCAGCCCTAAAAATAATATCACACTAATACCACACCCTACACTTCATACAACGGGTCAGAAATTACATTTCAAAAAAGGAATGACGGAACCAACAAAACGGCGGCGAACCAAACTATAACCACTCTGTATCAATCTGGGTGACGAGGGGGTGAGGTCGCAATCTATAGAGCGGCAGGGAGTGTCCATACTGTATGTTAGTACTAACTAATATACAGGTTGTAACAAAATTGGTGTAGGTCCCGATAACTGGCCCTTCTACTCATCATACTGAACAACTTTTGTTCTATGACTTTGCTGAAAACGTAAAAAAAAATGTACTCTTCATACAAATCGATCAGCTGATCGACCGATTTTATGCATTCAGGGTCCAAATTTTTTTTTGAGAGTTGACTATGGGTTCCTTTGAGAAAGTTGTTCAGTATGACGAGTAGAACCCTCAGTTAACGGGACTTACACCTATTTTGTTACACCCTGTATATACTTTGGTAAATACCTAAAACGCTTAACATAAAATGGCTAAAATACTAAATGTTTTATTTTAGGTATTTTAGGTGTTTCATTTTAGGTGTTTTGGGTATTAGTGTAATATTGTTTTTAGGACTGATTTATATTTATACAGTACTTTTTTAAATATTCCATTCAAAAATATTAAAGATTTATGTATGTATCAATAAATGTGTGTATTTCAATAGAACAGGGTATTTTCCAGTGTAGAAAGTAGTTTTATAACATTATTAAGTAAATAGCGTAAGAACGTCGGTGGCGTAATGGCTAGGGCCGCTACCTCCTGTCCGGGAGGTTGTGGTTCGAATCCTGCCACGTACCAATGTGTTTTCGAATTTCGATTTTATATGTACGTTTATCCGACGCTCCTACGGTGAAGGGGAAACATCGTAGAGAAACCTGCACCCACCTGCGAGGAAACAGGTTGTGTGTAAAGTCGACCAACCCGCACTGGCCCTATAGCCCTAATTCATGGAAGGTTCGAGGCCCTCGGCGGGGGACGCATATGAGCATACCTTCTATAATATTACCTACCTGAAATTACTTGTTTGACTCTATAAAGTCGATTCGTTCAGATGACACTATCGTTTAAACAACATGCAATAATTAAATCTACTCTAATAGACAATTTACAAAGGGCAATGTAAGAAGATGTAGTGACAAAAATTGAGAAAGGTATGCTGAGATGGTTTGGTCATATCGAGAGAGGTCTCTGCCTACCCCTAAGGGAAAGAGGCGTGATTATATGAATGTATGTATGTATATAATGTAGCGTGCTATGGTCTGAGTTTCTTTGCGTGATCGAATCAGAAACGAGGAGATCCGTAGTTATTAACAGGCCTTTCTCAGTATTTTTTGATGTCAAGGCGGCGCGACGTTCTTTGACACGCGGCACCACACGCTGTGTCGGTATTTACAAAGGATGAGTGACACTATCTATGAGAACGAGCTTCAATTAATTTTCTATTTTACATTTAATCGAATCACAAAACTTATTCGTCAAAAACTTCACATAGGTATTTGTGAGGTCATATTATAAAGTTTTTGTCAAATGATAAATATACCTGATTTGACTAAGTAGAAAATAACATAAAATATACTTTTTACCCGACTGCGCCAGAAAAAGGGTTATGTTTTTCTAGTGTTTGTATGTACGTTTCTTTGGCACGCTCTGTAACCCAAACGGTTTGATGAATTTGGGAGAGCGAGGTGCCGAGAGTTCGTTTTAGTCCCGTGACAGAGGATACATAGACATAGACATTTTATAAGACCGCAGACATAGACATAATTATTAATAATATACATTACACGTCAAGAAATTAAAGAAATAATATAAAATAAAAATTATCGGATTAAGTTACATAAAAAAGTTATTTAAATATAGCCGTAAACAAGGTATCTTATTCACAAAAAGAAAATAAAATATAAAAAATAGTAAAATATTTCTTAAATTAAAATTTTATCTTTCACTATTTGGTTGGAAAATTTACAAGTTTGTTCGTACAAAAATTATATTTTCGTAAAGAAATTGACAAGGAACAGTAAGAATATTAATGTTCTTAAACAGGTCTCTCAATGACTCGCGAGCTCGCATTTTATAGATAGCCCGTACAGCTCTTTTCTGCAGAATGAAAATGCTTTCGATATCCGCTGCATGTCCCCATAGCAGAATGCCGTAAGACATGATGCTGTGAAAGTAACTGAAGTAAGCGTGCCGTGCTGTAGCCACATCTGTCAGTGCTCTTATTTTTTTACAGAATAAGCTGCTGAACTTAAGTGTCCCTGCGAGATTTGTTAAATGTGGACTCCATTGTAATTTGGAGTCATTAGTCAAACCTGGGAAAACAGTACTGTTAACAAAGTCTAATTTGTTTCTATCGAGCACTAAACCGTTATCTTTTTTTTTTAATTTTTTTTTATTCACAATTGGTAAGTTCTTGGCATCATCTCACCTGATGGTAAGTGACGATGATGCCGAAGATGGAAACGGGCTTACCAAGATTTCCCAATGCAATGGAGAACTGGCTATCTTATCTTCAAGCCGGAACACATTAATGTTGTTAACACTGATGTTTGGCGGCAAGACTTAGATAAGATGGTGGTAGCTGGCCAGGCGGGCTTATAAATTGCCCTACCACCAAGCAAACCGAGTCTTACAATTGACCCCGCCGGGAATCGAACCCGCGATCTCCTGTGTAAAGTCAGTGAACAAACAAAGTTTTTGCATTTAATACCAAGTTGTTTACAGTAAACCTTCCTGGCTGCTGCAGCGCTCCCTGGTAGTCTACCGTCATAAAACATGTCTAAGAACATGCTCTGAAATGATACTATTCAAACGCAAAAACTGAAGGAAATCGGTCTAGTATATTTCGAGATAAATGGCAAAATTCGTATGCACAAACAAACAACCTCTCACCCTAAACGCATACACATACGTCATGCGTCTCCATTCCGTCGTGGGTAAAAAAGGTTAAACAACTTTTTTGAAGTCCCCCAACTAGAGAGAAATAAGAAACAAAAGATAAATTAAAAAAATCCAGGAAAATCTGTCGGGGGCTGCTAATCGCCCTCTCTGTTCCAAATGTTAGTTTAAAATATAGCAATTTATATTGATCTAATACTATATTAACTATAGTGTGTGCAATAAAGAGTATTTATCTTATCTTACATTATTTTTTTTTTAATTTTTTTTTATTCGCAATTGGTAAACCCTTGACCACATCTCACCTGGTGGTAAGTGACGATATTGCCGAAGATGGAAGCGGGCCTTACCAAGATTCCCCAGCGCAATGGGGAAATGGCTATCTTATCTTCATGCCGGAACACACCAATGATATCAACATTGATAATTGGCGGCAAGACTTAGATAAGATGGTGGTAGCTAGCAAGGCGGGCTTAGAAAATGCCCTACCACCAACCAAACCGAGTCTTACAATTGACCCCGCCGGGAATCGAACCCGCGACCTCCTGTGTAAAGCCAGTGAACTTTACCTCTGAGCTACGGAGGCGGTTAAATATTCACATATTGAATTAGTAAAACATATTAAATTTTAATATTCAATTTATTTCAGAGCAGAGAATGGCAGAATTTTCTTGGATTTCGGAAAATTTGTCTGTCGTTTTTTACTTCTATCTAGTCGGGGGAATTTAAAAAAGTTATTTAATCCTTTTCAATTACGTTTTTACACTCGTCGTGGGCTTAACATTTTTTTTCTTTTGATTTTTGTACAATGATCATCGACTGCATCATCACTTACCATCAGGTGAGTTGCAGTCAAACGCACTCAAATTTTTAATAAAAAATAACAATAAGTGATTTCAATTAGATATCAATTTTAATTACTGAATTAGCGAACTACTGCGTAAAGTAGTCCCTATAAAAGATTATAAATAAAATAAAAAAAATCCTATAAATTTTTGTCATTGTAAACGTTCAAATACTGATTGCTGTTGCTGCTTTTCAGAAAATAAAATAAATAATGAAAAGGGGAGAGAGCCATGTAAATATTGCAATACCTATTGCATAGGGATAAAAAGGAGGAAAAGCAGAGCCGTCAGTAAAAACTTGTATAAAAAGCTTTAAAAGTGTTCTCGCATATTAAAAACGCTTTTCCTGAAATATAATGAATACTGCAGATGCATTTTAAAGTTCCTTTTTAATTTCCAGCGACGAAGGACTGAAGAAGGTATAGTGATAGCAAAAAAATCAAAGTTGGTATTTTAATAGAGATCGACTGTCTTAGCCGTTTTTTCAAATTTACATCTTAATTTTTTTAGGGTTGCCACTATAATAATTAAAAACACTTTATTTTTTAAAGGCTACAACGATTTTTAAAGAAACCCTATATAAATTCATCATCGTCATATCAGCCGAAGGACGTCCACTGTTGGACATAGCCCTCCCCCAAGGATTTCCACGACCACCGGTTCTGCGCTGCCCGTATCCAGCGGCTTCCCGCGACCTTCACTAGGTCATCGGTCCTCCAGCCTGCCTACACTACGTTTTCCGGTGCGTGGTCGCCACTCGAGACCTTTACTACCCCAACGGCCTTCTGTTCTACGAGCAATGTGCCCCGCCCACTGCCACTTAGGTTTAGCAATTCTGAGAACTATGTCGGTTACTTTGGTTCTCCTACGGATCTCTTTATTTCTGATTCGATCACTCAGAGAAACTTCGAGCATAGCACGCTCCATTGCCCTTTGGGTGACCTTGAGCCTTCTTATAAATTACTATTACTTAATTATGGCCTTTTTTACGCAGTAGTTCGTCATTTCAGTAAAATCAAAATTGTTATCTCTCATACAAACCCAGGTCGTTTGTTAGTTTTTCTCAAATATGGCTATATCGATTCCAATGAAACTTTATGAATAACTAGAAATTAATAAGGGGCTACTTTACAACGTAGTTCATTATTCCAAGAATAAATGATTTCTGATTTTTTTAAATCAAAATATACATTTATTCTTTGCTATTAAGTTAGCGTATTTGTAATTATTAGTTAATTTATTGTTAATTTGTACATGCCCGACTACGTAGACCGGCAAAGGATCCACGAGAAAGTATACACAGCATGGCTGTACATTTTATTAGTTATGATTCAGTTTTATTGGACTCTAGAAAGGCGACTTCATTTACGTCAAAAACGATAAAAGTTTAAAAAAACATTTAAAATCTGTGACTACATTATTTTTATTTATAATCTATAATATAAAAATGAATCGCAAAATGTGTTGGTAAGCGCATAACTCGAGAACGGCTAGACCGATTTGGCTAATTCTTTTTTTGTCGAGTTCGTGATTGTCAGGAGAAGGTTCTTATGTAGGGTAGGGTAGGGTAGGGTAGGGTAGTGTAGGGTAGGGTAGGGTAGGGTAGTGTAGTGTAGGGTAGGGTAGGGTAGTGTAGGGTAGGGTACTGTAGGTTAGGGTAGGTGTAGGGTAGGGTAATGTAGTGTAGTGTATGTAGGGTAGGGTTGGGTAGTGTAGGGTAGGGTAGGTGTAGGGTAGGGTAGGGTAGGGTAGGGCAGTGTAATGTAATGTAAGGCGGTACGTAGTTCGCCGGGACAACTAGTACTAAAATAAAAACAGTAAGTTTTAAGAATACAACTGTTTGCACTGACGCATTTCCTGAATTTACGTAGGTACAATATCTGTTATGGTTTTTGTGTCCAAAATTCAAAATTAAAATATTGTTACGTTTCAATCATTAATAAAATAAATAAATAACAGACAGCTACCTAAGTTTGAAGGAACGTCGTAAAATATTTATTTTTATTTTTCGTATTCTGAAAGGAAGCCATAGTTTATCTAAAAAGCGAGTTGAAAGTGATACGTATCGAACCTAGAGCCAAAAATTTTAAAAAAATGTGACGGCACAAACCTATCAGCAAGTAAAACTAGGTATATATTAATTTTCAACTTTTTAAAATTAATATGTACAGAATGCTGAATTCTAAAAATTCTTTTACACTTATAATAAGCATTTGTTTATGACAAGACAAAATTTTGAGAAAAAAAAACCGATCAAGTGCGAGTCGGACTCGTACAAAGTAGGGTTCCGTAGTATTTAAAAAAAAAAAACAAATGTTTATTTTAAAAAACAATATTATTTAGCAGTTGGTAATAGAACATTTTGTAAGAAAAATGTATGAAATTTTTACAAAACCTACTGCACATCTTAAGTTGGTCGACTCTTACTCCTAAACCAAGAAAGCCTACATAGCCGTGATAGTTTTTTCTTTTGTATATGTCTTACATTTTTTTTCAGATGTCCAGAAATAGCGCTTTAACTGGTAGGAAGGGGGGGGGGGGGGGCTACACTTGACTCTAAGACAAAGTAACAATTAACACTTTAAAGCTAATTATTCACAAACAGATCCCTGAATCTAAAAATGGTTCAGTAGTTTTGAAAGAACTATTGAACGATACCCCACACGATAGGGAACGTCAACAAAACTCTTTACATGTAGGCGAGGTACCCTAAAAAAATATTTTCAAGATTTTATTGTACCACTTTGTCGACCTGACTAATATGTATACCTGAGCTAAGCCGCGGATAGATGGACAGACAGACTGACATAAATGGCGAAACTATAAGGGTTCCTAGTTGACTTTGGGACCCTAAAAACTGGCACAGTGGAGCTTGAAAAATGTTGCGCGTAAAAGGAAAAAGAAGATGCGAAAGCGAGATAGGAGCAATATAGTTTTAACCCCCGACGCAAAAAAGGGGTCATTAATATATATTTTTTTGCATAGGGTAAAAGCCGGATAGTTGCCACAGTTTTTGAAATCACTCTTTAAATCTCAGTACAAAAAGCAAAATACTTTATTTGTAAAACTAGCCCGTACTTTGGTTTTTTATCTACAAATTTATGATAAGTAAGAAACATTATCTTTAATATTTTTAGAGTATTACAGATTTTTGCGCACCTCTTTATTTAGGGGCATCTATCCCACTTAGAGGAAAGTTACCTAATCCATGTAAATTACATTTAGTATAGATGTCCAGCCGAGAAATGGGACATCTATCCCCCAAAAATTTTTTCGCTTTTTGCCTTCCCATGAGATCGTCAACACACGGTCAACTTAGTGATAGTTGGGGAACCTTTCGATAGATTAATAAAATAGCATGCGATTTATCCACGAAAGTAGAGTAATTACAATCGGGGCAACTATCCTATCTGTCTTTTGTTTACTTTGTTTATATTCGAAATTAAAAGTAGAGTGTTTAACTTGAATGAAAGGCACCCATTTCAGACACGAATTATTGGCGCTCGAACAAACTCGTCAGAAATGGGTGCCTCGTCGTCCTCGGTTAACGATCTACTTACTATTTTTTCTTGCAGCCCATTTTTCAATCGTAGTGGCTGGTTTAGTTGCACTTTTCAAGCTCTTCACGGGCATCGTCGCAGTAATAACTGGAATAAAACTGATGGTGGCTATGGCATGGGCTCTAGCCATTTCGAATAATGCCCCTGACTTCTGGCCGGGCTACAAAAAGGCTGAATTAGAGTATTCCCAGAGCAACACCTACAATAGAGTTGGCGTTACTCCTGAAAGTTATGGAGCAATGGATTGGATTATAAATTATTTCAAGCAGAAATTTTATTAGGTTAGTACTGTTAACTATTTATTGAATAATTTAAGGTTATAGGGGTGCGCAATAAATTATAGAGTGGCGACCGCGCACTGGAAAACGTAGCTTAGGCAGGCCCCCCACGCGGTGGACCGACGACCTGGTGAAAATCGCGGGAAGCCGATGGATTCGGCGGCGCAGGACCGGTCGACGTGGAAATCCTTGGAGGAGGCCTCTGTCCAGCAGTAAACGTTTTTCGGCTGATATGATGATGATGGGGGGTGCGCAACAGCCCCTAAACAACTCGAGTTCACAAAGCACCAAACTTAGCTAGGTACCGTACATAGCAGCTAGACTAGTATATCGCGCCTCAAGCAAAAAGATCGTCAGGCGCAGTAGTGTGGGATGGTTATTACATCCATAAAGCGTAAAGCATTAGGGCTAAAATTGGTTGCTCGCGGCCAACGGCTGGCGCTCTTTTTACGTGAGGTGAGGTGTAACTTAACTTGTCCAGATTTTTTAAAATCACGCACACAATGATGATGACGATGATGATGATCTATCCGACCGATTTCGGTCACGGCAACCACTTCGACTCCTAGGCGGTTTGCCGCGCGTGCGCTCGAAGTTGTTTTATGTAGCCAATCGTCGTAGCGATACTCCTCGCGCACTGAGGGCATTTAAGTATGCCACCCTCGTAATTATATGAAATGTTCGCAGGTGGTCGGGCCTTTAACTGGTCGCGTTCTGCTGCCAAACTCTACCTAATACAACAACCTATTTTTTAAACGATTCAAAACAGTATGTACTTTTTTTTCAAAACAACAATAGGAATGACGACAGCATCAGAAATAAATTATGAACTCTTGATCACTAAATTGCCCTTCTATTAAACTTCGGAAAGCCTTATTCGTTTTGTTTTCCATCAAATCTTCCATTTTTAATTCACCAAAATCCTTAAATGAGTACATAAATGACGCTGCAAAACTATGACGTCACGCCTAGGTATTTCAAACATTTTTAGAACAAAATGTCGTTTTTGACAAATGATAAAAAATAACTCAGATGACTAGCATTCGTCATCCCTATTATAGTCAACTACAATAAAACAGCTGAATGAATATTGGGCTTAGTATAAAAAGCCACGTCACAAAAAGCAATAAAAGCACAATTTAACATTATCACGGCCAACCATATCAAGGGCTATTTGTAACCTAACACCTACTGTCACGTTGCCTTGATCCTATCCCGGCTCGGCCACAGTTGTCACATTTCCACATTGGGCGGGATTAACGAGGATTCCCTTTAGGTCTTGTTTCACATGATACGATAAATGTCGTATATTGCCTGATGTCGTATTTTTAACCGACTTCAAAAAAGGAGGAGGTTTCTCAATTCGACCGTATATATATTTTTTATTTTTTAAGTGTGTTCGCGGATAACTTCGTCGTTTATGAACCGATTTTGATGATTCTTTTTTTTGTTGGTAAGGAGATATCCCAAGGGTAGTACCATGATAAGGAAACCAACATCTGATGATGGCATCCCAGAGAAACCGAGGGGAATCTTAGTTTCCTGTTTGAAGTAGGTTTTTTTTGTTTAAAATTATACAGAGAGGGACCTATGTGGATATCTAATTGAGGGTGAGGGGCCTATGTCCAACAGTGGATGTCTATGTGAGGGTGAGGGGCCTATTTTTTTAACAGTGGATTCATTCCATCCATTTGAAGTGTATTAGATGATCTATTATACGATGGTTTATTTTTCAATAACAACCTCCTGATAAGATGATTTCTACCTATCTGGTGTCAATTGCAAGTGCTTAATCAGAAGTCAGAAATTTCAAAGTTATCCTCAAAGTAAATTTGTTAATTTATGTTTGCCTTACCGTTGTCGTCCAACTGAAATAAATATTACAACATAAAAGAATAGTTTAAAAAATTAAAAAAAAACCCTAAATGGCGTATTTACTACACGATAGTTTTCAAAGATGCACAATTTGGACTGCTTTTTTCTATAGCAGCCTTCACGTATTTTCGGAACAAGTAATTTTGTTATTGCCACTTAATCGGCCCGATGTCGTTACGACATTATCGGAAGATGTAAGGAGATTTTTCTCTCTTTCCCGGATGTAAGCGGATTACTACGGATTGGGTGGAGGTTGTTTCCAACAGACTTTCTTGCTCAATCCAAATTCTTTACACGGCGGCGGCGTACAATCTCGGGAATTTGTAGAAAAACAAATTGATTTATACGGCGCGTTTATTGACTTGATAGAAATGTCACAGCCGTCCAAACCTTAAGTTTCATCTCAGATCTATCTCATTCGTTAGGATCCTTGTTTTAATCATCATCATCGTCAGATCAGCCGAAAAACGTCCACTGCTGGACAAAGGCCTACCCCAAGGATTTCCACGACGACCGGTCCTTCAGCGGCTTCCCGCAATCTTTACCAGGTCATCGGTCCACCGCGTGGGAGGCCTGCGTACACTATGTTTCACGATGCGCGGTCGCCACTCGAGAACTTTACCACCCCAACGGCAATTAGATCAGTATCATTCTGGTTTGAGTCGGTTTTTGAAATAAAATATACAAAAGGTAAAGTTCCTGTGTATTATCTATCATATTTTATCATTTCTGTCTAAGATAACTGATTCTTCACTACTCTTACTTACTTTCTTAGGAGGGGTGTCAGCCACAATTATAGCAGTACCTGTCCTATCTTGCAAAAGTTCTTCACCAATCATATTTTACAAATCTGCAAAGTCAGCTTCACCATGATCGCAGTTAGGTGGCAGTGGTGAATTTAGAAAAAGATAAAGAAATACCTACGTCGTAATAGGGGTGACGACAGCATCAGAAATAAATTATGAACTCTTGATCACTAAATTGCCCTCCTACTTAAACTTCGGAAACTATTACTCGTTTTGTTTCCATCAAGTCTTCGACTTTTAAGTCACCAAAATCAAAAAATGAGTACTTAAATGACGCTGTTAAACTATGACGTCACGCGTAGATATTTTAAAAATTTTTGGAACAAAATATCGTTTTTGACAGATAATAAAAAGTAACTCAGATGACTAGAATTCGTCATCCCTATTGCATTCATACAATCAATGAAATATATTATTCGTTGCTGGCGTAAGGACCCGGTCAACGCGCGCGACTAATTCTCCCAGCGAATTGGTGCGAAAATCGAAAGTTTCGCACACTCGCGACTCAGTAGTCTGCGGGAAATTGTACAGTGCGGTGAAAAGATATTCCATATAAAAATGCATGATTGTGTTGTTAGAGGCTGTAAAAATTATGAAAGAAAGGCTAAAAACAAACATAGGATGTCGTATCATCGTTAAGTAATCTTACATTGTATTTTTTCTTGTAAACAAATTTTTAAAGCGACAATTCTACCAAGGTTCTTTTAACGCGGCACTAACGTCAACTCTCGCCCACGCTAGTTCGTACGAGTTATGACAGATGGCGCTACTTTTTGCTTGTATGAAGAAAATCTGAGGAAAATATGGAGACGGGCGGATCCTTCTGTCCAAATCTGTGCATACAATACATATTGTGCCTACGGGCTCTCTAACGGTATAGGAAAAAAATCGCAATAAAACCAGCAAGTCCTAGGACTCTAGGATCGTAAAATGATTTAGCACCCCCTTAAACCCCCTCTCCAGGAGGAGGCAGATCTTCAGCGTACAGTGGGAACGTAATAGTATACGTCACATTTTTAAGAAGTAAGCAAATACGATGTATTTTTACCTAGTAAACCATTGAAAGTACCAGTTTTGATTAAATAATTATTAAAAGTTACATAGTAAGCAATCGTAAGTGCCACATTTGTAACACGTACTCACTCGTGCGAGGAATACTATCGAAACTGTCACTTTCAATAGTTTACGCGGATCATTCATGTTTAAATTTAATTAGTTATAGCATCAAACCGCCATAACTGGGTATTAGTAACACAAATATAACAATACTAGCTTTTACCCGCGGCTCCGCCCGCGTGGACATCGTTTTTATGACGGTCTTTAAGGGTGGTTAGTAAATTATGTCGTTTCCTACCTACTCAACCATCTCTGTGCAAAAAGTCACAACAATCGAGTATTTTTTTAGTTCCCTCAGGAAATGCATCAGGTTATGCTATTTAACCGGGATAAAAAGTAGCCTATGTCCTTAAAAAGTTGACAAATAGTAATACTTACAATATAATACTAAAACTTGTAAAAACTCAACAGGTTAAAATTTTTAACGTTATGCGCGGAAACGGCGCGGGAATGCGGGGACAGAGCAATCACAGCGTAAACTCGCGATAGTGGTAGTGTCGTCTCGCTCGCACATAGTTCATGCATACGTAGACGCGCGAATCTTTAAATTCGATACTTTACAACGAAATTGAAGGTAACATCCGATTATTTACGTTTCCAAATGAGCAAAATAGTTAGTAAATACTGTTTTTTTTTAAAATTGTGTGTTAAAACTAGCTTTTGCACGCGGCTTCGCCCGCGTGGACATCGTTTTTATGACTGTCTTTTAGGGTGAGTGGTGCGCGAGCCGCAAGTGGCTCGCGAGCGCGGCCCTGAGTTTTCCTCAGATCCCTCAGGAACGATATCAGGCTTTTCTGATTAGAAGTCTATGTCACTTCCCACCCCCTCAACCAATTTTACACAAAAACCACTTCAGTCCGTAGCTCCGTTGCGACGCTGACATGCGCGAGCGCGGAAATGAGTTTTCCCCAGATCCCTCGGGAACCATGTCAGGATATGCTAATTAGTGAATTGTGTCATTTTCCATCCCCTCAGCCATCTCTGTGCAAAAAATCACAGCAATCCATTGTTCCGGTGCAATGTTAAAGAAACTAACCAAAAAAGAGTATATTTTCAGTTCCATCAAGAACTTCATCGGACTATGCTATTTTCACGGGATAAAATGTAACCTATGTCCTTCCCAGTGACACAGTCTACCTGCATGCCAAATTTCATCAAGATTGGTTTAGGTTTTGAAGCGTGAAAAGGTAACAAACAAACACATTTTCACATATTTTATAGTATTAGTAAGGATATACCTTAAAAAACGTCATTTTCAGAAAAAAACATTTTTTTTTCTTATTTGTCAGATTCGATAGTGTACGTAGGGACCATCGATCTGTTCTAAGGGCTATGTGCCCTGCCCACTGTCACTTCAGTTAAGCGGTTTTGTGAGCTATGTAGGTTAACTTTAGTTCTTCTGTGGTTCTCCTTAATTATGATTTCGAATCAGAAATGAGGAAATCCTTGTTTTAACATAATATATTTAAGAATGGGTAGGCAGATTACGGTGCGACGCACGGTAACGAGAGAATGTGCATAGTTCTGCTAGGTGATGAATTGTTGATCTAGTCTCTTCTCTTATCCTGTGACACAAATAACTATGTTATCCAAGGGATAGACGGCGGTTGCCTGGTGTTGCACTTAGCATCACCCACGATAACGTGTAGGGCATTTAGATTTACACCTACGAACGTGTGCAATGCGACTTTCAATTATAAGTTTCAGAAAAACTCATAGGTAAATCGTCCATTTCCAGATACAAAACGCCTCCGTGGCGTAATGGTTAGTCTATTCGCTTCACACCAGGAGGTCGCGGGTTCGATTCCCGGCAGGATCAACTTATAAGACTCGGTTTGGTTGGTGGCAGGGCATTTTCTAAGCCCGCCTAGCTAGCTACCACCATCTTATATAAGTTTTGCTTCCAAACATCAGGGCTGACAGCATTGATGTGTTCCGGCTTGAAGATAAGATAGCCAGTTCTCCATTGCGTTGGGGAATCTTAGTACGTACGCTTTCACCTTCGGCATCATCGTCACTTACCATCAGGTAAGATGATGCCAAGGGCTTACCAATTACAATAAAAAAAAACAAATATGGATCCCAAGTTACCTAGGCGGATCGTGTCGTTACCATTGAGCCACTGACGTGTTTTTGCGGATCTAGTAAAGTTTGCAGGGAACAAGTCTAACCACATGCATGTGGATTGAGTGGATGTCTGTGTGAGGGTGAGGGGCCTATGTCTAACAGTAGATGTCTATTTGAGAGTGAGGGGCCTATGTCCACAGTGGATGTCAATGTGAGGGTAAGAGGCCTATGTCCAACAGTGGATGTCTATGTGAAAGAGAGGGGCCTATGTCCAACAGTGGATGTCAATGTGAGGGTAAGAGGCCTATGTCTAACAGTGGATGTCTATTTGAGAGTAAGGGGCTTATGCCCAACAGTTGATGTCTAAGTGAGGGTGAGGGGCCTAAGTCCAACAGTGGATCTCTATGTGAGGGTAAGGGGCTTATGTCCTACAGATGATGTCTAAGTATGGGTATGTCCAACAGATGATGTCTAAGTGAGGGTAAGGGGCCTATGTCCAACAGTGGATGTCAGTGTCTGGGTAAGAGGCCTATTTCTAACAGTGGATGTCTATTTGAGAGTAAGGGGCCTATGCCCAACAGTTCATGTCTAAGTGAGGGTAAGGAGCCTATGTCCAACAGTGGATGTCAATGTGAGGGTAAGAGGCCTATGTCTAACAGTGGATGTCTATGTGAGAGTAAGGGGCCTATGCCCAACAGTTGATGTGTAAGTGAGGGTGAGGGGCCTATGTCCAACAGTGGATGTCTATGTGAGGTTAAGAGGCCTTTGTCTAACAGTGGATGTCTATGTGAGAGTAAGGGGCTTATGCCCAACAGTTGATGTCTATGTGAGGGTAAGGGGCCTATATATAACAGTGGATGTCTATGTCTACAGGCGCTCTAACGGTTCAAAACAAGCAAGTCGTAGGACTCTAGGATAAATAAATAAAATAAAATAAATATTCTGGGGCAAATCATACATGGTCATCTGGACCCAAAGTAGTTCCTGTGTTATGGGAACCAGAGACTGATATACATACGTATATTCGTTTAAATACATACATATATAGATATTTAACACCCAGACACAGAGCATATAAATCTGCTCATCACACAAATGTTTGCCTTAGGTGGGGATCGAACCCACAACTTACCGATCAGTAGTCAAGAGCACTAACCACTGAGCCACCGAGTCAGTCATATAGTCACATTTTACGTAGTATTTAATCAAGTACAGGCATATTAACCTTACTAAACATAAATCTTGCAAAACATAAATTTGGAAGACCTAAAATCTTATGCTAGAATAAAACTCCAAAATTTCGAGCATTTTTAAAATTTCAAAGACATTTCATTTTGTCTCGTGGAAGTGACAGTCTCATAATTGAGTCTCAAGAGCAGTCCTAGAGTTAAACTTTTTTGTCTAAATATTAACCTCATCATTTCAGCCACATGATTCACTTAAACAAACAACTCGACTGGGCAGCGTTCGGAAAGCTTCGCAATATATTCACGTCCCAAATACCGCAGTATCTTAAGACCAAGGTCTTTGACCAGTGTGTGTTGCCAGTACGAAACTGAGACATGGTCGCTTACTATGGGCCTCATAAAAAAGCTCAAGGTCACCCAAAGGGCAATGCAGCGTGCTGTGCTCGGAGTTTCTCTGCGTGATCGAATCAGAAACGAGCTGATCCGTATGAGAACCAAAGTAACCGACATAGTTCTCAGAATTGCTAAACTGAAGTGGCCGTGGGCAGGGCATATAGGCGTTGGGGCAGTAAAGTTTTGAGTGGCAAATGCGCACCGGAAATTGTAGCGTAGGCAGGTTTCCCACTCGGTGGACCGATAACCTGGTGAGGGACGCGGGTAGCCTCTGGATGCGGGCAGCGCAGAACCAGTCGTGTCGTCTAGGAAATCCTTTGCGGAGGCCTATGTCCAGCAGTGGACGTCCTTCGGCTGATATGACGATTAACCCAAAGGTACAAAACCTATGGCCGATGAGTACGTTTTCGAAGAGCCGGAAGATAATGTAGATGGAGTGATGATCTAGCGGAGTTCGAGAGAGGCTCTGGACGCAATGTGGCCCAGGATCGCATAATATGGAGGTTGATGGTGGAAGTAGTATCTACCTTTATCGTCATGATCATCACAATATCATCCAATCGACGTCCACTGCTGGACAAAGGCCTTCCCAAGAATTTACACACCGACCGCTCCTGAACTGCCCGTATGTTTCTCGCGACCTTCGTCAGGTCGCTAGTCCATTGATTTGGAGGTCTTTCTACAGTCCTTAGGTGCGGGTTGCCATTCGAGAACTTTACTAGCACAACAGTCGTCTGTTACCTACCTTATTAAAAAAATTATAATATTATTAAATTAATTTTTTTAAATATTTTTTTATTGTCCACAGTCCACTTCTTCTACGTCGCAGCGACGAAACTCTTCGTCCTCAAACTGATATATGGCGCTATCTTCTACATATTAGCTACGAAAGCCTGGCATTTCCTTATATGGTTCACGCACTACTTAAAGAAGAAGAAACACCACGATTTTGACGAGCACGACGTCATTTATGATCATAACCCTTATGGTCACGAGTCATATGGCCATGGTTCGTATGGGCCGAACTCATATGGCCATGGTTCGTATGGGCCGAACTCATATGGCGCGGGTCTATATGACCGTGGCTCCACTCAAGCCGATTTTGAAACTAATCCGTATCGAAATAAGCCAAGTTATGTTCGGGAAGATATTTTTGCTTCTTCCTCTCATAAAAGGCCGATTTATGATGCAGATGGTTCATACGCTGTAAAAGGTAAATATAAATTAGATAGTACCGAGAAATAAAGTACTATAACTTACAATAGAGGAGCAAAGTAAGAGAATAAAAGAGGAGTGAAGTGACATATTATAAGACGTAGCTGAGAAAAATAAACTGTATGAAAATTACACGTGTGTCTCACTCTCACTACAGCAAGGATGAGTATATGGCTTATGGCAAACTTCATCAAAGGCCCCACCATTTAAGTGATTTAAAAGAAATATAGAAAACCTGCATGCGCAACATTATCCTGAGCTCGGGTCTTTTTTCTGGCCAGGCAGTTACCTTTTAGTTGTTTAGGTGTGTTAGTGTTTTCAATAACAGTGTACTCATTTATGAATTAAGTAGGTACGTATAATGTTTTATCTTCATTGCTTGTTTGCTCTATGGTGCTGTTTTGCTAGAAAAATAAATGAGTTATCTATATATCTATCTATCTAAACTAATCGATACCGAGGAGCTATATTGTCAGATTTAATACTGTAAGGTGCTCCTTACATCACCCCCTCTAAAACCGTATATTAAAAATTAATTATAATATGTATTTAGATGTATTTAGATATATGTTTTTATGTTGTAAAAGTGCCCAGCACACTGACTCCGTTGCCACTTTAAATCGCCATACTAATTTAAAAAAATGTAAAATTATTTTAAATCTTTCGATTTTTAAGGGGGCCGACATAAAAGAAGCGACTGACAGGAATATTTGTTGTACGAACCGAAAGGGAAAATATAGCACTGTCTCGGTTATTTTGAAAGTTTCTACCCTGTACAGCTCTTAAGTATTTTTGTAGCTTGAAAAACAAGTACCTACCTATCATAGGAGATATCTCAAAAATATTCTTTGGCAATGTGTACGATTTACATACGTACATGTAATTTATTTTTAAATTTGGAAAATTTAAAGATTTGGAAACAGTCGCGCTTCTACAGTGTACTTTGCCCGCGACCCAGTTTAGAGTGCATTGACGCACGACGACTTAGCATAATTTTATTATTTTTTAAATTAGTGTTCAATTTAGAGGTCCATCTGACAAGACCATTGCATTTCATTTGGTACCACCTCTAGGACACTCAATGACATTGACATTGCATACCCTGTACAAGATCATATCTTGTACACAATGACAATTGTTTAGCAATGTAGATATTAGACGATTGATTTTGAATCAATTAAAGCGTACGTTGTCTATTTGATAATAAATATAAGTTAGTCTAGAAAGTCTATCGACACCTACAAATTTAATTGTAATATATTATTGTATGTTTATTTTATTGTATTATATTAAAATTTATGTATTATATTTTGGCGTACAATAATAGTTGTTTGTGTACTGTTATGTAATGAATTAATTGCAATAGTTGCATACATTATTTTATCTACATACATATTATAAGTACTCTAAGATGGGCTCAGAAGCCGTAGAGAAATGACCAGCATTATGTCAACCAATTTTACTATGAGAACTTTCTTGTCTGTGGTAGTAGGTAAAATCTGTACTTTCATGTTATTACGGTATCGACTTTTGTAACGTTATGGATGAGTTTAAATTTGGACAGCAGTCATAGTAAAATTGGTTGTCATAATGCTGGTCATTGTCTTCGGATTTTGAACACATTTTAGAGGACTTATGATATGTATGTAGATAAAGTATATTTATTTAATTACTTACAATTAATCTTAACAACCTGCAAGTTGCCGTCATGCAGCTTATTGTTTTTAAGTAGGTAAGCTACCCTAAACTTTCCGCCCACCCCTTTGTCGTCACTGCGACAGAAGAGCTTAAAAAATACAATTTTGAATAAAAAATCTGTTGATTTCCGAAAAAGTTCCAATAATATTATAACTAAAGTTTTTTTTAAATCGCAGAGAGAGAAAAGTGTGGATGGCAAACTAAAGGAGGCTAAATAAATACTGTTTGAAGTAAAAAGTTTGATTTTTATTCTTATTTCTCTCACCTTCTTACACTTCGATTTTGTAGTGAAAAATTTTGTATACGTTAAAAACTTATTGAAAATACTTAAAATTAATATTTTACTAAAGATACATTTTATTATCTAATTGATAGGATGGATAATTGAAATGAAACAAAACCAAAAATCTGCCACTGGCCTGAAAGTAAATTTGTCTTAAATATTGTTCTAAATGTCCTCCACTTTCGCATAAGCACAGTCGACTTAGACGAAGCACTCACCGAGTTGCATTTCTCAATGAAATATATGGTATAGTGTTTAGCATTTGACGGACTGAATATTATAAATCATCAACAGTGTCATAGCCATTTTTGTACAATTAATTTTTCAGGTGACCCCATAGAAAAAAATCCATGGGCGTTAGATCAGATGACCACGCTGGACACTGGATTTTGCCATAGGTTCCCAAACCTTTCGTTGAGGTAATTTTGTGCAAGGCGTCTTATGTGCACAGGGGCTCCATCTTGTTGGAACCTCATGTTCTGCATAGCTACTAAAAGCAAATCATCTAAATCATCATCAAGTTTAATGAGAATATCCAGGTATGTTGGACCTCGAAGGGTCCCACCGTAAATTGAATGGACACGATTTTACTGTCCAAAATCCCGCACCAACAATTAAATGAAAATCAGTGGTTCGCAAAGGATTTTCTGTGGATCAGATACTCTCCGTCATAAAAATCGCACCTCCTTTTTTTTCTGTACATTTTCATAATAAAGGGTGCTCAAAAAGGGCGATTACTTTCTTAAACAAAAGAAAACTAAAAAGTGGTATCAGTAAGTTAGATCCCTGGCTAAAAAATTGTCTTAGAGCACAATATTCTACAGAAATACGAGAGCTCAGTAGACTATACATTTTCCATTCATTTTGCAGAAAAAAATCATATTCTTTGCTTTGAGCAGTCTACTGAGTTCCCGAGGATCTGCAGAATATTGTGCTCTTCAATATTTGTAACCAGGAATCTTAACTACTGATATCACTTTTTACTTTTTCTTAGTTTTCTTTTTTTAAGTAAGTAATCGTCCTTATTTGGAGCACTCTTTTGTATGAAATTGTATTGAGAAAAAATAACAGGTGCGATTTTTTTGACGCCGATGGGTACATCCCTGAAATGATACGTGGCATTATAAGTTTACGTCATAAAAACGCTTAAAAAAGAAATGAATAAATCGGAGAAGTAATCAATCTCAGTTTAATTTTTTTTAAAAAGTTAGTCTCATCCGTTCAAAGAATTCGGCTCAAAAAATTTGTGTCCCGTGAACTCCCGTGTTACACGGTGGATAACCCAATTACAGAAACCTGATTTTCTCGCATGATCGCTTTCGAGAAGTTTCTGGACAATACACCCTTGTCGATACGGTTTGTATTTATACTTTTTAAGTATCCTCATTACAGTACGCTGTGAAGTGTGCAATAACCATTTCCGTAGCAATATCTCTCGACGAAATATCCGGAAAACTCTCGACAAGACACAAAAGATTTATTTCGACATCTCGACTGATAATGTAGGAATGTTTTAACCGACTTCTGAAAAAAGGAGGTTTCTCAATTCGAACGTATATTTTTTTTTTATGTGTGTTCGCGGATTACTTCGTCGTTTAAGACCTGTTTTTAATAATTTTTTTTTTGTTGGAAAGGAGATATCCCAAGGGTGGTACCATGATAAGAAAACCAGGACCTGATGATGGCATCCCAGAGAAGTCGAGGGGAACTTTAGTTTCCTGTTTGAAGTAGTTTTTTTTGTTTAAAATTATTTTATGAGGTTTCGTGAAGTACTGAGGTACAGTAAATTATTCATCATTGTCAAAGTATAGCGGATGGCGTTTCTCTCAGGGGGAATTCATTACGATACCAGTCAATTGTCAATGTTTGGTTCCTGTAATTTAAATGATACCTTCTCAATAAATCATTTTTTTCGGTATTTGACTAAGATTGCGGCATTTTACCATTGAATACTAATTAATTCACTAAATTATGCATTTAATGAATGAAAAAACAGTCAACTTATTTTTTTAAGTCTGAATGTTTTTTCTTTTTCCTTTTTCATTTGAAAATCGGCCAGTAAGTTTAATATAAACATTATGACTATTTAAGAAAACTAAAACGTTTCAACAATTTCTAGCAACTTTAGACCTATGGTCTCCATACAATTTTTTGTTTGTATAGTGATATACAATCGAAATAACAAAAAATATTCAAAAAAGCCATATCTCCGAGCTTATCAAGATTAACGCCACAATTTTGGAAATCGGTTGTTCTTAACGTTTTTAGCGTTGTTAATTATTTTCTACTAGCTGTTGCCCGTGGCTTCGCTCACGTGGACATCGTTTTTATGACTGTCCTTGAGGGTGAGTGGTGCGCGATATGAGTTTCCTCCAGATCACTATCCCAGAAAGGGCTATTCTGATGAGCAATCTATGTCACTTCCCACCCCCCCAACCAACTCTAAACAAAAATCACTTCAATCCGTTGCTACGTTGTAACGCAGACGTGCGCGAGCGTGAAATGAGTTTCCCCAGATCCGTCTAGAACTATGTCTTCTTCTTTGTCGTATCCTCATGGCTGAGGGACGTGATCATCGTGGGTCGCAAGTGCCACCACAGCTCTCCAGGTCACTCGATTTTGAGCTCTGTGTATATTAGCCTGCAGTGTCATCCCGGTTACTTCTTTTATCGTATCGGCCCATCGCATAGGCATTCGTCCTCTACTCCTCTTTCCGTCCATGCGGCCAGTGAAACTATGTAAGGATATGCTAATTAGTAAACTATGTTTCTACTCCCTCAACCATCTCTGTGCAAAAAATCACAACAATTCATTGTTCCGTAGCAATTACCTACTCTGCTTAGAGCTACCCGGCCGGGTGGAGTTGGATCAGGCTGTTTGGATCAGGCTTGTCGGTCCCTCGACTGGGTCAAGGACTCGTAGTGGTTCGTGGTTAGTTGCAGGGGTGGGCAATATCTGTTGCCTGGCAAGCAAGTGGCGTCCAGGCGTCCTCCTCCACGCGCAACTAGTGTTTTTGTAGCCGGCCACGTGGACTTAAACAACGCGGGGCATGTGAGTCGTCCATTAAGCGGAACTGCTGGTTTGTTTACTGGTGGGGAAGCATCTCCTAAACTTGCCTGGATAGCAAGTAGAGCTACGCTAGTACTGCTTCGGCCGATCCAGCCGCGTAGGAGTGAAACTGGACAAGTGCGATAAGCGCCGGGAAGTAAGCGTGCCCATACAACTCTGGTACCATACTGGAGATGTAGGAGCCAGCTTCCTTGGCGTCCCGATATGGGATCGAACCGCCAGCAGTAAAAGAAGCAGAAAGTAAGCGTGCCTACAACTCCGGGACCTATCTGGAGAGTAAGTAGTGGTCTCTTCCACGAGGCACTTGCCTTGCGGGTACCAGAACAAGCGTCTTGGTGGCAAGACCTACCGTAGTTCGCCATATGGTGTTCGCTGGTAGTTTAGCATATCTGGTAGATGTACGAGAGGGCATGTTCCGTTGCAATGTTAAAGAAATTAACAAAAAAAGTGTATTTTTCAGTTCCCTCAGGAACTGCATCGGGCTTTGCCGTTTTCGCGCGATAAAAAGTAGCCTTTGTCCTTACCCGTAACATAGGTTACCTGCATGCCAAATTTCATTAAGATTGGTCAAGCTGTTAAAATATGAAAAGGTAACAAACAAACACATTAAGGATTGCGTGAATAAATATGCTATTTCATTATATTACATTATTATTTATAACCCACATGGATGAAGTTGTAAGCAAAATTTGCATGTTATAGATAAACAAAACTACCATGATCCCATTTACCAACTGCCCATTCAGAACTTCCCAGACTTCCAGAACATGTCGGCAGTTGTGTATTAGTTTTGTGAAAACGAATTGAAGCGAAGAGATCGATTCAATTCGAGCCCTTGATTTGGGCTTGGAACGACTTCATTGTTTCAATTGCCATCGAGATTAATTAATACGCGAATACATATATACAGGGAAAGTACTTACTGTAATTAAGTCATAGTAGTTCGCACACTCATGTTTTAAGACCTAATTGCAACAGTTGCATACATTATTTTATCTACATACACAGAGACCAGTGACTTATATATTACTGGCGTAAGGACCCGGCCAACGCGCGCGACTAATGCTCCCAGCGAATTGGTGCGAAAATCAAAAGTTTCGCACACTCGCGACTCAGTAGTCCGCGGGAAATTGTACAGTGCGGTGGAAAGATATTCCATATAAAAATGCCTTATTGTGTTGTTAGAGGCTGTAAAAATCATTACAGAAAGGCTAAAAAGAAACATGGGATGTCGTATCATCGTTAAGTAACCTTACAATGTATTTTTTTCTTGTAAACAAATTAAATAAACGAATTGTTAAAGCGACAATTCTACCAAGGTTCTGATAACGCGGCACTGACGTCAACTCTTGCCCACGCTAGTTCGTACGAGTTACGTTAGATGGCGCTACTTTTTGCTTGTATCAAGAAAATCTAAGTAAATTGAGACGGGAGGATCCTTTTGATCAAATCTGTGACAGAGACATATTTAAGAATCCGGCGCCCGGGCATAAAAAAATCCGGCTCTCTAAGTGACAAAAAATCGGCAAAGTGCGAGTCGGAGTTGCGCGTTACGGGTTCCGTACTGCCATACGATAAATGTCACCTTACTGTTTGCATGTTAGTAGTAGTTCGTCCCCCTTATTACCGCTAGTGCACTCGTACTTGGCTAGCTTTATTATTTTTCTATGAACCAAACGGATCCCTAAAAAATCTACTACGTCTTTTTCTCCTACGATTTTTTTCTACTACTACAGTACTGGCGAAAGAACAACCGAAAAAAAAATAGACATAGGGTAAATACGCCTCTGTCATACATATTATATGTACTCTAAGATGGGTTCAGAAGCCGTAGGGAAATGACCAGCATTGATACTAGTGCTACCTGTAAAATATCTATACACTATATTTTTTTAATTTTTTTTATTCACAATTGGTAAACCCTTGACAACATCTCACCTGGTGGTAAGTGACGATGTTGCCGAAGATGGAAGCGGGCTTACCAAGATTCCCCAACGCAAAGGGGAACTGGCTATCTTATCTTCATGCCGGAACACACCAATGATATCAACATTGATATTTGGCGGCAAGACTTAGATAAGATAGTGGTAGCTAGCCAGGCGGGCTTAGAAAATGCCCTACCACCAACCAAACCGAGTCTTACAATTGACCCCGCCGGGAATCGAACCCGCGACCTCCTGTGTAAAGCCAGTGAACTTTGCCTCTGAGCTACGGAGGCGGTTAAAACAAAGATACAAATTATTTATTGTTATAGTTGTAATTGACATTTACGTTGGAAGAATGTTATATATTTAATGGTCCTGTTTGTATTGCAGTGAGAGAATCTTGGTTGAGACCCACTCTGGGGACCCACTTGAGTTTTGACAGCTGTTCCAAATTTAAACTCATAACGATACAGAAATCGATACTGTAATAACATTAAAGTACAGATTTTACCTACTAACACAGACAAGAAAGTTCTCATAGTAAAATTGGTTGTCATGATGCTGGTCATTGCCTGCGGATTTTGAACGCATATTAGAGGACTTAAGATATGTGTGTAGATACTCGTAAAATACGTCGTCCTTGGCCGCCCTCCATACAAATCGTAGTCTACTGATAATTTGAAAACAAGAAGTTGTTTTATAAAAAGATTCATTACCTACGATCAAATAAGATAAATCTATGTCCTTATATCCCTTTGTTTAAAAAAAAAAACGTATATGCTGAGATATATATAAACACATACATGTACCAATGAGTTTTTCAAAAAAACTTACGTACATATCATTACCGATTGCTTTAACGGTGAAGGAAACCATCGTGAGGAAACCTGCACAGGCCTGCGAAGAAACTCGAAGGTTGTGTGTGAAGTCGACCAACCCGCACTGGGCCCGCGTGGTCGACTAAGGCCTAATCGCCCCGATTCAGGGTAGGCTCGAGCCCCTCGGTGGGGACGTATATGAGCTGATATAATAATAATATAAACACATATCTAAATAAACACCGAGATATGTACCGTAATATCTCAGCTTGTATAAGTTTAAAAAGACAGGTGTATATATTATATGGTTGTACGAAACCCTTGGTGCTTGAGTCTGAAACGCACTTGGCCGGTTTTGAAAGTTTCGTAATAGGTATCAAGCACGACCAAATTACTAAGCCTATGTTGTCTGTCTGTCATTTCGTCCGTCTGACCTTTATAGAAGGCTGTATCCGTTGAACCGTAAGAGGTAACCGGCTGAAATTTTCACAGAATATGTATTTACTAAAAAAATATAAAAAGTGTAAAATAAGAGTTTGTACCCATACAAGAAACATGTTTTTAAATATTTTTTTGCTCTGGCGCAAAAACGGTATAACTTAAAAGCGTCAAACTAGGCTTAGTGTAAGTCGTACTATTTCTTGCTAATGTTTTCAAACTAAACAAAACAAAATCATTTTTCTGTCGCTCCCGTTGATGTCTTATGATTAAAATAAATAGGTATCATGTTGTACTCGTGTGCAGAGGTGTTACGGTACGGAACCCTCAACGCGCAACTCCGACTCGCACCTGGCCATTTCATGACCTACTTATACCTACAATTACCTACTTAATTGGTTTTTCATTGACGCATGTATTAATATTGTTTTAAGTTATTCCACAATATATTTAATACAATAATGTTATGTTTCATTATTTTTATTTTTATTCGATGTCAAAATTACTAACCTGTTCTTTGTATTTTTATTATTATTGGTACTAGTATTCCTAGCGAACTTCGTACCACCTTACACTACACTACACTACCCTACCCTACCCTACCCTACACTACCCAACACTACACTACACTACACTACCCTTCCAAACCCTACCCTACCCTACACTATACTACCCTACCCTACACTACACTATACTACCCTACCCTACCCTACTCTACCCTACCCCTACACTACACTACCCTACACTACACTACCCTACCCTACGCTACACTGCACTAAACTACACTACCCTACCCTACGTAAGAACCTTCTCCTGACAATAACGAACTCGACAAAAAAGAATTAGCGAAATCGGTCCTGCCGTTCACGCGTGATGCCGTGACCAAGGGAAATAGGGATTCATTTTTATATATATAGATTTTAATGTAATATTCTATTATTCATATTTCAATTTAATTTTTATTACATTCTTAGATATGTCAAATAAGATAAATATTATTTATTGCATACACTAATTAAAAAATTAAAAACAATATAATGCGATGATGGGACTTCAGGTCGTAGTTAATAAAGTATAACGTCTCCGTGGTAGCTCGTATAATGACAATAAATGTGATAACTATGATCTTATATAATACATCTTAACCAATATGTCACGTAGGGTGAGGTGAGTCATTTACACACTACACCTCCCCCGTTGACGAAAAAAGAAATATTTACCATATTATATAAATATTTTTTTTAAAAACCAAAATACTTATTTTAAAATATTATAGATCAATTTCTTATTATATTGTAAAAAGTTAAAATTTTCATGTTTATATCATCAAATAAAATACATTACAAAACAAATCTTTTTTAGAACTGTAACTAAACATAGTAATTATTTTCAGTTACGTACTCATTCATTATTTTAATCAATCGGTACAATATAATATATATTTTTTTAAATAACGGTTATACAACCCTACATCCCTTTACAATGACATTCTTTCTTCATAGTATTCCTTTTCCACAGCATAATCTGTTTTCAAAACGGTACGGTACACATTACAACAAATATGGGGGGATTCAACGTCGAGCTCGCCGAACCGTTGGTCCTTTCCACATACAACAGCAATATAAACAACAGGCATTTTATCATATGAGTCGACTCTATAACAATTTATATAAAAATAAAATAATCATGTTGACAAACTTAGTGTCTAAACATGGGGTTGTGCGCACAACCTATATTTATGGGGTTTTCCGTACTACTTGGTACTAAAAGACTCCAACTCTCTCTCATACAGGAAAACTCGTTCGCTCTATGTTCAAGAAGAAGGATCCAACCCTCAATGTGCCTTGCCTTCATTTCCTGTGTACCGTATCCTCAAACTCATAATAAACATACTAATTCATACAATCTATTTCCAATCATATAAGCACATTCCAAATGAAATTTTGACTTCTAAAATATTGCTTAGCTTTTGGGTGATCAGTCCAATCGCTCAACAAAATCTTATTAACCAACATTCCCAAACTTCATTAACATACTATTCATTCCCAAAACAATAACCATATTTTAATAACACATCCAATTCCATCTAAATTACACAACTCTTCATAAACATTCCTAACACGAGCTAAAGCCCCTAATGGTACTCGATGGTAACAAAAGATTTTTACAACTTTACCCGAAACTCTACTAAGAAAAGTTTTCCAAAAAAATTACCATTTCATTTTAACTTTAGAATAACCGTATGTACAATTAATGACATTTTATCCATTTTTAGATTTATTATTCTTAAAATCATTATAATTGCCCTCAATACTTGACATGTTTGATAACTTTACTAGTCTTTGATGTTCACAAAATATCTACTTATCTAAAAATTTTAACAATCTCCAATATCGTATGTCCGTCTATACAAAAATAAGACAAATGCACTACAAAACCTTTCGGCTGACAAGAATTCATAAAAAAAATGCTCAAATTAAATTAACAATCAATCAGATAAAATTACTTTCCTATTTTATTATTTAACATTCCAATGATTTAAAAAAAAAAAAAATGTGCTCTAGTCACTAGTATTTTATGTTTATACAGATTCCGATGCATTTTCTAAAACGTGCTTCTTAGTGCACTGATTTGTACACATTCTATGCCTATCTAACCCATCACAAAAATGTTTAACGCATCACGTTTGTTTCTAATATCAGGAAGTCACACGTTTTATCACTTTTACATGTTTAATCACGTTTTAGTCTAATTACTAGATATGAATATTTTTCCAAACAACATTAAAAAAAACATAATATAATTTTGAACCACGTAATGCGATGTTAGTTCCTTTGAGGAAAATATCTTAAATAGCTACTAGCGCGAATTTTAATAAACCCAAACATATTATAACAAAACACATACTGATATTCATTTCAAAACATTTTCAAAATTTTCGATTTAAATCGTTTTAGGGTACTGACTATATTTTTATTTAACTCTTTTATCATTTATAACAAAATACAAATAAAAGTTATGTTCTATATTTTTTTACCTACAATAAACATAAATAGGTACTTTAACTTTAGTTTTACTCATGATACTTATTTGATATGTAAAATTCAATATTGATATACAAATTATTTAAATTTCTTCATTTGATTGGTAATTTATAAAAACTATTTTTCACCAAATTAAAAATGATATTATCTCATCTAACGCTCAGATCAAACGGTGCAAAGAGCATAATATAAAATGTGATAAAAGTCCAAAAGCACCAAACACAACAAAAATGACCATACTTAAACCAAAAAAAAAATAGGCACATTAAACCCTTAAACTTTAATTAATGTAGTTCAAAAGTGATTAGCAAATTAAATTCTTAAACTTTAAAATAATAATGAAAGTAAATTACGCTATGGTCACATTTAAAATAAGAAAATTTGTCCGTATTAAATTCCACTAAACTTACTTCCTCGCATCTTCCGTTACTTCACTGTCCCTCTGGCGGCAAACATCTTAAAGTAGGGCAGGAAAAGGCCAGGAACCACTCCCAGCACCCAAAAATTCCCGCCGTCTCGTCGACCGTCACACGACACACGACAGCAACAGCGCCCAGCAGCAACTCCGGCATGTGACACCAGGGCATGCGCAACCCTCAACCGCCCTTCATTCGGCTCCATTAGTGCAGTGGGTACTCTTATTGTTGTTCTTGACAAAACACTATTGTTATAGTCAATTTTACCAGAAGTCTCTTGCGTAAAACACACTTGTTTTTTATGTGTTGCACAGCGCTGCCCCAGCTACGCTAGGCAGCACTGGCAGGGTCGCCATGCGATGATGGGACTTCAGGTCGTAGTTAATAAAGTATAACGTCTCCGTGGTAGCTCGTATAATGACAATAAATGTGATAACTATGATCTTATATAATACATCTTAACCAATATGTCACGTAGGGTGAGGTGAGTCATTTACACACTACAATAAAAACATAAATTAAAAAATTAAAAAATAACCATGTTACAAAAACTAATTAGGTACTACAATGGTACAATTTAGGCGGTCTTATCGCTCAAAGCGATTTCTTCCATACAATTTAAATTTTATGATTTTGACATGTTATATCTAGATAAGTACAATAAACAAATACGAGTATGAAATATAATATGAGGATGAGGCAAAATTAACACCAACATTTTTAAATATTTTAAATATTTTCACATATTTCTTAAGATATTTTTTTTGCATTCGTATTTTTATATTCTAGAGCTAGTTATCCAGTTCCCTAATACAACTTACGAGTGCCATCTAGAGATAGCGACCGTCACCAACGGCTCAACGTGCCCTGCGAATCACACAAACGGTCGATCTTAATGACACTAAAAGTCACACATATCCAGGTAATGACCGTTCTTGTGAACAGTTAACCTGCGTGATCGACTGAGCACGGAGCTACGACAGCTTCTACGAAGACATACGATCTATAAACGCATTAGTTCCATTAATTCGGCTCCTACCCGTAACTTACGTGGGTCCTATATATACAGGGTGTAACAAAAAACTACGAAAAAGACTACGGAAAAGTATGAAAATAAGAGTTTTCTGTTTGAAATATTAGCCTTTATTTTTCGTGGTTATAGCCGTGTTTGCAAGCCATAATGATAGGTACTTATGATAAAAAAAAAGACTACGAAGGGCTTGCGACCACGGCTATTACCCCAGATGAAGGGGAAAATAAAGGCTATGATTTCAGGCGGGTAACTCTTGTTTTAATACTTTTCCGTAGTCGGGTTTTAGTTTTTTTTAACTTTCATTTTACATATTTCCATATTTTTGTGCTCAGAGTATACCGTATCATAATGTCGCTTGTGAGACTATTTGTTAAGAAATTAAAAATATATTAATTTGTAATTTAAAATGTATATTTAAAATATGCTCGGCACGACCTTCCTTTTTTGGGGTTGTGTAATTCACCTATAAAACCTGCCATGTTGATTTTTTTAAATTCTATAATATAATATCCTCTGACACGCGGAGTGATGGCACAAATCCAAAAACACTACATTTATCAAGATTGGTTATGTGGTTTAAGAAATACGAGGGAGTACATGAACATACATACATACATAGACTGTCAAAAACATAACCCTACTTTTATCGTAGTCGGGTAAACATCAAACTGAACAACTTTAGTTCTACATCATCATTATCCCCCAAGGATTTCCACGACGACCGGTTCTGCGCCACTCGCATCCAGCGACCTTCACCAGGTCATCGGTCCACTGAGTGGGAGGCCTGCCTACGCTACGCACTCGAATCTTCCACCCATCTTCAAGGGTTTTGTTCTACATGTTTACTGAAATCGCAAAAAAATGTTTGAACTCTTCATACAAATCGATCAGCTGATAGACCGATTTTAAAATTTTTTGTACCGAGCGTCGAAGTTTTTTTTTTTTAGATTTGACTATGGGTTCTTTGGCGAAAGTTGTTCTGTATGCAGAGTAGATGCCCCAGTTAACGGGTTCTACACCAATTTTGTTACACCCTGTATGTGTGTACCTACAAGTTGTTAAGCGTATGAAAACAGTTTTGCGCCTGCCTATTAAACCACAGAATTTGATTACAGGAGTATTAATTAAATTAAATTGTTGTCGGCGGTTTAAACTTTATTAGTGAACTAAACTGTACTTTCTCCTGTACCCAAATTGGTATAGTAATTGGGACGTTTACTCATCACATCATGCTAGCAGCTTTCCTCCAGGAACCCAAAGTCGATTCTCTAAAATATATTATAAGAGTTCATCTCAGATCAAAAATAAAAGGTACATTTAGTGAGCGCTTTGAAAATCCTACTAATATCATAAACGCGAATGTTTGTAAGAATGTATGGAGGTATGTTTGTTACTCGTTCACGCAAAAACTACTAAACGGATCTGGCTGCAATTGGGTAGGTAGACAGATTTGGACCTGGATTAACACATAGGGTACTTTTTTCCACGTTCTGCGCACCTTCGATAAGTCATAGAAACGTTGTCCACGCGGGTAAAGCCGCGGGAAACAGCTTGTGAGGTATAAAAAAAAACGAGACCTACAGTACTCGCATATGATGTGTAACATGTGACAAAATACTTATGAAATTAATTAATTATCGGGTCGTACATTCACGGGCCGACCCTTCGAATAGTAGTATGTCATCTATACCTTTGCCATCACACTAGGCGGCATGGCTATGACAACCTTAGTTTTCGAGAATTAAAAAACGTTCGCATTTCTTGTTACGCATTTCCTGTTACACATTTCACGAAATCACTCCCACAAATTGCTGTGCGCGAGTCCGACCCGCACTTGGCCAGATCGAATAGCGCGCGCTTTCGCGACTTCCTGTTACACATTTCCGTCCCATTTCCCGAAATCACTCCCACAAATTGCAGGAAAGCGAGAGCAAAGATGTTACACATCAAAAACTCTGCTCCAATCACGACGGAGCAGAGTTTTCCTCACAGTCTTGCGTTGGCAGACTTACCGTCATCAACATGCCTAAACGTGCTGTGACAATGGTCTCAAATGCACCTGGTGTCAATTACAGTGAAGGATAGGACCTATCACGTGTCGAAACGTCATTCGAGGTCACCACTTAAGGTGAAGATGCATACGTATGTAATATAACAAGCGTTACCTCACTTTTCGTTATGATTGTTGTATGAAACTCAACATCTATGAGGAGTTCATACATTTTTATTTAAAATCTTCAAAAATAACAAATGAAGGCCACACGAGAAAAAAGTTATGTTCCAGTTTTTGTATTTTTAGGTTCCCTACAAAAAAACAAAACGGAACTCGTGCGTCTGTCTGTCCGTCCGTCTGTCCAAGGCAATTTGCTCGGAATCTACTGGACCAAATCAGGCAAAATTTGATAGGATAGTGTGATCCTATGACCCAAACACAGATGTGCAGAGTAAATATATATTTTTTTTAAAATAAAACCCTTATTTAAAAAAAAAATATATTTACTCTGCACATCTGTGTTTGGGTCATAGGATCACACTATCCTATCAAATTTTGCCTGATTTGGTCCAGTAGATTCCGAGCAAATTGGCTTGGACAGACGGACGGACGGACAGACAGACAGACGCACGAGTGATCCTATAAGGTTCCGTTTTTTTTGTACGGAACCTGAAAATGAGTATTTTTTGTACGGAACCTGAAAATGAGTATTTTTTGTACGGAACCTGAAAATGAGTATTTTTTGTACGGAACCTGAAAATGAGTATTTTTTTCAGAACTGCATCGGGCTTAGCCATTTTCAAGGGATAAAAAGTAGCCTATGAACTTCCCAGTAACACAGGCTACCTACAAGCCCAATTTTCATCAAGATGAACCGTGAAAAGGTAACAAACAAATTTTAAACACATTTTTACATTTATAATATTAGAAAGAACAGAAACATTATAATAAATTCCTGACATTGGTGTCTGCCACTTGCCCTTCAAACTCCACTGATCCTGAATAAGTTACCATAAGGTGTATGGCCTACCTATCCCGAGTTCCGGCCTATAGTATGGCCTACCTATCCCGAGTTCCGGCCTATAGTATGGCCTACCTATCCCGAGTTCCGGCCTATAGTATGGCCTACCTATCTCGAGTTCCGGCCTATAGAATGGCCTACCTATCCCGAGTTCCAAGAGACTCGTGCGTGCCCCAGCAATGGGGACGTTCAGGAATATTTATTACGTATTATTTAATACGGTTAACTGGTCCCTACTAAGATTTGCAGTTCTGTTAGAACAAGCATAAATACCTACTTATGCAAGATGAGATATTCGGTACAAAAGAGCATATTTTTGAGTCAGGCTTCTACCTCATGAAACTGAACAACTATTGTGATATAACTTTGCTGAAATCGTAAAAAAAATGGACTTCCTATACAGGGACATGGCTAATCAGATGATTGATTTGTATACTTTTTAAATTTATTTACAATTGCTAAGCCCTTGGCATCATCTCACATGATGGTAAGTGACGATAATGTCGAATATGGAAGCGAGCTTACTAAGATTCCCCAACGCAATGGAGAACTGGCTATCTTATCTTCAAATCGGATCATTATCAGTAAAATTGTAAAACAAAAGTTGTTCAGTTTCATTTGGTTGGTGGTAGGATATTTTCGAAGCCCGCATGGCTAGCTACCCACCATCTTATTTTAAGTCTTGTCGCCAAATATCAATGTTAACAGCATTAATGTGTCCATTATGATAAGATGGTCCGTTCCCCATTGCGTTGGGGATCTTGGTAAGCCCGCTTTCATCTTCGGCATCATCGTCACTTACCATCAGGTGAGGCGATGCCAAGGGCTTTTCAATTGTGAATAAAAAAACCGGCCAAGTGCGAGCCGGACTCGCGCAAAGTAGGGTCCCGTAGTCTTTGAAAAAAAATGTATATTTTATAAACAAAATTATATTTGCAGTTGGTTATAGAACATTTTGAATGGAAAATGTATGAACTTTTTACAAATCCAACTGCACACCTCTAGTAGTGATAGTTTTCCTTTTAAATTGATTATATGTCCTACTATTTAATTTTTTTTCTGATGTCCTGAAATAGTGGTTTAGCTGTTAACTTAGCTTTAGGTATAAGCAAGCCTTCAACAGTTTTGGAAGACTTATTCAACGATACGCCACACGAAAGGGTGTACATTAATGAAAAATTTCACCTCCTCTTAACACGTTGGGGAGGTACCTTAAAAATTTTTTTTTCACGATTTTACTGTATCAATTTGTTGGCGTTGTATCATCATCGTATCAGCCACAAATCGTCCACTGCTGGACATCGACCGGTCCTGCGCTGCCCGCATCCATCGGCATCCCGCGACCTTCACCAGGTCATCGGTCCACCATAATATATATAACCCATGCCAAATTGCAGCTTTCTTAGTAGTCTCTGAGCTAAGCAGCGGACAGACGGGCGGACAGACAGAAATTTTGACTATTTTGACCCTCAGACCAGCAGCAGAGCAGTCAGAACAGCAAATCACTGGAACAAAATTCCATGCAAAGGACGTCCTACAAACTTGCATAGAGTATTTCGTTATTTCAGACGAGTTCTATCTGAAAATATCGTATCTGAAGTTACGACTTTATGCCGCCACTTTGCAATATTTACATACTTTTGATGCGTTCAAATCACCATTGAGCGTCGTAAATAGAAGCCGAATAGGATTGAGTTACAAAAGTGTGTTGAGAACAAACTGATCGCTTCTTGATACGGGGAGATACAGAATGCCATAAGGTGCTTCGAACGCTGCGCTGCTTCTATGTACTTACATTGTTGTTGTTTTATGGTGAAGGCGACGCGTTGATTGGAACAGTTTGTGGCACGACGGAATGAGTAGGTACGGTAGGGTAAGGTATGTTAGGGCATGGGTTTAAAAACTCCGTTCGTGGACACGTAGTTAAATTTAATTATGAAAATAAGACCTGAAAACAAATATATCATCATCATATCAGCCGAAAGACGTCCACTGCTGGACATAGGCCTCCCCCAAGGATTTCCACGACGACCGGTTCTGTGCTGCCCGCATCCAGCGGCTTCCCGCGACCTTCACCTGGTCATCGGTCCACCGAGTGGTCGCCACTCGAGAAATTTACTGCCCCAACGGCCATCTGTTCTACGAGCAATGTATCCCGCCCACTGCCACATAAGTTTAGCAAATCTGGGAACTATGTCGGTAACTTTGGTTCTCCTACGGATCTCCTCGTTTCTGATTCGATCACGCAGAGAAACTCCGAGCATAGCACGCTTCATTGCCCTTTGGGTGACCTTGAGCCTTCTTATGAGGCCCATAGTAAGCGACCATGTCTCAGTTCCATATATCATCACTGGCAACACACACTGGTCGTAGACCTTGGTCTTAAGATACTGCGGTATCTGGGACTGCGAGTTTGGCTCGCACTTGGCCGGTTTTTTTATTCACAATTGAAAAGCCCTTGGCATCGCCTCACCTGATGGTAAGTGACGATGATGCCGAAGATGAAAGCGGGCTTACCAAGATCCCCAACGCAATGGGTAACAGACCATCTTATCATAATGGACACATTATTGCTATTAGCATTGATATTTGGCGACAAGACTTAAAATAACATGGTGGGTAGCTAGCCATGCGGGCTTCGAAAATATCCTACCACCAACCAAATGAAACTGAACAACTTTTGTTTTACAATTTTACTGATAATGATCCGATTTGAAGATAAGATAGCTAGTTCTCCATTGCGTTGGGGAATCTTAGTAAGCTCGCTTCCATATTCGGCATTATGGTCACTTACCATCATGTGGGATGATGCCAAGGGCTTACCAATTGTAAATAAATTAAAAAATATATACAAATCAATCATCTGATTAGCCATCTCCCTGTATGGGAAGTCCATTTTTTTACGATTTCAGCAAAGTTGTATCACAAAAGTTGTTCAGTTTCATGAGGTAGAAGCCTGACTCAAAAATATGCTCTTTTGTACCGAATATCTCATCTTGCATAAGTAGGTATTTATGCTTGTTCTAACAGAACTGGAAATCTTAGTAGGGACCATTTAACCGTATTATTTATTCCTGAACGTCCCCATTGCTGGGGCACGCACGAGTCTCTTGGAACTCGGGATAGGTAGGCCATACTATAGGCCATACACCTCATGGTAACTTATTCAGGATCAGTGGAGTTTGAAGGGCAAGTGGCAGACACCAATGTCAGGAATTTATTATAATGTTTCTATTCTTTCTAATATTATAAATGTAAAAATGTGTTCAAAATTTGTTTGTTACCTTTTTACGGTTCATCTTGTTGAAAATTGGCCTTGTAGGTAGCCTGTGTTACTGGGAAGTTCATAGGCTACTTTTTATCCCTTGAAAATGGCTAAGCCCGATGCAGTTCCTGAGGGAACTGAAAAAAATACTCATTTTCAGGTTCCGTACAAAAAAAACCGGAACCTTATAGGATCACTCGTGCGTCTGTCTGTCTGTCTGTCCGTCCGTCTGTCCAAGCCAATATGCTCGGAATCCACTGGATCAAATCAGGTGAAATGTGGTAGGATAGTGTAATCCTATGACCCAAACACAGATGTACAAAGAAAATATATTTTTTTTTTAATAAGGGTTATTTTCGGGGGACAAATTAGGAAATTTAATAAAAAAGTTTTGGTAACCTTATTGTGTCATATATTAAATGAAAGGGCTTGTTATCAGGATCCTAAATTTATTTTTGTTTATATTTTAAAATAAATATTTTCGATTTTATTCATGAAAGAAGACGAAAATTGACCATCCCCTCCCCCCCCTGTTCTCCAAAACTTCTAAGCCTAAAATTTTGAAAAAATACAAAATACAATTCATTGCTTGTAGATTACAGGAAAACCCATAAGAATTCTATCAATTGAAAAAAAGTGGTAAACTGAATGTAATACGTTCATCTACGCAAAATAGTTCTAGTCATAATAGAAAATAGTCTATCGGTGTTCTATATGATTCATTTCGGAAAGTGTGTCCTGGAGCTTCATGAGCTCATTCCCCCTCTTCATTTTATCATCGAAAGACCAGGTGCGGAGGGCGATTCCACCCCTTTGTCGTTGTTGTTCCACCTTTCCTGTTCCACGTTACTCTTGGAAACACTGTATTCCGTGCTAGTAAATACGTTACTGTAGGAACCACTGTATTCCGTGCTAGTCAATACGTTACTCTTGGAACCACTGTATTCCGTGCTAGTCAATACGTTACTGTAGGAACCACTGTATTCCGTGCTAGTCAATACGTTACTGTAGGAACCACTGTATTCCGTGCTAGTCAATACGTTACTGTAGGAACCACTGTATTCCGTGCTAGTCAATACGTTACTGTAGGAACCACTGTATTCCGTGCTAGTCAATACGTTACTGTAGGAACCACTGTATTCCGTGCTAGTCAATACGTTACTGTAGGAACCACTGTATTCCGTGCTAGTCAATACGTTACTGTAGGAACCACTGTATTCCGTGCTAGTCAATACGTTACTGTAGGAACCACTGTATTCCGTGCTAGTCAATACGTTACTGTAGGAACCACTGTATTCCGTGCTAGTCAATACGTTACTGTAGGAACCACTGTATTTCGTGCTAGTCAATACGTTACTTTAGGAACCACTATTCCGTGCTAGTCAATACGTTACTGTAGGAACCACTATTCCGTGCTAGTCAATACGTTACTTTAGGAACCACTATTCCGTGCTAGTCAATACGTTACTTTAGGAACCACTATTCCGTGCTAGTCAATACGTTACTTTAGGAACCACTGTATTCCGTGCTAGTCAATACGTTACTGTAGGAACCACTGTATTCCGTGCTAGTCAATACGTTACTCTTGGAACCACTGTATTCCGTGCTAGTCAATACGTTACTGTAGGAACCACTGTATTCCGTGCTAGTCAATACGTTACTGTAGGAACCACTGTATTCCGTGCTAGTCAATACGTTACTGTAGGAACCACTGTATTCCGTGCTAGTCAATACGTTACTGTAGGAACCACTGTATTTCGTGCTAGTCAATACGTTACTTTAGGAACCACTATTCCGTGCTAGTCAATACGTTACTTTAGGAACCACTATTCCGTGCTAGTCAATACGTTACTGTAGGAACCACTGTATTCCGTGCTAGTCAATACGTTACTTTAGGAACCACTATTCCGTGCTAGTCAATACGTTACTGTAGGAACCACTGTATTCCGTGCTAGTCAATACGTTACTTTAGGAACCACTATTCCGTGCTAGTCAATACGTTACTGTAGGAACCACTGTATTCCGTGCTAGTCAATACGTTACTTTAGGAACCACTATTCCGTGCTAGTCAATACGTTACTGTAGGAACCACTATTCCGTGCTAGTCAATACGTTACTGTAGGAACCAATGTATTCCGTGCTAGTCAATACGTTACTTTAGGAACCACTATTCCGTGCCAGTCAATACGTTACTGTAGGAACCACTGTATTCCGTGCTAGTCAATAAGGTACTTTAGGAACCACTATTCCGTGCTAGTCAATACGTTACTGTAGGAACCACTGTATTCCGTGCTAGTCAATACGTTACTTTAGGAACCACTGTATTCCGTGCTAGTCAATACGTTATTTTAGGAACCACTATTCCGTGCTAGTCAATACGTTACTGTAGGAACCACTATTCCGTGCTAGTCAATACGTTACTTTAGGAACCACTATTCCGTGCTAGTCAATACGTTACTTTAGGAACCACTATTCCGTGCTAGTCAATACGTTACTTTAGGAACCACTGTATTCCGTGCTAGTCAATACGTTACTGTAGGAACCACTGTATTCCGTGCTAGTCAATACGTTACTCTTGGAACCACTGTATTCCGTGCTAGTCAATACGTTACTGTAGGAACCACTGTATTCCGTGCTAGTCAATACGTTACTGTAGGAACCACTGTATTCCGTGCTAGTCAATACGTTACTGTAGGAACCACTGTATTCCGTGCTAGTCAATACGTTACTGTAGGAACCACTGTATTTCGTGCTAGTCAATACGTTACTTTAGGAACCACTATTCCGTGCTAGTCAATACGTTACTTTAGGAACCACTATTCCGTGCTAGTCAATACGTTACTTTAGGAACCACTATTCCGTGCTAGTCAATACGTTACTTTAGGAACCACTGTATTCCGTGCTAGTCAATACGTTACTGTAGGAACCACTGTATTCCGTGGTAGTCAATACGTTACTCTTGGAAACACTGTATTCCGTGCTAGTCAATACGTTACTGTAGGAACCACTGTATTCCGTGGTAGGTACGGTCAGTCGGTCGCCGCGTTGAAACCGGGAAAGAACTGGACACGCAGTGCCATGCGAAAGCTCTCATAATCTATAAATATAAAATTCTCGTGTCACAGTGTTAGCTGCCATACTCCTCCAAAACGGCTGGAAGGATTTCCATTAAATTTTCTGTGTATATTCGGTAGGTCTGAGAATAGGTATAGAAAATGTTTCACCGGGATCTCAGCCGCGGGAAACAGCTAGTCTATACAGGATGTAAAAAAATGGTGTTGGAGCCGTTAATTGGGGGTTCTACTCATCATACTGAACAACTTTTCCTCCGGAACCCATAGTCAATTCGCAAAAAAAAAATTTGGACACTCCATACTAAAATGCACAAAATTGGTCAATCAGCTAATCGATTTATATGAAGAGTAAAAATATTGTTTGCGTTTTCAGCGAACTTGTAGAACAAAAGTTGTTCAGTATGATGAGTAGAAGCCCTTAACGGGACCTACACCAATTATGTTACACTCTGTATATAAAAATATGTTGAATCTCTATTTCCCTTGGTCATCGCATCACGCGTGAACGGCTGGACTGATTTCGCTAATCCTTTTTTTGTTGTGTTTATTATTGTCAGGACAAGGTTCTCATGTAAGAAAAAAAAATAAAAAGTGGCAAAAACGAGTACTGCGCGGGCAAAGCCGCGGGCAACAGCTAGTAGCTCATAAATTACAAGGTCATCCGGCACGGCGGCGATCGTGCCGTGGGTGACCGTGGGCACGTGAGAAGGCCCTTAAACCACAGATGATAATAATTAATAATAGTACAAGCTTAAACTATTGATATCCCAGCGAATGCTGGCATACCTGATGAATATACAGTCTACTACAATGATAATTATGGATACATTTATGTGATATTATCTTATTTTTTTGTTAATTAAGAAATTTTAAGGAAAAATGTGTAGTTAGTTTGGCCGTTTGGCCGTTGGGGTAGTAAAGTTCTCGAGTGGCGACCGCACACCAGACAACGTAGCGTAGGCAGACCACCCCTCGGTGGAACGATGACCTGGTGAAGGTATCGGGAAGCCGCTGGATGCGGGTAGCGCAGAACCGGTCGTCGTGGATATCCTTGTGGGAGGCCTATGTCCAGCAGTTGACGTCCTTCGGCTGATATGATGATGTTAGTTAATTAAGTTGAACACAAAAACTGACGTTTCACGAAAACAGTACAGACTTGTCATTGAATACATCTGTCTCAGGTAATCCCTTCTAATATTATAAATGTGAAAGTAACTCTGTCTGTCTGTTACGCTTTCCCGCAAAAACTACTGAACGGATTTGGCTGAAATTTGGTAGGTAGACAGATTAGGACCTGGATTCAGACATAGGCTACTTTTTACCACGCTCGCGAGCCGCTTGCGGCTCGCGCACTGCGCACCCTCGAAAAGTCATAGAAACGTTGTCCACGCGGGTGAAACCGCGGGAAACAGCTAGTTGGAGAATACAATATAATAAAATACTTATTTTTTCTCGCTTGGCATACTATTTAAATAGGTAAGTGTGTTGATTACATTTCTTTGGAACATTGAAAGTTTGCTTTTATTTGTCATAAAATATCGATAAATATATTATTTTTTTTGCGGGATTTTTAATAAAGAATTGCATTTTAAACGAGTCGATGATAATGTAAGGTTCGGTTGCTCCTAGAAATCTCACGAACCAAGGGTAATTAGATAAGGCCTACGAAAAGTGACATTTTCAACCGACTTCAAAAAGGAGGAGGTTCTCAATTCGACTGTATGTTTTTTTTTGTATGTTTGTTACGCAATATCTCCGCCAATTGTGAACCGATTTTGTTTTTTTTTATTTGAAAAAGTATACTCCCGAGGGTGTCCCATTGTCACCAAGTCAGGATCTGATGATGGGATCCCAGGGAAATCGAGAATAACCCTCAAAATTTATAGACACATATTACGTGTTTCATGTATTTCCCAAAAATATTCAAGTTTTGGCGTCTGGTAGTCATCATCTCATCATCATCAGATGAGCTGATAAAGGAAGGTACAACTCCTTAACGGTTAGGAGTTGGAGGATAATTCTTTAAAAAAATTACGTAGACCGATAGTTGTATTCTTTCAGGTTATTCAGATGAGCAGATGATGGAAGATTTAACTCCTTAACTTTCATGCTTTTGAGATGATGATGGAAGCCACAGGAATCTGTATCTGTTAATGAAACACATGCATTAAGAATTATAATTTGATGGTTCCTATTGGCGAGTGGGTGATTGGGTATAACGTTGTTAGATAGATAGCATTATCACTAAAAATAAATAAAATAAAAATAAAAGTTTAAAAAACTTAAAAACCGACTTCAAAATGAATTTCACTCAAAAGTATGAAATTAGATTATTATACTTAGATACACGACATTAACCAACAATAACGAAATCAAAGGTGGGTAGGAATTAAATCAGGGGCCTAAAATTTTTTTTGAGGTCGGTGTTAGCAATGCCATCGAATCTAAAACATTTGATACGTAAGTAGCTGTGTGCTGGTACCGACCTCAAAAATAAATTTAGGCCCCTTATTTAATTCGTACCCACCTTTGATTTCGTTATTCTTGGTTAATTTTGTGTATCTAAGTATAATAATACTATTTTATACTTTCGAGTGAAATTCATTTTGAAGTCGGTTTTTATTTGTAAGGCTAACATGGATATGGATACATCTCTTTATAGTTGACTGTACACAGACAATCCAGGTTCAGTATTACGATATGGCTTACAGTAGCGCAACGCCTTTGATGTCCCACGATACCGCCACCGGCGTAGGTACTATCATACTAGCCTGTAGCATAGTAACAAGAAAGAATAGTAGGTTATCTTCATACAATGGTACTTCGCGAGGTTTGTATGTGTGCGCGTCAGTAATCACGCACACACACTACAATAATAAGAATAACTTCTTTCCTTTTACTAAAGAACACACGTAAACTACAATAATAAGAACGACTTCTTGAGTTATAGAAAAGAAGTCGTTTTTATTATTGTAGTGTACGTGCGTGCCTACTGACGCGCACACATACAAACAGCGCGATATACTATTGTATGAAGATAACCTACTATTCTTTGTTTTTACTATGCCTGTGCCTGACAATCTCGCGGAGTTTGGCAGGCTGTGCCCCGCCGCCCGCTGCCCCGCAAGTACCCTTCCGTTGCTCTGCGTAAGTACATTCGTTGCGCTACTGTAAGCCGCTATATTGTAATACTGTGACACAGATGTAAGTATGTAAACATTATTATGTTGATCCGACGGAGTTTTTCTAAGAATGCTTTCTTTCTCATCGGAACTTGGCGGGAATTTTCACATTAATGTTTTGAAAACAAGCGCTCCAAGTATCGAGTTAGGTATGAACGGCTGTTATGTAACTTGTTGTTATTGTTATTGTACTCAGGTACTGGTATGTGAACTTAACTGAGTGTTTTGTAAATCACAGATTTAGTACAGTCGGCTACGCGCAAGGGAAAACATTACGAGTACAGCTGAACACGCTATAAAGAAAATTCATATAAAAATAGGATTACCAGATGATAAATTGAAAAGTACTGACAAAAACCCTGATTTTTATCAAAAAGTCCTGACATTTTACTAAAACGGGTGCGCGCGCGGTTTGACGACGCACAGTCATAGTAATAAAATACCTCGTATGATATTTCTTTAGAGTGCCAACCAGTCACTCCCCGACTCATTCGGGTCATCTGCCATTGAGGCTAGTCATACTCTCCTCACAGTGAAAAATCACCATCAATTAAGTCCATGGGCTGCAACAGTACTTTGATAAAAACCTAATAATTTCTAAATAATCCAAATATCCTGACAAATTCAAAGTCTACCCTGACAGTTGCCTAAAAATCCTGACATATCAGGACAAATCCTGACGTCTGGTAAGCCTGTATAAAACGATACCATGTGATACTTACACTATTGACGCGTGTTCGATTATACTCATGTATGTACAGAGGCCAGCACATCAAGCTACTAGACACTCGTAGTGCGATTCTGATCCTACGCATTCGGCATAAGAACGGTACAAAGTCCAAAGTGTGTAGCTTGATGTGCTGGCCTGTGTACAATAGGATTTAGCATTACTGAAAACAAAAACTTTCTAGATACGGTATGTTCCTACTCTTTGAGAGCAAAGGGAGATCTCTTCGCCAAACGAGTGTCTGGTGAATGGTATGTCTGGGGACCGGTCGTTGATCCAACCGTGGATATGGTTGGAAGTTATATACAGGTGTAACAAAATTGGTGTAGGTCCTGTTAACTGGGGGTTCTACTCATTATACTGAACAACTTTTGTTCTACGATTTTACTGAAATCACAAAAAAAAGTTTTACTATTCATACAAATCGATCAGCTGATCGACCAATTTTGTGCATTTTAGTATGGAGGGTCCAAATTTTTTTTGAGAATTGACTATTTCTACCCTGTGACCCTCAACTATTTCTATGCAAAAAAATCACGTCAATTCTTTGCTCCGTTATGACGCCAAAGTGCGCGAACCTGGAAATGAGTTTTCCTTAAATCCTTCGGGAACTGTCTCAGCCTATTCTGATTGTTAGTCTTTGACATTTCCCAACCCCTTAACTATCTCTGAACAAACCATTGCTCCATTGCATTCTACACCATTTTACGAAATAATAAATTGGTTGTCAAATCTGGTTTACGGACGATAGTTTAACGTGATAACGTCATAACGTAACGGGACAATGAGTCATCTTTTTTCGTGCGTGCAGGCGGCGTCCATCGATTTATTAAACGTTGTCACGTCAAAAGTAGCCAATGTCCTTCCCCGTGACACAGGCTACCTCCATGCCAATTTTTTTCCAGATCGGTTGAGGTGTTGAATCGTGAAAAGGTACTTAACAAACAAACAAACACACAAACACATTTTCACATTTATAATATTAGTAAGGATATCGCTTTAATAATACTCATACCTGCTCTAAGTAGTTCTTATAAATATGCACCTAGGCAGGCACATGCAGTTACCGCAACTTGCGGCTGGAATCTGGAACGCGCTAGTTGCAACCGTCGCGTTGTTGGCTCGTTCGTTACGGCATATAATTTCTTGTTCTCGTTGCAAAATGGCGATAGTGACAGTAGTTATCAAAACTGACTTCGTTAGTTCAATAAAAGTAAAAAACATGTCAACATTATACTTTTTTTTTATTTATTTTTTATTCACAGTTGGTAAACCCTTGACAACATCTCACCTGGTGGTAAGTGACGATGTTGCGGGCTTACCAATTAAAAGTAATTAGGTAAAAGTTATATTTGAAATAAAAAAGGTATCTAAGTAATAAAAAAAAATGAAATTAACGAAAAGAACCGGCCAAGTGCGAGGCAGAACCGCACACAAAGGGTACCATCGTACTAGATAGCGCTAGCTTCTTTACGTTTTCCCGTACCATTATCTATAAAAATCACGTTTGTTGTATGGGAGCCCCCTTAAATATTTATTTTGTTCAGTTTTTTAGTATTTGTTGTTACATTGGCAACAGAAATACATCATCTGAGAGATGATGCCAAAGACTTACCAATTGTGAATAAAAAAAAATCTGTGAAAATTACAACTTTAGCTATCACGGTTCATGAACTACAGCCTGGTGACGGACATATAGGTCTTAGTAATAGGGTCCTGTTTTTACCCTTTGGGTACGGAACTCTAAAAATGACCAAGTGCGAGTCAGAACCGCACACAAAGGGTTCCGTACCATCATACTATATGGTGCTAGTTTCTTCACGTTCAAAAAACGTTTTTTGTATGGAGACCCTTTACTTTTTCACTTTTTATAAGTTTTAGTAATTGTTGTTAAAGCGGCAACAGAAATACATCATCTGTGAAAATTCCAACTGTCTAGCTATCGCGGTTCATGAAATACAGCCTGGTGACAGACGGAAAGACGGACAGTGAAGTCTTAGTCAGAGCGTCCCGTTTTTACCCTTTGGGTATGAAACCCTAAAAATAATCCAAATTGATTCATTTGCATCACATCTAGATATATTTAGATTTACACCTACGGACGTTTCCAACGCGACCTTCATACACATCTGGATTCAGACGTTGCAGGTTTCCTCACGATGTTTTCCTTCACCGTTATAGCAATGGGTAAGTATACAGGATGTTTTTTTAACACCGATCAAGCTGTTAAGGGTGGACTCTACTCATAAAACTAAACAACTTTCCCCAAGAGGCCTATTCTGAATTCGCAATTATTTTTTTGGACATTTTATATAAATCGATCATTCCGATTAGCCAACTTTGTATGGAGATTTAATATTGTTTTTCGCGAATTTAGTATGGTTTTCTTGGGGAAAGTTGTTCAGTTTCACTATTTTTATACTCAGATATGAAACATTATATAGGAAAAGACTGCAAAAAATAAGAAATTTTATGAACAACTTTAATAACAAGTAGAATGCTCTACAGCGAGCGGAGCAAAAAATTTTCTTATCCGTGATATTGACACAGTTTTAACTGCGTCTTTGTATTTTATAGATGCACTAGCTGTTTCCCGCGTGGACAATGTTTCTATGACTTTTCGAGGGTGCGCAGTGCGCGAGCGTGGAAAAAAAGCAGCCTGTGTGTTAATCCAGATCCTAATCTGTCTACCTGCCAAATTTCAGCCGTATCCGTTGAGTAGATTTTGCGTGAAAGCAAAGTATATACATTAGTACTAACATACAGTATGGACGGACACTCCCTGCCGCTCTCTATATTGCGACACTCAGATTGATACAGATTGGTTACAGTTTGGTTGTCGAACGTATAGGATTTCGCCGCCATTTTGTTTGTTCCGTCATTCCTTTGCGTTAATAAATAGGATAGGATATATGTGTATTATTTTAGGCAAACATACACACCGTAGCTAATTTCACATATATATAACTCAAAGGTGACTGACTGACTGACATAGTGATCTATCATCGCACAGCCCAAACCACTGGACGGATCGGGCTGAAATTTGGCGTGCAGGTAGATGTTATGACATAGGCATCCGCTAAGGGATGGGGCTGAAATTTGGCGTGCAGGTAGATGTTATGACATAGGCATCCGCTAAGAAAGGATTTTGGGAAATTCCCACGGGATCCGCAAAAATCGGGATCTGCGCGAGCGAAGCTGCGGGCATCCACTAGTCAACCTATAAAACATTCTATAACCGTGTTACATTAAAACCATGTAAAATTTACTCCGCCCAGGTAGCGTAGTATTAATTCTGAAGGCTCAATCGATGTAAACAATGAAAAGGTGTTCATTTTATTACCTACTAACCTTATCGTTCTACAGAATTTGTTTTGTTGGATTAAAACAATTAACTTCGAATGTTAGCTTTTGATTAACTGTGGATTTGAACGAGTTTTCAATTAAAATTACTCTAAAAAGCGTCGATGGCTCGACCGGTAGCGAGTCCGTGTTCAAATCAGGACGGCAAATGTACCGATGAGTTTTACGAAACTTACGTATATACAGGGTGTTTTTTTTTACACCGAGCAAGCCCTTAAGGGTGCACTCTACTTATGAAACTGAACAACTTTCACCAAGAAACCTATACTGAAATCGCGAAAAACAATATTAACTCTCCATGCAAAGTTGGCTAATCGGAATGATCGATTTCTATGAAAAGCCCAAAAAAATAATTGCGAATTCAGAATAGGCCTCTTGGGGAAAGTTGTTCAGTTTTATGAGTAGAGTCCACCCTTAACAGCTTGCTCGGTGTTAAAAAACACCCTGTATACTTACCGATTGTTAAAACGGTGAAGGAAAACATCGTGAGGAAACCTGCAACGTCTGAATCCAGATGTGTATGAAGGTCGCGTTGGAAACGTCCGAAGTTGTAAATCTAAATACCCTACACGTGGCCGGGTTTTTTTTTTTTCACAATTGGTAAGTGCAACACCGGGCAACCGCCGTCTATCCCTTGGATAGCTCGGTTTATTGTTCGACGACAGAGAGAGACTCTATGTTGGCATTACAGCTAAGACAAGGTTTAGCTTACACAGTGCTTAATTCTGAGAAGGTTATTAAAAGGAAATATATACGTATTACTAGCTTTCGACTGCGGCTTCACCCGCGTGAATATAGTTATGAATTGTGGTTAAGCTATTATACAAAAATTCCATTAAAAAATGTACTCAGTTTTTTCCTGAATTTTCCAGCTTTCGGGCAACTTTTCTAATTTTTCTTTCCTTAAAACCTTATTTGTTTTTTTTTATTCAAAATTTGAGTGCGTTTGACTGCACCTCACCTGATGGTAAGTGCCGATGCAGCCGAGGATGTAACACGCAAGCTCAAATAGTACCTATTCACTCTCGTCTTGAAGATTCCTATGTTATACGAATCGGGGAATACAGACAGGCAAGGAATTCCACTCCATTTTTATTATAAAAAGTAGTCAAATCGGTCCAGCCATTCTCAAGTAAAGCGCTCGCTCAATTTAATTTTTATTTATATAGAAGTTATGAATAGATAGATCAAAAAGTTTAAGTACGAACAATACATAGACAGGTATTTTTGAAGCGCTCAGTTAGAAAAACTAGTTTAGATAGCTCCTTTTTTATGCAAATAATTAAATTTTTTGAGACATGCAAAGGGATAAATTATTAAAACCAAATTTATATTTCAAGTTCTACTATTGTATGAACTGAACTATCGACATTCGATGTATAAAACCTATCTGTTTTCAAGAAACATTTGTCCCTTGCTTATTTAGAAACATTCAACAGGAACCTAATATTATTTGAATTAAATAAAACTGCAGTTCAGTTCTTAAATAATTGTAATTTATACTTACATTAAAATAACATTAATCATAATAACAATACTGCATATCACAACACATCACCACACGACCAGAATATAATCTCTTTTAGAACATTCTCAAACGTTCTGCTACAGCTTTTAAAGCTCATAAAATCATTCAGTCTTTTGGCACATTAAAATATCATTCTTCAATCAAAGCGTAATCTAGACCATTGTCGCTGCCATTACTAGCTAGTGATTTTAATACTTCATTGTCCATAACACTCTTCATCGTATCTTTCAGTTCCTTCTTTCTGATTTTTCCATGGTTGGTAGTGGCCTCTATTATGTCTAGTTGCTCTAAAGGAGGGTTGGCGCCTGTAGTCGGTTCAGAATGTTTAGTATTTAGGTCCGTTTCTTTTTTGTTAATTACCTTTTCAGTTGTTGTTTTGTTTTCTTCTTCTTTCTTTACTCTCTTTACTTCCTTATCAGTTGAAAAAATTTCAGAAGTTTCATCTTTGACGTTCTCTTGTTCTAATTGTGGTTTGTCAGTTTTATCTTCTTCCTTCTTTTCAGGCACCAATACTTCAATAGGCACTTCTCTTTCTGGTGGTGGAGGAGGCACTTCGTGTTTTGGAACTGTAATAGTTAGGATTCCATTCTCTTTAAGAATTGCTGTGACTTCTTCCTGTTTGCTTCCTAAAGGCATCATAAACTGCTGAACGAAATGGTTAGCCAAAAACGGTAAATCTTGTTTGTTGATCTCCCTGTGCCTTCCTTCTACGAGGATATACCGGTCCTTGACCCTGACTTTCAACTGCTCCGGTTTGAACCTCTTCACATTCAAGTTCACTTGATACTTATTGGAATCGGAAACTATCTTTGGTTCCTCCAAGTATTCGTCGACGTCCAACTCAGCCGCAGCTTGCAATAATTGGTTCCACGGCCACAGATAATGATAAGCCAGCGAGTGACTGATGTGCTTTTTAAGATCGGCAAACGGGTCAACGTGTTTGTGGGTGTGAGAGCGTTCGTCGCATGAGGCGACGGCCGCAAGCGCGAGAGCTAAAAGAGCGTGCTTGAGCATGTTCGTATCCTATTCGTTTCGCTTTCGAAATAACTTGTGTGGCGAGTCGCGCACTCGCTTATATAGCCGCCGCGAGCGGGGCGATCATTCGAGAAGGTGCTCCCATTGATAACTCGGCCTGCGCCCGCGTCGCAGTTGCCTCCACTCGATAGTTTGCGAGAAAGTGTTTGCAGAGTTGTTTGTTTGTTGTGATCACGGATCAGATAAATAAGGTTGGATTGGCAATGTGCGCTGGGCAGGCGCGCCTCAAGTATGATTAGACAATCATACTTAACCGAAGCACGCGTTCATACTTTTTATTTGCGTGTGGTTGTGTGTAACGTACAGACTCTCGAAATGGTGTGAGACACAATTGCAGCCCTGTGTTCTAAGTGTGTTTTGTTTATTAGTGCGTGCAATTCGTGTATGTATTATTAATTGCTTTTGAAGTGGAGTTGATGGGTGGAAGACAGGCGGCGACGCTGGTTTTCAAACAAAAGTGTGACTATTGCCAATCCAACCGTATTTATCTTATCCGTGGCTGTGATGATTCATTGTGCTGGTGAAATGAGATGCGTCATTTATTTTTTAACACTTTAGCGATAGATGCATGTCATTCTTGTAATAGTTATAATGCAGCCCAATTCTTTGATTATTCCTTTATTGACTGTTAGATTGAAATAGAAATGAATAGGCTATTCTAGCTATTCTTTAACAGTTTTTTGACCTAGCGTTCGTCGGGCGATTCAACATTTTCATTTAAAAATAAAATAAGTTGTAAAAGGCAATTGCCATTAATTAATTAAACCAGAGTACCACTTTCATTAAAAAAAAACTGAATCACCTAATGAAAATACATAATGGTCAATTTTTATAGTGCCATGTAAGGATAAATGCCTGACTAGCAATTAATAAAAAAAATATGAATAAAACATGAATAGTACTACAACGGTAATTAAACCGCCTCTGTAGCCCAGAGTCAAAGTTTACTGGCTTTACACAGGAGGTCGCGGGTTCGATTCCCGGCGGGGTCAATTGTAAGACTCGGTTTGGTTGGTGGTAGGGCATTTTATAAGCCCGCCTGGCTAGCTACCACCATCTTATCTAAGTCTTGCCGCCAAATATCAATGTTGATATCGTTGGTGTGCTCCGGCATGAAGATAAGATAGCCAGTTCCCCATTGCTTTGGGGAATCGTGGTAAGCCCGCTTCCATCTTCGGCAACATCGTCACTTACCACCAGGTGAGATGTTGTCAAGGGTTTAACAATTATGAATTAAAAAAAAAACGGGTGCCCTTTAAATTTGCCCCCGGTTAAATTCCTTATTTTAGGCGTGAAATAGGGATTCGTTGTAACGTAATTGTACTCGTAAGGGCTGCGTAGGGCCCACGGACACTGTAAATTTAATTTGCTTTATGTTTTCTCCTGGGCGGGGGGCGCGTGAAAAGGTGTTGTTGTATCCGACGAATTATACAGGGTTTTATCCCTACTAATATTATAAATGTGAAAGTAACTCTGTCTGTCTGTTACGCTTTCCCGCAAAAACTACTGAACGGATTTGGCTGAAATTTGGTAGGTAGACAGATTAGGACCTGGGTTAAGACATAGGCTACTTTTTACCACGCTCGCGAGCCGCTTGCGGCTCGCGCACTGCGCACCCTCGAAAAGTCATAGAAATGTGGTCCACGCGGGTGAAGCCGCGGGAATCAGCTAGTGTAAAATAAAGCATATTTTTAAGAGAAGATTCTATTCATAAAACTAAACAACTTTTGTTTTACAACTTTGCTGAAATCCTATTTTTTTTTTGACTGTACAAATCGATCAGCTGGTTCATGATCATCATCATCATATCAGCCGACGGACGTCCACTGCTGGACAAAGGCCTCCCCCAAGGATTTCCATGACGACCGGTTCTGCGCTGCCCGCATCTAGCGGCTTCCCGCGACCTTTACCAGGTCATCGGTCTACCGCGTGGGAAGCCTACCTACGCTACGTTTTCCGGTGCGCGGGTGCCACTCGAGATTTTTACTACCCCAACGGCCATCTGTTCTACGAGCTATGTGCGATCTTCTATATAAGATATTCAACGATCAGCTGGTTATTTAACTTTTTAAAGGAAAACAAAGTTTTAAAACAAAAGTTCATGTTTCACGAGAAAAAAAATGTGATGCCTGAAAAATATGATCTATTTTAACTGACATTCTGTTTTTCCTTGTGGAACGTAGAAATGGAATAAATATAAGGTGTAGGTTTTACAACTTCTAAGTAACTAGCGTTGAATAGTTTTTTTAAATAAGATAAAACTTGATTGAGAGAAATAAGCAGGTGTTTTTTTTGTAATTTGTTTTCAAAGTTTGGATAGAAAAACCGGCGCGTGACGTGGTTCATTGGGTTCGGGATACGTGACGTGTTACCAAACAGCACAGAAAAACCCTTTAAAACATGTTTCGTGACGTTTCTTGTATGATGGCCATCGATATAATAATATGTACATAAGGGCTACATATACTCTCCGATTGCTTTAACGGTGAAGGAGAACATCGTGAGGAAACCTGCTCACACCTGCGAAGAAACTCGAAGGTTGTGTGTGAAGTCGACCAACACGCACTGGGCCCGCGTGGTCGACGAAGGCCCGATCGCCCTAATTCAGGGTAGGCTTGAGCCCCTCGTTGGGGACGTATATGAGCTGATATAACATAAGGGCCTAATTTTTTTTGTTTTGTTTTTCTTTACTACGTTACTAACGGCCATGGTAACACATGTTCTGTAAAATTTCAATAGGCTAACAGTTTAAAAGATACGGACGGACGGACAGCGTTCGCTTAGTAATAGTAGGGTCCCGTTACTTTTGGTACGGAACCCTAAAAATATCATAGACAGGATCAGACGGTGCAACCGGACAAATGGTTAATTTAAAATCTGTATTTGAAAACTGACTTGAAGAGCTTAAGTTTGTATAGGTACTAACTTTATAAATTCCTGAATCCGGATCTGTTCCCTAATTCAAGGAAATTTCAAATAAATTCAAAATGTGTATTCAAAAAATTATGGCTGACTCTCGCGTTATACTCGTGACCGGGTACTGTCCGTGTTAACTGGCCTACACTTGTCAAAGGCGTTTATGACATTCAATAATTTTAATGTATAACTTCTCGTGTCATATTGTTTTCATGTTCTAATGACATAATTTGTTTTTTTTATATCAACGATTAGATTTTGACGTTATTAACTATTGTTGTTTATTTATTGATTGTTTACAAATAAAATTATGTAATCACTATTTAATGACTATCAGAAAAAGTGTAATTTGCACCTATTTTTAATAAATATCTTGACTCTTGAATAGGTGCATTATAGTACACTCTTTCTGATAGCCATAAAATAGTGATTACATTACATTGTCGAAGATTGTAAAAAAATAAAAATTAAACCAAAAAACCAATAAAGTGCAAGGCAGAACCGCGCACAAAGGGTTCCCTACTATTATATTAGATAGCGCTAGTTTCTTCACGTTTAGTTTCTAAGAAAACACGTTTTTTTTGTGTGAAGACTTTCACTTTTTCGTTGTTATAGCGGCAACAGAAATACATCATCTGTGAAAATTTCAGCTGTCACGGTTCATGAAATACAGCCTGATGGTGACAGACGGACGTCTTAGTTATTACTAAGACTCCGCTGTCCGTCCATCCGTCTGTCCTACTGGGTCCCGTTTTTAGGGTTCCGTAGTAGTTTCGTCGTACTAGTTAACAGCTGAAATTTGGCATAGATTTATATATAATATAATAACAACGCGGAGAGAACTATAAAAAAATTTTGGAAAAAAAAACTTTTTAAGGGTACCTCTCATACAAGTAAAGTGGGGATGTTTTTTTTTTCTCGTCCAACCCTTGTGGGGTATCGTTGGTTAGAGCTTAAAAAAAAAGATTGTGAGTCTTCTAAGACCATTTTATAATTCAAGGTTCCCTTTTTAAAAAAAATAGGCTTATTTGAAAATTTGAAAATTAGATAATATGGACTCGATAATGGCAACTACGGAACTCTTCATTGCGCACTTGGCCCGTTTTGTTTTTACCCTATGGGTACGAAACTCTAAAAAATTAAAGTTTCATTGTTTAGTCACAGATTACTAATTAGTTACTACGTAACAGATACTTCACTCAGTAGTAAATTATGTTTATCTCTTCTTTTGCTTGATTTGCACCCATCTACAGCACATAAGGCACCAGACGGCATCGTAGGTACGCGTACGAACGAACAAAACGATTTAAATTAAACTACGTGCGTGCGCTTCGTTTGTGAAAACCGCACTGAATTGGGTCCGCAAACGGCCCGAGAACGCTGGGCCGGGCGGTAGGTAATTATAGCGCGCAAGTACATGGAGTGAAGGAGGCCTGGTTTAGTGTATACATAATACATATCGTTATCGTTATCGTTGTGATCAATTTACTTCCCTGTGAAGCCTGCATCCCGACAGTTATTTTTAAACAGACAAATATATACTTACTTACTTACTTACAAAGCGGTCATATCTTCACGTCCCAAATACCGCAGTGTCTTAAGACCAAGCTCTTCGACCAATGTGTGTCGCCAGTGATGACATACGGAACTGAGACATGGTTGCTTACTATGGGCCTATCTGCGTGACCGAATCAGAAACGAGGAGATCCATAGTAACCGACATAGCTCTCAGAATTGCTAAACTTAAGTGGCAGTGGGCGGGGCACATAGCTCGTAGAACTAATGGCCGTTAGGGCAGTAAAGTTCTCGAGTGGCGACCGCGCACCGGAAAACGTAGTGTAGGCAGGTCTCCCACTCGGTGGACCGATGACCTGGTGAAGGTCGCGGGAAGCGCAGAACCGGTCGTCGTAGAAATCCTTGGGGGAGGCCTATGTCCAGCAGTGGACGTCCTTCGGTTGATATGATGAAAGCGGTCATAATACGAGTTTCTCATTCATAAGTAAGTGTAGGTAGGTGTCTAGAGTTACAGGACTTATTATTGTTAGGAGTTAATATTGTGAGTTCTCAGATTTATGTCGTCATCATCATAATCATCATATTAGCCGGAAGACGTCCACTGCTAAACAAGTTCTGCGCTGTCCGCATCCAGCGGCTTCTCGCAACCTTCACCAGTTTGTCAGTCCACCGTGTGGTAAGGCCTGTTTACGCTAAGTCTTCCGGTGTGCGGTCGCCACTCGAGAAATTTACTGCGCCATCTGTTCTACAAGCTATGAGACGTTTTTACAGTGTACTCAGTTCATATAGCTCTGGATGGCACCTCTGCTACGTCGGCTGAAGATGTAGTAACAATTCTTATTTTTTAAAATTTACAATTGGTAAGCCCTTGGCATCATCTCACCTGATGGTAAGTGATGATGATGCCGAAGATGAAAGCGGGTTTACCTAGATTCTCCAACGCAATGGGGGGCTGGCTATCTTATCTTTAAGCCGTAATGCTGTTAACATTGATGTTTGGCTGCAAGGCTTAGACAAGATGGTGGTAGCTAGTCAGGAGGGCTTTGAAAATGCCCTTCCATCAGCCAAGTCCAGTCTTACAAGGTTAGACTTCGCCAGGAATTTAATGGAGGACGGCGCTAAACATCAGGAATCTAGAGCCCCCATACTGTGCCCCCCGTCTCTTATCGTAAGCGTCACCTGCGGCCACGTGTAACTAATTTCAATTTACACTACCTACGGACGACTGCAATGTGACCTTCACACACATATTCGAATCCGATATGTAGGTTTCCTTACGATGTTTACCAATCTCTACGTTAAAAACAAGAACACCTGCTTACATTCCCAATTTCACACTCGATCTGAGCCTTACTTCTTATAGGGGGAGAGGAAGGCCTGAACTGCAACGGTTCAGTAAGTGTGATAAGGAGAGATTTTGAAAGTTGGGAGATAACTGAAGAGGACATCCAGAATAGGGCAAAGTGAATAAAGAAGAGCAGGTATGCAGACCCCGTCTAGGTTGCCAGGAAGAAGTAGAAGAAGTACAACTTATTTGAACAGTGAACATCTTCCAGCTGAGAATATTATGTAATGACAAATTGTATTGTTCTTTATGTGCTAAAAAGAAAAATTTACAACTACTAAGTAGTTACTTGCAATGACGGTAAGTAGGTAAGTAGCCCTGCGCACACGCATGGCCACGCTGCCTCGCCAACGAGACTTTTTCACACTAATATCAATGCGAAAGTGTACTTATGTTTGTTTGTGAAATATAACGAAATTAAAGGTAGTATCTAATAAAATTCAATTCCATGGATTTATGAAAATGGACTGTATTTTTAGGTTTAACACATTTTGATTATAGCAAGGCAGTTGTAAAACAGATGTCTCTGTTTTTTCCTTTACGTGTAAGGAGTCAAGAAAATAACCACACTTTTGCCCTTTTTCAATGTTTTACGTTGTTATTTCTCAATTTAAAAACCAAAATTTAGCAGATTCTCTGTAGTACTTAAAAAGAAATATCTCCATAAAAAACTATGTGCAAATTTAGAAATTTTAATAATAAACAATTGGTTTTAGACTTTTTTTTTTGACGTTTTAGACCTGTTTTTGGGATTTTTATGATCTAGTAAAGTGCATAATATCGTGTAACATATTAGCACATTCCTTAAACAATATCCTTAAGTATATCCAGTATTTTTTGCAAGACCGATATTTAGTAGTAGTTACCCTAAAACTTTGATCTAGCAAAACGGTTTCTCCGCTTCTTCACCGGTGCCTCGCCTTAAGAATTGGCCTGTGTTGTGGCTAATGAAAGTAGGTACTACTAGGGCATTCAATCCCGCATTTTTTGTGATCTCGTTAATTGCAGGATCGATGATTTTCAATCCCGCGGGATCTCGGTAATTATGCCACACTAAGACTTTTACGCGTGTCTGGATAGTAAACCTTGATTTTTTTTTGTTTCCGCTAGTTGGACACGTTCAGATTTTTTTACAAAACTGTACTTAGTCATGGTTTAATGTCGCTACATGTTTTCGTTGATTGATTTATGATTACCATAGAAACTGCCTCAATTATTCTCCGATCAAAGTTATGTAAACGTTATTTACTTTTTTTCTACCTTACATAAAATTTCAAATAAAATAAATTATGTTAAATGAGTCCCAAACTTTTAGACATTAAAATAGACTATTTTTATTAAAATTTTTAGGGTTCCGAATACCCAACGGGTTTCCAACGGGACCCAATTACTAAGCCTCCGCTGTCTGTCTGTCCGTCTGCCAGCGGACTGTATTTCATGAACCGATAGGTACACAGTCAAATTTCACTGAATGTGTATTTCCGTTGCCACTATAACAACAAATACTAAAAATAAAAAAAAAAATAAAAAAATAAGCGGGGTCTCAACCTGTTTCTTTATAGGTCTTTAGAATGATTAATTGGAAAATAAAAGTCAAGTTATCTTTTTATCTCATATTTATTTGAAATATTATTCTCCTTATTCTTAAAAAAAAGATTTTAGCTAGATAAATTTATACTTGTATTTTAATATCTCAAAGATTGTCAACTTTATTGCGGGACATATTATTGTATGAAAATCAAATAATATAAAGATTATAGATACGCATAGATTTAGCAAATTATGAATATTATCAGAGTCAAACAATGCATGATTCAAACAAAAATCCCCGGCCGATGCCAGGCTACTAAATCCGACGATCTTTGGTGGATGTAGCGTGGGCAAACTTCTAACACGACTAAACTGAGACATGGTCGCTTACTATGAGCCTCATAAGAAGGCTCAAGGTCACCCAAAGGGCGATGGAGCCAGCTATGCCCGCGTTTCCTAACACAAGTGGATCAGAAGGAGGAGATCCGTAGGAGTACCAAGGGAACCGACATAGCTCTTCGAATTGCTGAACTGAAGTGGCAGTGGGCAGGGCACATAGCTAGTAGAGCAGATGGCCGACGGGGCAGTAAAGTTCTCGAGTGGCGACCGAGCACAAGACCGATGACTTGGTGGAGGTCGCAGGAGGCCGCTGGATGCACAGGACCAATCATCATGGAAATCCTTGGGGGAATCTTGTCCAGCATTGGACGTCTTTCGGCTCATATAATATGCTTAACTGTAGTTTTTAAAAGAATACAAGTAGAATTCCAACCCTTGTCCAGTTGCCAAAAAAGTAAGCTATTTCAAGTTTCACTCTCTGCACACGCGCTGAAGTCCAAGCGTGTCCAGATGACGAGTTAACAAATGGTACTTATTTTGAGTTTCGCCAAGTGGACCCGCTCGTGGCCAATCTCTCGTGTCGAGTTGGTGACTAGTCCTTACAACAAAGTTCCCGAGGGATATGAAACAATCTCCAGTCCACACACAGCTTATTCCCCCCCTTGAATCATACTTATTATAAAGGCGAAAGATTGTGAGAGTGTATATTTGTTACTTCTTCACGCAAAAAATGACTTGGCTGATTTGGTAGGTAAACAGATTAGGACCTAGATCAACACATAGGCTACTTATTTCCACGCTCGTGAGCCGCTTGTGGCTCGCGCACTGCGCACCCTCGATAAGTCATACAAACGTTGTCCACGCGGGTGAAGCCGCGGGAAACAGCTAGTACAGTCATAAAAACTGCCCACGCGAGCGAAACCGCGAGCAAAAGCTAGTATTGAATAATCTTGACTCTCGGCAATAGAATCTCGGGGCAATGACCCGTCGCTCGCTTAGTACCGTTGACCAACAAGACGCTGACTCGCTTTGTCTGCACTCAGCATTTTGTCGCCAGTGTCACCAGGTTGATGTGGGTATTAATGTATTCTTCTTCTTCTTTGCGTGTCGATGACAAATTAAATCATTCATTCATTATGATTAATGTATTCGTACAGTAAGGTCGGTAAGAGACAAGGTTCAAATGTATTCGTACAGTAAGGTCGGCAAGAGACAAGGTTCAAATGTATTCGTACAGTAAGGTCGGTAAGAGACAAGGTTCAAATGAAAGTAACACACTTTTTAGGGCTCCGTACATCCAACGGGACCCTATAACTAAGCTTCCGCTGTCTGACCGTCTCTGTCAGCGGGCTGTGTTTCATGAACCGATATGTACACAGTTGAAATTTCACAGAATGTGTATTTCCGTTGCCACTATAACAACAAATACTAAAAAAAAAATTCGAGCGAGACCTACAGTACTCGCATATGATGTGTAACATGTGACAAAATACTTTATAAAAGGACGGCAAAGATACGGCAGACTAGGCTGTATGGTCATAGATACCTTTGCCTTTTCCGCGCTTTTAAAGCCTGAAAAAAGGACGGCAAAGATACGGCAGACTAGGCTGTATGGTCATAGATACCTTTGCCTTTTCCGCGCTTTTAAAGCTTGAAAAAAGGACGGCAAAGATACGGCAGACTAGGCTGTATGGTCATAGATACCTTTGCCTTTTCCGCGCTTTTAAAGCCTGAAAAACGCGACTTCCTGTTACACATGGGACACATTTCCGTCCCATTTCACGAAGTCACTCCCACAAATTGCAGGAAAGCGAGAGCAAAGATGTTCCACATCAATAAAAATAAATAAAGGGGCGTCTCAACCTGTTTCTTTATAGGTCTTTAAAAGCATTTTTTAATTTATCTGTATTGCAGGCCCGGACTGGGACCCGAAACCGGCCCGGGCATTTTAAAGACGGTCGGCCCTTTACCCTCAAGAGAAAGGAAAATTACCTTCTAATGAAAATTTCCAATATATATTTTCAATTTTAACAATTAAAGACTTCCGAAGAGGCTCACTACTCTCGGCTACTTTATCAATAATGTCGTCGCTATCCAAGTTCATGAATCTTTTTTTACCGTCATTAACATAAATTATTATTTAAATTATCAGAAGATAAGGTACTATTCATGCGATTTTTGATAATTTTTAGGGTAGAAAAGGATCTTTCACGTACGTGTAGGCGTTGGTCAAAAGATTGTATCTATGCAAAATTTTAAAGCAGCAAATGGCACAATTTTTACATGCACGGCGTGTCATACATGGTACAAATCTTTCTTCATCATGGTTTTCTATTTGTAAAGGCATTTCACCGTTGACTTCTTGACCTTCTTCACTTTTATTCTCTTCTATGAATATTTTATAATCTCCTTATTCAGTGGTTTTAAGTTTATCCCAATGCAATGCCAAATTATCCGAAAACTTCCACCTGTAGCTGTCTTATCAAATTTCAATAAATTACTACTTAACTCATCTAGTTCACCGGATTAAAGTTTATTATTACGTATTTCGGGGAAACGTTTTAGATCTAGACACGAGAAATCAGCGTACAGTTTTCCATTTGTAAGAAAACGGCAAACCATGCTTTGCGTAACTGTGTCAAAAATAACGTTATGAACATTGACCTTGTATGCATGTATTTTATATCCAAGTATTCAATTACCCCTAGAACACAGCCTCCTGATTCCCTTAATATAACAGCTCACTGCTCTATCTGTTGTAATGTCTCTTCATGTAGCTGCCCTAAACTAAAAACGGTCTATAATATAAAATATCTGGGTGTTATCTTCTATATAAAAATAAGTCGGGTTTTCCTTCCTGACGCTATAACTCCAGAACGGCTCGACCGATTTGGCTAATTCTTTTTTTGTCGAGTTCGTTATTGTCAGGAGAAGGTTCTTATGTAGGGTAGGGTAGGGTAGAGTAGGGTAGGGTAGGCTAGGGTAGGGTAGGGTAGTGTAGTGTAGTGTAGGGTAGGATAGTGTAGGGTAGGGTAGTGTAGGGTAGGGTAGGGTAGTGTAGGGTAGGGTAGGGTAGGGTAGGGTAGTGTAGGGTAGGGTAGTGTATTGTAGGGTAGTGTAGTGTAGGGTAGTGTAGGGTAGGGTAGTGTAGTGTAGTGTATGTAGGGTATGGTAGGGTAATGTAGGGTAGGGTAGGGTAGTGTAGGGTAGGGTAGTGTAGTGTAGGGTAGAGTAGTGTAGGGTAGTGTAGGGTAGGGCAGTGTAATGTAATGTAAGGCGATACGTAGTTCGTCGGGACAGCTAGTCCTCAATAATTATATCACTTTCAAACCACATATTAACAAACATACGCAAAGAGTTAGAAAACTCACGCCTCTATTCAGAAATATTCGATCGGTAGCTGATAGTAAAATAGTTAAAATGTTGTACAACGCTCTCTGCAGATCAATCTTGAGCTATTACATCTCTTCATGGGGAGGTGTTTACAAAGCCAATCTATTATAGATTAAAAGAGCCTAAAGATTTATCCTTAAAGTTGCTAAATTTTAAAAATAATTATTATCCCACTGACATCCAGTGCCAAGTACTCACGGTTAGACGATTGTTCATCTATAAAGTAATCTTATCTAGACATAATTCTATTGCATTTAATCTTGACCAACTTGAAACTAGAGGAGTAGACATGATCTTTAGACTGCAATACTTTAGGACCACCCTAGCTCAACAACATTTGTATTTTCTAGAAAACTATTTGTCTATCAAAATATCTAAAATCATGAAAATTTGTGACCTAAGTTCTTACAGATGTAAAACTACTATCACTGCTGACTCTTGACTACTCTGAAATGGAAAAAAAATCCAAATATAATCATATATGTTTTTTCTCACACTTACTCACACACACAAACAAACTGACGCACACACACACACACACACACATACTCACGCAAGCGCAGCTTAACCTTCTAATATATTTTTTTTTATTCTGTTTATTTTTTTACTCCTACTTCACTTTTCATGTTTTGTTCTTGTATACCGAGGGGGGGGGGGGGCAGGTGACCATACTAAAAGATTTACATCTTACTTTAGGCGCCAGTCTCTCACCAACATATTTTTGTATTTAATTTTTTTTTCTTTTCATTCATATCAGCTCATAAATGTCCCCACCGAGGGGGTCGAGCCTGCCCTGAATTAGGGCGATAGGGCCTTAGTAGACCACGCGGGCCCAGTGCGGGTTGGTCGACTTCACACACAACCTGCGAGGCGTGAGTGTAAAAATATCGTGTCCTCACGATGTTTTCCTACACCGTAAAAGCGTCGGATAAGCGTACATATGAAATCTAAATTTGAAATCACATTGGTACGTGGCAGGTTCGAACTACGACCTCCCGGACAGAAGGCGGCGGCCCTAGCCATTACGCCACCGACGCTTTTATTTACCATACTTTGTAAATATGTTTGTGGAAAGAAAATCAAAATAAATAAATAATTACTAGAGATAGAGCCCAACGAGATAACGTAAATTGAATTGGGTCCTCGACTTGACGATAGAGGACGTTATTCTCATCAATGATTTTTTTATATAGCAAAATAAAGTCGACCGCCAATTGACCACACCGGCCCATTGGGCATCCGGCCCATCGGGCATTTGCCCGATTTGCCCATATGGCCAATCCGGGCCTGCTGTATTGTAAAAACGGTAATACATACAAGCGTGGAACTTATTATTATTACTATTGGGTGGGACGCCTGCGGGGTACAGGCTGGTGTTCAGGTCTCTATGTGGACTCACTACACCCTATTCCCATGGTGGTACGATGGTTACTGTGACCCCGGTGGCGTCCCCCCCTCAAACCTTGAGCTCTTTCTACAGTACTCCGTTATGTGACTGATTTCCAGGTCGCATAGTTCCTCTTCCCTGATCCTTTCGGCGCCAAACGTCTCCCACCTTAGCCTACTGTAGAGTACACACGTGAAACTTGGTGTGATTATTTTGTAGTAAAACAACAAATAATACAAATTGGCTAAGTGTGAGTTGTACGCTAAGGAGGCCAAACGGAATGACAAAAAAAAGTTGATGTATTTTATTTGTAATGTGAATAGGTATCATTGTCCTTATGCTAAGAGTATGTAGTTTTTATTTTTATTAAGTTCGGACTTCTTAACGCAAGTACAACTCACACTTGTCCAGTTTTAATAATTTGTTGTTTTACCTTAGTATTAGTTTTACCTTAGTATTAGTTTTACCTTAGTTTTACCTTAGTGTTAGTACTGTAATTACAGTAAGTTTCATTCTTGTATGTATTACCGTTTTTACGATGGAGTTAAATCAAAAATACCTCTATAATACCTATTAAAAACTGTTTGTTTTGTAAGGTGACCCTCCTGAAATTAACTTTTTAAAATTTTTTGAATTCGTTTTATATCGGCAATAGAAATACACATTCTGTAAAAAAAATCAAGTTCCTTCCTATTATGGTTCATGAAATATAGCCCGATGACACACGGACAGACGGACAGACAGCTGAGGCTTAGTAATAGGGTCCCGTTGGTCACCCGTTGGGTGAACGGAACCCTAAAAATCACTTTACCAAGTTTTGTATGGTACATTTAAGTGCTTCAAGTATTTCGAGAGCGGAAACCATCAAAAGTAGGTTTTGTAAAAAAAAAACAAAGCTATTTTTGTTATCTTATCTTAGCTTATCTTATCTTATCTTACATATCGAATAAAAAACTATTAAAACTAAGAGTTCCCCGAAAAAAAACCAGGTCACTAAAATAAAAACCTTACATATAAAAATTTCTTGATCTCTGTGTAGCATTAAATAATATACCAGACAAGTCAAAAGACGAAGTTGGTACTTGTGTAATACTTATATTTCTTACTAATATAATAAACACGTAAGTATGGATGTTTGTTTATTTGTTTGTTTCACTTTCACGCCTAGATTTTGCTGAAATTTAGCTTGAAGTAATGAAAGAGGTTAAAATAACAGGCTACTTTTAATCCCAAAAAAAAACCGGTCAAGTGAGAGTTGGACTCGCGGTATGAGGGCTCCGTACCACCGCACCTCTCCACACAACTATGACAATGATACCTATTCACATGACAAACAAAAGACACAAACGTGGGCAACGGAAAAATACTACAAGCGCTATCTAGTGGTGTTTTAGTGAACTATTTTCCATAAGTGACCGTATTATATTGAGTTTACCACTTTATTTTCAATTGATAGAATTCTCATAGGTTTTCCTGTAATTTTCAAGCAACTATATGTTGTATTTTTTTCAAAATTTAAGCTCAGTAGTTTTGAAGATCAGAGGGGGGGGGGGTATGGTAAATTTTTGTCTTCTTTCATGAATAAAATCAAAACTATTTATTTACCAATAATAAAAAAACATATTTGAGGTCCTCACAACAAGCCCTTTCATTTAATATATATGACACAGTAAGGTTTGCAAAACTTTTTTTTGAATTCCCTTATTGTCCCCCCCGAAAATGACCCGTATTAAAAAAAAAAAATATTTACTTTGCACATCTGTGTTTGGTTCATAGGATTACACCATGCTATCAAATTTCACCTGATTTGGTGCAGTAGAAATCGGCTGTGACAGACGGACGGACAGACAGACAGGGACACGAGTGATAATATAAGGGTTACGTTTTTTTATGGAACGGAACACTAAATCCCTACTAATATTATAAATGTGAAAGTAACTCTGTCTGTTGTTACGCTTTCCCGCAAAAACTACTGAACGGATTTGGCTGAAATTCGGTAGGTAGACAGATTAGGACCTGGGTTAAGACATAGGCTACTTTTTACCACGCTCGCGAGCCGCTTGCGGCTCGCGCACTGCGCACCCTCGAAAAGTCATAGAAATGTGGTCCACGCGGGTGAAGCCGCGGGAATCAGCTAGTACTGTATAAATCCCAAAGGATCTAGAAAATACTGAATTAGTGTAGTGCACCCTCCACTACAGACACAAAAACTTAACACGCGGGCGAAGCCGCGGTCTATAGCTATACCTACTATAATATTATGAATGTGGAAGTTTGTATGTATAGATATTTGTTACTTTTCCACGCAAAAACTACTGAACGTATTTGTATGAAATTTGGTAGGTAGACAGATTAGGACCTGGATTAACACATAGGCTACTTTTTTCACGCTGCGGCTCGCGCACTGCGCACCCTTGAAAAGTCATAGAAACGTTGTCCACGCGGGTGAAGCCGCGGGAAACAGCTAGTATTTAATAAAACGAGGGTAGCAGCCGCAGACGCGGGCGGTCGGCGTGAGATAAAACAATTTTCCCCTCGATGGGGCGGGCAGGCCGGCGGCGGCGGCGGTGCGGCGGCGGCAGGTAATGCCTATTTATTTTGGGAAAATCTCATTTAATATTGGGCGAAGCATAATGAAATATTGGAAAAAAAATGTGCTTTCGATATAAAATAAATAAACTGTAGGTATAGGGATAGGAATTTTCAGTAAAAATTAATCTCCTTTGATGTTGGTATAAATGTATTTGCGAAGGTACTTAGATGATTTAGAAATGTTGAGAGATCTTGTTGCTCGTCCGTTCCAAAGAAATCAAGCGTTATAACAACACTAGCCGTCCGCCGTGATTTTCCTGTGGGAATAAGACGTTTTCCCGGGGTTAAGAGTAAGTAGCTTATGTTCTATTCCAGGACCTAGCTAATCTGTAGTAGAGCCAAGCCCCTAGAGCTGAGCTCCGATTTCTGCTGCGCATCATAGCCCACGAGGCATGTCCCAAGTCCAAAGTATATAGCTGTAAGTGATCTTGACTTTACCACATTATTAACTATAAATTAATTTAAATAATTGATTAATTTAAATAATTGTCTATTTTTTTCGCAAAAATACGGCTTACACAAAAAACATGGATCGACTGATATCTAAAATAGGTTCGAAGCCTGTCTATCGCAACAGCACCCCCATAATGTTAGTACTTTAATAGCCTGTGTTGCGTTTTAGTTATGTATGTTTGCAGATATATATATTTATGTGTGTGTGTGTATATATGCATATGTGTGTGATGTAGAAAGCGAGATAAGCATTATATGTGTTATAACAATAAATCACACTAATATTATAAAGGCGAAAGTTTGTGAGTGTATATGTTTGTTACTTCTTCACGCAAAAACTACTGAACGGATCTGGCTTAAATTTGGTAGGTAGACAGATTAGGAACTGGATTAACACATAGGCTACTTTTTTCACGCTCGTGAGCCGCTTGCGGCTCGCGCACTGCGCACCATAGAAAAGTCATAGAAACGTTGTCCACGCGGGTGAAGCCGCGGGAAACAGCTAGTAACTAATAACTCTGACTATAAGCCCTACCAACTATAAGACTCTACAAAACTCTACATCTTAGTAAAAGGTATGACTTGGCCGTTTAATGTTCGTGGAACTATTGCGGCACATGACATTTAAGTCCTTAGGGAATAATTTGTGCGACAATCATGAAAAGGCCATTTCACCTGTTTGTATGCATGTTTACTTGTATGTATGTTTGCATGTTTGTAACCAACTTCTTTGCACTCGGTTTTGAACCACTTTAAGTGAACAGATTTAATTCAAACTGTCTATTTATCAAGAATCAGTGACAATACAATAATTTCATAGGTTTATCTCGTTATCCTGAACTAAAAATTTAAAAATAAATATAGTTTAAAAGAACTTAAAAACACGTTTTTAAAAGTACATCGAACTAAAAAGTGAATAACAATTCTTATTACAATAATGAACAAAAAAAAGCGTGAGTTGTTCGTTATACGAAAAATATGGCACAAAGCGCCCCACGCTTTTTTCACAATAATACTAGTACTAGTATTTTTCATTCTTTATTGTTTTCAGCTTATATTAAGACTAATTTTTCACTTTTTAGTTCGATGTGCCTTAAAAGCGTGTTTTTTAGTTTTTTTATTTTTTTTTAGTTTGTAGTGTAAAGGCTTACAGGTAGACTTATTTTTATAAATGTGGTAAAGTCAAGAGCTCTTAATCCTGAAGTAAAACACAAGTAATTAAAATGGCTAAGTGTGAGTCGTACTCGCGTTAAGGAGTCCGAACTGAATAAAAAGAAACTTTTCTGTCACTCGCGTTGATGTTTTTTGTTTGTAATGTGAATAGGTATGATATATAGTCATAGTTGTGTGAAGAGGTGTGGTGTTAGGGAAACCACTGACTTGTCAAAGGCGTTCATGACATTCAATGATTTTAATGTATAACCTCTCTTGTCATATTGTTTTCATGTTCTAATGACATAATTTGTTTTTTCAATACAGTTTCTTGAAAAGTGGTCCTTTATGCCACTCAAGTGTGCGCAAAATTGATTTTACCGCACACGTGCTTTTACTTTACCACTTTTTTTTAATTTCTAGCTCGGAGGAACAAGACATTTCTAGCAAATAAAAAAATATAATAACCAAACATACAGAATCTTCTTCAAGACTTTTGAAAGGAGAATTTGAAAAGAGATAGGTAGTTCCTCCGTGAGGTTACTACATAACGCTAGCTGCTTAGATTTTCTTTGGGTTATATCTTTGTGAAGAAATGAGAAAAAATATGAATGAAGTGGAACCGGTTACATCAAGGAATAGGTCATCTTTTACAAGAGGTTAAGTATCTAAAGCCTTACTGTAGTCTATGGCGTAGTTTTTTGGCGGGATTTGTGGTAGACGCATTCGTAGTTTTATTTTGTTGTTTTGTCATTGTTTTCTGCTAGGATATTGTTCAAGAAGTAGTGCATTTTGGAGAAAATCGTCTAGTGCACGTGAGAAATGTGGAGAACAAGAAAATAAAACGAAGGAGGAAGTGATAACCCAACTTGCTCTGGGTGCAGTTTTATAAACGCCCTACAATTTTCAGTTCCACCGCAGAATGTAGCTGCTGCAAATGCTGTCAAGAACTTCAGAGAAGATTCGTAATGCACCGGCACTAGCATTACAAATCTAAAAACTAAAGGAAGCTTAAATACGTCAGACTTGGCTGTATGGTCTTAGTCACCTTTGCCCTTTCCGCGCTTTTGAAAGCCGGAGAGAATAAAAAAAAAAACTAAAATATGGCGCAATTTTCGTAAAACTGAATTGAGATGTGGACTTTTTGGTGGGAATTTGTAGCAGTTCTTTTATTATCCGAAAAATTACATTTAGTGGTTTTTGATGTAAAATATTGATAGTGTATTTATCAGCGAAGTATCATTTATGTGTTTCTTGTGTAGGATAATGAAATAAAAGTGTGTATACTGTGTTTCGAGTTCCCACAAGAAGTCCGAGCAAGCTTTAGCAAAAGTGCTATCATTTTGCTAGAGTATGTAGGTTAGGTTAGTTTATAGACAATGTTATGATGTGAACGTGAAGAAACAGTGATCTTGAAGACTGAAAAGTTACTGAACACTTAGAAAGATTGACAGGAGAAAAATGTGATATTGAAAACAAAAAAAAATGGACTGGACATCTGGATTTGACCAATATAATGAGCTTTTGACCACGTAATCTGAAAAATGTACTGAAAATTACTGAAGACGTGAATTCTACAAATTTATACTACTGAAAAACATATACTGAAGACTAGGCGGTATGGCCAATGAGCCTTAGCCTGCCCTAAGAGGGCGAAGGAAAAATAAATAAATTAATTGAGATGTTTTAGTTGCGAAAACTAATTAAATTATGAATAGTTAATTATTTATGTAATAAAAAATATACTTATGTGTATGTATAAGAAAAAACAAAGTGAAATTACTCCCCGGACATTTAAAATAAGCCACAAGTCGTGTAAAATGAACTATGGTTGCTGAAACCTTGATAGGTAGGTATGTACCTACCCATGTATTTTGTTTTTCTGTTACGGTCGTTTTTTATATTATCTATTTTCTCACAACTGTATTGAAAAACTTCGTATGTGCATGGGTGTGAAAGGAAATAACAAACTCTTGACGATAGTAAACCCTCGCCTGCGGCTCGGGCTCACAAACGTCACTCGTTTGTTATTGACCTTTTTATAACCCTTGTACGAGTATCAAAAATAACTATTTTTATATCAACGATTGGATTTTGACGTTATTAACTAATTATTGTTTATTTCTTGATTTTTTACAAATGGTTAAATTCAAATAAGTAATCACTATTTTATGACTATCAGAAAGAGTATAATTTGCACCTATTTTGAATAAATATCTTGAATCTTGAACCACGGAGCGCATGCCCGACTCGCACTTCACCGGTTTTTTTCCTTTTTGACAATATCTTTCATAATTATGAGTATTGCGTATATTAAAGCGTCAAATATGATTCAAAAACATAAGTAAAATTTAATTTAATGTCTTTAATAATAGAGTTCAATTTTCTTTTCACGTTCTTAATAGTTTGCTGGAAATTATTAATGGAGTTTTAATTGCAAAACAACGAACGTTATACGACAGCTCCTCAAGTATATTTAGAATTAAATCCATTTTATATAGAGTGTGTTTTCCTTTGTGACTGATGTACAGTTACCTAATACATTTTTCTAGAATTTTCTCGCTGTTGCTCACTTAATAAAGCAGTAATAAGAAACATAGTGTATGCAGATACAGTAAGTTCACAATTTATAACGCGTTTCATATTTTATTGAAAATCAGTTAACGGTACACGCCAACACTAATATACAATATATGTTTAAGAAACAAAGGCTATTTCCCTAAATTCTATAAGAATATAAACATACAAAATTATACATGTATTAAGTGTTTTTTGCCTGAAATAAAAATTAATTCATTATTATTAAGGCTCAAGGTCACCCAAAGGGCAATGGAGCGTGCTATGCTCGGAGTTTCTCTGCGTGATCGAATCAGAAACGAGGAGATCCGTAGGAGAACCAAAGTAACCGACATAGCTCTCAAAATTGTTAAACTTAAGCTGCAGTGGGCGGGGTACATTGCTCGTAGAACAGATGGCCATTGGGGCAGTAAAGTTCTCGAGCTGCGACCAAGCACAGGAAAACTTAAAAGCGTCGGTGGCTCAACCGGTAACGACTCGGTCCATCTAACCAGAGGTACCGGGTTCAAATCTGGACGGCCAATGTACCGATGAGTTTTTCAAAAACTTACGTACATACTTACCGATTGCTTTAACGGTGAAGGAAAACATCGTGAGGAAACCTTCACACGCCTGCGAAGAAACTCGAAGGTTGTGTGTGAAGTCGACCAACCCGCACTGGGCCCGCGTGGTCGACCAAGGCCTAGTCGCCCTGATTCAGGGTAGGCTCGAGCCCCACGGTGGGGACGTATATGAGCTGTAATGATGATGACAGGAAAACTTAGTGTAGGCAGGCCTCCCACTCGGTGAACCGATGACCTGGTGAAGGTCGCGGAAAACTGCAGGACGCGGGCAGCGCAGAACCGGTCGTCGTGGAAATCCTTGGGGGAGGCCTATGTCCATCTGTGGACGTCCTTCGGCTGATATGATGATACAATAGCTTTAGCTCGGAGCTTCGCCCGCGTGGACAGCGCTATGGCCCGCGCTTCGTTCCCTTTTTTTTTCCTATCCCGTGATAGGAATTTTGAAAAACTGGGTACAATTTTTCACCAGGACATCTGTCCACCGAGTTGGAGGCCTGCCTACACTACGTTTTCCGGTGCGTGGTCGCTACTCAATACATATTTTTACACTATACAAACATTGGCTACATATTATTACCTAACTTACTTATTGGGATCTGTGACAAAAATAAAGGGAACTGGGGATAAAAACCCTCACGGAATTTGCCACATACGATACGTACGATTTAGAGGTTCAGGCCTAAATGGAGTTTGAAGAAAAAAATATTATGGGGTAAATTAGAATAAATATATTTTATGATTTTTTCCTAAAAAGAAGGAACAATAAACAATATGACCAACAATATGAACAATATACAATGGTTGACCGTGTAGACAATTAAAAACAATGACCTAATATATTTAGGGAACTGGGGATAAAAACCCTCACGGAATTTGCCACATACGATACGTACGATTTAGAGGTTCAGGCCTAAATGGAGTTTGAAGAAAAAAATATTATGGGGTAAATTAGAATAAATATATTTTATGATTTTTTCCTAAAAAGAAGGAACAATAAACAATATGACCAACAATATGAACAATATACAATGGTTGACCGTGTAGACAATTAAAAACAATGACCTAATATATTTATGAAGAATTTACGGAAATAAATTTAAGGTTACAATTTTATCTGTATATAAAATGGTTATTTTATAGTATGCCGGCAGGCAACGATCGTCACCGTCCCTTTGGTACTTAAATAAGTTACTAAGTTTAAAATTTCAGTTTGATCTGAATTACCCTATCTTTTTAACAAAATATGTATCAGATACAAAACACTTTTAAAATTTAAAATAAATAACTAATGGTCAGAAACTGGAAACAGGAAATCTTCTAGGTCGGCGGAAAGGTCAGAGAGTCAGAGAGTCGCTCGGGATAAAAGATAAAATAAATTCACTTCCCTTATGGCGAGCAGCTGGGCGGGCAGTAGAAAGGAGTGGCTGGTGATCAGCACTGCTCCATCCCGGGATTAATCCTTTATTGTAAAACTTCGGGGACGTCAACCTCGTAGGGGCTGGATGAAACCCACAGAATAAAATTGTGGGCCTCAATAACGACTTATAAAACAATTTATCAAAAAAAATTAAAATTCGCATCTGTAGACGGGATCACGGTCAACCTTTTGTTTTTCTTGTCAAAAAATAACAACAATTTTCAAATTCAAATACCATAGAGCAACGACATCAAAAAAGAATTTAATTATGAAACGCGACAAAAGAGATCGGCTCGAAACGATAGTTAGCGTTTCAAAATACCCACAAACTCACAAAAAAAAGGCGAGAAGTCAAAAAAATTTTGAAATTTGGACAACCCTATAGACGTTGGACAGCCCTGAAGAAGAAAAAATAAAAACTCTCTAAGTAACTAGTTAACTACAAACGTTTACTTGAAGCTGGTAGAAATTGACATTTATACACGAACGTACACATACAAACGGCAAAAACTCCATCTAAAAGTGAACCAACTTAATAACCCCAATAACACACTAGTGCTAAGGGATCGCTATGCACAGCCTAAAATAGCCAACTAATGCCGAAAGAGCATAACTAAACAACTAATTAAAACTAGATAGTATAAAGAGAGAACGAAGAAGAAAAAAAAACGGAGCACTTCGCACAATAGGCAAATAGGGCTGTCAAGCTTAACACTTCTCGAGGGAAAAACCACACAACTAGTAAAACATTAAAGACCAGTAGGGTTGTCAAAAACTGAAAAAAACTTGCAAAACATTGTCGGTTACCCCAGCGAAAATGTGGACAAAAGCGGTAAAGGCGGATGCGTGAAAAATCCGACTCACGGATAAAATCAACACCGTAAGTCTGAAACGCGATACGCAAGAGTCTAAAGGGACAACTCTACCGAAAAATAGGCCATTTGAGGTAAGACAAGGGCAAGATTAATGAAAGAATTTTGAAAAATGGAAAATTGTTATAAGACCTCAAGAAATCTAAACAATACTGCGGAATACAGAAACGTTGTCACATAAAAGTGAACAGGGTACGCCAAAAATTTAAGGAGTACCTCGCAAAGCAACGCGTAAAAATATTCCAAACAGTAACCCTTAAAGATTTTCCCTTAAAACAACGTTAAATAATCGTGAACTAAAAGTAAGTCTGTCCCGACTTTCGATTGAAAGAAATCTAGAGTCTGGCCATTGACTACTTAAATTAAAAATTCTCTTGGAATCGTAAGGGAATACACAGGCAAAAAGAACTCAACAACACGTAAGCAATTATCCGAAAGAGGTATAATGCCATTAAGCCGGGGAAAAACAACCCGTGTGAAGAGAAGCAAAAAAATACCGTGCATACAAACAAAAAAACATTACGTTTCAAAGAAAACTGCACGATTAAATTAAGTAAGGGGGTCTTGAGGTATTAAAACTTGAACCATATTATCCGGAAAACGGATACACCCACGAACGACAAAAAAACGGGTTCGTTAAGGAAAGATTAAAGGCAGAAAAGGGGATAAAAACATTAGTTCGGGCGCCATAAATATGTGACAAAAATAATGGGAACTGGGGATAAAAACCCTCACGGAATTTGCCACATACGATACGTACGATTTAGAGGTTCAGGCCTAAATGGAGTTTGAAGAAAAAAATATTATGGGGTAAATTAGAATAAATATATTTTATGATTTTTTCCTAAAAAGAAGGAACAATAAACAATATGACCAACAATATGAACAATATACAATGGTTGACCGTGTAGACAATTAAAAACAATGACCTAATATATTTATGGAGAATTTACGGAAATAAATTTAAGGTTACAATTTTATCTGTATATAAAATGGTTATTTTATAGTATGCCGGCAGGCAACGATCGTCACCGTCCCTTTGGTACTTAAATAAGTTACTAAGTTTAAAATTTCAGTTTGATCTGAATTACCCTATCTTTTTAACAAAATATGTATCAGATACAAAACACTTTTAAAATTTAAAATAAATAACTAATGGTCAGAAACTGGAAACAGGAAATCTTCTAGGTCGGCGGAAAGGTCAGAGAGTCAGAGAGTCGCTCGGGATAAAAGATAAAATAAATTCACTTCCCTTATGGCGAGCAGCTGGGCGGGCAGTAGAAAGGAGTGGCTGGTGATCAGCACTGCTCCATCCCGGGATTAATCCTTTATTGTAAAACTTCGGGGACGTCAACCTCGTAGGGGCTGGATGAAACCCACAGAATAAAATTGTGGGCCTCAATAACGACTTATAAAACAATTTATCAAAAAAAATTAAAATTCGCATCTGTAGACGGGATCACGGTCAACCTTTTGTTTTTCTTGTCAAAAAATAACAACAATTTTCAAATTCAAATACCATAGAGCAACGACATCAAAAAAGAATTTAATTATGAAACGCGACAAAAGAGATCGGCTCGAAACGATAGTTAGCGTTTCAGATCATCTTATTCGGTCCTTGTGAAAAAAAAAATAACAGATCTCATGTCTGCCACGTCTTCCAGGTCCATTGAAAATGAATTTGCCTTACGACCCAAGCCGAGGTCCGTGCCCACCTGGGCGCCCCTTAGGCAGTCGCATCTTTTTGCTTTGAATTTAGGTTGAGTGCCCTCCGCACTCGCCTTCCCTGCCCGGTAAAGTTGTCAAGGCCCCCAAGGCCAACAACAAGCTTGACCTTTCGAAAAAAAATGAAACTGCCAAATAAACTGTTTTTTTTAACATTTATCAAAACATTAAACCTAAACATTTGAATAAAATACCATTAAGGAATTCGCCACACGATACGTTAAATTTGGATGGCCAAATAGAGGGAATATGGAAAGTAAAATATTTTTGGGGTAAATCGGAATAAATAATATATTAAGACGAAAAGAAGAAATACAAGGTAAAATACATCGGTTATAAAAGAAAATCACGGCGGTAATGTCTAGTTATCAAAGAATACATCTTAAATTTTAACCTACCTGTCACAAAATTTATATTTATAAAAGTTTTGCTCGAGTACCAGTTTAGCAACGATCGTGGCTAAATCCGGATAAAGCCCCATTAAATTACAGACGTCAAATAATGTAAATTGACTGAAATATACTAAAAGAAACAAATATGTCCGATATTAGCCTGGAGGCTAAAATATTCTACTTAAATTTCGTTGTTATAATTTGGCCATGTGATATATAGATTTAGCCTAACCTGATATTTAAATTTTAAGAGAAGGTTTAGTAGTATAGCAAAGTAGTGTAGATGACTAAAAGGCGGAGAGAGCATTCCGACACGGAACAGGCGAAAGGAAGAGACAGAAGAATATGTTGGGTACTTTCCTCAGGGCGACTGGCGGCTGGTATAGGATGTCTGCGTCTGGTGTCCTAGGCGGCAGAGCCTTCTGCCTGGCTGTGAAGAATCAGCACCCGTCTCGTTGCGGTGCGCAGCAAACAGTCAAGGACGGATGCCGATGGAGGCAGCCCCAAAAGTGGTACAATCCGGTCATAAAAGCCCTAAATGACAAACAATATAGTCATAAAAAAGGCCGTACCAAGCACTTAGGAAACCAAGAAACAGACTACTCACCATTTACAAAAAAACACGGGCTCTGCGTATAGTTAAAAACACTAATAAGATAATTTAGAAATCAGTTAACATCCAGATGAAAAAAACTCTACTCCACCGCTTGTTATTTTCTTCTTCGTCGAAAAAAAAGTCAAACCCAGTTTTTCAAATTTATTCCTCCAATTCACCAAAAAGAACGAATCATATAACCAAAAGAAAAAGACTATTCCAAAAGAGTTTTTATTTTGAGACGAGATGTTTTCGTCACAGTAGGTAGTAGGTAGTCTAATAAAATTAATTAATAATCTAACTCTATAACTATTACACTCTAACAGTTTTGTTTGAAAATCAATCTTATATCCTACATACACTATTAGTTTTAACTTTGAGGGAGACCATTTAGACTAACAAAGTCTTCGGGTGGATATACATATCGACTTAAACTATATGAAACTTTGTAAAATTTTGATTTTTTTATAAAATAAATAAAATTTAGTTCATTAGTTTAAATATACAGGTTGTAACAAAAGTGGTGTAGGTCCCCCCAGTGTAGTAACCCCCAGTTTACGGGTCCTTCACCATTTTTTTACAGCCTGTATATTATTTATTCACAAAGAATCATTTCATCCAAGAAACGTAATCATGCTCCGAAGCATTTTACTCACCGTCACTACCGCGGTTACAGACTCTCTGCGCGTAAACTCGCACAAACTTTTGAATAACCCACCAGTGTGATACGCACCTCAAATTTACCACAAAGTCATATTCTCTGGAGTTTTTTATTTTTATTTTCTAAATAAGTTTGAGCTTTTTATATTTTGTAGCCCTCGTCAAGACATCTGACATCCCAATCAGCTACGTAGTCCCAAAACCTATGACACCAGGGCGATGTCGCACTTTCGCTGAAAATTAGGCCTATACCGAAGCGACAAAAAAACCATTTTCGATGTTAAAAATCTTACCTTATTTAAAATTTTAACAAAAAAATGTTTAACAATTTTCAACCGACTTCCAAAAAGGACGAGGTTCTCTATTCGACTGTATGTTTTTAACGTGGCAACGTCTTATAAATCGATGGACGCCGGCTGCATGCACGAAAAAAGGTTGAATAATTTTCCCGTTACGATCATTGTAACGTTACGCTCATTGACTCGTCATAAAAGTGTGCAATCATTTCATCAATGTTTTGTTATGACGTTCTCACGTTAAACTATCGTCCGTAAATCGACTTAACAGAAAACCAATTTTTTTTATGTGTGTTACCTCAGAACTTTTGACTGGGTGAACTGATTTTTATAATAATTCTTTTATTTGAAAGCTAGTGCTGCCCGTGTGGTCCCACATAAATTTTATCAAAATCGGTGAAGTACTTTATTAGAAAATTAACAAAAACCAAAAATAATAATGAAAAAATATAGATACTAAGTTGTTGCAATGGAAGTCGGTTTTTTTAACGTGTTTAGCGTTTTCAATTATTATATCTGTAGCAGCATAAACATTGGACTTTCATATAAACTTAATTAATCGCTGTCACAGAATCCGTTCTTAGCTGACTTTTACTAGGTACCTATAAACAAGGGATGTTAAGGAGGTTGTTTTATCGGAACCAGAAGTCGAAGTCGGAGTTTTCAGATTTGGTTTCTCGGAGTCGGAACCGGAATCGGAGTCGAAGTTGATAGCAGAAGAGAGATGTATTAAGGCCAGGCCTAATAAAATAAAATAGTACAAACATTAAGTAAGAGTAATCGACGGCTGAAAACACGCGGAGAGAGGGGTACCCCGCGCGACATGTTATAAACATGTCGCGGCCGCCGCTATCCGCTGTGCTTCCACCTCTTATTAAAACCTCCGTTTTAAAAGTGTCGGTGCCGATGTCGGAATACCAATGGGAAGTTCCGATTTATCCTCTCGTCTGTCGAATACCGCCAGGCGGCAAAATAAAAAAACCCGTGTCTGTCGCTGGTCGCCAGGCGGTACGATTTACGGCGGTTCAAATTACAGCCTAAACTAAATCAAAGGTTGCTTATGAACCAATAGAAAGCTAGGAAATGAATGGGAGTGAAGTTGTCTACCTCTGTGGCCAATCATTAGCCACACTTACAGTACAAAAATATTCAAAGAAACTTCACTCGAAATTCATGTCTCGTACTTCAAATCGCGAGTGAATGTGCGCACAATTTACGTTGTTGTTACTGTGTTTCTGAAAAAGGTTTGCTGTGAAAACGATGCCAGGGTACGTAATCATTTATTTTAATTACTTATTTAAAATAACTTATACTTCTGGTTTTCTGTGAAAACTTTTCCTTCAAACTATGGCCTTTTTTGTGACTGTTTTTTTTCATTTTTTTGTGACTTAAATGGTCTAAATTATAAGTAAGGGATTATAACCACTCCAATTTAGATTAATATTTTATATGGAAATACACAATATTCCATTTAGATTCACAGAAAATCCAATAAAAGTAAACAATAGCGCGCCCAGAACCCCTGTCTGTCACTGTCCATCTGGCGGTTGCGACAGACAGGGAGGGTGGGAGTTATTATAGTTGAGAGGGTATCGGAGTCGGAGGCGAAATTTCAGCGTCATAGGTCAAGTAGTATTTAAAATTTTGTGTTTAATGAGTAATTAATGTATTTACAGGATGTAAAAAAAATGGTATAAGACCTGTTAGCTGGAGCTTCTACTCATCATACTGAACAACTTTTCCTAAGTAAGAGTATATATAGACAATTTGCAAAAAAACCTCGCCAAGTGCGAGTCAGACTCGCACACGAAGAGTTTCGTAACATTGTACAAGATTTAATTTTTAATTTTTTAATATAATTAATTTTTTATTTTTACCTATAGCGGTAATAAAAATACATAGTCTGTAAAAAAAAACTGTGTACCTATTACGGTTCATGAAATACAGCCTGCTGACAGACATACGGACGTATTGACGAACAGCTGACGCATAGTAATAATTCTGTAGGCAACCCTTGGATACAGAACCCTAAAAATGTTAAACTCTTCATACAAATTGAATAGCTGACCAACGGGGTCTTTGGGGAAAGCTGTTCTGTATGATAACTAGGAGCCTCAGATAAGGGGTCCACTAACAATTGTTTAACACCCTGTATAGGTTGTTAAGAATCTCCTTAATAAGAGCGTCAGTGGCGTAACGGCTAGGGCCGCCGCCTCCTGTCCGGGAGGCCGTGGTTCGAATCCTGCCACGTACCTATGTGATTTCGAATTTAGATTTCATATGTACGTTTATCCGACGCTCTTACGGTGAAGGAAAACATCGTCAGAAAACCTGCACACGCCGCGGAGAAACTCGCAGGTTGTGTGTGAAGTCGACCAACCCGCACTGGGCCCGCGTGGTCGACTAAGGCCCGATCGTCCTAATTCAGGGTAGGCTCGAGCCCCTCGGTGGGGACGTATATGAGCTGATATCATCATCATCATCATAGGTTGTTATCAAGTAGACATATCCATTAACTCTACTGACTCTACTGTTATCTTACGTATACTGGGTACAGCGATGTAAACACACCTTCACGCAACAGGTTCATTTACTTTTCAACACGTATCGCCTCTGTGTTAAGCTTGATAGAGTTCAATTTCAACCGTCGCGTATATCATTGTGTATAATCCGTATTATCCCAAATTGTAATTGGGAAAAGCCGTTTATCTGAGAAAATGCTTTTTTAGGAAGAATATTACTTTGCCTCATATTAAAAGATTCATAGAGATTAGTGGTACAGTCCCCGTAAGGTTTTCGTTCCCGTGTTAATTTTATTTCGCTTAGCTTGCTTGCTTATACTCGCTTATACAGGGTGTAAAAAAGTTGGTGTAAGTCCCGTCAACTGGGGCTTGTACTTATGATCTACGAATAACTTATGATACAGTAAATCGCAAAAAAAAACTTCATTCAAATCGATCATATGATTGACCACTTTTCTTGCATTTTGTATGGAGGGTCATTTTTTTTTGATAATTGACTATGTGCTCCTTTAAGGTGTTCAGTATGATAAGTAGAATCCCCAGTTTACGGGTCCTACACCAATTTTGTATAAAGTTATGCTCACAAATAGAAAAACTGCTTTGATAGTTTTTGAACATATTTAGGTTTTTTCTTGCACTATTCCACAATTAATGTAAATAAAACAAAATTTGTTTATACTGCAACCGGTTTCGTGATCATCTTCAGGCAGTAGACTACTTTATTTCAAAGTGAGGGTAGTGTGATACTTACTAAAAATAGAGATAACAGTTTCAGAAAAAATCTACCAAAACGGTAGTTTTTGTGTCATACTAGTACCTAAATAAATAAATAAGATAACAATTGTATCTGAATGTCAAATTAAAAATTACTAAAATTACAAATGTCTGCTTAGGTTTTTGAATTTAAATTAAAATAACCTAAAACAGGCGATGTCAAACAGAGACTCACAACCAAATTTCCATTGCTTAACGATCAGACACATCTCTCGACATCGCCTGTTTTAGGTTATTTTAATTTCGAGAGATGTGTCTGATCGTTAAGCAATGGAAATTTGGTTGTGAGTCTCTGTTTGACATCGCCTGTTTTAGGTTATTTTAATTTAAATTCAAAAACCTAAGCAGACATTTGTAATTTTAGTAATTTTTAATTTGACATTCAGATACAATTGTTATCTTATTTATTTATTTAGGTACTAGTATGACACAAAAACTACCGTTTTGGTAGATTTTTTCAGAAAATGTTATCTCTATTTTTAGTAAGTATCACACTACCCTCACTTTGAAATAAAGTAGTCTACTGCCTGAAGATGATCACGAAACCGGTTGCAGTATAAACAAATTTTGTTTTATTTACATTAATTGTGGAATAGTGCAAGAAAAAACCTAAATATGTTCAGTTCAGTGTTCCACCAAGAACCTACTATATCAAGCATACAATACTTGATAGTTTTTTTTTGTACTGTAACGTAACCGTGCCGATTCGGATGACGCCCCGCTTGTGCGGTGTAACGTAACCGTGCCGATTCGGATGACGCCCCGCTTGTGCGGTGTAACGTAACCGTGCCGATTCGGATGATGACCCGCCTGTGCGGTGTAACGTAACCTTGCCGATTCGGCTGACGCCCCGCTTGTGCGGTGTAACGTAACCGTGCCGATTCGGATGACGCCCCGCTTGTGTGGTGTAACGTAACCGTGCTGATTCAGATGACGCCCCGCTTGAGCGGTGTAACGTAACCGTGCCGATTTGGATGGCGCCCCACTTGGGCGGTGTAACGTAACCTTGCCGATTCGGATGACGCCCCGTTTGTGCGGTGTAACGTAATCGTGCCAATTTGGATGACGCCCCGCTTGAGCGGTGTAACGTAACCGTGCCGATTCGGATGATGCATTGCCCCACTTGTGCGGTGTAACGTAAACGTCTCGATTCCGATGACGCCCCGCTTGAACGGTGTATCGTAACCGTGCCGATTCGGATGACGCCCCGCTTGAGCGGTTTAACGTAACCGTGCCGATTCAGATGACGCCCCGCTTGAGCAGTGTAACGTAACCGTGCCGATTCAGATGGCGCCCCGCTTGTGTGGTGTAACGTAACCGTGCTGATTCGGATGACGCCCCGCTTGTGCGGTGTAACGTAACCGTGCCGATTCAGATGACGCCCCGCTTGAGCGGTGTAACGTAACCGTGCCGATTCAGATGACGCCCCGCTTGAGCGATGTAACGTAACCGTGCTGATTCGGATGAAGCCCCGCTTGTGCGGTGTAACGTAACCGTGCCGATTCGGATGGCGCCCCGCTTGTGTGGTGTAACATAACCGTGCCGATGAAGGGCCGCTCAAGCGGGGCGTCATCCGAATCGGCACGGTTACGTTACACCGCACAAGCGGGGAGACATCCAAAATGGGAATCTAGCTGTCTTTTATCCTTGCCAGAACACCTTATTCTCATTTAATGATTCTAAGACTGTTATATTTTCTTGTTCGGAGCCGCTTTTATGAGATCCGCAAGCCAATAAATACATCGAATCCATTGTTACTTCGAGTTTGTTGTTAGACACTTATATTATCTAATGTTCTTGTGCAATAATTGTGTAATTTATTTTTAAGATATTCGACTTGTTTTTTATCCTACATTCCTGCTGCTGTTTTCATTCATTTTTTATATGCAAATAATATTTTTTGTTTTGTAACTTTCACGTTTGGCTAGACCGTAAGTGTTTGTTTATCAAATAAATAATTAAATAAATAAATGTTTGTACTATTTTATTTTATTAGGCCTGCCCTTAACACATCTCTCTTCTGCTATTAACTCCGACTCCACCTCCGACTCCGATTCCGATTCCGATTCCGGTTCCGACTCCGATAAACCAAATTTGAAAACTCCGACTCCGACTTCGGTTCTGATAAAACCACTCAGTTATATCCTGCCTACTAATATTATAAACGCTAAAGTTTGTAAGAATGAATGGATGTATGTTTGTTACTCTTTAACGCAAAAACTACTGAACGGAGCTGGCTGAAATTTGGTAGGTAGACAGATTAGGACCTGGATTAACACATAGGCTACTTTTTCCCACGCGCGTCACCCAAGTCATAGAAACGTTGTCCACGCGGGTGAAGCCGCGGGAAACAGCTAGTCCCTTATATTATTGTTATGTCGCAGGTATGTTGTTAAAAAGTCGTGATAATATATGGATTCCACTACTACCTAGTAAAATTCACAATTGGTAAACCCTTGACAACATCTCACCTGGTGGTAAGTGCCGATATGGAAGAATATGTATCTTCATGACGGAACACACATGTGGTATAGTAATTGCACGATAAATTGTTAATCGGCTCCATTTCTTACAGTTTTGTACGTTTTTTAATGAATAGTTAATTAGGTACGTTTATCCGAAGCTTTTAACCAAAGTATGTATTGGGTAATGAAAAATGTGTGGCAAAATTTTAATTGTGGCTTCTACTCTTTAAACTGAACAACTTTTCCCAAAAAACTCATAGACAATTCGCAAATTCAATTTTGGACTTCCCATACAAAGTTGGCTAACTAATCGATTTGTATGGGAAGTAAAATTTTTTTGCCAACTTAATGTGGGTTTCTTTGGGAAATTTGTTCAGTTTCACGAGTAGAAACCACATTTAAAATATTACCACCAAGGAACGAATAGTAAATTAAAAAAAAATACCCTTCATAACAATATTGGTGTAGGAGCCGTTAAGTAGGGCCTTCAATCATCAAGCTGAACAACTTTCATCAAGAATTGAATAATCAATTATAAAATAAAATTTTCTCTTCAATCAAACTGAACCATTTTCCCCAAAAAAACGAATAGATCATTCTAAAAAAAGGTCTCTTCATATCAATATTGGTGTAGACAGCCGTTAAGCGGGGCCTTTAGTCATCAGACTGAACAACTTTCCCCAAGAAGCGAATAGTCAATTATAAAAAAGTTATCTTTACATAAAGCAGTTCAACAGATAGATTTTTATGAAGACAGTGTGCAGAGGTAAATGTTTTTTTGTAAATTGACTACAAAATTTTGGGAAAAGCTAACGGCTCCTACAACATTTTTTACACTCTATTTAAGTCAGCGCGAAAATAATAAGGCCCCTTCCTGATACCTAATAGTCTGAGTTTTCAACTCGTTCTAAATTACACAATTTTGCGCAGTTTTTATGTTTTTCCTTTCCCGTCAACATGACATGGGAGAATGCGGAAATGACGTCACGTAACAAAGCCTAGTCCATAATAGCGTATCTGACTTGAATAAAAAATGTTTCAATTCGGGTTACGCACGATAGCATCTGCTACTTGCTCGCTTCGGCCTGAAATGGCACAGTGCAAACACCTAACGCACCTAGATACAGGAGTGCTCTTTAAATCTGGAAAAGACAGGTTCATAAGGCATTGAAAACAAGTGTGCTATTTAGTAAAATATTGTCAATGAAAATATTATAAGTGGTCATCATAAAACTAGGCCGTAACTACTAATCTACTAGGGCCTAGTAACCAGGTCGTGACTGTTAATCTACTAGGGCCTAGTAACCAGGTCGTGACTGTTAATCTACTAGGGCCTAGTAACCAGGTCGTGACTGTTAATCTACTAGGGCCTAGTAACCAGGTCGTGACTGTTAATCTACTAGAGCCTAGTAACCAGGTCGTGACTGTTAATCTACTAGGGCCTAGTAACCAGGTCGTGACTGTTAATCTACTAGGGCCTAGTAACCAGGTCGTGACTGTTAATCTACTAGGGCCTAGTAACCAGGTCGTGACTGTTAATCTACTAGGGCCTAGTAACCAGGTCGTGACTGTTAATCTACTAGGGCCTAGTAACCAGGTCGTGACTGTTAATCTACTAGGGCCTAGTAACCAGGTCGTGACTGTTAATCTACTAGGGCCTAGTAACCAGGTCGTGACTGTTAATCTACTAGGGCCTAGTAACCAGGTCGTGACTGTCAATCTACTAGAGCCTAGTAACTAAGCTATTCGACGGTTAATCTGCTAGGGCCTAGTAACTGGGTCATGATTGTCAATATAATAGGACCTATTAACTAAGTCCTGAATGTCAATCTACTAGGGCCTAGTAACTTAGTCATGACTGAATATCTACTAGAGCCTAGTAACAAAGAAATGACTGTTAATCTGCTAGGGCCTAGTAACTAGGTCGTGACTGTCAATCTACTAGGGTCTAGTAACTAAGCTATTCGACGGTTAATCTGCTAGGGCCTAGTAACTGGGTCATGATTGTCAATATAATAGGACCTATTAACTAAGTCCTGAATGTCAATCTACTAGGGCCTAGTAACTTAGTCATGACTGAATATCTACTAGAGCCTAGTAACAAAGAAATGACTGTTAATCTGCTAGGGCCTAGTAACCAGGTCGTGACTGTCAATCTACTAGAGCCTAGTAACTAAGCTATTCGACGGTTAATCTGCTAGGGCCTAGTAACTGGGTCATGATTGTCAATATAATAGGACCTATTAACTAAGTCCTGAATGTCAATCTACTAGGGCCTAGTAACTTAGTCATGACTGAATATCTACTAGAGCCTAGTAACAAAGAAATGACTGTTAATCTGCTAGGGCCTAGTAACCAGGTCGTGACTGTCAATCTACTAGAGCCTAGTAACTAAGCTATTCGACGGTTAATCTGCTAGGGCCTAGTAACTGGGTCATGATTGTCAATATAATAGGACCTATTAACTAAGTCCTGAATGTCAATCTACTAGGGCCTAGTAACTTAGTCATGACTGAATATCTACTAGAGCCTAGTAACAAAGCAATGACTGTTAATCTGCTAGGGCCTAGTAACTAGGTCGTGACTGTCAATCTACTAGAGCCTAGTAACAAAGCAATGACTGTTAATCTGCTAGGGCCTAGTAACTAGGTCGTGACTGTCAATCTACTAGAGCCTAGTAACAAAGCAATGACTGTTAATCTGCTAGGGCCTAGTAACTAGGTCGTGACTGTCAATCTACTAGAGCCTAGTAACAAAGCAATGACTGTTAATCTGCTAGGGCCTAGTAACTAGGTCGTGACTGTCAATCTACTAGGGTCTAGTAACTAAGCTATTCGACGGTTAATCTGCTAGGGCCTAGTAACTGGGTCATGATTGTCAATATAATAGGACCTATTAACTAAGTCCTGAATGTCAATCTACTAGGGCCTAGTAACTTAGTCATGACTGAATATCTACTAGAGCCTAGTAACAAAGAAATGACTGTTAATCTGCTAGGGCCTAGTAACTAGGTCGTGACTGTCAATCTACTAGGGTCTAGTAACTAAGCTATTCGACGGTTAATCTGCTAGGGCCTAGTAACTGGGTCATGATTGTCAATATAATAGGACCTATTAACTAAGTCCTGAATGTCAATCTACTAGGGCCTAGTAACTTAGTCATGACTGAATATCTACTAGAGCCTAGTAACAAAGAAATGACTGTTAATCTGCTAGGGCCTAGTAACCAGGTCGTGACTGTCAATCTACTAGAGCCTAGTAACTAAGCTATTCGACGGTTAATCTGCTAGGGCCTAGTAACTGGGTCATGATTGTCAATATAATAGGACCTATTAACTAAGTCCTGAATGTCAATCTACTAGGGCCTAGTAACTTAGTCATGACTGAATATCTACTAGAGCCTAGTAACAAAGAAATGACTGTTAATCTGCTAGGGCCTAGTAACCAGGTCGTGACTGTCAATCTACTAGAGCCTAGTAACTAAGCTATTCGACGGTTAATCTGCTAGGGCCTAGTAACTGGGTCATGATTGTCAATATAATAGGACCTATTAACTAAGTCCTGAATGTCAATCTACTAGGGCCTAGTAACTTAGTCATGACTGAATATCTACTAGAGCCTAGTAACAAAGCAATGACTGTTAATCTGCTAGGGCCTAGTAACTAGGTCGTGACTGTCAATCTACTAGAGCCTAGTAACAAAGCAATGACTGTTAATCTGCTAGGGCCTAGTAACTAGGTCGTGACTGTCAATCTACTAGAGCCTAGTAACAAAGCAATGACTGTTAATCTGCTAGGGCCTAGTAACTAGGTCGTGACTGTCAATCTACTAGAGCCTAGTAACAAAGCAATGACTGTTAATCTACTAGGGCCTAGTAACCAGGTCGTGACTGTCAATCTACTAGAGCCTAGTAACTAAGCTATTCGACGGTTAATCTGCTAGGGCCTAGTAACTGGGTCATGATTGTCAATATAATAGGACCTATTAACTAAGTCCTGAATGTCAATCTACTAGGGCCTAGTAACTTAGTCATGACTGAATATCTACTAGAGCCTAGTAACAAAGAAATGACTGTTAATCTGCTAGGGCCTAGTAACCAGGTCGTGACTGTCAATCTACTAGAGCCTAGTAACTAAGCTATTCGACGGTTAATCTGCTAGGGCCTAGTAACTGGGTCATGATTGTCAATATAATAGGACCTATTAACTAAGTCCTGAATGTCAATCTACTAGGGCCTAGTAACTTAGTCATGACTGAATATCTACTAGAGCCTAGTAACAAAGCAATGACTGTTAATCTGCTAGGGCCTAGTAACCAGGTCGTGACTGTCAATCTACTAGAGCCTAGTAACTAAGCAATGACTGTTAATCTGCTAGGGCCTAGTAACTAGGTCGTGACTGTCAATCTACTAGAGCCTAGTAACAAAGCAATGACTGTTAATCTGCTAGGGCCTAGTAACTAGGTCGTGACTGTCAATCTACTAGGGTCTAGTAACTAAGCTATTCGACGGTTAATCTTCTAGGGCCTAGTAACTAAGTCATGACTGACAATCTACTAGGGCCTAGTAACTAAGCTATGAATGTCACTATACTAGGGCCTAGTAACTAAGCTATTCGACGGTTAATCTTCAAGGGCCTAGTAACTAAGTCATGACTGACAATCTACTAGGGCCTAGTAACTAAGCTATGAATGTCACTATACTAGGGCCTATTAACTAAGCTATGACTGTTATCTGCTAGCGCCTAGTAACTAGGCCATGACTGTCAATCTAATAGGGTCTAGTAACTGGGTATGACTATCACTTTACTAGTACCTATAGTAACTAGGTCATGACTATCAATGTACTTGGTTCTAGTAAGTAGGCCAAAACTGTTAATGAGGATCATTAGTAACGACTTTGCCTTAATAAAATGTAATACAGTAAATCGCTTTTCCACTGTTTCCTTTATCTATAGTTCCTTCAAACGTCAGTTACCAGCCTTATTGTGTTCCGCTTTAAAGATAAGATAGCCAGTTCCCCATTGTGTTGGGGAATCTTGGTAAGACCGTTTCGATCTTCGCATCATAGTCACTTACAATTGAATGCGTTACCCGTAAAAGGGTCTATGTGAAATGCCATTTATCATAATATTTTTTTCACCCGGTTTCTTTCAAATGCGGTATAGATCCTTATTCTGCTATACATTGAAATTGAATTTCAATGTATGGTATAGACCCTTTTACGGGTAACGCATTCAATTATGTGAGATAATGCCAAGTGCTTACCAATTGTGGATAAAAAAGGTTGTCTGGAAGAGATCGCTTGTTAATGATAAGACCCGTCTAAATGTATAACTTCCTTACTCGTTGTACCTTGCCTGTATTTTCCTTTTATGTTGTGCAATAAAGAGTTTTTCAATCAATCAATGAAAACAAATTCATGACAAAAATCAATCCCTTCGTTATGTTAAGTCGTGTTTGTAACTTTTGCTCTTACCTTTTTCTTTGTCGACTGGAAGAGATCCCGTAAGGGATAAGACCGCCTTTATACCATACATATATGTTTTATGTTCTGTAATCAAACATGTCAATAAAGAGTTTAAAAACAAACAAACTTTTTGAAGCAATTTTTTTTTTGAAGGGCAGCAGGTCTAGACTTAATATCCATGGTTTTATAGCGTTTTGCCGAAGTCACTTCGCTATCTTTAATTTAAGCATGCAAACAGTTTGCTTGTGATATCAAAGGGTCGGGTACCGTAATAACCGTTAATACAGTAACTGAAATGCTAAACTTAAGTGACATTGGGCAGGGCACATAGTTAGTAGAACAGATGGCCGTTGGGGTAGTAAAATTCTCGAGTGGCGACTGCGTACCAGAAAACGTAGCGTAGGCAGCTCCTGATCGGTAGACCGATGATCTGGTGAAGGTCGCGGGAAGCCGCAGGAAATCCTTGGGGGAGGCCTTTGTCCATCAGTGGACGTTTTTCCGCTGATATGATGATGATGATGATAAGTTGATGATGGAAGGTCCAACTCCTTAACGGTTAGGAGTTGGAGTATAATTTCCAAATATTTTAGGTACGTATAGACCGATAGTTGTATTCTTTCAGATTATTCAGGTGAGCTGAAAATGAAAGGTTTGACTCCTTAACTTTCTTGCTGCTGAGATGATGATGGAAGCCCCAGGACTCTATATCGATTTATAAAACATATGCTTTATGATTTGATGATATATCCTATTGGCGAGTGGTTGGATTTAACGTTAAAAATAATAAAATAAAAGTTTAAAATACAAAAAAAAAAGTTAAAACCGTCTTCAAAAAGAATTTACTAAAACTAGGGGCCTAAATTTTTTTGAGGTTGGTACCAGCGCTTGAGAAAAAACCTTTAAAATATGTGACTCTTAATTTTGTTTCTTACCTAGTCGCACCTTTGATTTCATATTCATATTTATTTATTCCATGTAACAATGGGTATTGTTTCGTTAATTTTTCGGTATTTCGTTATTGTTGTTTAATTTCGTGTATTAATACTCGTAGATATATAAAATTATTATTTCATAATTTTCAGTAAATTTCTTTCATGAGTCGGTTTTTAGTTTTATTTTAAACTTTTTTTTAGCAGTTCAGAAATTATTTTTTCTTTTTTTTTTCTCGCTTGGGCGGCCACACCGTTAGTAGGGGCATAGTAGCAGTATTCATGCATTGGGTGGCGTATGTTTGCTTCAGCCTTTTTTTTCTTTTTTGTGCTCAGAGTTTCTATACTACTCGTAATAGCACCCATCACATGGCACGCGTATCTGGCAATGAGTTCCATTTTTCCGCTAAGCAAATCGCATGTAATTGTTAATCCTGCTACGAGATCATTCCTGAATTTAATGTGTAAACAAATCGGTCCTGTCCTTAATATATTTGACCTTAACTCCAGTTTGTCATGAGGGGGGCTATGGCCTCGGAACACAAGTTTCTTATACAGGGTGTTTGCTTGCCTTTCTTAATTCCATTAAATATTATATTAAGCAACTTTTCCTTATTTGTTTTTTTGCCATTTTTCATGTTGTGTCTAAAGGGGCCTCGAATCTGCGTGATTTTGTGATGATAATGAAATGAAATGATAATTTATTTGCATCAAACACGGTAGTAGGATGTTTAGTATAATTTTGTAGTGCAATCATGTTTCGCCTGTGCAAGGCATGCAAATGTTTAACATAGATTATAATTATTATGTCACGTAAACTTTAACAATTCAAATGTCAACATGTTTATTTTTGTCACAGAGGTATTCATTAACGCTATAATAATTTTTGTCAACAAGCCATTTTAACAATTTTGTCTAAAAGGTTTTAGATTAAAGTTTTCGTAGTTCAATCGGTAAGTTATTATATATTCGAACGCTTATACACACGCAATTTCGGCTATGACTAGCCTGTATGGATCTTTAAGGGTTTTTGTGGTTTACTTTTTTTTTCACTAACTTTTTTAAATAATTGCAGATGTTGCTTCACAAAAACGAAAAGCTTAAATATATAAAGCGCGGGTAGTGGCAACAGACCAAGCTCCATAAATAGTGGCTTGCAGGAGTCTCGTGATGACTGGCCAGCTATAGCTCTTACACATTTTTTTTTGTGCTACAAAGGCCCTTTTCCAGTGGGTCCCATTTCCCCATATAATAAGCCCGTAACGGAGCACCGAAGCTACACACGCATGATAGGCAGACAATAACAGTGGGCATGTTTGTTAGACTTTTTAGGCGCTTTAGGACGTACACAAATCTGTTGAGTCTCTCACTAACATTCTCATGTTGTGGTTTCCAGTTTAGTTGATTGTCAATTTTCAACCGACTTCAAACAGGAGGAGGTTCTCAATTCGACTGTATGTTTTTTTTTGTATGTTAATTACGCGATATCTCCGCCGATTGTGAACCGATTCTCTAAATTCTTTTTTTATTCGAAAGATTATGGCCCCATTGTCACCAAGTCAGGATCTGATGATGGGATCCCAGGGAAATCCAGGGCAACCCTCAAATTTTATAGGAACGTTTTACGTGTTTCATGTATTTTCTAAAAGTTGGAGGATAATTCTTCAAATATTTTACGTAGATACGTAGGTACGTATAGACTGATAGTTGTATTCTTTCAGGTTATTCAGATGAGCAGATGATGGAAGATTTAACTCCTTAACTTTGATGCTGTCTATTTATTATATCAGCTCATATACGTCCTCACCGAGGGGCTCGAGCCTACCCTGAATCAGGGCTATTAGGCCTTAGTCGACCACGCGGGCCCAGTGCGGTTGGTCGACTTCACACACAACCTTCGAGTTTCTTCGCAGGCGTGTGCAGGTTTCTTCACGATGTTTTCCTTCATCGTTAAAGCAATCGGTAAGTATATTTACGTAAGTTTTGAAAAACTCATTGGTACATTGGCTGTCCAGATTTGAACCCGGTACCTCTGGTTAGAAGGACCGAGTAGTTACAGGTTGAGCCACTGACGCTTTATTGAGCCACCGACGCTTTAAACTGTAAAGTAAACCACCAAAATAAACACCATGTATGTGCCAATAAGTATAGCTACTATACTGCTCTTGAGGGGACTATATTGAATAATTGCGTATAACGGAGCGTGCGAGCGTTCTCTGGAATTGTCTTTGGTTACATGGTAACCAATAACGTGCAATGTTATAGCTAGGGTTGACAACTTTTTGTGCTAAAAATTGGTTGTCTGTAAAGTCGGTTTACGGGCAATAGTTTAACGTGGCAACGTCATAACAAAACATTGATGAAATGATTGCATACTTTTATGACGAGTCAATTAGCGTAACGGGACGCTGAGTCAACCTTTTTCGTGCGTGCAGCCGGCGTCCATCGATTTATTAGACGTTTTCACGTCAAAAATAAAGTGTCATATGGTCGGAGAAGTATTTTGGAAATTTACACAGTTTTTTACAAATGGTTGTAAATCCTTACTAATGTTATAAATGTGAAAATGTGTTTGTTTGTTTATTGGTTTGTTATCTCTTTACGCTTCAACACCTTAACTGCTCTTGATGACATTTGGCATGTGGGTAGCTTGTGTTATGAAGAAGGATATAAGCTGCTTTTTATCCAGTGAAAATAGCATAGTTCGATTTAGCTCCAGAGAGAACTGGAAAAAATACTCTTTTTTTGGTTGCTTTCTCTAACATCGCGACATAGTAACAGAATGTTGTGATTTTATGCACAGAGATAAAAAAGGAGATGGTAGAGTGGATGAGAAATGACATATTATACTTATACTATTTACAATAACCTTATACTTATACTATTTAACCGCCTCCGTAGCTCAGAGGCAAAGTTCACTGGCTTTACACAGGAGGTCGCGGGTTCGATTCCCGGCGGGGTCAATTGTAAGACTCGGTTTGGTTGGTGGTAGGGCATTTTCTAAGCCCGTCTGGCTAGCTACTACCATCTTATCTAAGTCTTGCCGCCAAATATCAATGTTAACAATATTGATGTGTTCCGGCTTGAAGTTAAGATAGCCATTGCGTTGGGAAATATTGGTAAGCCCGCTTCCATCTTCGGCAACATCGTCACTTACCACCAGGTGAGATGTTGTCAAGGGTTTATCAATTGTGAATAAAAAAAATAAAAAAATAGCCCGAGATAGTTCACGAAAGATTTGGGGAAAAACTCATTTCCAGGCCCCCGCAAGTCATCGTCGCAACGGAACAAAGGATCGATGTGATTTTTATCACGCTTTTATTAGCTTCACGTGTATTTGTAACCGTCTCCTTTGCACGCTTTTATTAGCTTCACGTGTATTTGTAACCGTCTCCTTTGCACGCTTTTATTAGCTTCACGTGTATTTGTAACCGTCTCCTTTGCACGCTTTTATTAGCTTCACGTGTATTTGTAACCGTCTCCTTTGCACGCTTTTATTAGCTTCACGTGTATTTGTAACCGTCTCCTTTGCATTCTTTTATTAGCTTCACGTGTATTTGTAACCGTCTCCTTTGCATTCTTTTATTAGCTTCACGTGTATTTGTAACCGTCTCCTTTGCATTCTTTTATTAGCTTCACGTGTATTTGTAACCCTCTCCTTTGCACGCTTTTATTAGCTTCACGTGTATTTGCAACCGACATCTTTGCACTCGATTTTGACCCACTTTAAACGGACAGATTTAATTCAAACTTTGTATATCTATCAAGAATCAGTGACAATGGGCCCACGTGGTCGACTAAGGCCAGATCGTCCTAATTCAGGGTAGGCTCGAGCCCCTCGGTGGGGACGTATATGAGCTGATATCATCAGGGACAATACAATAATTTAATAAGTTTATCTCATCATCCTGAACTAAAAATTGAAAGATAAAAATAGTTAAAAAAACTAAAATCACGCTTTTAAAGCACATCAAACTAAAGAGTGAAAAATAATTCTTAATATAAGCTGAAAACAATAATGAACGAAAAATACTAGTAGGTATTATTGTGAAAAAAGCGTGGGGCTCGTTTTATTAAAACTGTTGGTCTATTTCTATCGTCTTATGACTTAGCATTCGTTTCATAAAAAATAAAATAAATAAACTTTCTGTAAAACCTGAGGTAGTGAGAACAGGAAATAGATATGAGACAATTTTCAATATTATCAAATTATATTTTGCATACTTTATTCTGGACAAAGGCCTTCCACGACAAGGATTTCCACAAAAACTGGTCCTGCGCTGCCCGCATTCAGCGACTTTCACAAGGTCACACCCTGGACACTTTATACAACGGGCCAGAAATAAAAGGAATGACGGAACAATCAAAATAGCGGCGAAATCCTATACGTTTGACAACCAAACTGTAACCAATCTGAACAATCTGGGTGACTATGGAGTGAGGTCGCAATCAAGGGAGCGGCAGGGAGTGTCCATACTGTATGTAAGTACTAATACTTATATGTACTTTGACAAGGTCACACCCTGAACACTTCATACAACGGGCCAGAAATTACATTTCATAAAAGGAATGACGCAACAAACAAAATAGCGGCGAAATCCTATACATTCGACAACCAAACTGTAACCAATCTGTATCAATCTGGGTGACGAGGAAGTGAGGTCGGAATCTAAAAAGCGGCAGGGAGTGTCCATACTGTATGTTTGTACTAATATATATACTTTGACAAGATCAACTGTATTATAGAGTGAAATACAGTTTTACACTGTTTTTAACGGTATGGTTGGTAGCCCTAATTGTAGCTGATTTTAAACAGCTCACACTGTTTTGTTACCTACGTGCTGGGTTGCTATACGTTTCCTTGAATGTGCTTTCTTTGAATTACCTGATCGTGTTGTATTGTTCGCTTATATACCTGCAATACTTGTGTGAATAGGTATATCCATGTGCAATGGGAAATCGATCTGCAGGATGTAACAAAAGTAGTGCAGGATCCGATACTGGTGATTCTTATCATTGTGAACAACTTTTCTCTAAAGCCAATAATCAATTACTGAAAAAAATTGGAAGTTAGGAAGTCGCGGGTTTGGTTAAATTTTTATCGACACACTCATTGTCAATTTCTAAAAAAAAACCTAACTTAACCACTCAGGGAGTGCCGACAGAAGTGAAAGCTTGAAAATTAGGCTTTGTACCCAGAGACATTAAATATATTAACCTAACCTAACCAATCCGGGAGTGACGGCGGCATTGAAAGCTTGAACAATTAGGCCTTGTATCCAGAGACATTAAATGTGTCGGCCTTGTACCACAGACATTAAGGTATCGTTAGTGTCGCGAGTTCAATGATTTTTTTTTTCAAAAATACCGAAGAAGTTTTTGCTTCAAAAATTGGAAAAGTGAAAATTGAAGGGGACTATACAGGTCGCGCCAAACTTTATTACTGATCTGAGCTGTGATGCGAGTTAGCACATCTTGATGTAGTTCCCGAGGGATCTGGGGAAAACTCATTTCCACGCTCGCGCACGTCGGCGTCGCAACGGAGCAACGGATTGAAGTCATTTATTGTAGAGAATTGGTTAAGGGGGTGAGAAATCACATATTACTTATCAAAATAACCCGATATTGTTCCTGAGGGACCTGAAGAAAACTCACGTCCACGCTCGCGCACCACTTACCCTCAAAGACAGTCATAAAAACGATGTCCACGCGGGCGAAGCCGTAGGCAAACGCTAGTAAATAATATATAAATAAATGATTGCGTTATCTTTTACTCGACTGCCCAAAACGGAGGTAAATAAAATATCGGCTAAACGAATTGTATGTTGTGTTTTTGTGAAGAAGCAAAACGCTTCGTGCGTAAAGGTGGAACATTAACGACAAAAGAGTGGAACCGCCCTCAGGGCCTGGTCGTCCAATGATGAAATGGAGAGGTCGTGAAGCTCTAGGGCATACTCTCCGAAATGAATCTGTAGAACTCCGATAGACGGGGCACTTTGCGGTGATGCTCGACGCTTTGAAGCCTGATTCATACAAGTTCCTCGTCACCAATGAGTCTCCTAGATCAGATCAATTGATGAAGCCTCAGTTAACAGTTCCTACCCTACCATGCCTACATCAATGTTGGCCTTCACCCTGTCCTCATCATCATATCAGTCGAAAGACGTCTACTGCTGGTTATAGGCCTCCCCCAAGGATTTCCACAACGAACGGTTCTGCGCTGCCCGCATCCAGAGGCTTCTTTCGACCTTCTTTAGGTGGTCGGTCCACCGAGTGGAAGGCCTTTCTGCCTACGCTACGTATTCCGGTGCGCGGTCGCCACCTGAGAACATTACTGTCCCAACGGCCAACTGTTCTAAGAGCTATGTGCCCTGCCCACTGCCATGTTAAGTTTAGCGATATTGTGATCTATGTCGGATAGTTCAAGTTCGTTTATTAAAAAAAATACAATAATTGTGAACGAAAAAAAAATAAATAGAATCTGAATCAGGTATCTCCCATACAAACCCAGGTTATTTGATAACGTTTTACCGACATAATAAAATTAAAGTTAAAAAACTAAAAACCGACTTCAAAATGAAATTAACTCAAAAGTATGAAATAATATTATTATACTTAAATACACAACATTAACCAACAATAATGAAATCAAAGGTGGGTACGAATTAAATAAGGGTCTTAAATATTTTTTTGAGGTCGGTACCTGCACACAGTTACTTACGTATCAAATGTTTTAGATTCGATGGTTTGCTGACACCGACCTCAAAAAAAAAATTAAGCCCCTAATTTAATTCGTACCCACCTTTGATTTCGTTATTGTTGGTTAATGTTGTGTATTTAAGTATAATAATATTATTTCATACTTTTGAGTTAATTTCATTTTGAAGTCGGTTTTTAGTTTTTTTAAACTTATATTTTTATTTTCTTTATTTCATTTTGAAGTCGGTTTTTAGTTTTTTTTAACTATTATTTTTATTTTCTTTATTTTTAGTGATAATGCTATCTATCTTACAACGTTAAACCCAATCACCTACTCACCAATAGGAATTATCAAATCATAATACATTTGTGTTTCCATAATAAATACAAAGTCCTGTGGCTTCCATCATCATCTCAGCAGTCCATCATAAGCTCATCTGAATAATCTGACAGAATGCAACCTATCGGTCTATGCATACCTACGTATATATCTATGTATAATATTGAAAGAATTTTCCTCCAACTCCTAACCGTCAGCCTTCCTTTATCAGCTTATCAACATTAGATGATGACTAACAGACGCAAGACAAGTATTTTAATAGCTTTAGAAAACATATGAATCACGTATTAAGTGCCTACGTAAGGAGTAATTTGAGGGTTGCTCTCGATATCCCTAGGATTCCATCATCAGATCCTGACTTGGTGACAGTGGGACCCCCTGAGGAGTGTACTTTTTCGAATGAAAAAAGAATTTTAAAAATCGGTCCACAATGAACATACATTAAAATTATATATATTTACAGTCGAACTTAGTACCTCCTCCTTTTTGAAGTCGGTAAATAAGGAGTAGGTTCTGTGTTCCACTGTATGTATGTTTTTTATGTATGTTCACCGATTTATCTGTCAATTGTGGACCGATTTTCAGAATTATTTTTTTATTAGAAAGAGTTTACTCCTGAGGGACTCCAATGGGACAATTGTCACCAAGTAAGAATCTGATAATGGGATCTCAGGGAAGTCAAGGACAACCCTAAACGTTTATGGGCACTATTACGTGTTTAATATATTTTCTAAAGCTGTTCAAGTATTTGCGTCTGGTAGTCATCATCTCATGTTGATAAGCTGGTGATGGAAAGTACAACTTCTTAATGGTTAGGAGTTGGAGGATAATTCTTTAAATATGATAGGTACAGACCGATAGTCGAATTTTTTCAGGTTATTCTGGTGAGCTGATGATGGGAAGTTTGACTCCTTCACTTTTATGCTGTTGAGATGATGAGGGAAGCCACAGGACTCTGTATCGGTTAATGAAACACATGCATTGTGATTGGATATTATCCTTATGGCGAGTCATTGGGTTTTAACGTTGTAAGATAGCATTATCAATAAAAAATAAAGTTTAAAAAAATTAAAAACCGACTTCAAAAAAAACCTCAAAGTTATGAAATATTCTTTTTAAAGATGAATACACAAAATTAACCCACAAAAACAAAATCAAAGGTAGGTGTGTGAAAGAAATTAGGGGCCTAAAATTTTTTTTTGAGGTTGTTGCCAGCAAAGCCATCGAATCTAAAACATTTGATGGGTAAGTGCCTATACTTTTCTCAAGAGCTGATACCGACCTCTAAAAAACTTAGGGCCTTTTAACTTTTATTTGTTTCGTACCTACCTTTGATTTTGTTATTGTTGGTTAATTTCGTGTATTTACACAGGATGTAACAAAATTGGTGTAGGTCCCGTTAACTGGGGCTTCTACTCACCACACTGAACAACTTATGTTCTACGACTTTCCTGAAAACGTATATTTTTTTTCTTTTTGTACAAATCGATCAGCTGATCGACCGATTTTGTGCATTTTAGTATAGAGGGTTCAAATTTTTTTTTGAGAATTGAAAAAAAGAAAGGAGAAAGTTGTTCAGTATGACGAGTAGAACCCCAAGTTAACATGACCTACACAAATTTTGTTACAGCCTGTATATAAAAATACTATTTCATATTATTTTAAGTGAACTTCTTTTTGAAGTCGGTTTTTAGTTTTTTTTTAAATTTTATATGCTTTGCTTATGAGTAATATTGTTGATTTGTGTATGTCCGACAATTCCAGGTGGTGAAGGCTTCGCGTGAAAGTGTTCACATCGTGGTTGTACAATTTATTACAACTATTTTTTTCTTAACCCCCCACTATCACAAGAATAAAGCCTCGCCCACTTGAAGAATGGCCTCCAAAGCTTCACCACTATCTAGCTCGTCCATCAGTTGCCACTATAACTCATATTCCACGATACCGAACGATACGTCTTCGTTAGGCGGTTATCGATAGCGCTGAAATAGTGTGATGTTTCCTGCCTGTCACCGAGCATAATATATAAAAATTAAAATAAATACCTATACCTAAAAGTTTTCAGGTTAAATAAATAAATCTAAAAACTTTAAGGTACAAGCTTTTAATATGGCATTGTCAGGCGATATACATATGCATGTAATATGTATACATATGTAATTAGAGGTCAATCGGAAACCGGGAAGTGGGTCAAATTTAACTTGCAAGATTACATTACAGACACCGGGACGGGTGAAACTAATATAAAGCTTGTAAAAACCGACCAAGTTCGATTGGGGATCACACAAACAGGGTTCCGCACCAAAAATTTAACTATCAACAGAAAAGTTCGTACAAACTTTATATACTCTCGGCACAAACTATAAATAGTGGTCTATTTATTCAGGATTTTATTTGTTGTTCCTGTGGGAACGGAAGGACTTTAGATTGTATACAATCTATGCGTTCAACCTTATAAACTTTGATTTTTTCAAGAATTTTGGTCCAGTAGATTCAGAGATGGGTCCCCCCTATCTCTGAATCTACTGGACCAAAATTCTTGAAAAAATCAAAGTTTATAAGGTTGAACGCATAGATTGTATAAAATGGGAAATGGTAAATTTTCGCCTATTTCCTTATATAACATAAAAAATAATCTTAAAACTGTAAAAATATAAATTTTAATTACTCACAACAAGCCCTTTCATTCGATATGTCACGATATAGTTTGTTGTTACGAAAATATTTTCAAAATTTTCTAATTTAACCCCCTGAAGTGGCCCCCATGTTTGAAATTCATTTACATTACACGTCTGTCTTTGGGTCACCGACTTACATATTATGTGTACCAAATTTTAATTCAATCAGTCTAGTAGTTTCAGAGGAAATTTACTGTGACAGACGGACGGAAGGACAGAAGACACGCGAGTGATCTGGTTCCGTTTTTATTCACTTACCTTTCGAGGTACGGAAAGCGCAAAATCAAACAATCTTATATGTCAAAACGATCAAGGTATCTCGGTCGCACTATAATCACTCCATGGGCTTACCAATTGCGAAAAAAAAATGTGCCTGTCTGGAATGTGACGGATGGTTTGACGGGAATGTAAGAGGATTTTTGGGTTCCGTTCACCCAATAGGAGGCCAAAAGGGCACTATTACTGAGTTTCCACTGTCTGTCCATCCATTCGTCTGTCCGTGCGGGCTGCATTTTATGAACTGTGATAGGTGGACAGTTGAAATTTTCACAGAATGTGTATTTCTGTTGCTTCTAGCTAAAACAAAAAATACAAAAAATTAGAAAAAGTAAAAAAAAGGGGATTTTGCATTGAACAAAAAACGTGTTTTTTATAGGTCTTTAGAAGTATTTTTTATTACATCATCATATCAGCTGATTTACGTCCCCATCGAGGGGCTCGAGCCTACCCTGAATTAGGGCGATCGGGCCTTAGTCGACCAAGCGGGCCCAGTGCGGGTCTGTCGACTTCACACACAACCTCCGAGTTTCTTCGCAGGCGTGTGCAGGTTTTCTCACGATATTTTCCTTCACCGTAAGAGCGTCGGATAAACGTACATATGAAATCTAAATTCGAAATCACATTGGTATGTGGCGGGATTCGAACCACAACTTTCCGGACAGGAGGCACTTGGACGGGACTCCGACGTGGACTCCGACGGGGACTGAGACTTGGACGGGTACTTGTTATCACGTAAAATTATCGTCTGTAAACTGACTTTACAGACAACCGGTTTTTTATATGTCTAGATGTCCCATATCCAAATATACAGGTTCCATCGTGCGACACAATTTAAACAAAATAATTGAATGGACTAAGCCAATAACTTTTAAACCCCTTTATTGTTTAAACATAATTATGATATGATTGTCCTACCTACCTAACCGCCTCCGTAGCTCAGAGGCAAAGTTCACTGGCTTTACACAGGAGGTCGCGGATTCGATTCCCGGCGGGGTCAATTGTAAGACTCGGTTTGGTTGGTGGTAGGGCATTTTCTAAGCCCTCCTGGCTAGCTACCACCATTGTCTAAGTCTTGCCGCCAAATATCAATGTTGATATCAGTGGTGTGTTCCGGCATGAAGATAAGATAGCCAGTTCCCCATGGCGTTGGGGAATCTTGGTAAGCCCGCTTCCATCTTCGGCAACATCGTCACTTACCACCAGGTGAGATGTTGTCAAGGGTTTACCATTGTGAATAAAAAAATAAAAAATAGTTTTGTTAATGCAAAGAACAAAATTATATGATCGAGTATATAATATTGATGAAATTAATAATAAATGACCAAATTTCGGCCCCAGGCGCTTTTTGGAGGTAATCTAAGATATTTCTTAGGTTAATTGGAAATAGGCCGAAACCAACTAAAAACGTTATTGACCTTGCCTAAAAGTGCCGGGCGCTTTTTGGAGATACTCTAAGATATTTAGGTTAATTGGAAATAGGCCGAAACCAACCCAAGACGTTGTTGACCTTGCCTAAAGTGCCGGGCGCTTTTTGGCGATACTCTAAGATATTTCTTAGGTTAATTGGAAATAGGCCGAAACCAACCGAAGATGTTGTTGACCTTGCCTAAAAGTGCCGGGCGCTTTTTGGAGATACTCTAAGACATTTCTTAGGTTAATTGGAAATAGGCCGAAACCAACCCAAGACGTTGTTGACCTTGCCTTAACTGCCGGGCGCTTTTTGGAGATACTCTAAGATATATTTATTAGGGTAATTGGAATTAAGCCGGAAACAACCAATGACATTTATTTACCTTGCCTTAAACTGCCGGGGGGACGAAACGCGACCAATCTAATAACACATTATCATAATGACACTTTCACTAGTATTTTTCCAGATTTTAGCAAGTTTTTCCTCTTTTTTCCTCGTTTTTTTTTTTTAGGCATTATTTGAGTTTGCGTGTACCATCCTCGACTGCATCATCACTTACCATCAGGTGAGTTGCAGTCAAACGCACTCAAATTATTAATAAAAAAAAATAAAAAAAATATCCCACACACTACGGAAATATCGTCATTTTCCTGGAAGAGTATTATTATGGCGTTTCATAAGACGCTGACAGAGAGCTTCCGTCGTCGTGTAGGCCGTAATAAAAAAAAGTATTGATGAGGACTGGGAAGCGATACGACTGGTGGAGAGCATACTCTACTGTCAAAGTATATACCAGGGGCGTTCAATGTATTTTCGGTATGGGTATGTTAGAAAAATGATAAAACCTTGAAAAAAATTTTTTTTCAATATAGTCTCCCATGATATCAATACATTTGTTTGATCGCGAAAAAAAAGTTTTTCTATTCCCTTAATAAAATAATTTCCTTCTTGGCTCGAAAAACGCTCAATTAATTACAGGGGACTTGAGCTCATAATCGTCAGCAAATCGCTTTCCCCGGAGGTCTTTTTTTTAAATTTGGATATAACAAGTAGTCACAGGGGGGCCAGGTCTGGGCTGTAGGGTGGGTGGTTAATTTCCTCGAACCCGCACTCTCGTACAGCAGGCTTGGAGAGCCGCGCAGTGGGAGCCGGTGCGTTGTCTTGAAGAAGCAGCACTTTCTTTGCCAGCTTTCCTCTTCTTTTTTCTTTTATTGCTTCTCTCAAACGGCGTAAAATGGTTGAGTGTTTTTCCTGCGTTGATAGTTTCACCTTTTTTTTGTGTCCTCAATTAATAGTATTCCTTTAGAATCCCAGAAAACTGTGGCCATGATTTTGCCAGCCGATGGAGTGACTTTGAATTTCTTCGGAGGGTCTGATCCCTTTTTATGCCACTGCATAGACTCCTGTTTACTCTCAGGGACATAGTGATGAACCCATGTTTCATCACCTGTAACTATCCATCCGAAAACACTTACTGGATCGTCGCCACACAGCTCTAAAATCTCCTTACAAGTGTCAACCCGCGCCTGCTTTTGAAGCGCAGTGTGCATTCGCGGCACCCATCTTGCACTGACTTTTGTAAGGTTTAGATAATCAAGTAGTATAGTGTGTGTGTGTCGTAGAACAGATGGCCGATGGGGCAGTAAAGTTCTCGAGTGGCGACCGTGCAGCGGAAAACGTAGCGTAGGCAGGCCTCCCACGCGGTGGACCGATGGCCTGATTAAGATTGCGGGAAGCCGATGGATGCGGGCAGCGCAGGACCGGTCGTCGTGGAAATCCTTGGGGGAGGCCTTTGTCCAGCAGTGGACGATTTGTGGCTGATATGATGATAGTGTGTATAGTACCAACGGATAGCTTAGTTATTTCTGCCAACATCTTGATTTTTACACGTGCATCTTCTAATACAAGTTTTTCGATAATTTTCACATTTTCTTTCTAGGCGGGGGTCATCTTCGATACTTTCCCTACCTTTTTTGAATTCACTTGACCACTTCTATACGGTCGATAATGAAGGAGCAGAGTCTTGATAAATGGCTACCATTTCAACATGGATACTTTTTTGAGATTTAGATACTTAGTGAGGAATTTAATCACCGCACGATGCTCGATTTTCTCCAACATTGTCGCGTCAGTTATTTTGGTCGTCTTTAACTGGAGGTCGCAAACAAACTAATGAAGTTATCAACATGAAATTTTATACGAATACCCTCAGTTAATGTTGTTAGCTAATGATATATTTTAATTACTCCAATAATATCATATCACTACCGAGAATACATTGAACGCCCAGCGTATATAAGTACTAATATACAGTATGGACACTCCCTGCCGCTCTCTAGATTGCGACCTCACCCGCTCGTCACCCAGATTGATACAGATTGGTTACAGTTTGGTTCTCGAACGTATAGGATATCGCCACCATTTTGTTTGTTCCGTCATTCCTCTTTTGAAATGTCTTATCTGGCCCTTTGTATGAAGTGTGCCACTGTGGTAGATTTGATATAGAAAGAATACTTTACTGTCAGTCAACATCGATCGAAAGATTCAAGATTCAAGGTATTTATTTAAATTAGGTGCTAATTACACTCTTTCTGATAGTCATAAAATAATAATAACATAATTTCCATTGTGAAAAATCAAGAAATAAACAATAATTACTTAAAATTGACAAAATGCAATCCTTGAAATAAACCAGTTTATGTCATTAGAACATGATCATTTTCGAAAAACGTACAAACTTTTAAGTACAACCTTTAATTTGAAAATCACTTAATTATTTCGTATTCTTCTTAGTAAATCCTTTCATTTGATACCCATATCATAGGGGTGCATAAAACAATAACTAATCCGCCATTTTGGGTCAGCCGCCATGTTAGATTTAAAGTTAAACATACATTACGGTAACATGGCGTAACGGTTACGGCCGCTACCTCCTGTCCAGGAGGCCGTGGTTCAAATCCTGCCACGTCCCAATGTGTTTTCGAATTTCGATTTCATATGTACGTTTATCCGACGCTCTTACGGTGAAGGAAAACATCGTGAGAAAACCTGCACACGCCTGCGAAGAAACTGGAAGGTTGTGTGTGAAGTCGACCAACCCGCACTGGGCCTGGGTGGTCGACTAAAGCCCAATCGCCCTAATTCAGGGTAGGCTCGAGCCCCTCGGTGGGGACGTATATATGAGCTGATGTGACATGTATTGTCATTCAAACCGAACGTGTATACAAAATTACAGCTCAATCGGTTGAAGATATCTGTTTCAAAATCGTGTTGCAAGATTCCACCCGAACAAACATACATACATACATTGCAAGTTCAATAAAAGCTTGTAAAAACAATATGACACGAAAAGATATACATAAAAATCATTGAATGTCATTGATACCTTCGACAAGAGTAGGCCAGTTCACACGGACGGACGGAAGTAGTGTGGAATTGAGTTCTAAATCAATTTTATTTGCGGTTGAAAGCGTGGGTGTCTCCATACAAAATGTTTAAAAAGAGTCGAAAATAACCCCGCTTTTAACATGTTTAGCCGTGATGGTGCGTTCTCATCTGCTGCTTCGGAGCTTGCCACCGGGGTGGCGGTTGGCAATAATTAGGTGGCGTTTACCACCCCGGTTGTCGATGGCACCTATTTAGTTTCATCTGCCCCCTTCATAGTTATAGTACAGGGGTTTAAAGGGTTTATCGCATTTCGTATTGGACATTATCAATGGAAATTGATATAAAACCTAACTGTATATCATGAGCAATAAAAATTAAGTTTAAAAATAGCAAATAATTTTGGAACTCTTATAGTTAGTAAATTATTATAAAAAATAATTTACATGGATAAATGAATTATTTAAATTCTTTATTTCTTTTATTGTGTATAACTGTACTCTTACAATAATCTAAGATGAGTGTAAATGTCTCTGGATGTTATGCATCAGTAATAAAAATTATGGTGGTCGTTTAACCTGAATGATGTCGAGTGCCGCTGTTGCGACGCTGGAGCGCCATTGTTGGTGGTGTGTGGTGTAAAGACAGGGTGACAGCCTCTGCTGCGGCGCCGGAGTGGAATTGTCGACGTTGTGGTGTAAAGACAGGGTAACAGCCTCTGCTGCGGCGCCGGAGTGGAATTGTCGACGTTGTGGTGTAAAGACAGGGTGACAGCCTCTGCTGCGGCGCCGGAGTGGAATTGTCGACGTTGTGGTGTAAAGACAGGGTGACAGCCTCTGCTGCGGCGCCGGAGTGGAATTGTCGACGTTGTGGTGTAAAGACAGGGTGACAGCCTCTGCTGCGACGCCGTAGTGGAATTGTCGACGTTGTGGTGTAAAGACAGAGTGACAGCCTCTGCTACGACGCCGGAGTGGAATTGTCGACGTTGTGGTGTAAAACAGGGTGACAGCCTCTGCTGCGACGCCGGAGTGGAATTGTCGACGTTGTGGTGTAAAGACAGGTGTGATAGGTGTTTTCAACATCCACTGCTGCAACGTTATTGTTGATGATGGAGTGTTGAGAGGGTTGTGAATGTGAAAAATGTGTTTGTTTGTTTGTTCGTTACCTCTTTACGCTTCAACGCCTCAACTAATCTTAATAAAAATTGGTATACAGGTAGCCTTTGCCATAGGGAGGATACTTTTTATCCCGTGGAAATAGCATAGTTCGATACAGTTCCAAAGGAACTGAAAAATATACTTTTTTTTGGTTGATTCTTTAACATCGTAATGGAACCCGTTTGTTGTGATTTTTGCACAGAGATGGTTGAGGGGATGAGAAATGACATGTAGACTACTAATTAGTATAGCCTGAGGGATCTGTAAAAAAAACTCATTTACAGTCTCGCGCACGTCGGCGTCAGAACGGATTGACGTGATTTTTGCATATAAATAATTGAAAGGTGGGAAGTGACTTGGACTGCCCGATATTAATCCCGAGGGATTTGGAGTAAACTCCTGTCTATTCCCACCACTCGCCCTCAGACAGTCATAAAAACGATGCCCACGCGAGCGAAGCCACAGGAAAAAGCTAGTGAACTAATATTTACAATGAAATAAGAACCTAGCAAGTACGGGGCACATAGCTCGTAGAACAGATGGCCGTTGGGGTAGTAAAGTTATCGAGTGGCGACCGCGCACCGGAAAACGTAGCATAGGCAGGCCTCCCACTCGTCGTCGTGGAAATCATTGGGGAAGGCCTATGTCCAGCAGTGGGCGTCCTTCGGCTGATATGACTATGAAGTATCAAACAAACATCAAATACAGTACTTAAGCAAGCACAGTAAAATCTAAAAATATTATGTAAAGTGGCACGAAAGGTAAACAAATAATATATTTTCAACCGACTACCAAAAAGGAGGAGGTTCTCAATTCGACTGTATGTTTTTTTATGTGTCTTACCTCAGAACTTTTGACTCGGTAAACCGATGTTGATTATTCTTTTTTTATTAGAAAGCCAGTGCTTTCTTTCTAGTCACATATAAATTTTATTAAAATCGGTGTAGTAATTTAATAGAAAATTAACAAAAACCAAAAATAATAATGCAAAAATGTACCAAGCTGTTGCGATGGAAGTCGGTTTTTAACTCGTTTAGCGTTTTCAATTATTATTTTTACGAATGACTAAACGGTCTCATAAGAATATTTGTTTAGTATGAAGAGTAGAAGCCCCAACGTGTCCTAGATACACCAATTTTTATACAATCTGTATAAAGTACCAACCAACCCCTGTGCACAGTCATCGTCATCTTATCAGCCGATATAGTGTGCACAAAAGCCAAAGGAAAATAGATTTCACAGCAGTACATAAGAGCTATCCCGCTTTTGTGAAGTTTGGTCACAAATCATGGTATCGCCCGGGCCGAGAGGCCACGAGATATAACGACAATGATCGATGGCTTCTATGGACAATGGACACAGTGGGATTATTGTAAGGGGAGCGTCTATCTGCCGTCTGCATAAGGTACACGCGAAGCCATAAGCAAAGTATATTATATTAGTACTAACATACAGTATGGACACTCCCCGCCGCTTTCTAGATTGCGACCTCACCCCCTCGTCACCCAGATTGATACAGATTGGTTACAGTTTGGTTGTCGAACGTATAGGCCTTTGCCGTCATTTTGTTTGTTCCGTCATTCCTTTTTTGAAATGTCATTCCTCGCATGTTGTATGAAGTGTCCAGGGTGTGCCTTAAGCATAGCATGGTTGGTAGTTGGCGATGTTTAAGGCCATAAGATAGGTCAAATGACCATCATCATCATCATCATATCAGCCGAAAAACGTTCACTGCTGAACAACGGGATCCCCCAAGTATTTTTACAACGACCAAATGACAATATTCTAATCAAATTATTGAACGACTGTGTAAAGCTATCACTACGGAAAAAATATATAATATTCTCAAAGTTATAAAAAAACGATTTAAAATTAATACTATACTAATATACTAATGCGTGTACCATCCTCGACTACATCGTCACTTACCACCAGGTCAAACGCACTCAATTTTTTAATAAAAAAAACAAAAAAAATATACTTTTGGTGTAAAAAAAAAACACGTAGACCTTTTTTTTTGGCATTAATTGCAAATGCTTGTACCTAAAAGTTTTAAAGTTTTATAGGCACTTTTGATTTTTTTAGTTTCACCTGTCCCGGTGTCTTTACACCTTGCAAGTTAAATTTGACCCACTTCCCGGTTTCCGATTGAGCTAAAATTTTGCATGCATATGTATATCGCATGACGATGCAATACTAAAGATTGTACCTTAAAGTTTTTGGATTTTTCGAAAGTTGTTATATACGAACATTGAAAGTTCAATAATAGCTTATAAAATAGTAGACCAAGGAATAAAGCAGTCTCTTGCGTCACGGGCGGCATATTGGATCCTGAGCGTAACGAGGGGCTCAAGATAACTCCTGAGCGTAGCGAGGTCCTGAGTGAAGGGAGGGGTTCAAGCCGCCCAAGACGAAGACAGACTTTATTCCAGAAGTGAATACTCTACTTTTCACACCTGCTGCGAGGCAATAAAAACGCCGTCTTTTGTTTCACATTCTTTGCAATCACGCTTTTTTTTTTCAGCCATACCACCATAGCCAGCTCGATTGTCAAATAAACTAGGTATCTTTACAATGTTCACGAGTAACAATGCTCATATTATGCTAAGAGTTTACATACAATTTTAACGTTCCAAATTCAAATCACATTAAATCCCTCCGAGAGTTTCACACAACTTTATCTCCCTAGGGATATAATGCCTTGCTCTCACTCAATCTTCGTCACTTACCATCAAGTGAGAATATGCCAAGGGCTTATCAATTGTGAATAATAATAAAAAAAGACGTGTGGCACTCGGGGACTGCCGCGGTAAAGCTATTGCATAGCATTTTTATCAAACTTATGCAATTCTAATTATTTATTTATTTTTTACTAGCTGTTTCCCGCGGCTTCACCCGCGTGGACAACGTTTCTATGACTTTTCGAGGGTGCGCAGCGCGCGAGCCGCAAGCGCCTCGCGAGCGTAAATAAAAGTAGTCTATGTGTTAATCCAGGTCCTAATCTGTCTGTCTACCAAATTTCAGTCGAGTATTTTTTGCGTGAAGAAGTAACAAACATACACACTCACACACACAAACTTTCGCCTTTATAAATTATAGCTTTTTTCCGCGGCTCCGCCCGCTTGGACATCGTTTTTATGACTGTCTTTAAGGGTGATTAGTAAATTATGTCATTTATTAATTACTCAACCATCTCTGTGCAAAAAATCACAACAATCGAGTATTTTTTAGTTCCCTCAGGAACTGCATCAGATTATGCTATTTTCCCGAGATCAAAAGTAGCCTATGTCCTTCCCCGTGACACAGGCTACCTGCATGCCAAATTTCATAAAGATTGGTGAAGGCGTTGAAGCGTGAAAAGGTAACAAACAAACACATTTTCACTTTTATAATATTATTAGTAAGGATTTATGCAGTATTTAACAGTACCATATAGTCCATGGGGCGCGGGATGTTTATGTAATAAATTAACACTAAGAAAGTTACACTCTAGTAAAATTTACTTAGTCCTTTTAGTACCGCAAATCGCTAATAGATGGCACTGTAAGTTGTTTAGAACTCGGCCGGGCGTGGGGTGTTAGGTTTTATTTTCGTTACGGAATTTCTTGATTAGGTCGCCGCGCTCAAAGCCCGCGATAAAAGCTATGTAATAGCTTAAAAACATTGCCTGTCGTGTACCTAATACGGTCACTGACTGTACAAAGTTCTGGTGTTGCCATGAGAAAGCACAATTTTGTCTATCTTGTTTGTAGGTGAATGTCATAAATCATACTTGGGACTTAGTCGTTTGTTGAACACTACTCGTGTAGACTGAGCCAGACACAGCAGTTTTGGCTCAGTGAAAAAAAAGTGAATAAAAGTTTTGTTACGTATAAGTCAAACACAATGAAGAATAAATTGTACAGTCAAGCTGTGCATACTTTCTCGCGTAGCCTTTAAAATTTATTTGTTGTTCCATCACATATTTTTTTGCGATTACAAGCTACCTACCTTAATTTATCGCTTCATGGTACAACATTTTTTCAACTACTAAGTTATTAGTACATTACTACAGGGGCCAGCAAAGGAGGTATTGAGGGAATTGAAATTCAATGCCTAGTTGTGGCTAAGGCTTGTACAGTACTTTTCTCAAATAATGCGCGGAAATTAATACTAAGTAGTGCCTATGCAGAACTTTTTATTGGAGAATACAAAAATCAATGACGAACAACGAACAACAATAACTTTTCACGCGTCATTTGTTTTTTTTTACAATAAACGACTTTCTATTTGCAAGCTAGTTCGAAATTTAAATAAAACCTTTGATAAGTTAACTTGCCATGTTTCGGAGTAAAATATCGTTCCATTTATTAAATTACACGACAGATATGAGTTAACATAGTAATTTATTTGCCCGCTAAAACACGACAATAATGGATTTTAATACAACTTTTGCGGGCCGCTGCTCGCATGTATTTGGCCAGTACAGCAATTTCGATTTATCTCGAAGAAGCTTGTCAAAGTAATGCTGAAATTTCCAAGCATGTTTGAAAAAAGTTTATGTATTTTCAATACGATTTAACGTTTTGTAAATTATACACAAATATATTGTGTGCTGGTACGTAAACCTCGTTGTGCGAGCCCGATTTACACTTTGCCGGTGAGAAAATTGTTGGATATATTAAAAACATATATTACTAAGGCTCCGCCCGCGTGGACATCGTTTTTATGACTGTCTTTAAGGGTGATTAGTAAATTATGTCATTTCCCACCTACTCAACCATTTCTGTGCAAAAAATCACAACAATCGAGTATTTTTTTAGTTCCCTCAGGAACTGCATCAGATTATGCTATTTTCCCGGGATAAAAAGTAATTTATTTCCTTCCCCGTGACACAGGCTACCTGCATGCCAAATTTCATAAAGATTGACCAAGGCGTTGAAAAGGTAACAAACAAACACATTTTCACATTTATAATACTATAGTTTAAAAGTAAATAGTGTAGTATTATAGTATAGTATAGTAAGGAAGTAAAGATAGTTAGGGGCGGGCTAGTTTCCGCAACCAGGCGACCGATACGCCCATTTTGCGTGGTTGGCCGGCATCACTGCCAGCCCAGCTCCTCCAAGAAGTCCAGTAGCCCCCGCAGGTTACCGACGAATTCTTGGAGCCCAACCTATTCCCTAACGCAAATTGCGTCTATATCCGATCAATCGTTTAGGAGCTAGAGCCAACCGCCCCACACACCACACACACACATTTTTCATTTTTAGGGTTCCCAACGGTGATCAACGGGACCTTGCTACTAAGCCTCCGCTGTCTATCCGTCTGTTAGCGGGCTGTATTTCACGATTTCATGAAGCGTAATAGGTAGGTACACATTTGAAATTTTTACAGTATGTGTATTTCTATAACCTCAAATAATAAAAATTAGAAAAAAGTAAAAAAGTAAGGAGGGTCTCGTGTTTTTATAGGTCTTTAGAATTGTTTTTGATTTAGATCTATCGTATATATGCTAATACACTGCAGTGTAGAAAACTGGTTTTTGTGGGCTAAAACAGCAAAAATATACAAAATTTAAGCGAACTTTGCATTTTTTTTCTATCGAGATAATTTTATGAAATCGTGTTTTGGCCTCGTACACTTTATAGCAGACATATTGTAATAAATTTATAAAAAAAGACGTGTGGCACTCGGGGACTGCCGCGGTTAAGCTATTGCATAGTGTTTTTCATCAACTTATGCAATTATAATTTATTTTTTATTTTTTTATTTATGCAGTTTTTACTAGTACCATATTTTATTTAGTCCTTGGGGCGCGGGATGTTTATGTAATAAATTAACACTAAGAAAGTTAAATCATCAAGATAGATGGCACTGTTAGTATTTAAGAACTCAATATATATTTTTTTATGGGGTGTAAGGTTTTTTTCGTTACGAAATTTCTTGATTCGCTCCCCTCAAAGCCCGCGATAAAAGCTAAACAATAGCTTAAAAAAAAGTGAAAAATGTATTGCAGTTTCAACCGCAGAAAAATGACTTTTTACAACCCTCGATTTCGGGGTTTGCATTATTTTCTGAAAGGGTTTCTTTCGCCTTATGAAATATTGGAGGAGCGTATCACTGATGGGTTATTCAGAAGTTGTATGTACAAAGGCCAGCACATCAAGCTATACACCCGTAGTGCGATTCTGATCCTACGCATTCGCCATAAGAACGGTACAAAGTCCAAAGTGTGTAGCTTGATGTGCTGGCCTGTGTACATTTGTGGAGCGCAGTTTACGCGCGGAGCGTGCGTAAGCGCCGAGCGCGTTAGTGACGGACGGTGAATAAATGTTTTGGAGCATGATTACGTTTTAGGACGAATAAATAAATAAGGTATTTAAACTCCTAGTAGAATATAAACAACAAATAATCAAAATTGTCCAAGTGTGAGTGTTACTCGCGCTCAGGAGTCTGAACTGAATGACAAAAAAGGATGTTTTTATCGCTTGCGTTATTGTATTTTGTTTTAATGTGAATAGGTATCGTCAGCGAATCGAAGGTGGGTGATGTACTCGCCGTTGATATTGATGCCGAGTCCACCCCAGTCCAAAAGCTTAAAAACATCTTCCAGGGCGGCGGTGAACAGTTTCGGAGATATAACGTCTCCCTGTCTCACCCCTCGCTGCAGCTGGATAAAAAATAAATTATGTAGTACTTGTTCAAACAATTATGTAGTACTTGTTCAAACAATTATGTAGTACTTGCTCAAACAATTATGTAGTACTTGTTCAAACAATTATGTAGTACTTGTTCAAACAATCATGTATTACTTGTTCAAACAAATATTTGATAGACACATAGTAATTGCGTGACAACTATTACAATAGAAATACTGTGTTTGTTTCTTACGGGGTTATCCTACTAATATTATAAATGTGAAAATTTGTATGTATGGATGTTTAGACAATAGACAATATATATATGTTTATGTGACATAAACACACACCAATTGTACAATCTAAAAAAAGAGTTAAACATATAGAAGAAAAAGTATTAAATGTGTGCTGGGACACATAGTAGAAGTAAAACTTCAACGGACATTCCCCTCTCGTATATCTACCAGATACGCTGAACTGCCACGATTATGATTAGCGTCCCCACTCACCGAAAAATTATAATACCCTCCGTTTACATAAAAGTTGCACATCAATAAATAAATAAACAAACTCAAAAACTAATAAAACTAACGGAATCGGTGTAGTGCAATGTCAAAGTGGACTTTTCTCAGCATAAGATGCAGGAGAACTTTACTGCAGCGCTGGTTTTCTCACCATAAGCTGCAGGAGAGCTTTACTGCAGCACTGGTTTTCTCAGCATAAGCTGCAGGAGAACTTTACTGCAGCGCTGGTTTTGTCAGCATAAGCTGCAGGAGAACTTTACTGCAGCGCTGGTTTTGTCAGCATAAGCTGCAGGAGAACTTTACTGCAGCGCTGGTTTTGTCAGCATAAGCTGCAGGAGAACTTTACTGCAGCGCTGGTTTTGTCAGCATAAGCTGCAGGAGATCTTTACCGCAGCGCTGGTTTTCAGAAAAGCCCATGGTGTCGTGTCCGCGAAGCGTACGTCTCAGTAGTTTGTTTGTTACTCTTTCACGCTACAACCATTGGTTATATAGGTTATTAAACATAGGCTATATTTTACCTCATAGATAATATTTTACACCGGCAAAATGTCTTATTCGCACGGGAAAATCAAAAACAACACGGGCGGACGGGTAGTATAAAATATTAAAACAAAAGTAATAAAAACAGAGCTGACAACGAGTATTTTAGTGTCGTACGTATATTTTTGGTGTTATATGTTTAAGTGTCGTATATTTTTTGGTGCTGTATATATTTTTTTTGGTGTTGTATATTTTTTAGGTGTTTGCATAATAATAATTTGTGTGCATTTCTCTTCACCTCACCTGGATATAAAAAAAAAAAACAATGCAGTCGAGAATAGCAGACGCTAACTTATATAAGTAAAGCTTATCAACTCAACCTCCAAGATTCCTCATCCTTACTAATATTATAAATGTGAAAATGTATTTGTTTGTTTGTTACCTTTTCACGTTTCAACATCTCGACCAATCTTGATGAAATTGGCATGCAGGTAGCCTGTGTCACTGGGAATACTTAAGCTACTTACACACGCAGGCATATACCGTAAAAATAGCATAGTCCGATGCAGTTCCTGAAGGTACCGAAAATTTATCTTTTTTATCACGCTTATATTAGCTTCACCTGTATGTTTGTATGTATGTAACCGACTCCTTTGGACTCGATTTTGACCCACTTTAAACGGACAGATTTAATTCAAACTTTGTAGACTTATTAAGAATCAGCGACGATATAATAATTTCATAAGTTTGAACTAAAAAATAAAAAATAAATAGAGTTAAAAAAAACTAAAAAACACGCTTTTACTTTTACGTCAGACTAAAAAGTAAAAAATAATTCTTAATATAAGCTGAAAATATTATTAACAAATTACTAGTATAGTATTATTGTGAAAAAGTGTGGGTTGCTCGATAGACGAAAAATATGGCAAGTAATTTGGTAATTATTATTTTCAACTTATATTAAGAATTATTTGGTTAATTTCTTAAACATCGCAACGGAACAATGAATTTTTTGCACAGAGATAGTTGAGCAGGTGATAAATGACATATTTTACTAATTAGCATAATATCATTTAGCGAGGCATCTGGGGAAAAAATATTTCCACGATCGCGCACGTCGACATAGCAACGGTGCAACGGATTGAAGTGATCTTTTTGTATAGAATTGGTTGAGGGGGTGGGATGTGACATAGACTGCTAATCAGAATAGCCCGATATAGTTCCTGAGGGATCTGGAGAAAACTGATGTCCACGCGCGCGTATCGCTCGCACCACTCACCCTCAATGACAGTTATAAAAACAATTTCCACGCCGGCGAAGCCGCGGGCAAAAGCTAGTCCTACTAATATTGTAAAAGCGCAAGTTTGTAAGAATGTATGGATGTATGTTTGTTTCTCTTTCACGCAATAAGTGCTGATCGGATCTGGCTGAAATTTGGTAGGTAGACAGATTAGGACATGGAACACATAAGCTACTGTATATCACGTGATAGTGTGTAATATGCATCCTCAAAAAGTCTTAGAAACGTTGTCCATGCGGGTGAAGCAGCGGGAAACAGCTAGTATATAAGAAACATAAAGATATAATTAAACACAAGTGCAGTCATATACACGCAACAGCTTTTAAAGCTGCTAGTGTTTAATAAAATAGCAATAATAAACTTTGAATCGGGGTAGTTGTTTCCAAATTCAATCGAAGAAAGCTTCACTTAATTGAAATACGTAGCTCATAACATGGCCCAGTCGGCGTGGCCGTATTTTAGCTCACAATTGAAGGAGACTTTCCCTCCATTACACACCGGATAAATCTGGAAAGGACCAGTTCCGGCCAGCTGCCTTAGGGCGATCAGGAAAACAGTTTCCTTAGAGCTTAGATTACCCTAGGCCCAAGAGCAAAATAACATAAAATCGAAGTGTCATTCTGAGTCTCTACAAGGCTCGAATTATTTTAATAAAAATGTAGATAAGTTTTAATACAGAAATCGAATCCTTATTACGTAATAGTAGTTTATGAAACTGTTGTGTAATAAGGGTTTTAAGACCAAATTATGTGCAGTTTCATACACTACTTTATCTAATCTCGTACATTGGTATTGAATCAACTAAAATACAAACATCAAAGTTAAGAGTAAAAAAAATCCCTCGAAATTCAGTAAGTACCTACAACAAAACGTGTCATAGCGCTGAATCCCAGCGCATCACCGCGCTGAATCCCAGCGCATCACCGCGCTTGTACTGAAGCGGACGGTATCACAGACAGGTAAAAACAATGCTTTCACTGATCTCAGACATTTTTAAACAAGAATTCTTAAACAGCAAAATTCAATGAAAAACCAACACATCACCGCGCATGCGTTAAAGCGGGCGCTGTCACAGACAAGTAAAAAATTGGAATGAAAACTTTTTGTATTGCTGTAAAAATGGCGCGAACCGCATGTGCGTTCCAATAAAAAAAATTGATATGGAATTTCGTTGGTGATATTATCTCTTTGGTTCAACTTGTATCGTAATAGAAAAAAAAATACAATATAACATTATTTCTCTAACAAAATAATGTTACAATGTATTTTTTTTAAATTACGGTATTGTGTTTATAAAGTATGCCAATATAAACTCGTTTTGAAGTTGATAATGCGACTTTATGATATGAGAGTAGATAAATATATTTAGAAGACACATAACGAAGCCTCTAAGTAATTTGTTTCTGATTTCCTGAAATAAAACGAAACATAATAAGCGCGAGGTAAAAGTTTTAGTGCAACAATCATTTAGGCCACAGATCTTCTGTGATTTAGGCTTTTATATCTGTTTAAATTCATTACGATGAAAACCAATTGCAGATATCGATATGTGTATTATCAATTTGCAAAGTTTGGATCTAATCCAGCATGGCGAATTTTATAAATTCATTATATGTAAAATAAAAATTCATGTTTATTTTTAATAATTATCTATGTAATGCGTTAAATATTTTATTTAATTAACAAAAATAGTATTTTGAATATAGTTAATTGTTTTATTATTAAAACTGTAGCGAGGCTTTCTCTGTATCTTACTAATATTATAAATGTGAAAGTTTGTATGTATGGATGTTTGTTACTCTTTGACGCAAAAACTACTGAATGGATCGGGATGAAACTTAGCACACATAGATCCTGTAATAGGACATAGGCTACTTTTTCCCCGGTAAACATCTTATTCCCACGGGAAAATCGAAAACAACGCGGGTGTAGCCGAGGGAGGACAGCTGGTATGAAATATAAAAAGAAAAAATCCCCACGGGCATGTCTATCGAAAGAGACCAAATTTTATTTTATTTTAATCTATCTGTCTGATCATGAATCACGCAAAAACCGATGAACCAATTTAAGCATTTGCAAGATTACACCTTAAATCAGGGTAGGCTCGAACCTCTCGGTGAGGACAAATATGAGCTGATATGATGATGACGATGATGTCTTACATTCCGGAACATTCAAAATACAATTTTATCCTGGAAATTTCAAGGGTTCCCAAAGGAATATGAAATAACTGAATTGATACTGTACATAAAAATTTATACAATAATATTAATAAGACATAAAGTTTTATAAATAGAATAAAATTATAAATCTTGAAAATAATATATAAAATGCTTTAACCATGGATAACGCTTCATATTTATGTATAGTTAAGGATCGTTCTGTCCATCCGCCCATCCGTCTGCTACAGTCAGTATCACACATCGATATAAGATACACATTTGAACTGAATTGCATGAAATTTCGCACAAAAATACCGTAGACAAGCAGCTTCCTGCGGCTTTAATTGAAGGAGGGTGGATATCGAGAGTGCGCGGTCCTTTTTAAGGTTCCTTCCCTCAAAAGGTAACAATTGAACTCTTATAGGATCACTCGTGTGTCTGTCTGTATGTCCGTCTGTCTATCACAGTCAATTTTCTCCGAAACTATTTGACCGATTGAGTTGAAACTTGGTAGACTAATGTAAGTAGGTGACCCAAAGACGAACGTTCAGCGTAAATAAGATAATATTATACATGGGGGCCAGTTTTGGGGGTAAATTGGAAAATAAAAAATAAGTTTTAAAAACGGTATTGTGTGACATGTTAAATGAAAGAAGGGTTTGTCAATGTTTTTTCAAAAAGTAAAACAAATAATACATTTAAAATTCACCACTTTCTGAGTTTAGGATTATTAGTCGACCATCTTAAAATGTGCAATTGAATTTGTAAAAAATTAACAGATTTTCCATAAAAAACATCTAACTGCAAAAAAATACTTTTTTTAAGAAATATATTAATTTTTGAAAAGACTTACGTGAGAACCCTACTTTCGTGAGTCCGACACGGACTTGGCCGGTTTTTATGTTTTCTTATCTGAAAAGGTAAAAACGAAACCCTTATAGGATCACTCGTGCGTCTGTCTGACCATCCGTCTGTCACAGGCAATTTTCTCGGAAACTACTGGACCGATTGAGTTGAAATTTGGAACACATATGTAAGTCGATGACCTAAAGACTGATGTGTTACGTAAATTTTAGATGGATTTTAAACATAGGGGCCACTTTTTGGGGGGGGGGGGTAAATTATTTTTTAAAGTATTTAAAATATTTTATGTGACATACCAAATGAAAAGGCTTGTTTTGAGAATCGAAAATATATTTATTTTATAATTTTAAGATAAATCATCATTCATCATTACAACTCATATACGTCCCCACCGAGGGGCTCGAGCCTACCCTGAATCAGGGCGATTAGGCCTTAGTCGACCACGCGGGCCCAGTGCGGGTTGGTCGACTTCACACACAACCTTCGAGTTTCTTCGCAGGCGTGTGCAGGTTTCCTCACGATGTTTTCCTTCACCGTTAAAGCAATCGGTAAGTATGTACGTAAGTTTTTGAAAAACTCATTGGTACATTGGCCGTCCAGATTTGAACCCGGTACCTCTGGTTAGATGGACCGAGTCGTTACCGGTTGAGCCACCGACGCTTTTATAAATAGTTTTGTTAAAACCGAAAATTTACCATTGTTGTCTCCGAAACTACTGCGCTTGAAAAAACCACAGTATATGGGGTTGATTGCATAAATTACAGGAAAATCTATGAGTAAATCTATAATCCTTCCGTCCCCAGAGGAAAATTAAAATTTCTATAATCCAGAATAAGTAGACCTCTATTTACATAGAGAAAAGTATGTACTGAGAGGTCTTGTTCTGTTGGTAGTTAAAGTTGTGGTGCGGAATCCTTTCTTTTTTTATCACGCTTTTATTAGCTTCACCTGTATTTTTGTATATTTATATGTAACCGACTCCTTTGAACTCAAATTTTGACCCACTTTAAACGGACAGATTTAATTAAAACTTAGTAGACTTATCAAGAATCAGCGACAATATAATAATTTTATAAGTTTGAACTAAAAAATAAAAAATAAATAGAGTTTAAAAAAACTAAAAAAACACGCTTTTAAAATACATCAGACTAAAAAGTAAAAAATAATTCTTATTATAAGTTGAAAATAATAATTAACAAAAAAATACTAGTATTATTGTGGAAAAGCGTGGGTTGCTCGATAGACGAAAAATATGGCACAGAGCGCTGCGCCCCGCGCTTTTTCACAATTAATACTAGTAACTGACTCGGTGGCTCAGCGGTTTGTGCTCTTGACTGCTGATCCGAGAGTTGTGGGTTCGATCCCCACCCAGGGCAAACATTTGTGTGATGAACAGATTTGTTTGCTCTGTGTCTGGGTGTTAAATATCTATATATGTATGTATTTAAACGTATATAAGTATTTATATCAGTCTCTGGTTCCCATAACACAGGGAATCCTACTTTGGGGCCAGATGACCATGTGTGATTTGTCCCAGAATATTAAAAAAAAAAAAAAAATTGTTAATTACTATTTTGAACTTATATTAAGAATTATTTTTTACTTTTAAGTCTGATGTACCTACTTTAAAAGCGTGTTTTTTAGTTTTTTTAAACTCTATTTGTTTTATTCACAATTCGTAAGCCCTTGGCATCATCTCACCTGATGGTAAGTGACGATGATGCCACCCTGTTTGTCGGGGGAGTCGCCCTTGGCTGGTTTTTCAACCGACTTACAAAAAGGAGGAGGTTCCCAATTCGACTGTATTTTTTCGCTCTCGCCATTACATAATTTGCCTGACATTAGCCTGACCGTATGTATAATGACGAATAATACAGTATACCTGCGACATATACAAGTTTACCTGTTTTTCTAATATTAGTAGAGATCAATATAAATTCTATCAATATGTCAATATAATTAATTTTAAAATATAAGTATATTTATTTTAAAGGAGGTCCTTTAATTGTAAAGGGGGATGAAATTTTTGTTCGCTTTTTCGCGTGGAGCATTGTTAAATAGGTCTTTTTCATGAAAGAAAAAAATAAGGGTCTTGCCAACACTTTTTTCTTTATGGACTTTTAAAATGATAATATTTTCTGACAACACACTATTTTCAGGGGTACCGAAATAATTAAATGACCACCAGAACCTTGCACTAGGCGTGGTTCGACACGAACTTGACCGTCGTTACTATCGAGGGACGGAAGAGTGAAGAAGTTATTGTGATGACCAAAAATTGAGGTTGAGATTTGGATGGTGATATAGTCTAGAAACCGGCCAAGTGCGAGTCAGTACCGCACACAAAGGGTTCCGTACTATCATATCACATGGCGCTAGTACAAAGGGCTCCGTACCATCATACTAGATGGCGCTAGTACAAAGGGTTCGTACCGTCATACTATATAGCGCTAGTACAAAGGGTTCCGTACCATTATACTAGATGGCGCTAGTACAAAGGGTTCCGTACCATCATACTAGATAGCGCTAGTAAAAAGGGTTCCGTGCCATCATACTATATGGCGCTAGTACTAAGGGTTCCGTACAATCATACTAGATGGCGCTATTACAAAGGGTTCCGTACCATCATACTATTATGGCGCTAGTACAAAGGGTTACATACCATCATAATAGATGGCGCTAGTACAAAGGGTTCCGTATCATCATACTAGATGGCGCTAGTAAAAAGGGTTCCGTGCCATCATACTATATGGCGCTAGTACTAAGGGTTCCGTACAATCATACTAGATGGTGCTATTACAAAGGGTTCCGTACCATCATACTATTATGGCGCTAGTACAAAGGGTTACATACCATCATAATAAATGGCGCTAGTACGAAGGGTTCCGTACCATCATAGATGGCCCTAGTTTCTTCACTTTTTAAATAAAGTTTTTGTACGGAGACCCCTTGTTCACTTTTTCAAATTTTTAGTATTTGTCGTTGTAGCGGCAACAGAAATACATCATCTGTGAAATTTTCAGCCGTCTAGCTATCATGGTTCATGAAATACAGCCTGGTGACAGACGGACAGAGAGACGGACGGACAGACAGACAGACAGACGGACAGACAGCAAAGTTTTAGTAATAGGGTCCCGTTTTTACCCTTGGTTCCGTAACCCTAAAAAACAACAAAAATGAAAAGTGTGTGTGCGTCTATCTGCGTCTAGCTGTCCCGTGCTCTTTTTCCCAAACTATTGGAAGGACTGAAGTAAAATTTGGACTAAGGCAATGTTATTTTTTTTTTATACCTCCATCTGTTTCTTCTAATCTTGATTTTTTAGGGCTGGCCACCATAGTAGAAATAAAAAATCTCATATTTTTTTACTCAAACTGACTGTAACGATTTTGATGTAGCTCACCTGGCCTACAGCATGCGGTAGTATGTTATTCAAACAAAAAAGGGTATAAGTTATGTCCGATACAAATCCAGGTTGTTTGTGACTTTTTCTCAAAAATGGATTTAACGATTTTAATGAATCTTTACTAGGACTGGATAGTTATTTATTTTAAGAAAAATCCGAGTAAGATATTAGGGGAAATGAAGGGGTTTTGGTATGAAATTGCAGATGGGATAAAAACATTTTAAGAAGAAAAATAATATTAAGAAAAATAGTTATTAAAACAAAATTTATTCTCAATAGACTATTAGACATTAATAACTGGTAAATGTGTGCCTATTGTTTCGATTCATTGAGAGCATGGTGGCTTTAAACTCATGAAGACTGTTATTATCAACTCAATAAGTCACCATTTTTAAAGGCAAAAAAAAAGACATGTGGCACTCGGGGACTGCCACGGTAAAGCTATTGCATAGCATTTTTTAATCAAATTATGCAATTATAATTAATTATTTATTTATGCAGTATTTACCAGTACCATATAGTCCTTGGGGCGCGGGATGTTTATAAAATAAATTAACACTAAGAAAGTTCACCATCATCATCATCTTCCGCCATCATCAATCGCCATCATCAATAGCCATCATCAATATCGTCATCATCAATATCGCCATCATCAATCGCCATCATCAATAGCGCCATCATTAATCGCCATCATCAATATCGCCATCATCAATCGCCATCGTCAATCGCCATCGTCAATCGCCATCGTCAATCGCCATCGTCAATCGCCATTATCAATCGCCATCATCATCATCATCATGATGCATAGATAGATGGCGCTATAAGTTTTTTAGAACTCAATATTTATTTATTTTTGGGTGTCAGGTTTTATTTTCGTTACGAAATTTCTTGATTCGGTCCCCTCAAAGCCCGCGATAAAAGCTATACAATAGCTTAATAAATAAAAGCTCTAGAGTTATCACAGCAGTTTCTTCGTTACTAATATCATATTTGGGAATACCCCGCATAAGATTTCGTCACTTTCAGAAAAATCAATAACTGTTTTAAAAAATTGCTGGGGCAAAATAATTACTACTAAGAAAACGCCTTTGTTCCATTCAATGGTACAGAGCTCAGGGGGTTGGAACATGAAAGACATGCCATTAGTTACTAATAAAAGACCATAACAATAGGTCAGTAATAAAAAACAATAACTTTTTTTTCAATAAAAATTAGCATTGAACTTCAAAAACTGAATCGGCAACTTAACCCACTTACCTTGGAAATTACTTGTTTTAATTGCATGTGATTTGTAGTCGTTCTACTAGCTTAGAAAAAAATAAATAAAAAATATTAAAAAAATGAATTTTCCGGTGTTATAACAGCTGGTAGGCATATCTGCGTTAAACCCCGATTATTTCAAGTCTTGATATACCTAAATTTAATATTTGCTATTAAGTAAGTGTAATGTTTAATGCTACTATACTAGGTGGACCGATGACCTGGTGAAGGTCGCGGGAAGCCGCTGGATGCGGGCAGTGCAAAACCGGTCGTCGTGGAGATCCTTGGGGGAGGCCTATGTCCAGCAGTGGACGTCCTTCGGCTGATATTGATAATTTGTGTATGCCCGACTACGACAGATAGTAAAGGGTACTAGTATATATACTGTGGTAAAGGTTCCGCGAAGTACACAGCGTGGCTTAATACATATTTTCACTAGGTTTTGCCCGCGGCTTGCCTGCGCTGCGTTGATTTCATTTGTATGACTGTCTTTAAGAGTATGCGAGTTGTTATTCGCCATTAGCATATTATTAGCTCTCAGCTAAACTCGGTGACTCGGACTGACCCGGTGGCTCAGTGGTTAGTGCTCTTCACTGCTGATCCGAGAGTTGTGGGTTCGATCCCCACCCAGGGCAAACAATTGTGTGATGAGCAGATTTGTTTGCTCTGTGTCTGGGTGTTAAATATCTATATATAAATAATAGTATTTAAACGTATATAAGGAGTATATAAGGAGTGCGTCGGTGGCATAACGGCTAGGGCCGCCGCCTCCTGTCCGGGAGCTCGTGGTTCGAACCTGCCACGTACCAATATGATTTCGAATTTAGATTTCATATGTTTATCCGACGCTCTTACGGTGAAGGAAAATATCGTGAGGAAACCTGCACACGCCTGCAAAGAATCTCGCAGGTTGTGTGTGAAGTCGACGAACCCGCACTGGGCCCGCGTGGTCGACTAAGACCCGATCGCCCAGAGTAGGCTCGAGCCCCTCGGTGGGAACATATATGAGCTGATATGATGATGACACAGAAACATACCTAGTACGGCACTAGCAGTGATAATATATCGCCTATCCCTTTTTATTTTCGAGTGACTGAGGAGCGAAGCGAGCGTAAGCGACTGACGAAGGAGTAAGTAGGGCACTTCAGGGTAGGCTCGAGCCCCTCGGTGGGGACGTATATGAGCTGATATGAAACGTATATATAACTGTCTCTTTATCCTATAACACAGGGAATACTACTTTGGGGCCAGATGACCATGTGTGACTAGTAAAAAAAATATTTTTTCTGTATTTTTTTGGCGCGAGAGAGTAATAAATAGATAATGAATAATATAATAATACTAAAATGAAGTTAGGATTTTAAAACTTGCAAAATTAGTTTCCTTAATTGGCTTTTAAAGTTACTTAAATCTACAACGAACAAAAACAAGCGGTTATCTGAAAAGAACATCGATTTGACTTGCCCTTGCCATTCGTAAAACAATTTTCATTGGATTTATGCCTTTGTTCGCGGGAAAAATTAAAGGAGGTTCAAAAAGGTACTAATTAAGGAAAGTCCAAGAATAATTTTGCAATTAACGCTACGTCGAAATAACTGAATTTGTGTGGTAATTAAGGCAATTTTTCATAGCAGATGACATTTAAAAGCTTCCATTTAGAAAATGTGACCAGAACGGTTTTTTAGGGTTCCGTAGTACAACAAGGAACCCTTATAGTTTCGTTATGTCTGTCTGTCCGTCTGTCCGCGGCCTAGCTCCTATACTATTAGTTTTTAAAAGCTGAAATTTGGCAAAGATCAATATAATTATAACGCGGAGAGAAATGTAAAAAGAATTTGAAAAAAAAAACTTTTAGGGGAACCTCCCACACAAGAAAAGTGGGGAAAATCCAGTCGTGTAGGGTCTCGTTGGTTAGAGCTTAAAAAATAGTTGTGAGTCCTTTAAGACCATTTTATAAATGAAGGTTCCGTTTTCCAAAAAAATAGGCTTGAAAGTGCTAAATTTTGTTGGAGTCGAGTGTCCTCACCCCCTAACAACAAGACCGATGTATTTGGAAATTTGAAAAACTTATGAAAGTAGTCTTTATAATAAATTTAAAAGGAAAACTATCAAAGCTTATTAGCTTATTAGACTTTTCTAGTTGACGAGCAATAGTCGTTAAAATAAATCGTGTATACACTAACCTATTCAAAAAGGTTGCTAGCGCGTTTTAGAATATATCAAAATGTAAGTAAATTACTATAACAAACATATAGGCAACTACGGAACCCTACATTGCGCGTGGCCCGACACGCACATAGCCGGGTTTTTTTCAGTTTGGAGAGCTTGCCATAATTTTCACTGTGAAACGTGACTTTCGTTTTTAAAGTGAAACTTTTATTACACCGTCTCACATTTTTTCGTCTGTGTGTTGCATGTCGCGTGACGGTCGCTTTCGTCTGACGGTATGATCGTTTCGTCCTTTGTACCGTAGCGAGAGCAGCCATGATCGTTTCGTCCTCTGTAAAGTTTCACTTTTACCGTGGTTTCATAAAACCACACACTTATTTTTTATTTTTACTTTTGAGCGACAAAGAAGTAAGAAGCTATTGTTAAGGCCAAAAAAAACAATCACTCCGGCAGTGCCGGCAGAAGTTAAAACTTTTTACAGATTTGACCCTGCGAGTTTTCCTAGTATGGTGTTAGTGTCGCTTACAGTGTCGCGAGTTCAATTTTTTTCCATCCCAAAAATGCTTTATAATTGTTGACCCTGCGATTGTTCCTGGTACCGTGTCGGTGTCGTTACAGTGTCGCGAGTTCAATGGTTTTTTCCCATCTCAAAAATGATTTTATAATTTTTGACCCTGCGATTGTTCCTGGTACCGTGTCGGTGTCGTTACAGTGTCGCGAGTTCAATGGTTATTTTTTCAAAAATGCTCAACGCGCCTAAAGAATTTTTCACTTAAGAACTTGAGATTTTTACAGGAGTCGATGTCTTCTTACACTAATGGAGTTCAAAAAACTACAAAATTAAAATGTATGTGTGTCTGTATGTATTTTTTTTTCAAGTACCTACTGTAGAAGTAAGCAACTGCAAACTATGTAGTTTAATCTGCAGGTAGCTTAAAGGTTTTTTTAAAATGATTTATTATTTCTGTTATTAGACTGGTGAGGGCCCTGGCAGAATATCAGCGTTATGGGCATTCACCTATAACATATGCTGAGCCAGGACCTTTTTACTGGCCTGCCACTTACTGCAATATATTGTATTTTATTGTAAGTATTAGTAAGTAGCTATAAGTTAGTCTTGGTGGTGTAATTTTCTTTTTTTTACTTTATTGTTACCAACCATAAGGTTAAACTTATTGTTTTTTTTGTGCCTGGTCGGTGAATAAACGATTTATCTATCTATCTATGTGTGCGTCCGTTAAACTACTGAACGGATTGAAATACAACTTGGGTTAGGGTAATATTATTTAAATATTTGAAGCCGTTTACTTAAAATTTCTTCTAACTTGATTCTGTAGGGTTGCCACCATGGTAAAGTAAATTGTACAGCCACACTCTCGTATTCTGTCGCGTAGCCTTCACCTTCTGGAAAATATAAATCAGTAATAAAAGTTTGAATTTGAAATTGAATCCTGCCACGTACCAATGTATTTTCGAATTTCGATTTCTTATGTACGTTTATCCGACGCTTTTACGGTGAAGGAACACATCGTGAGGAAACCTGCACACGCCTGCGAAGAAACTCGAAGGTTGTGTGTGAAGTCGACCAACCCGCACTCGGTCCGCGTGGTCGACTAAGGCCTGATCGCTCTAATTCAGAGTAGGCTTGAGCCCTTCGGTGGGGACGTATATTAGCTGACATGATGATGCTTAAAGTTTCATATAAATCAGTCCTGCAGTTTCTTCGCAAGTCAGGGATACAGACTCACATTTCGTCTTGACCACTTTTCTTGTAAATTTATTGTACATTTTATTAGTCCCCTATCCAGGGCGTCACTTGCACATTTGTCTATTTCCAATACACATATTTTTTTGTGTACTAACTAGCAATCTGATTCTACCCGGGTGAATGTAAATATCTACACAAAAATCCACGGGGCGGTCGATTAAATTCAGACAGTCTTCTACTAGGAAAACTGATGATCTAGTCAAGACCGCAAAAAGCAGCTGGCTGCATGTGGGCCAAAATAGAATTTATTGAAGCAGATATAATAATATGTGAAACAGTGAATAGATAAATTGAACTATCCTATAGAAAAAAGCAATGCTAGCAAAGAAACTTAAGGAGTAGATATGATAAAAACTTGCCACTTCATAATCCACCATTGAGTGATGTTTAAAGTTATGATGGTGATGTTTAAGCTGACACAGTTCTTGATGAAGTCTTCGATATTCACCGCGTACCACATGAAGTAAGCAACATTGCCACCTCCATAGATGTAGGTCATCAGAGACAGGTGTATTACAAAGAAGTATTCTGAAACAGATGTCGGACTTAAAATTGAACTTCTTAAGCGTCTGAAAGGTAAAAAAACACAATGCTGGGGATTTTGATGAAAGAAAACCGTTTAGTAAATTGTTTGAACCTAGTCTACTCAGGTGTTAACAAAATTGATAGGACTCGATGAAATTGATAATAGACATATTCATTCAGGATGACAGCTGTCAAACTCAAAAATGCTTTATCATGGAAACTGGTTGGTCATGGACTACTAGTACGTAGTAATATTAAGTATTCTTTGCTACTAATTTTTCAAAACAAATTATAGATCTTCTCAAAATCTTAATTTAGGGTGATAGCTTGGAAATCCTTGGGGGAGGCCTTTGTCCAGCAGTGGACGATTTGTGGCTGATATGATGATGATGATGATGATGATGATAGCTGTAAAAATTTTAATTGCTGTAATTTGGAAACTTTTGAACCTTGTCTACTTGTATGGAAGGACAAATGATAGATCTCGTACGGATCTTAATTTCAGATGCCAGCTGTCAAACATTAGTCAGATGTTACTCGGAATCCTCTGACCCTAGACTACGCGTGCTTAGGGACAAGTGATATTATATATTAATATGATATGAATTTCAAATGACAGCTGTAATATTAAAATGGTTGTATTTTGGAAAATATTGATTCTAGACTACCAGTTCCAAAAGAGAAATGATAGATAACGTCGTTTTTTATAATAAAAAATTGAGATCGCTTGGATGCATCTCACCTGATGGTAAGTGCTGATGCAGCTGAGAATGTAAAACACAAGCTCGAATAGAGCCTATTCACTCTCGTCTCAAAGATTCTAAATTTATATGAATCGGGGAATACAGATGCCGGTAGGAATTCCAGTCCATGGCCGGTTGCATAAAGAAAGATAAAGAAAATTGCTTCGTGCGTATATTGAATAGGTGGAATCAACCCTTGCGCTCGATCGTTCGATGATTGAATGGAGAAAAGGGTATGTGGTCTTGAAAGGCATTTTCTTTGTAATAAATCCTGTAGAACATTGATATGCAGGTGACTTTGCGGCGGTGCTCAAGGCTTTGGAGCTTGTTTGATACAAGTTCCTATTGACCAATATCTTTATTTTAAATGAAAGCTACCAAACCTAATATGACAGCTGCCTAACCTAATGACATCTGTCAAAACTCAAACCACTATATGCCTTAAAAAATAAATAAGATATATTTGATCACATGATCTAAAAGTTTTTTATTCTCTTCAAAAAACTTCAGTACTACACATTTTTGTCCTAGTTACTGCAGTTTTCCAGCATTTGGAAGACTGTGTAGTGCAATATTTTCTTTGTTTGTCTTGCAGATAATTTGTGGTATTCCTGCTAACAACTACTGAATTGTTGCCCATTTTAGACTCTATTCCTTCGGAATACAGAAGGGAAGCTAAACAGTGCATAGGTATGTTTGCATGTTGCTTAGTTAATAATATGAACCTATCTACATCTTAAAGATTATTAAAAGTATCAATAACTTACTTCGAAATTTGTTTTTTGCGATGGAAAAACCGCAAGCGCTGGGCATAATGTCCACTATCCAGAGCAAATTCTCTAAGTTAGTCTCCCAGAATCTTTCTTTAATCTTAAGGAGTTTTCTTTTTGCACTTCGTAGTAAAGTCATCATGAATTGTCGTTTTTTTTTGCCTCTATGTAAACTGCCGAGCACTTTGGTAGTCGAACAAATAATGAAATCACAGAGCTAAATAATAATGAATTGATAATTATACGTGTGTTTGACAGTGTTACTAATTTTTATAATCATAGGTGATTTCTGTACTTTTGTGAGAATCTGAGCAGCTTGGTAAGGTTTTTATTACAGTTTTTATTATATTAATAAGACACCGTGAATTAATATTTTATATATTATACGCACTAAATTTCTTATTCTTTTAAATATTTAAAACTTGACTACCGTTACAAACTTAAACAGGCCCTGCATCGTTGTGGCAAACGTGTAATAATTAACTGGCACTATATCTGCAGCCAACAATTCCACCTTCTGCTGAGCTATCACCAACATCAGGTACACCATTTTCCTCTCCCTCCAACCGAATTTCTCCCAACCACAGCTGTAGACTGCCCTCTCAAACACTTCGGCGCCATCTACCAACTTTTGACCTAAGAAACAGTACAAAAAGAACACCATAAAGCAGTAGATCAGAACTGGGAGAAATCTGATCCAGTCCACTATAGGAAGATAGAAGAACATTGCAATGCATAAAGCATTCGATGCAAAATTCACGCCAATTGGAGACGTGTACAGAGATTTTAAGTCATTTATTATATCCAAGATCAAGACGTGACGCTGTATGTAATAAGGAAGGTGCTCTTTGACGTTCAGGTCTTCCACGTTGAAGATCATGATCTCGTCAGCGAGGAGATGGAAAGTGGCCGAAGTGTGGTCGATGAAGAAAATTAGAAGCGCTTGGTAGTTTATGAGAGCTACTACAATGCACGCTTCTTGTACCATAATCATAGTACTGCAGATTTCACAGTAAGGACTTGATGTTAAAGGATCCATACCTAAAACAAAACAAAATTTGATTATGTAAATTTTTATTATCAGATGACAAAAGGCTAAATGCTCGCTTGATGGAAAGTGACTACTGCCTTTAAGCAAATAATAAAAAAAATTATCAGTGCTTTGTTGAACCATAAGAGTTCAGATAAAATGCTTGGTAATTTGCTGACTATTTTACACCACCCGCATTTTGGTGATGATATTGATATTTTTACCAAATACTGGAGATTATTATTTTTAATAATCACTGGTTTGATAAGGGACAATCATATTGTCATCATCATCGTTCTAGCCGTAAGACGTTCACTGTTAAAAATAGGGTTTCCCATAGATTTTCCACTTGGCAAAATTCGAAGTCACTTGCATTCTGCTTCACCAGATTATCAGCCCACCTGCCGTGAGGAACACACCCAACACTACGTCTTTTGGTCCGTGATCGATCACCATATAAGAAATGAAATAAAACAACAATAGGCATACATGTTATTGGCGTCGTACCCACAATTTTGTAGTACTTTTAAATTTCGTGAGTTTCACAAAACGTTGAAAACAGAAGAATTTTTGTAATTTACCGCCAATTTAGAACGAATTCCAATTAAAGTGTCTCATTGCGGTACTTGATTTTAGGTTATAAACGTAAAAAAGTTACAGCAACGCAAAAAAATTATTATCTATTCTCCAAAGGCTTTTTTCAAAGACGTGTTTTAGTTACATTATCACCTATATACAAAAACAAAAGTTCACTCGTTCACTCACTCATTCACTCACTCATTCACTCACTATATCAGCTCATATACGTCCCCACGGAGGGGCACGAGCCTACCCTGAATTAGGGCGATCGGGCCTTAGTCGACTAAACCGTAAGAGCGTCGGATAAACGTACATATGAAATTAAAATTCGAAAACACATTGGTACGTGGCAGGGTTCGAACCACGGCCTCCCGGACAGGAGGTAGCGGCCCTAGCCGTTACGCCACCGACGCATTCAACATTGAACAAGAAATCTCGAATAGATATTGAGTTTCATACAACAATCGTAACAAAAAGTGCGATAACGCTTGTTTTATTATACACGTATGCATCTGTACCTTAAGTGGTGATCTCGAATAATGTTTCGACACGTAATGGGCCCTATCCTTCACTGTAATTGAGACAGGTGCAATTGAGACATGTCACAGCACATTTCGGCATGTTGACGGTAAGTCGTCCAACGCGTGACTGTCAGCAAAACTCTGCTCCGTCGTGATTGGAGCAGAGTTTTTGATACCCCGTTTTCAAAGCGCTAACCCTTCATCTAACCTTTATTTTTGGTCTGAGCTAATAAACCTAAAATTTGGAAGGTAGGTTGTTTATACATATAGGAAAGAGAAGTCAGCTATGTACATGTTTTGCGACAAGGCAGAATTAAGTTGGTCTAAAGGCTTTTGTAAGTTAATAACCACCTCCGTGGCGTAATTGTTAAGACCATTAGCTTCACATCAGGAGGTCGCGGGTTCGATTCCCGGCTGAGTCTTACTGTATAAGACTCTGTTTAGTTTGTGGAAGGGCATTTTCTAAGCCCGCCTGACTAGCTACCACCATCTTATCTCAGTCTTGCCGCCAAACATAAATCCTGACAACATTGTTGTGTTCCGGCTTGAAGATAAGTTAGCCAGTTCCCCATTGCGTTGGGGAATCTTGGTAAGCATGCTTCCATCTTCGGCATCATCGTCATTTACCATCAGGTGAGATGGATGCCAAGGGCTTACCAATTGTAAATAAAAAAATGAAAGTCCTATATTGTTGCTGCTTGAGATATACAGATGGTTTAAAATGGGAAAAATAAATAAATGGACAATAAGATTATTTCCACAGGGACGGAGTAAGGTTGTCAAAATAAGTAATTTAATTGTTTTAATTCTCGCGGGATAGGGAATAAAGGGGAAACGCAATCGCTGGCAAATGTGATGTCCACGCGGTTGAATTAAAAAAGTATATTAAAAAAAATCTTTTTAAAAAAATAAGATTTTTTTATTTTTTATTATTATTATTATTCCATTGTAGCTATTTCTTGTATTCCATTTGAGGTTGCTTACCAATACAAGGCACCATAGCAAACTCCAAGTCCAGTCTCAGTTTGTGCGGGAAGTAGTTAGAGATGCCGTTGAACAAGTTGATTATGTAGAATGCGATAACCATCCTTTTTGTGAAAGTGAGGTAACGGTTATGTTCGGCTTTCATACGGCGCGAGCGTTTTGCTAACTCGTCGTTTTTTCTCACTTTTGTTAGCATTGTTTGGATGAGGGACCTGTGATGAAATAGTAGGGTGAAAGCCAGATAGTTGCCACACTTTTTGAAATCACTCTATATCTCCTAGTAAAAAAAGCAAAATACTTTATTTGTAAAACTTGCCGGTACTTTGGTTTCTTATCTACAAATTTATAAAAAGTAAAAAATATTATCTTTAATATTTTTAGAGTATTAGCGATTTTTGCGGACGTCTACATTTGGGACATCTAACCCACATACGGGATAGTTGCCTTATTCTTGTAAATTATGTTTAGGATAGATGCCCCGCCGAGAAACAGGACATCTATCCCGCAAAAACTTTGATCGCATTTTGTCTTCCTATGCAATCGCACAGAGACATGAGACACGGTCAACTTAAAGGTAATTGGAGAATCTTTCGATAGATTAGTAAAATAGCATTCGATTCATTCGCGAAACTAGAGTAATTACAATCAGGGCAACTATACCACTGGGGCAACTATCCTGGTTTTGCCCTACATTGTGATACGAGGGTGGAAAATAGGTAATTGCTAACGAGATGACAGTTTTAATGTTAAATTGCGCGGAGTGCGTCTTTGTTTGTTTGCTGTTGCACATTTGCGAGGCTCGTCATTTGGATTAAATACGTATATCTTATACAGGGTGTAACAAAATTGGCGTAGGACCGGTTAATTCATTGGGGCATCTACTCATCAACAACTTTTGTTGTACAGGTTTGATGAAATCTCAAAAAAAAAGAACTCTACTTACAAATCGATCAGCTAATAGACCGATTTAAATACAATACAATACAATATTCTTTATTGCATCACAACATAAAAAAAAGAAATTAACAATATAGAAGAAAGCCTTTACAATATTTAAACTATTTTGTATGGAGCGTCGGATTATTTTGCTAGAATTGACTATAGGTTCTTTGGGGAATGTTGTTGAGTATGATGAGTAGATGCCCCGGTTTACGCTGATTTTGTTACATCTGTACTTCAGTTTATGTACCTTCTGGTAACAAATAAAAAAAAACAAAGGTAGGCGAGAATTGCTGAACTCAAGCGCAGTAGATGCACCGGAAGACGAAGCGTAGGAAGGCCTCCCACTTGGTGGACTGACTACCTTGTGAAGGTCGAAGGAAACCGCTGGATACAAGCAGTGTAAGAACGGTCGCCGTGGAAATCAGTGGAGACAGTTAGGAGCAGGATGAAGGAGGAGCTTCTCAGAACTTACCACTTCATTATCCACCAATGAGTGACTTGGAGAGTCATAATGGCGATGTTTAAGCTGACATAGTTCTTGATGAAGTCTTCGATAGTCACCGCGTACCAAAATAAGTACGCGACGTTGCCGCCTCCATAGATGTAGATCATTAGGGACAAGTGTAGTATGAAGAAGTATTCTGAAACAGACGTTTTATAATAAGTACGCGACGTTATCGCCTCTATTGATGTAGATCATTAGGGACAAGTGTAGTATAAATATATGCGTATGCGTCTTGGGAAACTGTAAACTCTTATTGTAAATGGACCAATAAAGAATAAAGAAGTATTCTGAAACAGACGTTCTATAATAAGTACGCGACGTTGCCGTCTCCATAGATGTAGATCATTAGGGACAAGTGTAGTATAAATAAGTATTCTAAAACAGACGTTTTATAATAAGTACGCGACGTTGCGGCCTTCATAGATGTAGATCATTAGGGACAAGTGTAGTATAAATAAGTATTCTGAAACAGACGTTTTATAATAAGTACACGACGTTACCGCCTCCATAGATGTAGATCATTAGGAACAAGTGTAGTATAAATAAGTATTCTGAAACAGACGTTTTATAATAAGTACACGACGTTACCGCCTCCATAGATGTAGATCATTAGGGACAAGTGTAGTATAAATAAGTATTCTGAAACAGACGTTTTATAATAAGTACGCGACGTTGCGGCCTTCATAGATGTAGATCATAAGGGACAACTGAAGTATAAAGAAGTGTTCTGAAACAGACGTTTTATAACAAGTACGCGACGAGGCGCCTCCATAGATTTAGATCATTAGGGGAAAGTGTAGGTAATAAATATTTATTGCAAAAAAATAGCCACTAAGTGTCAAAATTAAAATTAAATACCAAACACATAAAAAATTGTGTTGCCAGTGATGACATACAAAACTGAGACATTGCCGCTTACTATGGGCCTTATGAGACGGCTCAAGGTCACTCAAAGGGCGATGGAGCGAGCTATTGAGCTAGAGCGAACTCTTTGCCTGCGTCTATGTTTCCCGACTCCTATAATTTGGGGATCTTCAAGGGGAAAGTGAATAGGCATTATTTGAGTTTGTGTGTACCATCCTCGACTACATCGTCACTTACCATCAGGTGAGTTGTAGTCAAACGAACTCAATTTTTTTTTATAAAAAAGAAGAATATGCTCGGAATTTCCCTACGTGATCGAATCAGAAATGAGAAGATCCGCAGGAGAAACAAAGTAACCGACATAGCTCACAGAATTGCTAAACTGAAGTGGCAGTGGGCAGGGCACTAAATTTATCGAGTGACGATCACGTACCAGAAAACGTAGCATAGGCAGACCTCACTCGCGGTGGACCGACGACCTTGTGAAGATCGCGGGCAGTCGCTGGATGCGGGCAACGCAGGACCGGTCATCGTAGAAATCCCTGGGGAGGCCTTTGCCCAGCAGTGGACGTTTTTCGACTGAATGATGGTGACATTAAAAATTATACTGTTTAGGATTCTGCAGTAAATACTTCAAGACTTGAAATCAGTTTATCCAGGATACCTGAATTAATTTTAATTGAGAGTTTGGAGTTGACAGTGAGTAATTTTCAGGTTTTAGTTCGAACAGTTGAGAATCACCGCCGCTTGTCAACTACTTTTCCGACATTTAACTTGCAAACGGCGCACCTGATAAAACACATACTTAGAAAACTCTCTTTTATTTAAAAACATTTATTGAAAGTAGTAGGATCACATGGTATTCAATGCTAAATGCTATCAATCAATCAAATATCCTTTATTGTACAATAAAAAAATAAGTAAAGAATAGTTCGGAATACAAAGAATGGCTGGCCCATGGGGGACCGAGGCTAAGGGACATTTGTGCATTTGGACATTTGTGCGGGACATTGGGCCTTCGGGACAAAGGATTTGACCCCCGCTCCGGGGCCTTAATAGTGCAAAGGCTGTCTATAGCCATACAACGCGGCAAAACTGCGAGCGTTATAGGCACCTTTAGGCTGCGCCGGGGACGCTTAGGACCACCCTGTATACTTGTATGAAGCCAGAAATGACATTTCAAAAGAGCAATGGCGTAGCAAACAAAATGGCGGCGAAATCCTATACGTCCGACAACCAAATTGTAACCAACCTGTATCAATCTGGGTGACGAGGGGGTAAGGTCGCAATCTAGAGAGCGGCAGGGAGTGTCCATACTGTATGTTAGTAGGTACATTATATATATATATATTTGAATTTGTATGTTTGACAACTGTATATTAAAGTATTGTATTGTATTAAATACAAAGTGAAAACTTAAATCGTACAATTTAGGCGGCAAACAAATAAACAAACAATTTATCCAAACAATTGCTTTGTAAATTGTAATACGAAATGGGAGCAAAACGTCCGCAATTTATAATTTAAGCTAGTTTTAAGGCTTTAGGATGCCTCAATCCGAGCAGGTTGAAACATGTTATAATAATATCGAACGTAAGTATTCTATTTAAGTTCAAATCAAGGCGGGCTTCAATGCGGCTGTTTCGTTGAAACCGAACGCCCAATTCTCGAGTCATGTTTCAACAAAACTACAATTTTAAAGGTAGCCATGTTCGATACAAAAAAAATACTGAGATCTAAATGGGTAGGTATAGAGTTCCATAATAGTGGTGTCTTAAATCATAGCTACGGTACTTCAAATTAAAATATATATCTCAAACTATTCCAAATAATAGAGAAGTTATGACGGTTTTCAATTGCTTAAAATAACATATTTTGTAGTGTTCTGTGGTACTAAGTAGTGTAACTTGGCAAGTTTAAATTTATGAGCCACCACGCAAGCAATTTTTTTTAATATACGCCAATTTGGAATATCACTGGAGAGTAAAAATTTGCTCTTTTTCACATTTATGTTTTAGTTGGATACCATCTTCAATGCCTAGTTCCTTATAAGTTAAAATTCATCATATCAGCTCATATATACGTCCCCACCGAGGGGCTCGAGCCTACCCTGAATGGGGGCGATCGGGCCTTAGTCGACCACCCGAGCCTAGTGCGGGTTAATCAACTTCACACACAACCTTCGAGTTTCTTCGCAGGTGTGTGCTGTGCAGGTTTCCTCGCGTTGTTTCCCTTCGGATAAACGTACATATGAATTCTAAATTTGAAGAAACATTAGTACGTGGCAGGACTCGAACCACGACCTCCCGGATAGGAGGTAGTGGCCCTTGCCGTTAAAGATAAAATTACTTACTTTTAAATTTGTTTTTCGCTATGGAAAAACCACAAGTGCTAGGCATTATGTCAATGATCCAGAGAATATTCTCCAATTTAGTCTCCCAGAATCTTCCCTTTATCTCGAGGAGTTTTCTTTGTGCACTTCGTAGTAAAGCCATTTTTATTAAATTATAGACTCTGTGACCACTTTCATGAACTTTGGCAGTCAGATCAAGAATGAAATCACAAAGCCTTGCATTAATGAAATTGATAGTAAACCGCGTTGGTTTATCAGTGCCCGTAATGCCGTAATTCTTATAATCAGAGCAATATATAGAACTTTGGTGAGAATTTCAACAGCGAAGGTGACAAAGTAATGACAGTTTTTAACTTTACGTGTAATTACACATCGTGGTACATAAGGTATAATTGGTACATAAAATCCTTGTTAGCTTTGTGCATTGATTTAAATTTAAAAAGAACAATTAAGCTAGTTTTTTTTAATTCACAATTAACAAGCTCTTGGCATCATCTCACCTGATGGTAAGTGACGATGATGCCGAAGATGGAAGCGGGCTTACCAAGATTTCCCAACGCAATTGGGAACTGACTATCTCATTCTAGGTAAGATTTTGTTTTTAACAACATCGTTAGCAACCCATACACGTCCCCACTGCTGGGAGATGAGTCTCTTCCCAAGCCGGGGATTGTCTCACCTGATGGTAAGTGACGTTGATGCCGAAGATGGAAGCGGGCTTACCAAGATTCCCCAACGCAATGGGGATCTGGCTATTTCATTCTAGATAAGATTTTATCTTTAACAACATCTTTACCAAAATCGTGTTCCCACTGCTGGGACATTCCCTTCCCAAGCTGGGGACGGTTAGGCCCTTAGAGATTAGGCCATATCCACATATGGGGACCAAGTCCAGGTTGGTGGAGATTGTAGGAGTAGTGGCGAACCCCACTGTCAAAATTTTTTTAAGCTGCCTTTAATGACACGGCTTAATGACTGCCATCTAGTGATAGCAACCGACACCAACGGCTTAACTTGCAAATCATAAAATATCCAAGAAACCCAAATATATAGAGTGTAAGAAAACTGGTGTAGGTCCCGTTAACTGGGGCTTCTACTCATCATACTGAACAACTTTTGTTCTATGACTGCTGAAATCGCAAAAAAATACTCTTCATACATTGTGATCGACCAAATTTGTGAATTTTTGTATGGGTTAGCACCCAGTCGGTCCGTTTTCGAGTCGACCCGAAGAATAATACCAGATATTCTACTACCGATTCAGTGTCAGGCAGAATATACAAATAAGCTGAACTTAAGTGGCAGTGGGCGGGGCACATAACTTGTAGAACAGATGGTCGTTGGGTCAGTATGTTCTTAAGTATCTTTATATTATTTTGATGAGTAGTGGTGAAACGGAACCCTTGGTGCGCGAGTAAGACTCACACTTGGCTGTTTATCGATTTTCTCTTTTGTATACGTCCAAAAACGTCTGGAAGAGATCGCTTGTTAGCGATATGACCGCCTATATCTACAACTTCCTTAATCATTGTACCTTTTTTTTTCTCTTATGTTGTGCAATAAAGTGTTTTCAATCAATCCATCAATAATTTACTTCGATGCCAAATCTTAAGTTTGTACAAGTGATCTATATTTTCCAATTATTTTAGTATCTGTAACGTATGTATCGAATACACCAAGTGTGATAGATGGATGCATCCCGGAAGCAGCCGGAAGCTAAAGAATCATTTGTACTGAAATTCCACTACGGGATTAATGTAAAGACATGTACACCGTGACTGTTCTCCTGAATTTTTCCATATAATTATTCTCTGTCAAAAAGTGGTCTAAATTTCTAGATTGATGAAAGCCTTGATTGATGTAGGAAACTGTTCTACATTAAATTAGTCTTGAATCACTCAACCTAAATTCCTAATTGATTACTTAGACTATAACGAAAATATTACTTTTCTCCTCGTAAATATTTTTTTTTTATTTTTTTTTATTCAGAATTGGTAAGCCCTTGGCATCATATAACCTGATGGTGAGTGACGATGATGCCGAAGATGGAAGCGGGCTTACCAAGATTCCCCAACGCAATGGAAAGCTACATCCAGAGTTGGAAATACACTGATTTATTTCTGTTAGTTGTACCACTCTTGCAGTGCTGACATTATTTCATTAATTGGTCCTTATAAAATATCTAATTTTCTTTAATAAGAGAATTATGAAGCTGCGATATTTCATACAAACGGCGTTAACGATTTTTACCTCTTAAATGTTAACCCATTTGGACCTATTTTTCATAGGTTGTCAGTCCCAACAAAAGCTAGGCTTATACGTTTTTGTTTTTTCGATAAAGTTAATAAGTTTAATTTTATTGTCGCTTACGTATTTTCATACAAAACTAATTTCGGCCATTTTTTGTTTATTTATAATAAGTAATTCAAAAAACGAAATGTAATTGCCTAGCTTTTGACTGACAACCTATCAAAAATTGTTCCAAGTTGGTTAATATTTAAGAGGTGAAAATCGTCAACGCCGTTTGTATGAAAAGTCCAATTTTCGCTGTGGGTTCACAGTCCTCTTAAGTAGGTTTAGTGAAGGATTGTACACGTAAGGTCTGGGTTTAAAGTACTATTATAAGTATTAAAACAAAACATATTTTAGCTTTAACAGTTTAGGAAACTAAAATAGCTTTTGAAACTAAACAACTATCTTCAAGGAACTTATTTTTAAATGTTTGCTCATAAGGAATATACTACGCACCAGTATAGGAGGAGGGGTTTTTTCGATATACTACACTTCATGATCACAAGGGTGGGGGGGAGGTTAGGTCTTTGTCGCATAGTTTTCACAGGAGCTGTATGTTTTAATAAAAACAGCGCTTTCCTCGAATAATTGATTGCAATAGTTGTACTGGGAGTCAATTTCAAAAATTTATGAAAACTGAAACGGTGAAGGAAAACATCGCGAGGAAACCTGCACTCGCCTGCGTAGAAATTCGAGGGTTGTGTGTGAAGTCGACCAACTCACACTGGGCCCGCGTGGTCGACTAAGGCCCTTTCGCCCTAATTCAGGCTAGGCTCGAGCCCATCGGTGGGGACGTACATGAGCTGATATGATGATATTAAACTTGTGCGAAATTTTGTGTTTTTGTTTACTATCTAAAGAAACTACACATATTTTGATGACACTACTTGAAAATCAGGGGTGTATGGTCTTGAGTCTTGACTGTACTACTGGTGTCCATTGGCCACATAGTTTGAGTACGTTCCCTTAGCTTTTCTTAAAATTAACGAATTTTAATCAGCTAATTCACTTTTTGCGAATTGTTTATAGATCAAGGGTGCCTTTGGAGAAGTTTTTCAGTTTCACAAACGCGTTTGGAAGATTTGTTCTGTTTCATAACCGTTTTCGGGGAGTTTTTCAGTTTAAAAAACCAATTTTGAAGAGTTTTTTAGTTCCATAAACACATTTGGCAAAGTTGATCGGTTTTATGAATATATTCAAAAACGTCGTTCAGTTTCATAAACACTTGGGGAAGTTGTTCAGTTCCATAAAAGCTTTTGGCCAAGTTGTTCAATTTCATAAGTGCGTTTGGGGAAGTTGTTCAGTTGTATACAGTCCTCCCTATTACTATTTTAAAAAAGACCTTTTACATACTGTACATTTCTGCACCGTGTTGTGAGCAGAGGTTTATCCGGGAATATTGATGATCCCACGGCGTTGACGCAACACCCCGGATGAGATGGGAATAAGGATTTATTATTGCTAAGGAAAAAAATAGGAAAGAGCCATTCATTATAAGAGCGAGTTTATTTAAGTGAAGTGGTAATTGTGTTGTACAAGGTGGCGCAAAAAGTATCACACTATTGGAAAACGCTTAAACATTTTCGGTAGGCGGTTCATGACATTATTTTCTTTTACATTTGACAAACGACAGTCACGAAATTTATTGTGTTGCAAAATGGAGAGCTATACGCTACCAGAACGCGCTATAATTGTGACTAGTGTCAAAGTGTCATAGAGATGTCTATTCATTTCTCGTTGTATGTCTACTTCTAAGATAATAAAAGCCTAGTTTTTGGAGGTTTAAAGTATTAATGTATCAATTTTATTTGCTTTGAAGTAAACATACAACAAAAAATGAATAGACATCTCTATGACACTTTGACAGTTGTCACATAATACATTTTTACCATAGAAAATTTACAGTAAGCTTCCAGTTGTAGATGAATGGAGATATCAAATTGTTTCAATGTTTTTGCGGAATGATTCGTCAGTGATTTTTAGTCAACGCGAATTTCGTAACAAATATCCGAACCGTGTGGCGTCTACTGCTTAAACATTTGACGCCTGGCGGCTCGACTTGAAGAGACTGGATAAACCCGAGATCGGAAACCACCTGGACGGCCTCGGACAACTCGGATACCTGAGAACATATCGTAGCCACCACCGACGGCCCACGCGCGGCAATACAGTTTTTCTTCGTATCACAGACGTGAGCACGTTGTTTACGTACACGATATTTGTACGTCTCTTAATCGTCAACTCGGTACTATGTATCTCATCTGTGCCTCGGTGTTTTTGTGTAGGGAAGTTCATAGTGTCTCACTGATGTCATGTAATGGGTCCAGAAAGAAAAATTCAACATCTATGAGGCGAAAAAGACCCGCTGATGATGGATAATATATGGTTTTAAAACAGCCTCCGAAACTTCGAAAACGGATTAAGCCTTTAAAAGTTGAGAAAAAAATCCAAAATTATACTAAACAGAAGTCACGTCATTTTTTTTACTGATCGACTAAGAGTCAATATTTTTATTTGTTTTGGCCAATTGTTTAAAGAAGTAAATATGTTTTAAGTTCATTTGTTGATTATTACAAAATTTTAGAAAACAGGAGGCCTTAAGTGAGGACTTAAAATTAAGCAAGCATCTTTTGTGATATCATTAACAATAAAAGTCGATTGTACCTGAAAATTGAAGTTTTTTTTAATAGAACATAATTAATATAATTTATTTACATAATACTTTAATGTTTCAAGATAAGTAAGCTACAGAAATCACGGATGGCAATCATATTATTTTGTTTTTTGAAGTCTCTCAGACGTAATCTTGTCGTTAGAGCTACATTAAGACAGTTCGTCAGCTAAAGGTTAAAAATTAAACAGTTTAAATAACACTGTTCAGAAAAGTTTAGTATTAGATTATTTATACAAAACATATTGTTTTAAAAAGCTTTAAAAAGTTCTTAGGATAGTGTAGGGTAGAAACTTAAAAAAAATAGGCAAGTGCAACAAATATATCTTTTCACGTTTTTTTAAGTGGTGATTTGTATATGGACGAACAATTGTATAGAAAATATAAACTGTTTTTGTTGAAATAGTATATTACCTCCAAACACATACAACTTTAGTTATGTTGGGTATGAATCAAAAACCATCCAAGTACGGATCGCACTTGCGCACGGAGAGTTCCGATCACCACAAGCTCTCCGTTTTTAGCTTTTGTTCTAAGTAAAATCTATTTTTTGAAAAGGGCCAAACATGTGAGCAAAAAATTTTATCATTTTATATTAATCACTAACGTTTGGAAATCGAGCATGTTCGTACTAGCATTTTGTTCACTTTGTCAACTCTGTGTGTTTAATTAAGACTTAAATACCGATTAAAAGTGGTTTGTTTTTAAGAAACACTTCACGTTTTGTTTACATGTTTGGCCATTTCCAAAAAATAGACTTTAAGTACAACGATGACAAGGATTTATTTCAATCAAAAGACATCAACGAAGCAATAAAAATATGTTTTTTTTTAGTTCGGGATGTGTGGCGCGAGTACAACTCACACTTGGCTGGTTTTTATTATTTGTTGTTTTGCTTTAAGGTTCGCATTTTTATCACTTTAAGTAATTTTGACGTTTTTATGTATTTTCATTTTTACGATAAAGCAAACTCAAAAAAAAAACACCACGTTTTTATGTGTTATTTATTATGGCGGGTTTACTTACAAAAAAAATTAAAACTAGAAAGTGGCTCACCATAGAAAGAAAACAAATTTTTTGCATGGGGAGTCACCTTAATTTTACTTTTGGTTTTTTTTGTGAATACGCCATAATTACACAATATTTGTGCAAATTTCACCGACTACCTATTAGCCCTTTAAAGGTCAGACAGAGGGACAGACGGAAGACAGACGGATGGGCAGCGTAGGCTTAGTAATAGGCCTCGATGGCACCCTTTGGGTACGGATTCCTAAAAAAACTTTTCTATTTTGATCAGATAAGAACATTCGGTTTATACCGCAATCATTAGTGCCAGGTACTTGCACTAGGTAGGTACCTGCACTAGGTAGGTACCTGCACTAGGTAGGTACCTGCACTAGGTAGGTACCTGCACTAGGTAGGTACCTGCACAAGGTAGTGTAACGGAAAGTCCTCTTACGTCACAAATAAAATCTCTTTGGTTCGGTGTTTGGCTAGCCGGAAAAGGTGACGAAAATTTTGAGTGTGTTTTTTTGACAGAAAAAAGGAGAGATGGTCGATGAATGAATCACAACTGAAATTGTTTCAATATTTTTTCGTGTGTTATAATACCTAAATTGTTTTTGTATTATGGATACTGAATATTTTTTTTTACTAATCGTGCCCTTATTGTATGTCAGAGGTACATACACACACGTCACACACATACACTTTAGCACACCTACACTCGCATACAAACACGCAATCATGCTCACATATTTCTGCAGAGATACTCAATTAATTATTTAGTCATTAAAACAAAATTTAACGCATGATATTTTGCCCAATCTATTTTATTAATATTATTGTGTTTAATTTAAGCTTTTATACTTAATTTAACTTGTTTCCTTTTATTACGCGTCGAACAATTTACTTTACCATGTTTAACCGCATAAATCAGCCGCATTCTTTGTAATCCGGAAATCGAACTAAATCAACCACCACGATACAGGCAAGTTGCCTAGTGTGGGGTTATTGTTAAAAAAAAGCATTGTGTTCTTTCTGCAAATAAACAATTTTACTTTATACTTACTTTACTTTAGGTAAGAAATTTATTTTCGGTACTGCTATATGTTTTGGATTAGTTCTGTTATGATTCTCAAATTTCATTTCATAGGGCATCACCTACCTCCGGGTTAGCTGCCCCCAATTGCACCTAGCCGCCGTCTACAGTCAGCCCTGGATTGCAGCAGCCACTCTACCAAATTCATATAGATTTCGTCGTGCCACACTAGGCGCCGTACCAGCAGCACAGAGGGAGGGAAGTTTTATTTTCACCATTTTATAATATTTTAACCGAAACTACCGCTGCACGCTGCTATTGCTCTACGGAGTTCACATTTATTGTGTTATAGCAACTGTATTGTGTGCCCCAAGGTTATCTTTATAACCTCGGGGTAATACCATCCATATTAGATCCTAAGTTCTATTTCTATATTTTTACCTGGTAATTTACTTAGGTGCGACGATCGTTGCCTGACCGGCATTTAACTAAATTTAATTAATTTAATTTTACCCAAGAATCCTTATTTTTCCTAGTATAAATTTTAATGTTAACTGTTTAAACTCTCTTATACCTTTCACGGCCATCTCTTTTATAGCCTGTTTTACCATCTTTTGTCATTAAATATATATTCCGAATTACCCCACAAAATATTTTCTTTTCATTTTTCGCATTTAGGCCTTTGATCCAAATTCTACGTTTCATGTAGCGAGACCATAGCTGGTATTTTTATCACTTTATTTAATTTTCGCTACAGTAGGTACCTGCACTAGGTAGGTACCTGCACTAGGCAGGTCCCTGCACTAAGCAGGTACCTTGCACTAGACAGGTACTTACACGAGTACAATGTCGCCCTCTAAACCTTCCCACCTCGAACCCAAAATTGACATTTCCAATTTGGCCGACAAAGTCCGCTTTAAAGAGCCAGGTTGGTATTCAATTACGTAAACACTTGCCGAAGGATTAACGAAAGGAAATTGATGAAGGATAAGTATGGGAGCAGGAATAAAGATGGTTTAAACTTATTAAATTTAAAGAAGTTAAAATTAAAAAAGGATTCTTAAATGTATTAAATACTAGTTGTTGCCCTAGGCTCAAGGTCACTCAAACAGCAATAGAGTGTGCTATGCTCGGAGTTTCTCTGCGTGATCGAATCAGAAACGAGCAGATCCGCAGGAGAACCAAAGTAACCGACATAGCCCACAGAATTGCTAAACTGAAGTGGCAGTGGGCAGGGCACATAGCTCGTAGAACAGATGGCCGATAGGGCAGTAAAGTTCTCGAGTGGCGACCGCGCATCGGCAAAAGTAGCGTACGCAGCCGTCCCAGGCGATTGACCGACAACCTGGTAAAGATCTCGGGAAGCCGATGGATGCGGGCAGCGCAGGACCGGTCGTCGTGGAAATCCTTGGGGGGAGGCCTTTGTCCAGCAGTGGACGTTTATCGGCTGATATAATGATGTTGCCCATGGCTTCGCCCTTCGTGGATATCGAGAAAGAGCGGGGTTCGGACCTATGTTCATCCTGATATTCTATTCTAACTATTGGTGAAAGATTTTTTTTAAATCTGACGATTGGTTACGAAGATTACCTCCTACATACACATTACAGACACACAAACTTTACCTATTTATAATATTAGTATAGACTAATATGCACTTATCTTATATCACCTAAGGGATCAAAACAAATCTCAAGATACCGGCTTGCACTCTAAAGTCCATCAATTATTTATATTTTATTCTTATTTGTATTGTAATATGTACAATGATTAAAACTTTAAAATTGTTAAGACGCTTATATTGGCTTCACCTGTATGTATGTATATTTGTAACAGACTCCTTTTCTGTTGATTTTGACCCACTTTGAACGGATAGATTTAATTCAAACTTTCTACATTTATCAAGAATCAGTGACTAAAATATTTTCATAAGTTTATCTCATTATCCTATACTACAAATTGAAAAATAAATATAGTTAAAAAAAATATCTAAAAAACACGCTTTTAAAGCACATCAAAATAAAAAGTTAAAAATAATTCTTATGTTACATTACGGATTTGCATCTAAGTCATAACATTAAAATATTAATTGGTAGGTAGTAGTTTATAAGTTAAAAAAAACTAAAAAAGCACGCTTTTAAAGCACATCAAACTAAAAAGTTAAAAATAGTTCTTAATAAGCTGAAAACAATAATGAACGAAAAATATTAGTATTATTGTGAAAAAAGCGTGGGGAGCTTTGTGCCATATTTTTCTTATATCGAGCAACCCACGCTTTTATCATAATAATACTAATGTTTTTCGTTCATTATTGTTTTTAGCTTATTAAGAACTATTTTTAACTTTTTAGTTTGATGTGCTTTAAAAGCGTGCTTTTTTAGTTTTTTTTAACTTATAAACTACTACCTACCAATTAATATTTTAATGTTATGACTTAGATGCAAATCCGTAATGTAACATTTATATGAAACAAAATAAATAAATCTAGCCATTATAAATAAATAAAATAATTTTAGTTCACATAAAATCCATATGACAGTAACAACCTAACCAGAAAAACAGTATCAGAATGTGCACTTTATAAGAGTTGTAGCTTTATAGTGCCCTTAAATAATTGTTTTGGAATATTTTTTGCTCTTACATAAGACTCAGATAAGCAGGTATGGGCTTTAGAACGCTCAGTCTTATTGCCTAGTCTCATATATGCATATAAGAGCATTTTCCAATGCTTATATAACTAACTTACTCCTAAAACAGCATTTACTAAGACTAATTGCACTTGAGACAGTTTTCTCAATACAATACAATATTCTTTTTTGCATCACAACATAAAAAAAAGAAATGAACAATATAGAAGAAAGCCTATACATAAGGCGGCCTTATTGTTAGGTAGCAATTTCTTCCAGGCAACCTTTGGGTAGGGAAACAGCGATAGAGTTAAGGGGCGGTGCAATAAATAAAAACAGAAAAATTTGCAAATAAACAGTTATATAAAACACTTAAATAAATAAAATACTTAAATATTATAACAATAATATATAAATTAATAAATATATACATAAAGAAACAAAAACATAAATAAATTAAATATTTTATCTATCTATGGTAAAGAAAGGAAAATTAGATAGTAAAGAAGATGGAAAAAATATATTTCTCTTATATGTAACTTTTTCTAAACTCGTTTGATAAAAGACTTGCTAATGCTATTCTTAGCATATTAACTATTCTTATGTAAGGGTTACATCAGCATTGAATAACACCACTGTAAGCACGTGCTTTTCTGATCTTATTCGAAACTATTATAAGATCAACACCAGTCAGTGGACAAGTACGATATTAGTGCGATCTTAGATCAAAATACTTACAATACAAATGACAAGATGATTTAAGAACGTTTGATCATAAATCAATGTTGGGCATACACTCATAAGAGTAAGATTAAGTTGGCATTATTTGTACTTTAATGAAAAGTACGTGGCGGGATTCGAACTACGACCTCCCGGACAGGAGGCAGCGGCCCTAGCCGTTACGCCACCGACGCTCTTTTGTGGTTCGAATCCCGCTATGTACCAATGTGATTACGAATTTAGATTTCATATGTACGTTTATCCGACGCTCTTACGGTGAAGGAAAACATTGTGAGGAAACCTGCACACGCCTGCGGAGAAACTCGCAGGTGAAGTCGACTAAGGCCCGATTGCCCTAATTCATTGTAGGCTCGAGCCCCTCGGTGGGGACGTATATGATCTAACATGCTGATTATGAATGAAAAGTAAGTTATGTTCGCTAAAATAAGAACCACATTTTTTGTATATCCTCATAAATTTTATTTATGAAGTATTTCAATTGAGAAAACAATTTAAGTGTACAAATTGCTCGTATCCGAAGTAAAAAAATTGTCAAAAAATCATGTATCAAAAGTAAATTAATGACAAAATTGGTTTTTAAAAAGCTTGTGATTAGGAGTAGGTGGTCTCAATTCTTTAAAGGCCCATTCCTATCCCGTAGATATTTCCGAAATTATATTATTTTATTTCATCTTTGTTGTAAACAAATTGTTTTTGTCATTCCCGATAGATAAATCCGTAAATTAATAAATATTTCAGTGTTGGCCCTTATAAAGACTATAGAAACTTGAAAGCAGAATAAAAAATTTATGTCTTTTGATTTACCACAGTTACGTTTTGTATCGCTGTTTACTAACTTTAATAATTTAAGTCATAAAAATTCGATATTTAGGAACATTTTAAGTCATATGACATTGGGCGTTAATTAAGTATATAAATTTTTGGCAGTGGTCTGGTTCGATACTTATTTGGTAACAAGGATGTGGACTTTATTAGAACTTCGCCATCCCGGAGAAAACCAATCAAAATTGACACAAAAACATTGTTTTCAATAACCTTTACAGTCCACGCCTAAAAAAAAAACGAGACCTACAGTACTCGCATATGATGTGTAACATGTGACAAAATACTTATGAAATTAATTAATTATCGGGTCGTAAATTCACGGGCCGACCCTTCGAATAGTAGTATGTCATCTTTGCCTTTGCCATCACACTAGGGCGGAATGGCTATGACAACCTTAGTTTTCGAGAATTAAAAAACGTTCGCATTTCCTGTTACACATTTCCGTCCCATTTCACGAAATCACTCCCACAAATTGCAGGAAAGCGAGAGCAAAGATGTTACACATCAACAAAACAGAAACACTTAACACCAAATAATTCAATTATGTGAATCGGCCTACGCGTTGTGAGATGTACTGCACTGACAGGCTTACTGATAAACAGGCGGCGTAAAACTCATTTAATGTCAATGTGCTTTAATAGGTTGGTCCATGAAGGGCGTTGACGAGAGATATGATTTCGATCGAGTATCGGGATCGGGATATTTAAATGGTGGTCCTTCCTTATTATGACCGGTCCTCACAAGGCGAACCTACTTTAACATAAGAACAAATTATTTATTACTAATGAATCGTGGCGACACTATCAATACGAATTAATAAATAAAATAATAAAACGAGAGTTCGAAATATCATATCTTTAACTATCGCCTTTTTTTGCGACTTTTTTTGTGGCATTTTTTTGTGACTTAATTGGTCAAATCTTATGTAAAGGCACACCCCGGACACTCCATACAAACGAGCGAGAAATGATATACATAATTATAACTGACGTATCTATAGGCAACAATGCAGGTAGGGTTGAATCACACCGGCGGTATTGGTCACAAAATGTTTGTTAGTTTATTTACTGAACGCTGTGTGAATACTAAACTCTTTTTTTTTATACTTTTCGTTGTAAACAAACACCGTTCGAAAAAAAAACACCACTTTCCGAAAAACACTTTTTCCTTGACCAACAAATCGCTACCGCTTATTAAAAAAAAGGTCATCTACTTCTAGGACGCCGAAAATCGCTGCCGCTTATTAAAAAAAGGTCCTCCATTTCTCTGACGGCGAAAATCGCTGCTTATTCCAAAAAAAGGTGAAGTCAAGTCAATTTGATCACCAAGATTCATGATATGTGGTCCAGGGGGCCCAGCCCCCTCCACCCATTTCAAACCCCCAAATTTTATAGTGTTAGAAGATGACCGTATAAAATAATAGCAGTTTTCAGTGTTAAGTTACAATTTCCAATGTTTTATAGTCTCATACTGTGGAAAGTGGTGTCCTAAGACAAGTATGAAAAAGTGAATATAGTGAATAAAAGTGCTAGCGTAGCTCGTCCTTTACGTTTGGTACTCAATCTACACCCAATCTGAGTGACGGGGGGGTGAGGTCGAATTTAGAGAGGGGCAGGGAGTGTCCATACTGTACGTTAGTACTAATATATATACTGTGGTAAAGGATTATCGTTCTTTTATTTTTATGTTATAAACACTCTAATTAGAGTAATATATTATATGGAAATACACACTATTCCATTAGGGTTCACAGAAAATCCAATAAAAGTAAACAATAGCGGAAATCCAATAAAAGTAAACAATAGCGCACCCATGCGCAAAAAAAAGTCCCCTGTCTGTCACAATCCAGCTGGCGGTTGCGACAGATAGGGAGGCGGAGGGGTACTTACAGATGACAGAAGAGAGGTTATATAGGATGTACGCTATTTTTATAAAATTACTCATATAGGTGTATGCTATTTTAACAGAATTAGTTATAAAGGATGTTATATATATATAATTACTTATATATAGTATGACTTTTTTTACAAAATTACTTGTGTATGTGTAGGGTGTATACTAATTATACAAAATTACTTATATAGAATGTATCCTATTTTTACAAAATTACCTATATAGAATGAATGCTATTTTTGTAAAATTACTTATATAGGACGTATGCTACTTTAAAAAAATACTTACATAGGATGTATGTTTTTTTTTTACAAAATTACTTATGAGATGTACGCTATTTTTACAAAATTACTATATAGGATGTACGCTATGTACGTAAGCTGTTTTTCAAAATTACTTATATAGGTGTATGCTATTTTTATAAAATTACTTATAAAGGATGTACACTATTTTTACAAAATTACTTATTTAAGATATACTCTTTCTGAGGTATTTCTAGTAGGGTTGATTTCGACAGGTTAGTGGTTTAGGAGACCTCGAAGTAATACCCTTGTGCGTAGATGGGCAGAAAAATAAATCCTCGTTGAAAATTGTAAGTTAACTTTATGCATAAACACTCTTCCTGACTCTCAAAGAAATATCACAATTTGTGTGACAAGTCGACGGCATTCAAATACGTTCTCACCACTTCCTTTGATCATATACGTAGATACATCAAAGTAAAACAAATTTATATGTCAGCTGTAATAGTACTTAGCGTCACGACCATGTCACAAACGACCCAAAAAACATGGTCTATTTCAGTGAGGCATCAAAGCTGTAAGTAACAACAGTCCTTCAAACCCTGTGAAGGTCCGGAAGGGAGCAATTTGTAGGCGCGTCTGTGCCAAAGGGCCCGACGTTGACCTCCACACAGGGCCGTATTTTCTGAGGACGAAATTAAACTGTCTAGATGGTAAGTATATGGGGGTCTTTGGGTCAAAATTTTGGTAAAAACCTTACTATTTTTTGGGACCTGGCGATCTTTATAAAGGTAAAAAATTAAAGGTCTTTGTAACAGTAACTCCGGAGTTTTATACCTTCTTTAAATTTCAGTTTTCTTTGCCCACTATAATTTTGGAATTTTGAACTAGCCAAGTGCAAGTTGGACTTGCTCACTGAGGGTTCCGTACCAAAATATCTGCATAAGTCAACTATATAGAAGATATTATTACTAGATTCTACTAGATGTCGCTAGTTTCTTAACGTTTATAAAAAATTACATTTGTTTTATGGAGGCCCTTTTATTTGTAGGGTTCCGTATTCAAATCTATTACTAAGAGTCCACTGTCCGTCATTCTGTCTATCTGTCCGTCTGTCATCAGGCTGTAGTTCATGAACCGTGATAGCTAGACAGCAAATACTAAAAATTAGAAAAAAAAAGTCTCCATATAAAAAAAGTGTTTTTTTTTAAACGTGAAGAAACTAGCGCCATCTAGTATGATGGTATGGAACCCTTTGTGCGCGGTTCTGACTTGCACTTTACCGGTATTTTTTTTCATTATTTGTTTATGTAGCGGTCATAGAAATACACACTGTAAAATTTTCAAATGTCTACCTATTACAGTTCATGAAATACAGCCCGCTGACACAGACGGACAGGCAGACAGCGAAGACTTAGTTATAGGGTCCCGTTGGTCACCCTTTGGGAGCTAAGAATCCCAAAATTTTTTTTGTTTTCCATCCATAATTTTACTGCGAGGTTTAGATTCAGATTCAAACATTTACTAGGCACAACACAATAACTCAACACAAAACAATATTACACGAGTAAACAAGACACCTGTATGTACGCAAATTACTTTATTTTTCAACTACTATTTTTACTCGCAGATTTGTTCAATTACTAATTGATAACCTCTTACCTAACCTAACCTTATATGTATAATTACAATTTTAACCAACCATTTAAATCGATATGTTCAGTGCGGTGTGAACGACAAACACCTACATACAATTTAACTAAGCTTTCTTCTCATGTAAGTGACATAGTCTTTTATAAAAATAAAGTATCTTTGAACCTTCTATTTTTACTCGCAGATTAGTACAATTATAATTTTTAGTCGCAGATTTGTTCAAACACTATTTTTACTCGCAGATTTGTTCAAACACTATTTTTACTCGCAGATTTGTTAAATTACTATTTTTACTCGCAGATTTGTTCAATTACTATTTTTACTCGCAGATTGGTCAAATACTGTTCATATGCCCTCGGTAGGACCACGGGAAAATATTTTTTTTTCAAACATGCTTGGAAATTTGAGCATTATTTTGATAACCTCTTTGGAGATAAATCGAAAATGCTGTAATGGCCAAATACATGCGAACAGCGGCCAGCAAAAGTTGTATGAAAGTCTATATCTGACATGTTTTAGCGGCCAAATAAATTACTATGTAAACTAATATCTGTCGTGTAATTTAAAAATGGAACGATGGAACATGGCAACCAAGCAGGTAACTTAACAAAGGATTTATCTAAATTTCGAATTGGCTTGCTGGCTGGCTTTCGAACGGGCTTATCAATTGTAATTAAAAAAAAAAGCTGTTTATTGTAAAAAAAAGGAACGCATTGGCGTGTGAAAAACTGTTGTTCTTCATTGATTTTGAAAAGTAATTATGTATATATATATATAAATAAAAAGGTCTGCCTACTTATTCCCCACGTACATTACTACTTCTTTTTAATTTCCGCGCATTATTTGAGAAAAGTACTGTACAAGCCCTTGCCACAACTAGGCATTGATGGACTTACGTATGTGTGCGGCTCACATTTACACGTTCGTCCATCAATACTTCTTTTGCTGGCCGCTTTTTTTTATGCACAATTGGTAAACCCTTGACAACATCTCAACAAGTGAAGATGTTGCCGAAGATGAAAGCGGGCTTACCAAGATTCCCCACTACACTGGACTGTTAACTAGTTGAACGTGTATTGAGTGAGTCAAATTTAACTTCCAAATTTTGAACCGAACAACTACTTACGTAAGTTAAACACGAGCATTGCAAGTTTTTACAATTGGTAAGCCCTTGGCATCATCTCACCTGATGGTAAGTGACGATAAAGCCGAAGATGGAAGCGGGCATACCAAAATTCCCCAACATAATGGAGAACTGGCTATCTTATCTTCATGCCGCAACACATCAATGTTGTTAACACTGATGTTTGGCGGCAAGACTTAAATAAGATGGTGATAGCTAGCCAGGCGGGCTAAGAAAATGCCCTACCACCAACCAAACCGAGTCTTACAAGTTGAACCCACCAGGAATCGAACCCGCGACCTTCTGGTGTGAAGCGAATGGACTAACCATTACGCCACGGAGGCGGTTACATATATTTTTTTTAAATTAAAAACTTGAGTACGTTTGGATGCACCTCACCTAATGGTAAGTGCCGATGCAGCCGAGGATGTAACACGCAAGCTCAAATAGTGCTTATTCACTCTCGTCTACATAAAAGCTAAATACGCCAAATACGTCCCTGCACTCAAAGGCACAGGATGGCCCTTCAAGCACCGGACACACTTCGCAAGGGGATTACAAATTGATATAAAAAAGTGACCGAGTTTTCGGATTCAGCAATTTCTTGATGCTCGCCTGATATATTGGTACATCTACATATTTGATTATTCAGCTCGTTCATATTTCTACATTTTATTACTGTAAAAAATTTGCATTCTATAAAATCCCTAGACAATGCGCCTAATCAGTTTATTTCTAACATTGCCAGACCATTTAGGCATTCTATGGAACTTTTAGGGATTAGGATGGTCCTGTTGGCCGCTATGGTGGTCCCCAAGTGCGCTGTTCCCTCGTGGTCCCACTATTTTGTTCTACGAGTGGGACAAAATGGTGGAAGCACGGGGCAATAGCGCCCAAGTGGAGTTTATAGTTAGCACTTAGCAGTCCAGAAGACTGTACGTGTACCTATAAGAACCATCATCATATCAGCCAAAGGACATTCACTGCTGGGCATAGGCCACCCCAAGGATTTCCATGACGACCGGTTTTGGGCTGCCCGCATCCAGCGCCTTCCTGCGACCTTCACCAGGTCATCGGTCCACCGAGTGGGACGCCTGCCTACGCTACGTTTTCCGGTTCTGAACTTTACTGCCCCAACGGCCGTCTGTTCTACGAGTTATGTGCTTCGCCCACTGCCACTTAAGTTTAGCAATTCTGAGAGATATGTCGGGTGCTTTGGTTCTCCTCGTTTCTGATTCGATTACGCAGAAAAACTCCGAACATAGCACGCTCCATTGCCCTTTGGGTGACCTAGAGCCTTGTTATGAGGCCCATAGTAAGCGACCATGTCTCAGTTCCGTATGTCATCACTTGCAACACACACTGGTCGAAGACTTTGGTTTTAAGAGCCCGCTGGAAGTCATAAATCCTATACAAACATAGTATTTGATTCATTTGTTAACCAAACAACCGATTTTGAAATAATTTTATATCGATAATCGGATGACGTATATCTGTGATGGTATCGCATTTTTTTTAAACGAAACAGGAATCCATTTAATTCCAATAAACTTGTTTTCCGTCTTTTACCTTAAAAACAAGTTTATTGATTAATAATGGATTCCTGTTCCGTTTTTCAAAAAAGTAATGCGGTACAGACAGGTATATGTCACCCGATTATCGATATAAAATTATTTCAAAATCGGTTTGTTGGTTAACAAATGAATCAATTACTACGTTTTTATCGGATTTATGAACTCCAGCGGGCTCTTAAAATACTGCGGTATATGGGACGTAAAGATATTGCGAAGCTTCCCGAACGCTGCCCAGCCGAGTTGGATTCGACGATTGATCTCTGTCTCAAAGTTGGACCTACCTAACTGGATTGTTGGTAAGAACAATAGCCTTATAAAAATAGAAAACATACTTATTTATCCAAAGGAATTTGATTTACCTACGAATAGAAAAATAGAAACACTTAGAAAATCTAAGACGCATGAAAGAAAAAGCACTCAGGATCAGATGGTCCACTTTCCTGTTACGTCCATTTCTCAAGATGTCCATGTTGCTATGCCATCCACTTCCTTGTATCGTCTATTTCCTATTTAGTCCATTTCCTAAGTCTTCCATAACCCTATCTCGTCCGTTTAGTATTATGTGCCTCACTAAGCTAAGAGTTTTGCGCGCCTTCTAAAATTGAATATTTTATATCAGTTTTTAATTGAAATTCTATGCCTTCGTCTAGCCAAAGTATACATATTAGTACTAACGTACAGTATGGACACTCCCTGCCGCTCTCTAATTCCGACCTCACCCCCTCGTCACCCGGATTGATACAGATTGGTTATAGTTTGGTTCTCGAACGTATGGGATTTCGCCGTGATATCATTTGTTCCGTCATTTCTTTTAGAAATGTCATTTCTCTGTCAGTTGTATGAAGTGTCCGGGGTGTAATCTAGCTCTAGAGATACATAGAAGTAAACGTAAGGGATTCTGTAAACGTAGTGACTTATATTCTCTTTGGATTCTGTAGAAATCTATATTAAGTTATTTCTTATTAGCTGAAAAGAGGCGAATTCTAGACACAAGTCACGAATAAAGTTGTTTGTTATTTATTGTAAAGTTTTATAAGAATACTTAAGAGGATTGAGAAGTTGCGACTTTTCATACAAACGGCGATAACGATTTTCACCTCTTAAATGTTAACCGATTTGGACCAATTTTTGATAGGTTGTCAGTCAGAACAAAAGCTAGGCTTAAACATTTTTTGTTTTTTTCAATAAAGTTTAATAAGCTTTATTTTATTGTCGTTCACGTGTTTTCGTACATAACTAATTTCGGCCATTTTTTTTATTTATAATCACTAATTTAAAAAACGAGAAGTATAAGCCTAGCTTTTGTTCAAACTGACAACCTATCAAAAATTTATCCAAATCGCTTAGCATTTAAGAGGTGAAAATCGTTATCGCCGTTTGTATGAAAAGTCGAATTTTCGCCGTGGGTTCACAGACCCCTTAATTTTAACCATTAAATTAACAGCGCTATGGTTTTGTACTGTAATGTGTAATTTATAGTCATTCAGGGCGAAAATGCAGCAAGTGTTATGTTATGGGCACCTTTGCACCGGGGAGGGGATGACGAGGGACGGGTTATTTTAGGTAAAGTATTTTTATTTAACTTATTTGTATTTGCGTTACCTAATTTTGTAATACTAGCTGTTTCCCGCGGCTTCACCCGCGTGGACAACGTTTCTATGACTTTTTGAGAGTGCGCAGTGCGCGAGCCGCAAGCGTCCCTAACACGGGGAGGTTAGGCCATACTTCACACACGGGGGCCAATACCAGGTTGGTGGAGGCTAGCAAATCCCACTGTCTCAAGTTTTTCAAGCCGGCATTTGACCTGGCCTAACGAATGCCATCTAGTAAAAGCCACTGGCACCAATAGGCTTGTAAAGCACGAAAACGGCCGAGAAAAATGTCACCAACAGTCAAACTCATTCAGGTAATGACCTTGCTTCAGGCACAGTATCACAATATAGAGGCTTACAGTAGTGCAACGAATATACTTATGCAGAATAATGAATGAGTAATTGCGGGGCAGTGGGCGGTGCTGAGTTTGCCAGTCTGGCTAGGCTAGTACTGCTAGTACCTACGCCGTGGCGACATCAAAGGCGTTGCGCTACTGTAAACCATATCGTTATGCTGTGCTTCAAGTTCGTTCCGTTCAAGTTCACAAGTAGAATATGTTTTTCCGTTTTTTTTGTAAATAATTTAAAACGCTAAACACGTTAAAAACCGACGTCCATCGCAACAACACATTTTTACATTATTATTTTAGGTTTTTATTAATTTTCTAATAAAGTACTACACTGATTTTGATAAAACTTATATGGGACCACACGGAAAGCACCAGCTTTCAAATAAAAAAAGAATCATAAAAATCGGTTCACCCAGTCAAAAGTTCTGAGGTAACACACATAAAAAAAAACTGTACAGTCGAATTGAGAACCTCCTCCTTTTTGGAAGTTGGTTGAAAATAGCTTGTAGAGGTTGACTGTAACATACACAGGTTGTGAATATGCATTCTCGCCTTTATCTGGGGCGGGGCTTCTGCTTGTAATTAATTTGTATTTTATGTATCCTGTGTACAATAAACTGTTAAATAATAATAATATTAACCATAATACTAACGAGCGATCTAAGCTTTAATCCTTCTCTAATCGCTCGAAATTGCTGTCACATCCAAAATAATGACAACACAGTCCTTACGAGCGAGACCTAAAGCTAACGCATCCTGTGTAATTTCCTGGCCAGCCAGACCCCGAACTAGAGACCTGAAAGGCTGGCTCAATTTCCGGCGTCCGACGCAGCGGTGGAGGTTTCCGGTGCTCAAACGGTCTGTTCAGACTAATTGAGGGCTGACGAAGCGGGATGCCTTGGCGTTTGTGGTATCACATGGGAATTCTAAAACACGCTACCGACTTTGTCACAGATATTCATAAATGGAACCGTCTATATTCCTCATTTAAATTTAAAGTTCCAAATTTAAGTTTAATGTATTTAATTGCAGATTAAAATTAAACAAACGATCGTTTCTGCAGCTGAAAGTATTATCACACTAATATTACAAAGGCGAAAGTTTGTGAGTGTGTATGTTTTTTACTTCTTCCCGAAAAAACTACTAAACGGATCTGACTGAAATTTGATAGGTAGACAGATTAGAACCTGGATTAACACACAGGCTACTTTTCTCGAGCCGCTTGCGACTCGCGCACTGCGCACCCTCGAAAATTCATAGAAACGTTGTCCACGCGGGTGAAGCCGCGGGAAACAGCTAGTATAAAATAAAAGTCAAAAAAACTAAAAACCGACTACGAAAACTCTTTACTGAAGGTTTGAAAACAAGAGTTTTCCGTCTGAAATTATAGCTTTTATTTTTTCCTTCAAGGTCACCCAAAGGGCAATGGAGCATGCTAAGCTCGGATTTTCTCTGCGTGATCGAATCAGAAACGAGGAGATCCGCAGGAGAACTGAAGTAATCGACATAGCTCACAGAATCGCTAAACTGAAGTGGCAGTAGGCAGGGCACATAGCTCGTAAAACAGATGGCCGATGGGGCAGTAAAGTTCTCGAGTGGCGACCGCGCACCGGAAAACGTAGCGTAGGCATGCCTCCCACGTGGTGGACCGATGACCTGGTGAAGATCGCGGAAAGCCGATGGATGCGGGCAGCGCAGGACCGGTCGTCGTGGAAATCCTTGGGGGAGGCCTTTGTCCAGCAGTGGACGATTTTTGGCTGATACGAGTATGATGATTTTTCCCTTCCATCTGGGGGATAGTCGTGGTCGCAAGCCATAATGATAGGTACAATATAAATTGTGATAACGATAGGGGCTTCCGTGTGTTGCGACCACGGCTATTACCCCAGATGAAGGAAAAATCACAGGCGGGAAATTCTTGTTTTCATATTTTTTAGTAAAGATTTTCTGTAGTCGGGTTTTGTTTTTTTTATCTTTTATTTTATTTCCATATTTTTCGTTTTTCAGGTACAACGCCGCCGCCCCATCTCGATACCCGCGTGTCGTTATCGCTTGCTTGTAGCACGCGTACATTGAGCCGTCTCATAATGTAGCTTGTGATATAAGATAAGATAAGACAATTGTTTATTTGCTAGAATACCTACTTAACAATTAGGTCTTAACATAATTAATAGGTAGTACTGTATTCAGCCGTCAAGAAAGCATGCAAATATTTCAACAGGAACTTACAATTAAATTTTAAATTCTAAAAATTCTTTGACACTATAAAAACAGTGACTTAAGAGCCATTCTGTCAACTTATTTTTATATAGATTCCCTTTTTAAATTTTAATTTCAACTGGAAGCTTATAAACAGTGCAACACTCAAATTAGAAATACTTCGGCATAGTATTCTCTTGGACAAGCAGTATGGGATAGGTATCCGTGGAAAAGCTTATTTATGGTTTAACACTAGAGTACACGCGTGGCCTACTATAGTAGACCATGGTGACATATAAGATTGCAATTTTTTTATTTCGCGCGATAACACGTTGTGCCTCAAGCTATTCCTCGTAAAGACCATTACGCTTAAGGTCAGTGACAGGTGCGACTCCAGCGCGTACGGACGAGTCCACTATTTGGCGCCAAAACTGCAGGACTACTATTGGAGTCCGCGCGAGCACTGGCGTAACAAATAAATGTAGGTGACTATAATATTAATAATATGTATAAAATATTATAAAATGTTTCTAATGTTGTGTTCTTCGTTTTATAGGTAAGGTTTCAGTTTGACTTCGAAATAATAAGTCTAAAAAGATTTTTTTTAAGTTTTGGAAAGAAATTCCTCAATTGTGCCATATTTTTGTTAATTTTCTTAAGTTTTTGATTTGTTAATTATTTCCTAGTTTAAAAAGCAAATAAATGCTAAAACTGTGTTCTTAACATAAGACTAATAAATAAAGAACTGATACCAAATACTATTTTATTCATATAGTACGTAAACAAAAAATAAACATGTTTTATAAGGCCTACTATAGTCGGCCACGCGAGCACTCGTGCTAAAAAAACAGGCGCGTGTACTGTACTGTAGTGTTAAATCGTATCTGTCTGGCAGGAAACAGTTAGTAGAGGTAGACCATCACGAGGCAAACACTGGTGAGATAGGAAAGACATACTCTGAGGTGCGTGATGTAACGAATTCTATTCCGCAGGGCAGTGTACTCGGGTGCGTACTATTTCTTATTTACATTAACGATTTGCCAGCAATAATGAACCAAACATGCATTATGTTTGCGGATGATGTGTCCCTACTTTTAAGATGTAGAAATGACAGCGAGAGTTTGACAAAAATAGAACACATTTTTCTGGATGTTAAAAGCTGGCTGACAGATCATAACTCGGAAATAAATTTAAATCAAAACAAATATAATCCAATTTCGACCTTATATCAACGGAAGCCTGTAGACCTAAAACCACTCTCCAATAAATTAAACATAGCTGAAGTAAGAGAATTCACACTGTTGGGCATTACCGTAGACACATTTATGGACTGGAAAAGCCATATAGAAAAACTAAAAAGTAAATTGTCACAGCAATTCTTAATTAAATTAAAAATTTAAAAAACCCCCGACAAAAACCTCTAAAAAGTAAACAATAATATGTATTGACCCTTTGAGTTTAATTTAAGTAGTAATATTTTGATCCAAGAGTCGTCGCGTAGGGGGACCGCTAAGTTGTGAAGTTATTACTAATTAGTTGTAGTAAAGTAAATCAGTTGTATTCTGTTTTTATTTTATTTACTTAGCGGTCCCCCTACGCGACGACTCTTGGATCAAAATATTACTACTTAAATTAAACTCAAAGGGTCAATACATATTATTGTTTACTTTTTAGAGGTTTTTGTCGGGGGTTTTTTAAATTTTTAATTTAATTTTTATTTCGTGCTTTTTAAACTTTACATAACTATTACATACAATCGAAACTCTACCCCCACATTCATACAAATAGTTTCCGGGACGAAACACGATACTGCGACACAAAATCTAGCCTATTTTGAATCGATCAAGCCTGTGGAAGTTGCTCACCTCCCTTGTTTGAAGCTGCAATTAAATGTGTTATAACTCTAAACTTCAAATCCATGGACCCATGGAAGTTTTTTACTTTGTTAACCGCTGCTTCAGCAGATTCCAGGAGATGCTGCAGCATCAGGTCAAGGTTACCATATTCTAACACCTATTCATTGAGACTATTCTAATAATTTCTATTCTAATTCTATTTAAAAGTGTGTGTAACACCTATTTGAAATAAATTGTTTTGAATATTTTTTTTGAGCCCAAACACGATACTTCTACTGAAAGTTTTTGAGGAGTTGGGTATTCTGTAGATTCTATCAGCTCACCGTGTTGCCACCATTGCATTGTATGCAGAATCAAATACTGATCAAAACGAGTCCAAACACGACATATCTGCTATTATTTTTTTAAGAGTGTACTAGTGTGCTGGATATCCTGGCCGCAGCATCAGCTCACTGTGTTGCCACCATTGCATTGTATGCAGAATCAAATACTGATCAAAACGAGTCCAAACACGACATATCTGCTATTATTTTTTTAAGAGTGTGCTAGTGTTCTGGATATCCTGGCCGCAGCATCAGCTCACCGTGTTGCCACCATTGCATTGTATGCAGAATCAAATACTGATCAAAACGAGTCCAAACACGACATATCTGCTATTATTTTTTTAAGAGTGTACTAGTGTGCTGGATATCCTGGCCGCAGCATCAGCTCACCGTGTTGCCACCAATGCATTGTATGCAGAATCAAATACTGATCAAAACGAGTCCAAACACGACATATCTGCTATTATTTTTTTAAGAGTGTGCTAGTGTTCTGGATATCCTGGCTGCAGCATCAGACCAAGAGTTCCATAATCCTGCATAGTTATTAAGCATACATGAGTGTTTCAAGTTTTTGGTCACATGTATGTTTGAAAGTAAAGTAAATACACATTAAGAGTCTAAGAACCCTACCGCAGCTAACAAAAGAGCTGATGACTTTGAAACGGCTGAACCGATTTTGATAAAACGTATCTAAGAACCATCGCCAAAAAACCTGCTTGTAAATAAAAAAAACCGCATCCAAATCGGTTAACCCGTTTGAGAGCTACGGTGCCACAGACAGACACACAGACAGACACACAGACACACACACAGACACACACACAGACACACACACACACATAGCGGTCAAACTTATAACACCCCTCTTTTTTGCGTCGGGGGTTAAAAAATACGCACATTTAGTTCGCCCGTGCGGCCTTTTACGCGTATGCCCATGCCTGGCTCCGGTATGGGGTAATATTGTGGGGACAGAGTACAAATGCACATGATATTTCTGTACTTCAGAAAAAATGCGTGCGCATACTGTACAATATAAAACAAAGGGAAAGTTGTAGGCCTTTCTTTAGAAAAGAAAAAATCCTAACATTGCCGTGCATATACATTCAGGAAATTGCAATCTACGTACGTAAAAATATAGAACATTACAAGTTTTGTACTAGTGCTCGCCGGAGACTTCAGCTCGCTCCGCCACCCGCACCTAAATTAGAAATATATAAAAATGGACCCTATTACAGAGCAATAGCTATATACAATAAATTACCTCAAAATATAAAATCTGAAAATAAAGATAATTTCAAAAATAAAATAAAACAATTCCTACTTAGCAGGTGTTATTACTCAGTCAATGAATTCATGACAGGCAAAGTGTCTACTTAATTTGCTGTTCTTTTATTTAATTTTATTGTTTTTCAAATGTTTCAATACTTAAAATAATAGTAATATCTTTCGGACTGCTCCTCTTTTTATCTTTTATTGCCCTAACAGGGCTCATGTACCCTACTACCCTTAGATATAAGAACTTTATGCATGTACATGAAAGCAACTGAATAAATAAATAAATTATGTATCAATAATTGTATATTTTGTTGTACCTACAATAAAAAGTTTACAAACACATTTAAAAAAATTGTATAGATCTCGGGCTCCACCTGTGGGTTCAGCCAGTAAAAGTTTGTAACGCGGTATCGCTGTTATATAATCTTCTTTAATCCGACCTTCTTTTCATTCCATCTATTTCTTTTTCGCGCATGCGCTGTCAATAGTATTCAAAAATCAAAATCCGAATCCTCTTCAATCTTAAATATTTTCACTACTAATCTATATATATAAAAATGAATTCCTATTTCCCTTGGTTACGGCATCACGCGTGAACGGCTGGACCGATTTCGTTTTTTTTTTGTCGAGTTCGTTATTATCAGGAGCAGGTTCTTATGTAGGGTAGTAGGTAGAGTAGGGTAGTTATAGTGTAGTGTAAGGTTGAACGTAGTTCGCCGGGACAGCTAGTTGGATATAAATAACTAAACTTTCGTAGGTAAATATAATGTAAAATAACAGAAACAGATACTCTCTTAAAAGACCCAGCTAGTGTCTTAAATTTCATTCTACATTTCTACAATCATCATTAAACGTTAACTGTTACATTGATGTGTTTCGGCTTGAAGATAAGATAGCCAGTTCTCCATTGAGTTGGGGAATCTTGGTAAGCCCGCTTCTATCTTCGGCATCATCGTTACTTACCATCAGGTGAGATGATGCCAAGGGCTTACCAATTGTGAATAAAAAAAAACTATAAGCACGCATCTTCTTTCAAATCCACGCCCACTACCGTACCTACCTAAGACGTGCTAAAAGTTGTTCAGAATAATGAGTAAAGGCCCCTATTCATAGACCCTACATTGATTCGTAACAACCTGTATTTTACTAGTTGTGTGCAGCAAAAATACAGCTTATTTAACCCAAAAATTTAATTTTGCAAATTGTTGAACGTCACCCTTACATATCACTACAGAACTTCAAACTTTGCTTTTACTTAGGTCTAGATCGAGTCGGGTAACAAAGGGCCAAATAGTTGACGAGTTAGGGTTTGTTCACCGATATATCTTTGTAGTCACCGAAGTCCCTCTGGGGAATGTAGACCTTCTCAAATAGTTCGCCAAGACGCTCCGAGTCCAGACAGTAGCCGTGCCCAATGCTGGACTCGCCATAAGATACTCTGTAGTTCATTTTCTCGTGAAGTACTCCTGTAAAGGCAAAAAGATGATAATTAGGTCCTTTTTCGACGATCGCATCGGGATATACAGGATGTAACAAAAGTGGTGTAGGTCCCGTAAACTGGGGCTTCTACTCATTATACTGAACAACTTTCGTTCTACGACTTTGCTGAAAAAGTAAAAAAAAAATTTATACTCTCCATACAAATCGATCAGCTGAATGACCGATTTTGTGCATTTTAGTATGGAGGAACCATTTTTTTTTTGAGAATTGACCAAGGGTATGACGAGTAGAGTATGAAGAGAGGGAGAGGACACCATGATCCTTAAATCCGGAAACCTGCTCTATTTCCGGGAGGGCGACCAACAGTCCCAGGGTGGTGTCGGGTTTCTCGTCCACAAGTCCCTCATTAACAATGTGGTCCAAATCGTGAGCGTTTCGACAAGGGTAGCATACCTTATACTCAGAATCACCAAACGGTATTCGATGAAGGTCATACAGGTATACGCGCCGACTACGGAACACTCTGACGACGAGGTAGAGACTATGTATGAGGACATCTCTACAGCCTTACATAGCACCAGGACCCATTATACCGTTGTTATGGGGGACTTTAACGCGAAACTGGGCAAACGAAGCGATGGTGAGCTGAGAGTGGGGCAATTTGGATATGGAGTAAGAAATGCACGTGGCCAGATGCTGGCCGACTTTATGGAGAAGGAGAGCCTCTTTATGATGAACTCCTTCTTTAAAAAGTCAAAACAGCGGAAGTGGACATGGTTGCATCCCACTGGCGTAACAAAAAACGAGATAGACTTCATCTTGTCGACAAGGAAGCAAATATTCAATGATGTCTCCGTGATCAATTCAGTCAAAACAGGAAGCGATCACCGGATGGTCAGAGGCACATTGAATCTAAAAACCAAGCTAGAAAGATGTCGACTGATGAAGTCTACGCTCCGACCAGCGCCCATCCAGCTCCAAAACCCCGAGAGCTTTCAGCTCGAGTTGCACAATCGTTTCGAATGCCTAGGAGACTGCGAGAATGTGGACGATTATAATGACAGGTTCGTGGAAATAGTTCAAACGGTCGGGTCTAAGATTTTTAAAACTCGCCGTTCAAACAGAACCAAAAAAATCTCCGACTTCACCAGTAACCTCATGGAAGAAAGACGCAGATTGGTTTTGCAGTCCTCTGAAGACGCTACTCAGTATCGGCAACTAAACAGGCAGATCTCTAAGTCCCTAACTCGCGATTTACGCCAATATAATACAAATTGTATTAAAGAGGCGATTGAGCACAACAAAGGCTCAAAAGTGTTCGCGAGAGATCTGTCTGTTGGACAAAGCCAACTGACCAAGCTGAAGACTGAGGACGGCAGGACCATATCGTCTAAGACTGAGTTGCTGGAAGAAGTTGAGAAGTTTTATGGACAATTGTACAAGACCACACGTTTGCCTGTCAGCGATCTGGCTGAAGACCCAAGAGCCAGACTAACCCGACACTATACCGAAGATATCCCGGACGTCAGCCTGTACGAGATTAGAATGGCTCTCAAACAGCTCAAGAACAACAAGGCACCGGGTGATGATGGAATTACGGCTGAACTTCTGAAAGCAGGTGGATCACCGGTACTAAAAGCTCTTCAGAAGTTATTTAATTCCGTTATACTCGAGGGACAAACGCCTAAGGCATGGCACAGAAGTGTGGTCGTGCTTTTCTTCAAAAAGGGTGACAACACCCTGCTGAAGAACTTCAGACCCATCTCACTTCTGAGCCATGTCTACAAGCTCTTTTCGAGAGTCATTACGAATCGTCTCGCACGCAGGTTTGACGACTTCCAGCCTCCCGAACAAGCCGGTTTCCGAAAAGGCTTTAGTACCATAGACCACATACATACGCTGCGGCAGATTATACAGAAGACCGAAGAGTACAATCAGCCACTATGCTTAGCGTTTGTGGACTATGAGAAGGCCTTTGATTCAATCGAAACCTGGGCTGTGCTACAGTCTCTCCAGCGGTGCCAAATTGACCATCGATACATCGAGGTGTTGAAGTGTCTGTATGAAAACGCCACCATGTCGGTTCGCCTCCAGGACCAGAACTCGAAACCTATCCAGTTGCAGCGAGGGGTGAGACAGGGAGACGTTATATCTCCGAAACTGTTCACCGCCGCCCTGGAAGATGTTTTTAAGCTTCTGGACTGGGGTGGACTCGGCATCAATATCAACGGCGAGTACATATCCCACCTCCGATTCGTTGACGATATCGTGGTCATGGCTGAGACTATGGAAGACCTAAGCACAATGCTCGATGGCCTCAGTAAGATCTCTCAACAAGTGGGTCTTAAAATGAACATGGACAAGACGAAAATAATGTTAAATGTCCGTGTCGCACCCACTCCTCTAAAGGTTGGAGACTCTACACTGGAAGTTGTTGACGAATATGTATACCTGGGACAAACAGTCCAGCTAGGTAGTTCCAACTTCAAGAAAGAGATCAATCGACGAATCCAACTCGGCTGGGCAGCGTTCGGGAAGCTTCGCAATATCTTCACGTCCCAAATACCGCAGTGTCTCAAGACTAAGGTCTTTGACCAGTGTGTGTTGCCAGTGATGACTTACGGAACTGAGACATGGTCGCTTACTATGGGCCTCATAAGAAGGCTCAAGGTCACCCAAAGGGCAATGGAGCGTGCTATGCTCGGAGTTTCTCTGCGTGATCGAATCAGAAACGAGGAGATCCGAAGGAGAACTAAAGTAACCGACATAGCTCACAGAATCGCTAAACTGAAGTGGCAGTGGGCAGGGCACATAGCTCGTAGAACAGATGGCCGATGGGGCAGTAAAGTTCTCGAGTGGCGACCGCGCACCGGAAAACGTAGCGTAGGCAGGCCTCCCACGCGGTGGACCGATGACCTGGTGAAGGTCGCGGGAAGCCGATGGATGCGGGCAGCGCAGGACCGGTCGTCGTGGAAATCCTTGGGGGAGGCCTTTGTCCAGCAGTGGACGATTTGTGGCTGATATGATGATGACGAGTAGAACCCCTAGTTAACGGGATCTACACCAATTTTGTTACATCCTGTATACATTTATCCGAGACACGGACTAAATCGCTGTAACAGACTTAAGTCCGAGTCATTGAGGATACTGCAAAGTCTAGAAAAATAAAAGAATCTAGTCTTGGCAAATGCGGGGATATCCTTATCCTTACAATAAATATAATGTGAAATAGTGTTTGTTTGTTACCACTTTACAATCCAACGCCTCAACCAATCTTGATGAAATTTGGCATACACGCAACCTGTGATGCGGGAAAGGACATAAAGTACTTTTAATCTCGTGAAAATATAATAAAAATACTCTTTGTTGGTTAAATTCTAACATCGCAACGGAGCAACGGATTGTTGTGATTGTTTGCACAGAGATGTTTGAAGGGATGGGAAATGACACAGGCTGATAATTAATTAGCATATCCCGATATAGTTCCCGAAAGATCTGGGGAAAATTTATTTCCAGGCTCGCGCAGGTCGGAGCGCAATGACCAACGGATCCTTACTACTATTATAAATGTAAAAATGTGTTTGTTTGTTAACTTTTCACGCTTCAACGCCTTGACCAATCTTTATGAAATTTGGCATGCAGGTAGCCTGTATCACGGGGAAGGACATAGGCTACTTTTATCCCGGGAAAACAGCATAATCTGATGCAGTTCCTGAGGGAACTAAAAAAATACTCGATTGTTGTGATTTTTTGCACAGAGATGGTTGAGTAGGTAGGGGAAACGACATAATTTACTAATCACCCTTAAAGACAGTCATAAAAACGCTCTCTGCGGACGGAGCCGCGGGAAAAAGCTAGTTTTTACATTAAAATAGTTGTCAGGTGAGAAGTGACATGGACTGCTAATCAGAATAGCCCAATATAGTTCCCGAGGGATCTGGAGTAAACTACTGTGTACTATCACCCTCAAAGACAGTCATAAAAACAATGCCCGCGCGAGCGAAGCCGTGGGCAAAAGGTAATTTGTAATAAACTTGAAACATCACAAGTGATGATTGCACTCGTAGAACTGAATAAATATTGTTTTACAATTTTGGTGAGATCTCCAAAAAATTTTGAACTTTTTTAAAAATCTATCAGCTGATTAGCTAAGTTTCTGGAAAAGTTGGGGAATCTTGATAAGCCCGCGTCCATCTTCGGCATCATCGTCACTTAGGTGAGATGATGCCAAAGGCTTATCAATCGTGTATAAAAAAAGTAAAAACAATGTGATTTCAGAAAAGTTGTAAAACAAAAGTTGATCAGATCAACAGAATAGAGGATTCAGAATCAGAATCAGAATAATGTATTTGCAAGAATACTAGAATAAGAATACTGATACTATTCGAGTTAGTTTTGAGCAAGTTTTGAAAATGAAATCTTTCATTATATCCTACTAAGAAATGAGGAGATCCGTAGAAGAACCAAAGTAACCGACAAAGCTCACAGAATCGCTAAACTTAAGTGGCAATGGGCAGGGCACATAGCTCGTAGAACAGATAGACGTTGGGGTAGTCAAGTTCTCGAGTGGCGACCGCGCAACGGAAAACTTAGTGTATGCAGGCCTCCCACGCGGTGAACCGACGACCTGGTGAAGATCGCGGTAAGCCGCTGTGTGCGGGCTGCACAGAACCGGTCGTCGTGGAAATCCTTGGGGGAGGCCTTTGTCTGGTATGATGATGATGATGATGATGAAAAAGCGTCGGTGGCTCAATGGCAACCACTTGATCCTTCTTACCAGAGACCTCGAGTTCTAATAAGGATTGCCAATGTACCAATGAGTTTTTCGAAACTCTCATACATACATAACTTACATACCTGGTTGCCTAGAATAAATTTCTACCTAGCAATAAGGCCGCCTATTGTATAGGCTTTCTTTTATATCGTTATTTCTTTTAATTATGCAATAAAGAATATTGTATTGTATACATTTACTTTATCGAATTGCACGGTGGAGGAAAACATATTGAGGAAACCTGCACATGTTGCCACACCCTGGAAACTTCATACAACGGGCCAAAAATGACATTTCAAAAAACGAATGACGGAACCAACACAATGGCGGCGAAAATCTATACGTTAGACAACCAAACTGTAACCAATCTATATCAATCAGGGTAACGAGGGGTTGAGGTCGCAATCTAGAGAGCGGCAGGGAGTGTCCATACTGTATGTTAGTACTAATATATATACTTTGATATTGTGTTTCTAGGTGTGTACAAGGGTCGTATTTCACACGTTCGTAGGTGTAAATTTGAATGCTTTCACGTGACCGCGGGTGATGCTAAGTGCCACACCAAAGAAACGCCGTCTATCCCTTGCATAGCGCTGTTAATTGTGATTTTTTACATTTGATTTTTTCTGAAACTAAACATGACAGTTAATGAAAACGAACCCGCGCTCTTCGGCCTAGAAGACAAGTCCACGAGAACATAAAGAAATACAAATACAGAGTGATAAAAAAATGTTTAGCAAATTTTATCTGTGGTCTGTACTACGAAATAATTTTTAACAAAAAAAACCGACTTCAAACAGGAAACCAAGGTTCCCCTCGATTTCTCTGGAATGCCATCATCGGATCCTGGTTTCCTTAGCATGATACCACCCTTGGGATATCTTCTCTCCAACAAAAAAATAATCATCAAAATCGGTTCATAAACGACGAAGTTATCCGCGAACACACATAAAAATAATAATTATATACGGTCGAATTGAGAAACCTCTTCCTTTTTAGAAGTCTGTTAAAAATGAACAACTCCAAAAAACTCATGACCAATTCGCAAAAAATGCACTTCTCATGCAAATCGCTCAGCTGATTAGCTAATTTTTGACTATTTGTTTTTTGGGGAAATTTCAGCTTCATGTGCCGAAGCCATAGTTACAATTATGCTAAACATTTTAGGGATCCGTACCTCAAAAGGAAAACTAAACCCTTATAGGATCACTCGTATGTCCGCCTGTCATTGGCGATTTACTCGAAAAACACTGGACCGATTGAGTCAGAATTACGTACACATATGTAAGTCGGTGACCCAAAGGCGGACGTGTAACGCTAACAAATTAACTTTAAACATGGGGGCCACTTTTGGGGGATAAATTATTACAAAAAAAAAAGTTTTTGAAAATATATTTTGTGATATATCAAATAAAAAGGCTAGTTGTAAAGATCTCAATTTTTTTTAATGATTTAAAGATAAACAGTTTTGAAGTAATTTAAAGAAACAGACAAAAATTGACTCTCCCCCCCCACCTTATCTCCGAAACAACTGGGCTCAAAATCTTGAAAAATCACAGTATACGAGGTTGAATGCATAGAATACAGGAAAATCTATGAGAAAATCGTAAGTTCCCACAGGGAAAATGACATTTATATTGTCCAGAATAAGTAGACCCCTATTTACCTAGAGAAAAGTATGTATTGAGAGGTCTTAGAGGTTGGTAGTTAAACTTTTAGTGCGGAACCCTGTTTGTGTGACACCGAGTCGCACTTGGCCGTTTTTTTTATACAAATACGTATTGAAACAAAGTTTGATAGACTGTATTTTCTAGGAAATGAAAAAGAAAATAGTAGGGGTGTGCGAACTAAATCCAAAAATTGTACGGAAAATACTCAAAAAGAAATTTAACAGACGAACATACCTGATGCATCACTGTCATAGCATTGACTTGCATCTTTTGGACTTTTGCCCGACATTTGGCTTAAGGTGGCGTAATAAATATTTTCATTTTTAATATTGCACGCTGCTTGCAGTATCGACTCTAAAGCAGCTTGGTCCTGCACCCGCCTCTGTATAGCCGTCGCTTGCATATTAGCCACGATGTCTTTATACTTCATTTCTAATTTCTCTAAAGTCGTATTCATTTCCACTTGGTGCTCTTCAGTAATGTCGTTCACAACTTGTGCTCTTTGTTTCATTAAATGCAGTTGTATAGAACAGTCAGTGAGATGTTTCTCGCGTTGTAAATATGCTAGTTTTGCTTCGTAAGATTTGGCGCACTTCGCTTTTGATTTTTCAACTTTGTCCAATCTTTTCTCGAGCTCCATTGCTTTTAATTTCAAGCTCTCATTGTTTTCTTCATTTGGTTTTTCAATTAATTTAGAAAGAAATGTTTGAAGATTATTTTTCTGTTCCTCGAGTTGCTGCTTTATTGATGAAATCTCACTATCTTTTTCATTTATTAGTTTAATGTGTTCTTCTTTGATTTTATTCAAATTTTGGCTCTCATTTTGTAGCGTTTCTCTCATATTGTTTTCATAATGTTGTCTTAACTCATCAATTTTTTTGTCATAAATATGTTTGATTTCATCTTGAGCAGCACATTTGACTTTTAATATTTCCATTTTGTGTTTTGCAACAACCTCTTCAATTTCAATTTTTTTCATTTCTTCACAATTATCTAACTTGTTAGTCAAAGTTGTTATTGTTTCTAAGAGTGAATTTCTGATTTCTTGAAATTCTTTTATTTTATTCAATAAGCTTTGCCATGCTGGGTTATCTTCTAAACTTGCGTTTGTAGCAGTGTCTACTTTGAAGAGAGCTTCATCAACAGCTGCGGGTCTGGTTTCCTCCTTAAGCGCCATAAGTTCAGCATGTAATTGCATATTCTGCTGTTTTATTTCCCTTAACTTCATTATGAGATTATTAGCTCTAAACCCGTACTCATCTTCAAGTGCTTCTTTTTGATTATCCCGAACCATTTGTGGGCAGGTGTAGCAAATAACGGTTTGCTTTTGTGGCGGTACTGCTGTAGGAAAAGAACAAGGGGAAGGCATTTTACTATCAAAGTCACTGCCATTGTCTATTTGTTGATCGACATATTCATTTTCTTGCGATAGATAGTCAGTGTCGGAGACAAAAGGTCGTCTATTGTTGAAGAGTACCTTCGTACTCGGTTCCGCTGAGAATATGATGTATTCCACTTCAGTGGAGGAATCACTATCACTTGGTTCTGGCAACGGCTCCAGTGGACCATCTGGTGGACTTTTCAAAAAAGGCATCTCCAAAATTCCTTTTGAAAGTTGGTAGCAAAGTTGGAACACATGCTTGTTTCGTAGTGATTTCTCGACATCCGGACAGTTGGTCAGTTTCTGGACCCATGCGTTGCATATCTCTATGTTTTCTTGTTCCATCAGCTGCCCCAAGTGAGGTCGCAAAATGTGAAGGTAACGTTTGAATTCTCCATCAAGATTAGCCACTTCATTTTCACACATTTTAAACTCCTGAACAATTTTGGGATACAGATGAAATAGGGATCAACTCGTTGAGTCAACCCAATTTTTGGAGATCAACAAAGTTTGCAGACGTTTACATATTTAGTTTGTCAGAAAATGTGTCAAATTTTTTCTTTATTTGGCTCCATGTAAATGTGTCTAAATACTCTTGAAAAAGATTAGTTTTGTTTTTGGCAATAATGAGATCGCAAACACAGTTATTTTGAACCAAGAACGTACAATAATTGCATCTTTATCTTCTTCTTTCTTCTTTTCAGTCTTTTTCGAATATTAGTTTGGTATAGGTATCATTTAACTCCTTCCACTTTGTCCTATTTTGGTCAGTAAGAATCTAGTTCACTATCCCTCAAAAATTTCAAACCACAGAGTTAGAAAAATCCAGTGCACAATTATTTTAGGTGCTGAAGTCTTTTAAAGGAAATCTAACCCACAGTTGTTGGTGCTGATGTAATTACAGTTACCACTAACTGCCACAAACGGAAACTTAGAAGATAACCCAAATAGCATACCTATTTTAAAATCGTTTGTTTTTTTTATACTAAGGACAATACGATTTTATTTTATGTTTTACTAGCTGTTTCCCGCGGCTTCACCCGCGTGGACAACGTTTCTATGACTTTTCAGGGTGCGCAGTGCGCGAGCCGCAAGCGGCTCACGAGCGTTATAAAAAGTAGCCTATGTGTTAATCCAGGTCCTAATCTGTCTACCTACCAAATTTCAGCCAGATCCGTTTAGTAGTTTTTGCGTGAAAAAGTAATAAAAATAGATCCATGTATTCTTACAAACTTTCGCGTTTATAATATTACTAGGTGTTTCCCGCGGCTTCACCCGCGTGGACAACGTTTCTATGACTTTTCGAGGGTGCGCAGTGCGCGAGCCGCAAGCGGCTCACGAGCGTAACAAAAAGAAGCCAATGTGTTAATTGAGGTCCTAATCTGTCTACCTACCAAATTTCAGCCAGATCCGTTTCGTAGTTTTTGCGTGTAAGAGTAACAAACATACATCCATACATTTTTACAAACTTTCGCGTTTATAATATTATCGCGTTTATAAAAAGCGTCGATGGCTCAACCGGTAACGACTCGGTCCTCCTAACCAGAGGTGTCGGGTTCAAATCCGGACAGCCAATATACCAATGAGTTTTTCAAAGCTTACGTACATATACTCACCGATTGCTTTAACGGTGAAGGAAAACATCGTGAGGAAACCTGCACACACCAGCGAAGAAACTCGAAGGTTGTGTGTGAAGTCGACCAACCCGCACTGGGCCCGCGTGGTCGACTAAGGCCCGATCGCCCTAATTCAGGGTAGGTTCGAGCCCCTCGGTGAGGACGTATATGAGCTGATATGATGAATATTATAAGATTACAAACGAACAAACTATATCAACCGATCGAATTATAAAGTCTATTATTTATTTAAATTATTCTAACATTTTGAAACGATGAAAAGAGACGCTAGGCCTTGAATAGCAAATCCTCGGTCCCTCAAGACGCTTACCTATCATCTGGACTCTGGACCTTAGTAGAGCCTATTTCGTAAGGAGTTCGTAAGCGGCTTCTGAAAGAAACTCGTTAAAATTTTGAATTCACTACGAAGATGGAGGCTGGACCTTTTCAAGAGCGCAGAGTTAACGTAACGATACCAATTATAGTAATACTAACGTCGTAGTCAGTAAGTTTATTGTGTGGGTATTATGTTAAACAGACACTGTTACCCTACACTACCCTACCTATACTACACTACCCTACCCTACCCTAACTACACTACACCTACACTACACTACCCTACCCTAAAACCAATTATTTGTTGACTGATATTTTTTTTTGTTTTTTTTTTATTTAATTCCGAGAATTTTCATATTTATTCACTTTAAACCTCTCTGGACTTCCACAAATAATTCAATAGCAAAATTGGCCAAATCGGTCCAGCCGTTCTCGAGTTTTAGCGAGACTAACGAACAGCAATTCATTTTTATATATATACTAGCTGTCCCGGCGAACTTCGTACCGCCTTACATTACATTACACTGCCCTGCCCTACCCTACACTACACTACACTACCCTACCCTACACTACCCTACCCTACCCTACATACACTACACTACACTACCCTACCCTACACTACTCTACACTACCCTACACTACACTACCCTACCCTACCCTACACTACCCTACCCTACACTACCCTACCCTACCCTATCCTATCTCTCAAATTGGATCGAACTGCACATGGTGTGCGAATTTTATTATAATCGGTTAAGTGGTTTAGGAGTCCATTGAGGACAAACATTGTGACACGAGATTTATATATATTAAGAGATATATAGAAGAAGAGAAGATAGAAGATTAAATAAATCATTCGTAGTGCTGAGTCACTTGGACAACGTTTTATTAAAGAATTCATTTGTGTCATATAATGCCGCATTAAACAACATTTCCTTTAATTTAGTCATGAAGGTCGCGTAGCTAGGGCTGTCTCTCACTCCTTGCGGTGGTGTGTTGTACACATCTTAGGTACCATTGCTTTTATACACATATTCAAATTAAGAACGTCCTCCATTTTGGAAGTGGGTTGAAAAGAGTTCTTTTTGATAACTATATTTTCTCAATGTGACCTTGAATGAGATTGCGATTCGTTCTAACGTTATCATATTTTTTGACACAGATACAGTTGGACAAGTTTTAGAAGACTTTTTTTACAACAATGCGCAAAACGAAGGTATTATTTTAAATGTATGAATGACGAATGTATGTAATTTAAAATGATTTCAAATCATTCATCATTGTTTTTAAAACTATATAATATTATATGAATCTACTCAAAAATTATGTAATCTTTGTTCTCTAAAATCCTTCTTATATAATAAACTCGAAAGTTTGTATGGATAGATGTATGGATGTTTGTTACTCTTTCACGCAAAAACTGCTGAACGTATCTGGCTGAAATTTGGTAGGTAGACATATTAGGACCTGAATTAACATAAAGGCTACTTTTTTTCACGTACTGTGCACCCTTGAAGACAGTCATAAAAACTATGTTCACGCAAGCGAAGCCGCTGGCAAAATCTAGTCTGAAATAAAACTACTTAATATGCATGTATTTATTTTATTCACTATTAATGTTCGCTCTGTTTTAAAACTGCACTGTGATTTCTGAGCTTTCAGTATATAGCCCATCTACAACCTACATCGCATCGTATCGTGGGATTGCGGTTCTGTGGGCTAACCACACGCCCGCACCGCATGAGCCGGGCTATGCATGCAGCCCACGCCGCCCACGGAACTAAATCAAAGTAGAACAACCGTGTCAACGAATCCCTATTTCAACGATATTACTGCGGCGCGGCGACTGTTAAGAGATTTAAGATTCAAGGTATTTAATCAAAACTAACTTTTGCCCGCGGCTACGCCCGCGTGGACATAGTTTTTATGACTGTCTTAGAGGGTGCGCAGTGCGCGAGCCGCAAGCGGCTCGCAAGCGTGGATATGGGTTTTTTCCAGATCCCTCGGGACCTATGTTAGGATATGCTTATTAATAAATCATATCATTTCCCACCCCCTCAACCATCTCTGCAAATAATCACACAATCCATTGTTATGTTGCGATGTTAAGAAATGAACCAAAAAGAGTATATATTCAGTTCCCTCAGGAACTGCATCGGGCTGTGCTATTTTCACGGGATAAAAAGTAGCCTATGTCCTCCCTCGTGACACAGGCTACCTGCATGCTCAATTTTATTAAAATTGGTCAAGGCGTTGAAGCGTGAAAAGGTAATAAACAAACAAACAAATACATTTTCACATTTATTATATAAGTAAGTGTTAAAATTAAAAATTAAAAATAGGTGCTAATTACACTGTTTCTGATAGTCATAAAATATTGATAACATAATGTCATTTGTAAAAAATCAAGAAATAAAAAATCATTAGTTAATAATATCAAAATTCAATCCTTGAAATAAACCAAATTATGTCATTAAAACATGAAAACAATATGACACGAAAAGTTATACATAAAAATCATTGAATGTCATTGATACCTTTGACAAGAGTAGGCCAGTTCACACGGACAGCACCCGGTCACGAGTATAACGCGAGAGTCAGCTATCGCTCCCATCCACCCTATTAGAGGGAAAGGAACGAACATTACGTTCAAGCTAACAAAAGTGAAATAATAATCACAGCCACGCTGTGCATACTTTCTCGCGTAGCCTTCAACGTCTGTCGTAGTTTGTCAGTTTGTTTGTCCGACAAACACTAAAAAAAACAACAAAGTTTCTCTTACATATTAGCAAGCGATAAAGGAATATAAGATTTGATGAAAAATTCATTAATAGGTTCAGCTTAGTAGGGCTTTATGAAGTCCTAGTTACTCACAAAATTCCATTAAAATCATACTAGCCAGTTTTGAGAAAATGTAACAAAAAACCTGGGTCTCGATTTTCGGGTTGGTCGGGTTTCGAACTCAGTGTTTTTTTTTTACTATATGAAGAAAATTTGAAGAAATGGCAGTTTTGTGGACTCCCAGTAGTTTTGAAAGTTCTATTCAACAATACCCCATTAGATAGGGTACATCAACAAAAAAAAAACTCCTTCTTTACATGTAGGGGAGGTAAGTACCCTAAAATTTTTTTTTTAAGATTATATTGTACCACTATGTCGTCGTGATAAATATGTATACCCATACCAAATAACAGCTTCCTAGTACTGATAGTCTACAAGCTAAGCCGCGGACAGATGGACAGACAGACATGGCGAAACTGTGAGGGTTCCTTATTGACTTCGGAACTCTAAAAATGCCCTGGTAGGCGTGGAACTAGCAGTAGACATGGAATGATGGGCAGATTTGTGCTTTGGGAAGGAATGAAGGGTTGGTTAAGTAAACAGCCATTTAAGTTTCAATGTATCTGGGAGCACGGTAGTGCCCCCACCAAGACGAGCTAAAGGAGGACGGGGCACTACCTACCTTTTCTGGAAGCGTCTTGTTGTATTTTAGAACCGTCATAGCTTTGGTCTTGATAATGCTAGAAAGCTGAAGTTAACAGGATAAGGTGAACTTGGCAGTTTTATTAAACTTACTAAGTATTAATTGTGAATCTTTTATGTTTTTTTAGTTTTATAGACATCTGAAACACGTCGATTTCGAGACACTCATTCACTCACTGATGATCATCAAAACCTCTAGGGTACTTTCTGGAGTTGAGGAAGACTGAAATTTGATATGTAAGCTAGGAATTGCATACACACAATGGAAATATTGAGAAATCGGAAACTTACTCCCTCAAAATCCTCGTATAGGGGGTGCATATCTGTAGATTTCTAACCGTCGTATCTACGGCCCGGATAATGTTGGAATTTTCAGGAGAAGGTTTACTTAAAAAAAACTTATCAAGCAAATATTACTAATATAGCTTTTATGGTTTCAGATTTACTAACATCTGAAATTCGTCAATTTTGTGACTGACTAAATGAAGATGAACCTCTAGGGTACTTTCTGAAGTCCTAGAAGACTGAAATTTAATTTGTAGGATGAAGATGAACCTCTAGGGTACTTTCTGAAGTCCTATAAGACTGAAAATTAATTTGTAGGCTAAAAATTGCATACAAAAACGTAAAAATTAAGAAATCAGAAACGTTTCCCTTCCAGCCCCTTGTATGGGGGGTGCATATCTTTACAATTAGTATATTTCGAAATTCTCCGGATACTCGTAATGATAGAAAGCTGTAATTTTCAGAATAAACATACTAAGTATCAGTTTATGATTGAAGATTTAATGACATATGAAATACGTTGATTATCAGATCCGAAAAAAAAACTACAGAGCCAAAAAAATGATATTCCACCAAAAAAAATTCATGTAAAATAATTTGCCAAGACTCACAAGTTCATAATACTTTTACTGTTAAAAGTTATGAGATCTCTACTAGAGCCAAGTCCATAGCTGAACTCCGATTTGTGCTGCAAATCATACCCCATGTCATGTTAAATGCTCCTAACTCTACCGCATTAATAATAAGTCTTTACCTATGAAATTGCCGATTCAGTTTTTGAAGTTCAATGCCAATTTTTAATGAAAATAAAAAAGTTATTGTTTTTTATTATTGACCTTATGGTGACACTACTTATGGTCTTTTATTAGTAACTAGTGGCATGTCTTTCATGTTCCAATCCCCTGAGCCATGTACCATTGAACGGAACAAAGGGGTTTTCTTAGTGGTCCAGATATGGCAATTTTTTAGACTAGTTAATTTTCTGGAATTTTCCTAAAAGTGACGAAATTTAATGCCAGGTATTCCCAAATATGACATTAGTAACAAAGAAACTGCTGCGATAATTCTAGAGCTTAAAAATTAAAAATGTGTATTTTATGCCTTAAAAAAGGCAGTTTTTTCAGGTGAAAAAACGCGACTTCAAGGAGTTGAAGGCACGATGCTCTTAAATATCTAAACAATAGGCATATGTTAACTACTATATAATTTCTAATAGTCTAATGCTATTTTGAGAATAAATTTTGTTTTAATACTATTGTTCTTATATTAATTTTCATCTTCCAGAAAGTTCGTAGGTAAAGCCCTATTTATTTAGCCTTATTATTTTTTATAAGGCATGTAAATGTAATAAACCATTTTAAGATATTTTGATTATATACTGTAAAAAATAAATTAAAAATTATTGAAAGTAAAATTAATTTAACAATCGTTTATAAATATTAACACTAGTGTGTGTGTGTGTGTTAAATTTATGTTGTAGCGTTTGAACCTATGGTATCGATTTACAAACTGTAAAAAAACCAATAAAATTTATTAAAAAATATGAAGCCGACTGCGTTAAAACTTAACCCCTCTTTTTATCCAGATCTGTAAAATGTATCCTATGTCACTCACAGGATCAAGACTAACATAACCACACCTCGCACTCCAAAATCCATGAGCGTTAGTTTAGTTGTGTAAATACACCAAAACTTACAAGTTCATAATGCTTTCACTGTTAAAAATGTATGATATCTCTAGTAAAGCCAAGTCATTAGCTGAGCTCCGATTTGTAATGCGCATCATAGCCCACGGGGCCCGTCTTAAGCCCAAAGTATGTAGCTCGTGCTATTGACTTTACCACATTTATAACAATAAAAACAAAAACTCTAACTCTTGAAACTCTACATCTCGGTAAGAAGATATAGCTTGCCCGTTTCGTTATTGTCGCACCAAATATTCCTTAAGGACTTGATATTATGTCACGTACGAATATTCCACGAACATTAAACGGCCGATTTACGAGATGTTTGGTTGGTGGTAGGGCATTTTCTAAGCCCGCCTGGCTAGCTACCACCATCTTATCTAAGTCTTGCCGCCAAATATCAATGTTGATATCATTGGTGTGTTCCGGCATGAAGATAAGATAGCCAGTTCCCCATTGCGTTGGGGAATCTTGGTAAGCCCGCTTCCATCTTCGGCAACATCGTCACTTACCACCAGGTGAGATGTTGTCAAGGGTTTACCAATTGTGCATAAAAAAAATATTTAGATTTTGGAGTGTCAGAGTTTTTGTTATTTATATATATTAGGTCTTTACCTATGAAATTGCTGATTGTATAAAAGATGAAAATTAATATTAAGAACAATAGTTATAACAACAACATTTATTCTCAAAATAGCATTAGACTATTAGAAATTCAATGTAGGTAAACATATGCCTAATGCCTATTGTTTAGATATTTTGAGAGCACGGTGGCTTTAACCCCATGAAGTCGGGTTTTTTCACCTAAAAAAATCGCCTTTATTGGGGCAATTTTTAATTTTAAAGCCCTACAGTTATTGCAACAGTTTCTTCGTTACTAATGTCATACTTGGAAATACCCCGCATAATATTACGTAACTTTCAGGAAAATTCAAGAAAATTAACTAGTCTAAAAAATTGCCCTATCTGACCACTAAGAAAACGCCTTTGTTCCATTCAATGGTACATGGCTCAGGGGATTGGAACATGAAAGACATGCCACTAGTTACTTGTAAAATACCATATGTAGTGTTACCATAAGGTCAATAAAAAAAACAATAACTTTTTAATTTTTAATAAAAATTGGAATTGAATTTCAAAAACTGAATTGGCAATTTCATAGGTAAAGACCTATTATTAAACGTTCTATTTTGATTTATTTCTGTGAGGCGGCGTACAACAAAGAGCAGAAATTGTAAGTAATGAGGATGGAAAATGAAATCAGAGCCCTTTGTAGTAACAGATAGCTCTTTCACAAAATTCGTGGAAAATTGGGGAGGCAACGGTGCTGGCCTGCATAACATTATTCCGCATTCTGTGTACAGTTTTATCAACCGCCTTCGTTGCGTAATGGTTAGTCCATCCGCTTCACACCAGGAGGTCGCGAATTAGATTCCCGGCGAGGTCAACTTTGTAAGACTCGATTTGGTTGGTGGTAGGGCATTTTCATAGCCCGCCTGGCTAGCAACCACCATCTTATCTAAGTCTTGCTGCCAAACATCAGTGTTAACAATATTGGTGTGTTCTGGCTTGAAGATTAAATAGCTAGTTCCCCATTGCGTTGGGGAATCTTGGTAAACCCGCTTCAATCTTCGGCATCATCGTCACTTGTCATCAGGTGATGTGATGCCAGGGGCTCATTTATTGTGGATAAAAAAAGTGCTTGGTATATTATGTAGTACTTTCGTCAAATGGAACTGTTCGTAATAAGTGACTATCACTCAAAGATCTCAATATGAACCATCATCATCATCATATCAGCCGCAAGACGTCCACTGCTGCTGGGCAAAGGCCTCTCAAATCTGTGACATGGTCACAGTATTATTACAACTAAGAGAAAGGACGATTAACGTATTAATTGACTAGTGTATAAAATAGCAACTGAACAACTTTACCCAATGAAATCATAGTCAAATTGAGAAAAGAACTTGAAAGCTTGACCTTAAACAGTAATTCTGACAAAATAATAACTTTTTCCAAGGGCGCGCCCACTCTAGGGTTGGTATTTTTTTTTAAATTCACAATTGGAAAGCCCTTAGCATAATCTCACCTGATGGTAAGTGACGATGATGCCGAAGATGGAAGCGAATTTACTAAGATTCCCTAACGCAGTGGGGAACTAGCTATCTTATCTTCAAGTCGGAACACATCAATGTTAACATTAATGTTTGGCGGCAGAACTTAGATAAGTTGGTGGTAGCTAGCCCGGCGGGCTTAGAAAATGCCCTGCCACCAACCAAACCGAGTCAAAGTTAAACTCCGCCGGGAACCTAACCAGCGACCTTCTGATATAAGGCTAATGGCCTTAACCATTATGCCACGGAGGTGTTTAGATGCCTCCCCCTTATAAGACATCCCAATGACTTATAACTAAAGACGTGGACAAATGTAGCGAACGGGCGCACTAGATGGCACTAGGTAGACAAGCGTGCATCTGCTTAATGACCTCATAAATCTGACCCCACCTGGTGCAGAGACGGATTTAGTGTCGTTGTCAAGATTAGGGCACTAAATAAGTAGGTACCTACCAAATGCTATGGACTTTAAAAAACCGGCCAAGTGTGAGTTGGACTCGCGGTATGAGGGCTCCGTACCACCACACCTCTCCACACAACTATGACAATGATACCTATTCACATGACAAACAAAAGACACAAACGCAAGCAACGGAAAAATACTACTAGAGCTATCTAGTGATGTTTTGGTGAACTATTTTCTATAAGTGAAGGTATTATAGGATTAAGTTTACCACTTTGTTTTCAATTGATAGATTTCTTTTAGTTTTTCTTGTATTCTACAAGCAATGAACTATATTTCGTTTTTTTTTTTAAATTTTAGGCTCAGTAGTTTCGGAGATCAGGGATGGGGGGCATGGTTAATGTTAGTGTGACTACTGTTTAGTGATAGCAACGGCTTTAAAAGGGTCACGAAAAAATCAAATTTAACAGTCTGACCCATTCGGCTAATGACCGCTTTTTGATTTAGTTAACTTGCGTGATCGACCCAACAACGCAAGTCATAATGAGCTTCGACCGCTTCTATGATAGCCCTTCATCATATTAGCTTATATACGTCCCCACCGAAGGGCTCGAGCCTACCCTGAATTAGGGCGATCGGGCCTTATTTGACTACGCAGGCCCAGTGCGGTTAGTCGACTTCACACAAAACCTTCGAGTTACTTCGCAGGCGTGTGCAAGTTTCCTCACGACGTTTTCCTTCACCGTAAGAGCGTCGGATAAAACATGTACATACGAAATTAAAATTCGAAAACCCATTGGTACGTGGCAGGATTCGAACTACGACCTCCCGCACAGGAGGTAGCAGCCTTTACGCCACCGACGACGCAGCCTTAAGACAGCCATTCATCATATCAGCCGAAAAGCGTCCACTGCTGGACAAAGGCCTCCCTAGACCTTACATTTAATTAAATCGAAAATTAATTGCATTTGGTAGTACAATGGGAGGAGTCGTTATTTCTCCGAAGAACAAGACAAGCAATTTGTATGGAACCTTTATTGGCTGCTTCCTTGTACGTACGTTCTTATATAAATAGGCTTAAGCGTATTTACACAATCTTTTCCTTTTTTTTGTTCATTGAAAATTTGACTGCGTTTGGCTACCTCACCTGATGGTAAGTGCCAATGCAGCCGAGGATGTAACACGCTTGCTCAAATACTGCCTATTCACTCTCGTCTTGAAAAATGATATGACTAGGTCACCAATGCACCTAGTGAAGTAGGAAGGGCCTGCACTCGTGACCAGGTGCTATTTGTGTGAGCTGATCTTCTCTAGTCGAAGGAATCCTTACTAATATTATGAGTGTGAAAATGAATTTGTTTGTTACCTGTTCACACTTTAACACCTCGACCAATCTTGATGAAATTTTGTATCCAGGTAGCATGTGGAAGGACATTCATAGGCTAAGGGAATTTATGTACGTTAATCCGACGCTCTTATCTTATTATATGGGGGCTGCAGTTGCAGCGACACTTCGACCCTGTGGGATCTGACGCTCTGATACGGTGAAGGAAAACATCGTGAGGAAACCTGCACACGCCTGCGGAGAAACTCGAAGTTTGTGTGTGAAGTCGACCAACCCGCACTGGCCCCTCGGAGCTTATAATATACTAAAGTACAGTCAAACGTACGACAACTGTTACCAATCTTAGCTGGTATTACTTAGTATTGAATTGAGTGTGCTTTAATTAGTGCAGATGATCGTACCTAACCTTTAATAATAGTCCCTACCTTAGCTTTTTACCTTTGGCAACCCTGGTGATGTGGTCCAGACTAACTGTGTTCGTAATAGAGGGCAATTTATTTAGGTGCTCAGCGTCTAACTGGTCCACGGGGAAACTGTTACGGTAACAGGCCCCAAAGTTGAGTTAATTTACACCAGTCAGCGGTCAACCGCGTCTGGGTTAGACTTAACAAACTTTAAAGGGCGAGACCGAATTAAATTAGGTCCAGTGTTTAAAAGCACAGTCGGAATGTTAGGGCTGTAAGTAGCTAAAATGAAAACATATTGTTTTTTGGACAGAGCCTTAAGCTGGACGGTCAACTTAACAACCTATTAGGGATAGTGTTATTCTGGGGAAGTTGTTAGGTAGTACCAAAGTATATAAATTAGTACTAACGTACAGTATGGACACTCCCTGCTGCTCTCTAGATTGCGACCTCACCCCTCGTCACCCAGATTCATACAAATTGGTTGCAGTTTGGTCATCGAACGTATAGGATTTCGCTGCCATTTTGTTTGTTTCGTCATTCCGTTTTTGAAATGTCATTTCTGGCTCGTTGTATGAAGTGTCCAGGGTGTGGTAGTACTTAGCGACTAAGGTCTTTGACCAGTGACCGGTGTGATGACATGTGGAACTGTAACAGTGTTGTTTACAATAGGCATTATAAGAAGGCTCAAGGTCACCTTAAGAGCAACTGTACTCGGAGTATTACAGGAGAACCTAATGAAATGAGGAGATTCGTAGGAGAACCAAAGCAATGGACATAGCTCTTAGATTCGTTAAACTTAAGTGCGGAAGACGTTGCGTAAACTGGGCTCCCCCTTGGTAGACCGACGACCTGGAAAGTAAGGCAAGCCACTGGATGTGGGCATTACAGGACAGGTCGTTATGGAAATCTTTGGAGGAAGCCTTTGTTCAGCAGTGAGCGTCTTGAAGATGATAATTATAATTTGGCATTGGTTTGCCCTTAGCATCATTGTACCTGATGGTAATAAAAAATAAAATAAAATATTGTTTTATTGGACCGATGACCTGGTGAAGGTCGCGGGAAGCCGATGGATGCGGGCAGCGCAGGACCGGTCGTCGTGGAAATCCTTGGGGGAGGCCTTTGTCCAGCAGTGGACGATTTGTGGCTGATATGATGATGATGATGATTGTTTATTTCTTCATTGAGTTTACAAATAGTATACAGTTTCTGAATACTTCTTTTATGCAATGTTAAACTGCTTGTGTCAGAAGTATTCGCTCTTCTTTACCAAAAACAAGGGTACATAAAGAGTTACTCTAACACAGATTCAAAGAAATAATAATAATAATTGAAAATTAATAATTAAATAATTAAATTAAATTTAAAATTAGTAGTTTATAGAAGGCGCGAGCTCGCGGCTGTGTGTTTGTGTATGTGTTTATGTATGTGTGTGAGTGTGTGGATGTGTGGGTGGATGGGTGTGTGTGTGTGTGTGTGTGTGTGTGTGTGTGTGTTTGTGTGTGCGACAGGGAAGGATACAGTGAGGGAGTAAATTTGCAAGTGTCATCAGGATTTGTGTGTAAGTAGGTCTTCTACCTCGTCATAGTTTAGACTTTTCAGCCATTCAATCACTGTTTTTTTGCATTTGTTTTGAGTCGTAGGGTAGATATTAAGTTTTTTGTTCACAGCATTATATAAGAAGGTTGATAAAGTTTTGTACTGGTGCCTTGCAAAACTAGTTCTAATGGTCTTGGAATAAGCAACAATGTCCTTTCTTCTTTTACTTAGTAAATCCTGGGTAAAATTGAGAGATTTATGTTTTTTCAGTATGGTATTTATAACATACAATTTACGAACTGTCATTAGTTCGCATGTTGAGTATAGAGTTTCAGTTGGGAATCGAAAAGGTTTAAAATACATTACCTTGAGCAATGAACGCTGAGATCTTTCTAACTCTAAAAATTTAGTTTTTAGAGCACTTCCCCAAATCGGGACACAGTAAGTTGGTAAGTGACGATGATATCGAAGATGAGAAGATTCCCCAACGCAATAAGGAAATACCTGGCTATATTATCTTCATGCTGGAACTTATCTGTTAATAGTGATTTTTAACGTCAAGATAAGATGGTGGTAGGTAGCTAGGCCAGCTAAATTGCGCTACCACCAACCAAACCTAGTCTTGCTAAGTTACACCCCGCCGCGCCGGGATTAAAATCTATGACCACCCGATATGAAATGAGTAGATTAACCACTATGGAGCGAGCTATGCTCGGATTTACCTACGTGATCGAATCAGAAATGAGGAGAACCGCAGGAGAACCGAAGTAATCGACATAGCTTACAGAATCGCTAAACTGAAGTGGCAGTGGGCAGGGCACATAGCTCGTTGAACAGATGGCCGTTGGGACAGTAAAGTTCACTAGTGGCGACTGCGCACCGGAAAACGAAGCGTAGGCAGGCCTCCGACGCAGTGGACCGACAATGTGGTGAAGATCGCGGGAAGCCGCTGGATGCGGGCAGCGCAGGACCGGTCGTCATGGATATCCTTGGGGGAGGCCTTTGTCCAGCAGTGAAAATTTTTCGACAGTTATGATGATGATGATGATGATGATGAATTACTACGCGACCGAAGCAGTTCTCGAGTGGCGACCGCGCACAGGAAGACTTAGTTTAGGAAGGCCTCCCACGCGGTGGACCGACGACCTGGTGAAGATCACGGGAAACCGCTAGATGCGAGCTGCGCAGGATCGGTCGTCGTGGAAATCCTTGGGGGAGGCCTTTGTCCAGTAGTGGACGTCTTTCGGCTGATATGATGACCGAACCAGTTAAATTTTAATCTCTTAAGACATTAAGCCAGCACGTAAAATGTTTGCAGATGGTGTTTTCCATTAAAACGGTCCTAAACCCTTACATTGTGCCCACAACGCAGGTAGTTAATTTTAATCTCGGCTCCGATCCAATTTTCACACCTTCAGAAGTACCTGATAATTCTTGAATTAAATCGATGAATATTTTCGCACTGAATAAGCGGGAAATAGGGATAATCTTTTAACAGATTCAATTAAATTCTGGACACCTATAATAATTTCTCGTGTATAATTAAAGCAAAGAAAAGGGTTAGAGTAAATGAAAAGATTTAATTAAAACAAGAGTAATAAAGGTGAAATATTAAGGCATAAGCTTCATTAAGTCCCGTACAACAAAACGGCCAGGTGCGAGTCGGGCTCGCGTGCAGAGGGTTCTGAAGGGATAACAGTCGCCAATTTTCAAACGACTTCCAAAAAGGAGGAGGTTCTAAATTCGACTGTATGTTTTTTTTCATGTGTGTTACCTCAGAACTTTTGATTGGGTGAACCGATTTTGATGATCTTTTTTTATTTGAAAGCTAGTGCTTCCCGTGTGGTCCCATATAAATTATCAAAATCGGTGTAGTATTTTATTATAAAATTATCAAAAACCAAAAAACGCATGCAAAATTGTACTAAGTTGTTGCGATGGAAGTCGGTTTTTCTTAAAGTGTTTAGCGTTTTCAATTATTAAATCGATATTTCGTAAGATTCCCTGATCGCTGAGATCGCCCTGATTCAGGGTAGGCTCGAGCCCCTCGGTGGGGACGTATATGAGCTGTAATGATGATTTCGTAAGATTACTTATTAAAAGATTTGATAAGTGTTATGCATCAACCCGACAAAGATTAGACCAAATAAAGAAATGACCAGCATTAAATTTAATTAAACAGCAAAATATTGATAAAAAATCAAAAATTGACACACAAAAGGCTATCTGCTAAATTATGATTTTTAACAAAAAAAAACCGCCTTCACACAAGAAACTAAGGTTCCCCTCGATTTCTCTAGGATGCCATCATCAGATCCTGGTTTCCTTATCATTGTACTACTCTTGGGATATCTGCTTTCCAACAAATAAAGGATTATCAAAATTGGTTCATAAACGACGAAGTTATCCGCGAACACACATAATTATATATCGAATTAACAAACCACCTCCTTTTTTGAAGTCGGCAGTAACAAACCAATTAATTAATAGACTAGTTGACCCGACAATCGTTGTTTTGCCATAATGAAATACCTTTTTCATCTCTCGTGTTCGGAAAGTTTAATTTTCATGAGTGGCCGGAACATTGCTTTTCCATATGAGTGCGGGTGGAACATTGCTTTTCCATCCCTAGGGTAGAAAGTATTTCCATCCCTAGGGTGGAAAGTATTGTCATCCTTAGGGTGGAAAGTATTTTTTTTTATTGCCAGCCACGGAGTCGAACTAAGAGGTTTTCATATATCTAAACTCAGCTATACATTAAACGACGGGTTCATTATGATCTACAGATTGATATTAAATCATTTTATAGTTGGCCTATATTTTTCACAATTACAGAAGATTAAAATTTAAAATCATTCCTCTATTCTGCTGCGCGCCATAATGCCACTATAACATGACACTTGTTTTTCAATTTTCGGCATGGCCACCTAGATGCACGTCGTGACCAACTCGATTAGTTTAAATCTAGTCGGCCGTGGCAAGCGGCCATTGCGAAAAGGTTGGAGGTTGGATATAGGTAAAACTAATTTATTGATATCTAATTAATATTTTATATCATATAAACGATTAAATTACAATAAATACATTTCCTCATAGTCGAAATGAAAAGTAGAGTGTTTAACTCGGGTGAAATGACCCATTTCACCCTCGAACTATTGGCGCTCTCACTTCGTTCGAGCGCCAGAGATATCTCGAGTGAAATGGGTCACTTTCTTCCCTTACAATCTACTATTTAATGGCATTGTTTTTTATCTACTTAAGTTTGTTTATAGTATTTAATTTGTCTGTAAGTTTTCCTTAAACAAATAAATAAATAAATATACTTTACCACCTATTCCTATGCCTACTAAATACATATAAAAAAATCATGGAAATCTGTCAAGCCATTTCGGAGGAGTACGAACACTAACACCATGACACGAGATTGTTGTTTATTGATAGACAAGGTGAAACTTAAGCTACTTTTTTAATCCTCATACTTACCTAACAATATAAGATTAAACTTTATCGGTCTGCTTGTGACTCTATAAGGCGAAAAAAACCGAACCGATTTCGATGAAATTTTGCGTAGAGTTAAATTAAAGGGTTGAAATCAATACCCTAGAATGCAGTCATACAAAGTATATAAACCTGAGGGTAGCCGCGGGAAAAAGTCAATTAAAATTTTAAACTGACTTTATAAGAATGTTTTAAACTGACTTTGAAAAAACTTCAGCGCGATTCGGTTACCCCCTGCATCAAAAAGCCTAACGAAAGACTTTTATTCACTTGTCAACTAAAAAAAAAACAATTAAAAAATATACGAGTGTGCTTTAGACCACACGACTGATGTAAAACTTCTTTAGCTCCATCAACATGTATGAAAGTAAATACTAAGTCTCCAGAAAACAATCATATTTTTTTAATATTTTGTTTGTTTTCATTGTTTTGACAACCGATATTGTTGCCTTGGCAAACGATTTTGTTTGTAAACAAAAATAAATAGTATCTCTCTTTCTTTCTTCACTAATATATATATATACAGTGGTGGTCACATAATTAAGAACGCTTCATAATCAGACATCGCTTTAAAGTGTAGGTATATGGTCATAATAAAGATATTTAAACCTTATTGAACAATATTGACTATACTGCTGGTTAGTATATTTATGAGGCCAACATAATCCAAAAAGAAAACTAGGAAATGATATTTAATATTCAATTTAATTAGCTGTTGTTTAGGTATTGTTCACATAGCAGTAGGCAAAGGCTGGACAAATAATTAAGAACGAGTTAAAACTTTACAATCAAACTAACAATAACTTTATAATTTAAGTTATTTATTAATTTAAAGTGAATTTAACAGCGTTTTTCTTAATGAAATCAACTTGTTTTGTAACGTTAGTACTTAGTTGTTTGTGTTGTAACGATCCATATGTACAAATAAATATCTATAGGTAATACAGTAAGTCTTGATAGACTAAAAGGAATCTGTCTATTGGGAAAAACATAACTAGTTTTGTTCGGTCGGGTGAGGATTAACCTCGAGTCGAGTGAATAGACAGTTATTGAAACAAATTAGCTCAGGGATTATTTCCGAGAAGCCAGACTGCCGCCTGTCGGTCGTCATTCGAACCACGCGGTGCGCACGTTATAACAGATTGCCTTAGGTAATAAATGGCGCGAAAACCGAGGCTAAAGGGATAGAGGCGTCGCCCTGTCTGCGTCCGGACAGCGGCCGGCGCTCGCGCAGTTCGACCACGAGGTCGGATGTATGTGTGCGGCGGCCCGCGCGCTGCCGAGGCTGCATCTGTGTGAAAGCTTTTAAAACCACGGACACGCGGACGCAGCGGCATTCAGTCGAACAGACCATCACAGGAGGAGGACGTATCCGAAGAACAGCTGCCGCACGCCCCGGGCAAGTGTCACGCCAAGTACTTATTAGTCGCGAATTAACTTAGGAATCTCACTTTATATTGTGAGTTTAGAATAGAATTTAGTGTGGCTGAAATCCTAGTTATTTGCCTTCGAAAGTTCGGGCTCCTACCTGGGATCAAGCCATAGTTTAGTGCAGTTAGGAAGTGAGGTACAGTGGGCAATCGAGCTGGGATCTAGGAATTGAAACAAGATGCCAGGTCGGTTGCTAGCTGAAGGTATCGTCAGGTGACCAGGTTGGTAGTTCATGTTTTCAGGAAGGCTAGTTGATTTAATTCACGTGGATACGCAACCTTGACAACGAAACGTGGGTTTTTCAGCGCAATTGCCGAAAGCAAGCTGACAGGAGGGCTTGCCTGGCTAGCGACCCAAGTTTGGTTATGGCCGGAACATCCTGACTGTACCATCTTACGACCTACCGTCATGAGGACCACAGGTTGGACATGCGTTAGCGCACTCATGTATGGAGCCACCGTATTTGGGACAGGCCTTACCTATCCAAATCCCATCCAAACACACTGTTTAGGAGGTGCAGCGAAGCGGCAGACCTGGTCTGTCGTGGCAGCGGCATTTCTTATTCAGGGCAGGTACACTTTAGCCGTAGGGAACTAGGACACAAGTTAGCTTTAGGTACACACCACACCATGACACACTACACCTAATTTGGTTCTTCTCGAAGGCACGGTTGGTTTAGTACCCCGGGGGAAAGACGAATAAAGCCGCCACGAGTTGTAACTATTTGTTGAGACATGGACATCAAATAAAATTTAGCTCTCGAAATACTTAGCTATCTCGCTAGGATAGGGAAAACTAGGGCTGAGTTAGGGGGGGGGAAGCGATCTGTAGGAAATCTAGTTAATAAATCTAATACTAGGGAGTAGCGAATTAGGTTTTGGGATGACGTTATTAGGAAGAAAAACGAGTCATATTAGCAAATAAATAGTAGGTAGGTCTAAGCGATGCCCACGTTTTACTTTATCGAACTGCCGTCACTGCAGGTGACACGCGGTATCACAAGCTTTAGGGTTTCGTGAGCACGAGGTCATTAATTTCATTCGGGCTAGTACAGTGCTGTAGGAAATATAGTTAATAATCTATTACTAGGGAATAGTGAATTAAGGTTAGGAATATCGCTATTAGGAAGAAACGAATCATATTAGCGAATAAATAGTAGGTATGTCTAAGCGATGCCCACATTTTATTTAATTACAAACTGCCGTCATTGCAGGTGCCACGCGGCATTATAAGTTTTAAGGTCCCGTGAACACGTGGTCCATTCAGTTCACTAACTTCATTCGGGGTAGTACAGTGCTATGCTATCGAAGGGAAGGTTTATTTTATCGAACTGCCTTCACTGCAAGTGCCACGCGGCATCATAAGTTTTAGGGTTCCGTGAACACGAGGTCCACTCAGTTCACTAATCTCATTCGAGATAATACGGCGCTATGCTGTCGCAGGGGAAGGCCTATGTCATACTTGAGATGGCTGTTTACCAAGCTCCATGCAATATGGGCTAGTTATGTGGTTTAGTGGTTCATAGATATGAACAACTCCTAATTTTACCAAATTTTAGCTAAATCTGTCCACACTTTTATGGGATAAATGTAATGGACTAACAAACAAACTATAGGCGTTCGAGCTTCGCCTATTCTGATACTAATGTAATTATAGATAGGTAGGTCCTATCTGTAGCTTATCACAAGCATGCCTTGGCAGAATTTCACCTGAATCGGACCAAGCGACTAGGAAGGTATTGAGCAAACAAACGAATAGGTTAGGCGTTCGCGCCTTACTAATAGTGATTATAGTAAGACCGATTATGATGAAGGTAGCCGACCCATCCTGATGGTAACCGTAGCTAGGGTCAGTTAATATGTGCTAGATTTAGAAACTAAATCTATTCTACGGTTTTTGATTATTATGGTCGGGTGCTCACGGTGTCCGGGTCCTGTCGGCTCCTATTGCGTCCTGAACTAGCGCCTCGACCAAACACTTGGCTTACACGCCTTCTCGCTTTGACCTAATTGTGATGCCGCGACTATGATTCGCGTGGGTCTCACAGTGGGTTGCGATTGTGTTGGTTCGTTGTTCTTCTCGTTCAGCCAAACTATTAAACTGACATTACTTTCGCCCTTTATCAAGGGTTTACTACGTCTAAGGACAGTTCTTTAACACTATGTATTATTTTGGAGCCGGCGGCACGATGGATATCGTGTCCATTTCGCTTTAGTTATATAGACCGCAGGTCTTTATATCATTATATACAACTGTATGGCACAGTTCCAGGTCTAAGAACCATATTAGTAGATTAACTACTTATTTCACATTCCGTAGTGCTCTTCTCACAGGATGAGCGACATACAAGTCGGAATATATACTTTATTTTAGTACCTAGTGCTAACATGTATTCGCGAACAATCGCTGTTCGAAGGTATTAATCCTACCTGTCGAATAGGGATGGACAAGCTATGGCTGTAAAGACTCAGCTATAGTTCACACTATACACGTATAATAAGGCGCCTCACAAGCGTTTTATATACACTAGCTTTGGGATTCGGGTGGAACACGGCATAGTACACTTTACATTGTAGTGTAGCTTAATTAAATTACACTTGAAGCGTGGTGGACTCCGATCGTGTACCTTAGTGGCCTGCAGGAGACAGTAGCTAGCGGGGCTCACGTAGTAGTAATTATCTGTTTAGAGCTAAAATCGCTCGTTCAATTACTTTGAGTTAGATGTACATTGTTTTAATCACCAAAATAATGCAGTACTGACGTCAGTCAAGTATTACGTTATTCCGAGCACTGGGGGCTAGCTACCCTTCCCAATTTGGGGGGGGCCCAAAATAGGGACCAATCACAGTAGGGAAACTAGGGTTCAGCGCGAAATACTTCAAAATTACGGGTTAGACTACATCGTTCGTCCAAACACAACGTGATGGATTAATCTCTTAAAAATAACTTGTCATTCACCTTCAAAAAGACTCTGAGTTACTGCGATCACAAATTAGGGTTCTCTAGTCGATCTGGCCAAACGTTTAATTGTATTTTAAAATGCAATAAAAATCAAGTATAGTTTACATACTTCTTATAGGTAGATAGTGGTAGGTTGTATGTACGTATGCGTATTATAGGTAGGTTTAGTTAGTTATATTTATATGTTTATATTTATATATTTGTATGTATAGGCTGGTGGGGTGTTACAATTTGATAAGCCGTGATCAGGATAAGAAGAGGGTCCAAAATATTACATTTGGATAGCCAAAATCAGGATTCGGAGGCGGGAACGGTTACAGTGCTACCAAAGAACTTGGATGTCTGACATCTGATTTTCGCGTTCGTAGACTGAATCTTGTAGGTAGTCGTTTTGTATAATAAAACTTTGTGTTCAGTTATTTGTGATAAACATAGATAAATAACTTTAGTTGGCTTCGGTTTATGCCACAATTTGATGTTCGTGAAATGGAATGAAGTGCGAATGACAATTATAACTGAATGATTAATCTATCAAACAAAGAGAATTATTATTTTTATCCTATGTAGTTTTATAGTTTATAGGTTAATTTAAACCCCAGCTATTGTCTTATATCCGGGGGGTTGAATACAGGAGTCGACGAGTGAGTGAGTGCTCCCGTTGAATTCTTTTATATGACAGCGTATTTGAAGTAGGCATTGATAATATAATTTCTTCTCAATACTCCGTTGGTAAAATTCCGGATTTCAATAATTAAATAAGTTATTTGTTCGAAAGAAATATTTGGTAGGTACATTTTCTAGTTGGTGTATAAGATGGGTAGTTAACGATTTAGTTCAGAGAAAAAGGTCTCTCATAATAATTGATAAATAAGGTAGTTGAACGTTACGGATAGCGTGTACTTATGTAGGCAGACGGGGCTGTGAAGTTGCACTTATTTAATAGGTTGAGTAGAAAATAAATTTTAGGCAGTTATAAGTAAGTAAGTAGTGCGAAACGTTTGAGAAGTCCAGGGTTCGATTCCGGGCGAAAAGGGACATCGCAAGCTGGCTCTGAGTAGGTCGTTTTACATTGCCTTGTTACTAAATGTAATTGTGTGAGCTGTGAACATGTAGGTTCAGTTTTAATTTAGTATGCGATTATTTAGTACAAGTTTAGTAGGTTAGGTAATTTAGGTAAGTTTAGGTAGGTTATATACTATTTTGAATCAAAATATAGTAATATTTAAGTTATTTACATTTCGTAAAAGAAGCAGTTGTTATGTTGAATGCCTACTGTCGTTGGAATCGCAAAAGATCTGTGAAGGACATGCGATTTGCTCTTGATATTGTCGTAGGAACTTCAAGCTAGTGCGCTATGGCACAATAATATATCCGTAGCCTTGCAATTTACAGTCGCAAGTTCGATCCTGTTAGAGGTAATTTGTTTTAAAGATAAATTTTATTTTTATTTTTTGTTAGATTGTATATTAGGAGTTTGTAATTAGCCTCGTAACTTGGTGTCGCCAGTTCGAGTCCCGAGGGAGGCAAATTTAGAAAAAAAATTTCTAGTTCTTAATATATTTAGGTTGTAAATTAGGAGTACCTAGTAGCTTCGCATACTAGGGTCGCAGGTTCGGTTCCTGTTGCGGTTGAAAAAAATATTTTTTAGTTTTAATTTATTTACGTTATATATTAGGAGTACCTAGTAGCTTCGCATACTAGGGTCGCAGGTTCGATTCCTGTTGCGGTTGAAAAAATATTTTTTAGTTTAATTTATTTACGTTATATATTAGGAGTACCTAGTAGCTTCACATGCTAGGGTCGCAGGTTCGATTCCTGTTGCGGTTGAAAAAAATATTTTTTAGTTTAATTTATTTACGTTATATATTAGGAGTACCTAGTAGCTTCACATGCTAGGGTCGCAGGTTCGATTCCTGTTGCGGTTGAAAAAAATATTTTTTAGTTTTAATTTATTTACGTTATATATTAGGAGTACCTAGTAGCTTCGCATACTAGGGTCGCAGGTTCGGTTCCCGTTGCGGTTAAGAAAAATAAATTTTTGTTTTGTTTGGTTTGTTCCGCAGTAGATCAAGGTTTCCAAACGTATATGTGCATCTGGGGACATTGGATGCGAGATAGGGTACATAATAAAGATTTAGTTTTAAATATTTACCAGTGACCTTGAGTTATAATAAGGTATGGTTGCCGTATACGAGCTTTATGTTCGGATGTTGGGAATAGAGTAACAGGAATAGGTACTGCTCTGAATTTTATTGTAGGGACTTTAAGACAGATACAGCTGTTAGGTGATAACTTTCAGTAAGTGAATTGGGTCTTTAGGAACGGATTAGTTCATATGGTGGGTTATTCTAAGAAATTATTCGTATTGAAAAAAAAAACTACCTTCCAGGTAAATAGGCTAATTTTCATAAGGTGCGTGAGTACGTTTTGGCTGCGATCGAGTGGTATACTTGGGTAGAATGTAACTGGTAGCTGTGGGTACATGCGAAGACTCCTGTCTTTGACGCTTCAACTTACAATTTATTAAGGTGGGTAGGTAGAATAAATGGACTTAAGAGGTTTTATAGTGTTACATATCTATTATACTGGGGGTAGTCAGTGTTATGGTAGACAATATTTAATATTTCGGAAATTTTATTCTAGATCCTATTAGGGCAACTTGGTCTTATAAATCTACTATACGGGGGGTTGTGTAGGTAATATAGGCGTCTGAACTTAGTATTTTACATAGCACTATCGCGGAAGCGAACCGCAGTGGCTTGTAGGATAGTTAAGATACGAGGAAATATTTTAAATTAGTATCTTGGAATTTAAATATTCAAAATCAACAATAAATACTTTGTTGAGGTCCACGGTAGTCACTCAATCAGACAAATTAAGGGATAGTCTTTATAAAAGATAGATATAAGTATATGAGTGTGGAAATAATAATATAAGACAATACATATATGAAATAATAAATATTTAATTTAGTATTTGCAATTTATCCTTTGTTCAGTATTAGTTTTCGTATACTTTATTTTGCTCAGCCTTTATTAGTTGCTTGAGTGCCCGCATATAGTTTCACTTTTGTCTCTTCCGATCGACAAAGGATGCCGAAAGAGGTAGTTTGGAGCGATAAGGCCGCCTTGCATCTAGTTGCGTGTTTTGCAAGATCATATGTGTTTCCTTTTGTACGTACAATAGAGAATATTTATCTTATCCTATTTCAAAAATAGAAAATTAAACCTGGGTTTTATTTTAAAATCTTTAAGGTCGGGGGGTTGACGAGTTTTCTACTAGGAATCAAAATAAAATCGGCTTGCGTGGTATGCTAGACGAATAATAATATTTTTATAGGGCCACTGTATATACGCGGTAGTTAGGTAACCTTATGGTGCTAAAATGAATGAGTACGTCAGTATGCGCTAAGAATAATTTGTAGGCGTATTTTAAAATAGGTAGCATTTTGTTTTGTCGTCATGTTAAAAAAATGATATAGGAAGGGTACACATAACAAAAATAACCATGGGATCAAATAATATAAACTTATTCGAAAATAGGATGTTTCGAAAAACCAGTTAAATATAATTTTAAATGAAGTAGGTACTTATTTGATTTAGCTCATTTGAATATAACATAATTCTTTTATTCATGTACCTGAGCTACGGTATTCTAATGGAATAGGGTTACTTACATATATCTATGTAACCTATTTTAAGTTTAATATCGTTTCACTGTAAGTGTAGGTGACTAGTAGGAAATCTAGTTTTACCTATAAATAATGCCTTCATTAGACTAAGCTGCGTCCAAGGTGTAGATAAATAAATTGAAATGAGAATTATGGTAGATGACAAAAAATACATAAGTAGACTAACCTTTAAATTTTAGTTAAAAACATTTTATAGATAAGTTTTAGGTGTCTAATTTATGCACTCTTTACGCATTATTAAGTAGTATTTTTAAAAGTGAACAATATTAGTGTACTTGATTCCCTTTAACGTATCTTGTAGGACTAGTTGGTTAAAAGGCATCGTTAGCGGAAGCAGGTTCCGGGGGTGCGCGAGACGCAAGCGGATCGCGGGTGTGGAGAGAAGGGTGCCGGTGTGTTAATTCGGATCCTAAGCTATTTGCCTACTAAAGTCATTCAGCTAGGTACGTTAGGTAGCTTTGTGTGAAGGAGTAACAAACATACGTACATCCGTACATGTAAGGTTTCGCGTGTGTAATATTGGTAATGATTTAAGTAGGTTAGGTGGGTAGAAAAGAAAACTTAGTTGTCTCTGGTTTAATTACCTACCTGCATTTACCTTATGTAAATGTTGGCTATAGATGAGTTTTGAAACATTTTGTTGTTTTGATAAAGACGTCTAGTAAATAGCGTCTAGGATAAGTATATAAGGTACTTAAATAGATAATTTATCCTGAAGGTGTAGGTACCTATGACTGCTTATCAATCTAAATTAGAAAAACCTATTAACGGAAAAAAATAATTATTTCCAACCATTTCACATTTCAGTGTGTAAAATAGGTAGATGAGATAAAAATCTAAAATAGGTACATAAATTTTAAGTAAATTAAAATATCATTCCAAACTAATAAATAAGGTCTTATCATTAGTTCAATCTTAAGGATCATTCAGTACGAAACTTTTATTACTAGTAGATAGCTAGTTATTCGTATTATTCGGACAAGTAGGTAATTATTCGGATTATTCGGGCAGAGTACATAAAAAAAAGCATAGGTTATTATTCGGTACGTAGGTAAGTTGGAGAATCTATAAGTTAGACGATTAGTCAAAGGTTTATTTTTTTAGGAAGTCCTCACGTATTTATAGAAGAAACTAAAATAGTATCTTCATCATCATCACATCAGCTCATTTACGTCCCCACCAAGGGGCTCGAGCCATAAAATAGTATAGACGTAGGTAGTTCAGGAGATTGGAGTGAAGTTGATACAAACACATAGTCACATTATTAGATACATAGGGAGTACCTACACACTTCAGTTTTGATTTAATTTGTTTAGCGCGATAGTTTTGTAAGTCAATCTTACAACAGCGGAAATTTCGGTTAGAGCATTCTACTTTCTTTTAATTAAATACTGTACCAATAATTAGTTATTTGTATAATATTATAAAAGGCAGGTAAAATAGGTAGGGCGTGCTAGCACCTACTATTTCCTTCAAATGTTTTGATTGTGGCGCTGTTACGAATGACATAGGCGGCTACTATAGGTGTGACCTTTCGCCACAGGGAAAGTAAGGAGTTAGTTTGACATTTTTCCAATAGATGGCGTCACGGGTCATACATTTTGTTCGAAACATTTTTACGGTTTTATTTAAAACAATGTTTCATGGGATTTCAAACTTACTAGGCGATAATAGAATTTATTCAATAGGATGGAGATATTTTAGTTCATTCGATCGAATATTGATGCAAGACAAATGTCTTGTAGTTCGGCCTGTTTTCACAAGGTGTCGCTGACCATTTGAGTTTGCACAGTGAGTTTGTCACAGATATAAAAGTCTGTCGACTTGCCGCTTATAAGTAATGGCGCTAGCGTAGTTCAGGTGTCGCGTGCGTTTAGGAATTATTTGCAGTCGGGGACTTATCGCACGAAGAAAAAAAAAGGGGGTTAGGTTTTATAAGTTTAAGTTAAAAGGAGACGCCATCGGAATAACAATTGTGATATTTTTGGATTAAATGTTTTAATATCGGTTGAGTTTTATTACCTAGTTTAAAATGAAAATGAAAAAAAAAACGTACTTGTCTTTTATTTCGATAAACCGGTAAAATGTATAAAGGTATGTTTTGAATAACAGGTACAGCGAAGCTATGTTATTTCAACATTAGCATATCTACGCTTTTGGTGAATGGCTAATTTTAGTAATAAAATTAGAAGGTACAGTAGGATTATAATAAAAATATTATAATCTTGCTAAATGTAGTAAAATTACGCATGAATAGGAAAGGTAGGGAGTCGGTATTAGTTTTATAAGGTTGCGGTTAGTTTTAAGTTTGCCATGATGCATGCTGCTTCAATTATTTATTACTCTTATATAGGTTGTGCCAGGTTGTGGTGACCCATCTTTGGTGCGTTAAATTTAGCGCTCATTTATTTTCAATTTTCGGATCTGATTTTAGAACGAAGTCACGGTCTGTCATTGGAAGTAAATATTATTTTCTCATAATTGCAAGATGAGGGTTTTGGTTATAAATTAGTGAGAATTGTGTTTAAATACTTGAATAAATAGGTCTACGTAATCTCTTGTGTTGACTACAATAAATATCCTGGCTGAAGATAAGGATTTGTTGACCTTTCCAGGATTGGAATACCACAAAAGGCTGTTTGAGAGTGATGTGAAAAGTGGTTTTGAGTGAGTTGCTTTGATATTTTGGGGGTAAATTAAGGGAAAGTGTGGTCTTGAAGGAGAGTCAACAAATACTGGATATCTGAGTCAGCTGTTGGCACACGCTGTCCTACTTCATGGATACAAAAATAGTACGAACCAACAATTTGTTCTTTTGAGTCTTCCATTACGTTGGTTTGGGCTAATTACTCTACCAGAAGCTAAGAACTGGACTTATACACTATACATACTCCAAGGTAAGATTCTATTGTCACTTGGGGGAAGCTCTATTCGGAGAACTTGACTGATTGTCGCGGGAGCCGCTTCAGTTATATCACAGACAGTTTGGAGAGGTAAACTAGATTGACAATTTACTAATGCGCTTATGCCAGTAGAGGTTCCTGGTGCGTGGGGAATTGGAAGCTAGTGGTCCACTCAATGTAAACGCCTATGAGCGAAACGTAGCAGTGGCTTCGACTCACAACCGAAATGCCCGTTCGAACTCCTCTGTGATGGCAGGAGCTGGTCCTGTGCTAATCTGGTTTTGTTTATGGTTGAGTGTATCAATCAAGGGACAATAAATGACATGCCTGGTTTAAATACACACCACACTTGGGGGAGAATGTGCCAACAGGAAATTTTAATAGTTATTAGCTATTTTGAAAATTTCAAAAAGACAATTCTCTGAATTCTATTTTTAAAAATTTTCAGGGGGTTGGATTGTAACGATCCATATGTATAAATAAATATCTATAGGTAATACAGTAAGTCTTGATAGACTAAAAGGAATCTGTCTATTGGGAAAAACATAACTAGTTTTGTTCGGTCGGGTGAGGATTAACCTCGAGTCGAGTGAATAGACAGTTATTGAAACAAATTAGCTCAGGGATTATTTCCGAGAAGCCAGACTGCCGCCTGTCGGTCGTCATTCGAACCACGCGGTGCGCACGTTATAACAGATTGCCTTAGGTAATAAATGGCGCGAAAACCGAGGCTAAAGGGATAGAGGCGTCGCCCTGTCTGCGTCCGGACAGCGGCCGGCGCTCGCGCAGTTCGACCACGAGGTCGGATGTATGTGTGCGGCGGCCCGCGCGCTGCCGAGGCTGCATCTGTGTGAAAGCTTTTAAAACCACGGACACGCGGACGCAGCGGCATTCAGTCGAACAGACCATCACAGGAGGAGGACGTATCCGAAGAACAGCTGCCGCACGCCCCGGGCAAGTGTCACGCCAAGTACTTATTAGTCGCGAATTAACTTAGGAATCTCACTTTATATTGTGAGTTTAGAATAGAATTTAGTGTGGCTGAAATCCTAGTTATTTGCCTTCGAAAGTTCGGGCTCCTACCTGGGATCAAGCCATAGTTTAGTGCAGTTAGGAAGTGAGGTACAGTGGGCAATCGAGCTGGGATCTAGGAATTGAAACAAGATGCCAGGTCGGTTGCTAGCTGAAGGTATCGTCAGGTGACCAGGTTGGTAGTTCATGTTTTCAGGAAGGCTAGTTGATTTAATTCACGTGGATACGCAACCTTGACAACGAAACGTGGGTTTTTCAGCGCAATTGCCGAAAGCAAGCTGACAGGAGGGCTTGCCTGGCTAGCGACCCAAGTTTGGTTATGGCCGGAACATCCTGACTGTACCATCTTACGACCTACCGTCATGAGGACCACAGGTTGGACATGCGTTAGCGCACTCATGTATGGAGCCACCGTATTTGGGACAGGCCTTACCTATCCAAATCCCATCCAAACACACTGTTTAGGAGGTGCAGCGAAGCGGCAGACCTGGTCTGTCGTGGCAGCGGCATTTCTTATTCAGGGCAGGTACACTTTAGCCGTAGGGAACTAGGACACAAGTTAGCTTTAGGTACACACCACACCATGACACACTACACCTAATTTGGTTCTTCTCGAAGGCACGGTTGGTTTAGTACCCCGGGGGAAAGACGAATAAAGCCGCCACGAGTTGTAACTATTTGTTGAGACATGGACATCAAATAAAATTTAGCTCTCGAAATACTTAGCTATCTCGCTAGGATAGGGAAAACTAGGGCTGAGTTAGGGGGGGGGAAGCGATCTGTAGGAAATCTAGTTAATAAATCTAATACTAGGGAGTAGCGAATTAGGTTTTGGGATGACGTTATTAGGAAGAAAAACGAGTCATATTAGCAAATAAATAGTAGGTAGGTCTAAGCGATGCCCACGTTTTACTTTATCGAACTGCCGTCACTGCAGGTGACACGCGGTATCACAAGCTTTAGGGTTTCGTGAGCACGAGGTCATTAATTTCATTCGGGCTAGTACAGTGCTGTAGGAAATATAGTTAATAATCTATTACTAGGGAATAGTGAATTAAGGTTAGGAATATCGCTATTAGGAAGAAACGAATCATATTAGCGAATAAATAGTAGGTATGTCTAAGCGATGCCCACATTTTATTTAATTACAAACTGCCGTCATTGCAGGTGCCACGCGGCATTATAAGTTTTAAGGTCCCGTGAACACGTGGTCCATTCAGTTCACTAACTTCATTCGGGGTAGTACAGTGCTATGCTATCGAAGGGAAGGTTTATTTTATCGAACTGCCTTCACTGCAAGTGCCACGCGGCATCATAAGTTTTAGGGTTCCGTGAACACGAGGTCCACTCAGTTCACTAATCTCATTCGAGATAATACGGCGCTATGCTGTCGCAGGGGAAGGCCTATGTCATACTTGAGATGGCTGTTTACCAAGCTCCATGCAATATGGGCTAGTTATGTGGTTTAGTGGTTCATAGATATGAACAACTCCTAATTTTACCAAATTTTAGCTAAATCTGTCCACACTTTTATGGGATAAATGTAATGGACTAACAAACAAACTATAGGCGTTCGAGCTTCGCCTATTCTGATACTAATGTAATTATAGATAGGTAGGTCCTATCTGTAGCTTATCACAAGCATGCCTTGGCAGAATTTCACCTGAATCGGACCAAGCGACTAGGAAGGTATTGAGCAAACAAACGAATAGGTTAGGCGTTCGCGCCTTACTAATAGTGATTATAGTAAGACCGATTATGATGAAGGTAGCCGACCCATCCTGATGGTAACCGTAGCTAGGGTCAGTTAATATGTGCTAGATTTAGAAACTAAATCTATTCTACGGTTTTTGATTATTATGGTCGGGTGCTCACGGTGTCCGGGTCCTGTCGGCTCCTATTGCGTCCTGAACTAGCGCCTCGACCAAACACTTGGCTTACACGCCTTCTCGCTTTGACCTAATTGTGATGCCGCGACTATGATTCGCGTGGGTCTCACAGTGGGTTGCGATTGTGTTGGTTCGTTGTTCTTCTCGTTCAGCCAAACTGTTAAACTGACATTACTTTCGCCCTTTATCAAGGGTTTACTACGTCTAAGGACAGTTCTTTAACACTATGTATTATTTTGGAGCCGGCGGCACGATGGATATCGTGTCCATTTCGCTTTAGTTATATAGACCGCAGGTCTTTATATCATTATATACAACTGTATGGCACAGTTCCAGGTCTAAGAACCATATTAGTAGATTAACTACTTATTTCACATTCCGTAGTGCTCTTCAGTTAAGTGAGGTACAGTGGGCAATCGAGCTGGGATCTAGGAATTGAAACAAGATGCCAGGTCGGTTGCTAGCTGAAGGTATCGTCAGGTGACCAGGTTGGTAGTTCATGTTTTCAGGAAGGCTAGTTGATTTAATTCACGTGGATACGCAACCTTGACAACGAAACGTGGGTTTTTCAGCGCAATTGCCGAAAGCAAGCTGACAGGAGGGCTTGCCTGGCTAGCGACCCAAGTTTGGTTATGGCCGGAACATCCTGACTGTACCATCTTACGACCTACCGTCATGAGGACCACAGGTTGGACATGCGTTAGCGCACTCATGTATGGAGCCACCGTATTTGGGACAGGCCTTACCTATCCAAATCCCATCCAAACACACTGTTTAGGAGGTGCAGCGAAGCGGCAGACCTGGTCTGTCGTGGCAGCGGCATTTCTTATTCAGGGCAGGTACACTTTAGCCGTAGGGAACTAGGACACAAGTTAGCTTTAGGTACACACCACACCATGACACACTACACCTAATTTGGTTCTTCTCGAAGGCACGGTTGGTTTAGTACCCCGGGGGAAAGACGAATAAAGCCGCCACGAGTTGTAACTATTTGTTGAGACATGGACATCAAATAAAATTTAGCTCTCGAAATACTTAGCTATCTCGCTAGGATAGGGAAAACTAGGGCTGAGTTAGGGGGGGGGAAGCGATCTGTAGGAAATCTAGTTAATAAATCTAATACTAGGGAGTAGCGAATTAGGTTTTGGGATGACGTTATTAGGAAGAAAAACGAGTCATATTAGCAAATAAATAGTAGGTAGGTCTAAGCGATGCCCACGTTTTACTTTATCGAACTGCCGTCACTGCAGGTGACACGCGGTATCACAAGCTTTAGGGTTTCGTGAGCACGAGGTCATTAATTTCATTCGGGCTAGTACAGTGCTGTAGGAAATATAGTTAATAATCTATTACTAGGGAATAGTGAATTAAGGTTAGGAATATCGCTATTAGGAAGAAACGAATCATATTAGCGAATAAATAGTAGGTATGTCTAAGCGATGCCCACATTTTATTTAATTACAAACTGCCGTCATTGCAGGTGCCACGCGGCATTATAAGTTTTAAGGTCCCGTGAACACGTGGTCCATTCAGTTCACTAACTTCATTCGGGGTAGTACAGTGCTATGCTATCGAAGGGAAGGTTTATTTTATCGAACTGCCTTCACTGCAAGTGCCACGCGGCATCATAAGTTTTAGGGTTCCGTGAACACGAGGTCCACTCAGTTCACTAATCTCATTCGAGATAATACGGCGCTATGCTGTCGCAGGGGAAGGCCTATGTCATACTTGAGATGGCTGTTTACCAAGCTCCATGCAATATGGGCTAGTTATGTGGTTTAGTGGTTCATAGATATGAACAACTCCTAATTTTACCAAATTTTAGCTAAATCTGTCCACACTTTTATGGGATAAATGTAATGGACTAACAAACAAACTATAGGCGTTCGAGCTTCGCCTATTCTGATACTAATGTAATTATAGATAGGTAGGTCCTATCTGTAGCTTATCACAAGCATGCCTTGGCAGAATTTCACCTGAATCGGACCAAGCGACTAGGAAGGTATTGAGCAAACAAACGAATAGGTTAGGCGTTCGCGCCTTACTAATAGTGATTATAGTAAGACCGATTATGATGAAGGTAGCCGACCCATCCTGATGGTAACCGTAGCTAGGGTCAGTTAATATGTGCTAGATTTAGAAACTAAATCTATTCTACGGTTTTTGATTATTATGGTCGGGTGCTCACGGTGTCCGGGTCCTGTCGGCTCCTATTGCGTCCTGAACTAGCGCCTCGACCAAACACTTGGCTTACACGCCTTCTCGCTTTGACCTAATTGTGATGCCGCGACTATGATTCGCGTGGGTCTCACAGTGGGTTGCGATTGTGTTGGTTCGTTGTTCTTCTCGTTCAGCCAAACTATTAAACTGACATTACTTTCGCCCTTTATCAAGGGTTTACTACGTCTAAGGACAGTTCTTTAACACTATGTATTATTTTGGAGCCGGCGGCACGATGGATATCGTGTCCATTTCGCTTTAGTTATATAGACCGCAGGTCTTTATATCATTATATACAACTGTATGGCACAGTTCCAGGTCTAAGAACCATATTAGTAGATTAACTACTTATTTCACATTCCGTAGTGCTCTTCTCACAGGATGAGCGACATACAAGTCGGAATATATACTTTATTTTAGTACCTAGTGCTAACATGTATTCGCGAACAATCGCTGTTCGAAGGTATTAATCCTACCTGTCGAATAGGGATGGACAAGCTATGGCTGTAAAGACTCAGCTATAGTTCACACTATACACGTATAATAAGGCGCCTCACAAGCGTTTTATATACACTAGCTTTGGGATTCGGGTGGAACACGGCATAGTACACTTTACATTGTAGTGTAGCTTAATTAAATTACACTTGAAGCGTGGTGGACTCCGATCGTGTACCTTAGTGGCCTGCAGGAGACAGTAGCTAGCGGGGCTCACGTAGTAGTAATTATCTATTTAGAGCTAAAATCGCTCGTTCAATTACTTTGAGTTAGATGTACATTGTTTTAATCACCAAAATAATGCAGTACTGACGTCAGTCAAGTATTACGTTATTCCGAGCACTGGGGGCTAGCTACCCTTCCCAATTTGGGGGGGGCCCAAAATAGGGACCAATCACAGTAGGGAAACTAGGGTTCAGCGCGAAATACTTCAAAATTACGGGTTAGACTACATCGTTCGTCCAAACACAACGTGATGGATTAATCTCTTAAAAATAACTTGTCATTCACCTTCAAAAAGACTCTGAGTTACTGCGATCACAAATTAGGGTTCTCTAGTCGATCTGGCCAAACGTTTAATTGTATTTTAAAATGCAATAAAAATCAAGTATAGTTTACATACTTCTTATAGGTAGATAGTGGTAGGTTGTATGTTGTATGTACGTATGCGTATTATAGGTAGGTTTAGTTAGTTATATTTATATGTTTATATTTATATATTTGTATGTATAGGCTGGTGGGGTGTTACAGTGTGCTACCGTGGTAACTGCATGACAGTGGCGGCGGCGGCGCGGGATTGATGCTATGATCCTTTGGCAGGTTCCAACTAAAAAACAAATGCATTGTAAAGTTCATTCATGTTACCGCACACTCTGTTCGACAATTTGTTTTTAACTGGATACCACAGAATTTCTATGGGATTAAGATTAGGCTATTTGGTGGCCAGTCTAACATAGTTACCATGTGCCTATTGAGGAACGTTTTTACAGAGTTGGTGGTGTGTTTTGGGTCATAATCGTGCTGGAATGTCCAAATTACTAGGAGATTATCGTCAGCGTATGGCAGATGGCATATACATTCTTCAGAGTAATCTGTTTTTATTGGTATAGGTCCGTGTTACCTTGTATCAGGCCGGTAGGTCCCATGCCATAACCGGCAAAGCAACTCCAAATTTTGAATTTTCCACCGCCATGCTTTACCATATTTTTTGTATATTTTGGGTCGAATTCCTTATTTGCAGGTTGGCGTATGTACTGCTTGCCATGAGAGCATATTCTATTTATTTTGGTTTCTTCAGAAAAATGTACATTCTTCCGTTGCTGTTCTGTCCAGTTTACATAATTCCTTGCAAACGCAACTCGGGCCGGTCTATGGCATGGTGTCAGCATGGGTACCTCTCTGGTTCATCTTCCAAATAACTGTGCCTCCACCAAACGTCTTTGAACAGTGCGCGCCGACACTGTTTGAGGGTTAATTTCAATAAAAACTTCATTTTTATCTATTTAGAGCCTTTAAATGGGTCCTGCTTAGCAAAGTGAACTATTCTTAAATCGTGTCGAGGAGACGTTTTTCTTGGTTTTCGTTTGCGGAGATTATTAGAAGTAGCTTTATGGGTATTAAAATGTATCACAGCTTGGTACACCATCGTTTTAGAGCAAGCCAAATGATCCACAATTTTTTTGTAAGATCTATTACGACCACGCAACTTTATTATTAGTTCTCTAGTAGCAGAGTCACAAAACTTATTTTTTCCAATGGTTTTTGAGGAAAATTGCAAAAAACGAGAAAGGAATCAATAATTGCGCAAAACTGCAATAAAAATAGTAAAGAAGAGCATCGCATTCTAATTTCAATCTGATGAAAAAATATAAAAATATTTCGTTCTTAATTATTTGTCCAGCTAGTGTTCCTGCAAATAAATGAGTTCTTGTGATTTAATAAATAAGTAAATAAACATGCGCACTGTTTTGACAATATTGTGATACTAAATAAAACAGGATAGTCATAGCAATATTCTACAACAATAATAAATCATTTTTATAAACTTATTGTACAATTTATTCTGGTGACAAAACTGAATTGGCCTTGTATCTTTTATCGTTCTTAATTATGTGACCACCACTGTATATATATCTCAACTTCCGTTCGCCTCGCCCGAACACACTTTTGTAACGCTCTCGTCACGCATCCACCAGCTTACTTCCCAAGTCAAGCGTGCGTAAAGAAGTTAAACTTCAAAAAAAAATTAATTTGCAGATGCGTGGCCACGTGGAAGAGGAAATATCACAATTTTTCGCATTCATATTATTAGTTAGGACCGACGAAGGTTAGGACACAAATAATTTCTTTCTAGCACGTTCGGTAAAGCTATTGTCGTCGCATGGCAAACTGTACAAATATTTTTAGGCACAGTGCTTGTTTACTCAGATGAAACGTATTTTTCATGGCCCATATTTTGAATATAATATTCGTTACGTTCACAATTAATAAAACTTAAATTAAAAAAAAACCCTTACAAAGATCGCTAAAAAAAAAGAAAATAATATTTTCTGTCCCTTTAAGCTTAATATAAGTGGTTACAAGTACACTTTTTAAGGTGCTTTAGTATCACGGCACCCTTATGTTACACCCTGTATATTAGTACTAACATACAGTATGGACACTCCCTGCCGCTCTCTAGATTCTGACCTCACCCCCTCGTCACCCGGATTGATAAAGAAAGGTGCTAGTTGGGTTCTCGCACGTTAAGGATTTTGCCGTGATCTCGTTTGTTCCGTCATATTTTTATAGAAATGTTATTTCTGTCCGGGTTGTGCTCCCCCCCTCAAGGCATGCCTCGCCACACATATGCCTTGACTCGAGGCTCGAGAGGCGCTCAGCGTGTAAACATGTATAGTTCGTTCGCTGATTTAGATGCACCTCTGATAATTGCCGCTCGCCGCTAGCGGCCACCCTGATTTCAATCGCGGCGCCGACAACTCAAACGCAAATAACTCTTTATAGTACATTAAAATAAATAAATACATGCGCAAAATTGAAATTAAAAACAAAGAGACATACAATTAAGACGGTCTTATCGCTGAGAGCGATTTCTACCAGACAACCCAGTGCTCGGAGAAAAAGCAAGGAGACAGGTAGTACGCGAGCAACAACAACAGTAACTTTAAATGAATTATTTTAAACTTATACTAAAACATATAAAGCTATTATCATTTTTATATACTAACAAATAAAATACCATATACTTAATATTATATAAAACCTACTCGGACAACGTCGACAACAACCTGACAACCGCGGCGCGATTGAACTAAGGGCGGCCCCTTGGACGGAGTGTTTGACGCGAGCTTTCAAAGGTGCAGTTAATTCAGCCAACGAACCGTACGTCCGAATCGCACGGGACACGAGCCCTGCGTCGCGAGGCTGCCTGCAGTCTGTACGCATCTTAACACGTTGAATCGGTTGAATCTGATGGTGTCTACCTAATACACAGCTCTCAAACATCCATTGTCAGAAGTTTTCAAGCCACCTAGAGGGCATCTAACACGGCTTTAATGCCTTACGAAGTACAGAAACGGTCAAGAATGAAAACGCTAAACACGTTAAAAAACCCACATGCATCGCAACAACTTAGTACATTTTTGTATTATTATTTTTGGTTTTTGTTAATTTTCTAATAAAGTACTACACCGATTTTGATAAAATTTATATGGGACTACAGGGGAAGCACTAGCTTTCAAATAAAAATAGAATAATCAAAATCGGTTCACCCAGTCAAAAGTTCTGAGGCAACACACATAAAAAAAAGATACAGTCGAATTTAGAATGGAAGAAATCGCTTTGAGCGATAAGACCGCCCAAATTGTACCGCTTATAAGATTTTGTTTTAAGTTGTGTTTTTGTTTAAATTTTTAAGTTATAGTTTCTAAGTTTTACATTGTGTTTATTTTTTTTTATTTGATATTTTTGGGTACAATAAAGAGTATTTATCTTATCTTATCTTAGAATTTGGGAGCCGATTGAAAATGTCACTAAAAGTTGAACCCATCCAGGTTATGACTTTACATCAGGTCAGTTAACCTGCGTAATCGCCCCAAACACGCAAGTCTAAATAGACTACGACCGCTTCAAAACATTTAGCCCATTTAAACTGTTCAGTACCTATTTCAAATTGAGACAGTAATCAACTTAAACTAAGGCAATTAATTGTTCAAAAAGCAATTATTCATTTTATTTCTGTTTTTGGCAGATTATTAAAGCTCTATTTCAGAATTTCATCATTCTAATTTTGAAAGTTTAAATTAATTTCCAATTTTTGGGTCGAAACTCAAAATAAAAGATAGGTGAAGTGAAAGGTGTATCTGAAGCAAAGTATAAAATATGTTAGAACTAACATACAGTGTGGACACTCTCTGCCGCTCTCTAGATTGAGACCTCACACCCTCGTCTCGTCACCCAGATTGATACAGATTGGTTTTAGTTTGGTTCTCGAACGTATTGGATTTCGCCGCCATTTTGTTTTTTCCGTAATTCCTTTTTTGAAAAAATGACATTTCAGGCCCGTTGTATGAAGTGTCCAGGGTGTGTCAGAAGCGAGATTGCGGTGCGCTTATTTTGCATACGGAGCTCTCCTTGGCACTTGCACTAATGGTTAGTAGTTTTTCAATAACTTTAGGAGTTCCTTAAAAATTAAAAACCCGACTGCGTTAAAATTTAACCCCTCTTTTTGGCCAGATTCAAGATTCAAGATATTTATTCAAAATAGGTGCAAATTATATTATTTCTGATAGTCATAAAATAGTGATTAAATAATTCCATTTGTAAAAAATCAAGAAATAAACAATCATTAGTTAATAACGTCAAAATATAATCTTATCGGTCTATATGTACCTTCGTACCTTCCATGTATAATATTTAAAGAATAGTCCTCCGACTAGTACCCGTTAAGTAGTTGGAGCTTCCATGATCCATCATCAGCTCTTCGACCTTAGATGATAACTAGTAGACGCAGATACTTGTTGGATAGCTAATAATAACAACGCTCTTATTGAGCCGTTTTGTAAGCCTTGGCATTTTCTCACTAGATGGTAAGTGACGAGAATGCCAAAGATAGAAGTGGGCTTACCAAGATTCCCCAACGCGGCGAAATTGACTATCTTATCTTCATGCCGGGATACAATGACATGAATGCTGTTAACATGATGTTTGGCGGCAAGACTTAGATATGATGGTGGTAACTAGCCAGGTGGTCTTACAAAATACCCTTTCCGACCACCAATTAAACCGAGTCTTACAACGTTAGACCCCACCAGGAATCGAACTGGTGACCTCCTGATGTAAAGGTAACGGATTTACCACTACGCCACGGAGGCGATTTGAATTTGGGGTTAAAGTTAAGGCAGCATTTGATCATTTCAAAAGGAAAGTTATTATACGGCTAAATAGGTTTTCTTAGTTATGTAGATAATATAGTCGACCTGTGCAGTCGAGAGATATCCAGTTGAATTTTTATTAATTGAAATTGCTGAACACGTTATTAATAAATAAATAAATGAAGTTTATTTCGGACCACAAAATTCCATAATATGTGTTAGTAACAATAGAGACTTAGCCTATGTTAGTAAGTACTTAAAAACTACTTGGGAATAATTAAAATGAGTGTCATTTTACCGCACCGGTGACTATCCCCACCCAATACTTCAGGAGGAAAAAAATAAATAAATCGACTTCCATCGCAACAAATTAGTGCAATTTTGCATTATTATTTTTTGTTTTTGTTAATTTTCTTATAAAGTACTCAACCGATTTTGATAAAATTTCAATGGGACCAACTCGAGAGCACACCCTATGAAATATAATTTTGAACAATAAAAAACCGGAAACAGGAAATTAAGGTTCCCCTTGATTTCTCTGGGATGCCATCATCGGATCCTGGTTTCCTTATCATGGTACCACCCTTTGGATATCTCCTTTCCACCAAAAAAAGAATCATCAAAATCGGTTCATAAACGAAGAAGTTATCCGCGAACACACATAAAAAATATATGTACGGTCGAATTGAGAAACCTCCTCCTCTTTTGAAGTCGGTTAAAAAAAGAAACATTAAAATCAGTTAACAATCAGCGAACATATCAAACAAAAAGAGTGTGCGGTTTTGTGAAACCATGGTAAAAGTGAAACTTTTTTCACATTATCATTATAGACATTTGCAGAGTACGAAACGATCATGGCTGATCTGATTTACTTTTTATCATCTGTCAAAAACGAAATTTTGTTCTAAAAATGTTTGAAATACCTAGGCTTGACGTCATAGTTTAGCAGCGTCATTTATGTACTCCTTTTGTAATTTTGGTGAATTAAAAATCGAAGATTAGATGGAAAACAAAACGCGTAAGGTTTTTCGAAGTTTCAGTAGGCGGGCAATTCAGTGATCAAGAGTTCATAATTTATTTCTGATGCTGTCGTCATCACTATTGTTTTTGGTCGTTGCGTTTGAAGTCGGTTTTTTACGTGTTTAGCGTGGTCAAATATCTGTCTGTAGGCATGCGCTTGTCAGGTCAGACCCATTTCGACACGTCATACGTATTGCCGCCAAACGGACATGGAAATTAAACTTTCACGATTATTCATACTAACAAATTGAAAACGGGGCTTGACGTGATTTTTATATAATTGATGTTGTTTTTCAAGCGACTTCCAAAAAGGAGGAGGTTCTTAATTCGACTGTATGTTTTTTTTATTTTTATTTGTGTTACCTCAGAACTTTTGACTGGGTTTCTCTTTTTATTCGAAAGCTAGTGCTTTCCGTGTGCTTTATTCATCCTATATATTAATGACCTTCCTAATGCTACTCCAAATGACTGTACTATTTTTGCTGACGATATTTCGGTAGTAGTAACCTCAGAAAAAAGTAATGACTTAACTGATTACGAGTTAAATATTAATGGAACTATTGATTCTATAGCAAAATGGTTAGATAACAATAATTTGCAATTCAACGTGAACAAAACAAAATATGTCCAGTTCTCAAAGTATGGCGAATCAATCGATTCTCTCAATCTTGTATATAGTGGCCAACATCTTGAACTGCTGAATGAGACAAAATTCCTGGGTCTTATAGTAGATAGATAACTTTAAAATACTTACTTATTGTTATTGTATGTCACTTGTGACTAAATGTGCTGTTCTCTTTGGTTTTTAAAATATCTTTTTTGTACCACATTTATTGCAATAAAGGAATAGAATTGAATTGAATTGAATTGTGGTCCTATATAAATTTTATCAAAATCGGTGTAGTTTTTTATTAGAAAATTAACAAAAACCAAAATAATAATACAAAATTGTTCGAAGTTGTTGCGATGGAAGTCGGTTTTTTATCGTGTTTATACCTCAACGTTTCGACTATGCTTCGATAGCCGTGGTTGCGAGTAGACTGACAACATCAATTATATAAAAATCACGTCAAGCCCCGTTTTCAATTTGTCAGACATGGAAACTGCCAGCCCAAATATCTGGTAATACACGATATGCTGCACTGTACGTACACTTGTGGCAAAGTATATACAGGCTGTTACAATATTGGTGTAGGTCCCGTTAACTGGAGCTTATACTCCTCATACTGAACAAATTTTGTTCTACGACTTTGCTGAAAACGTAATTTTTTTTTTACTTTTCATACAAATCGATCAGCTTATCGACCGATTTTGTGCATTTTAGTATGGAGGGTCCATTTTTTTTTTGAGAATTGTCTATGTGTTCGTTGAAGAAAGTTGTTCAGTGTGACGAGTAGAAGCCCCAGTTAACGGAACCTACACCAATTCTGTTACACCCTGTATATTATTTGTGCTTGTGGATTACAGTGCTTGCGTGCGCGACTTGCAGGATAAATATTTATTAAATTGTATTTCATTTGAAATTAGCCATAATAAAACTCAGTAGATTTTTTTAAATTTACATTTGGTAAGCCCTAGGCATCATCTCAGGCGGTCAGTTTGTTATATTGACAGAGGACGTTCAACATTTTTAAATCAAGTTTTTTAAGAATTTTATTAAAATTAAATCATCTTTAGAATTTTTAAGAAGCAACTTAGAGGTGGAGCGTCGGCGTCGGTGGCTCAATGGCAAGAGCCGCCGCCACCTATCCGGGAAGTCGTGGTTGAGTCCTGCCACGTACTAACGTGTTTTCGAATTTCGATCCCTTAAGTACATTTCTCCGTCGCTCTTACGGCGAAGGAAAACATCGTGTGGAAACCTGCACACGCCTGCGAAGAAACTCGAAGGTTGTGTGTGAAGTTGAACAACCCGCACTGATGGGCCCGCGTCGCCCTAATTCAGGGTAGGCTCGATGAACTAAGAGGTAGATACCTATTTTATTTTAAGTATTTCTGTGGGTCCGAAATAAACAAGATATAAAATGAAATTGAAAATAAATTACTGCTGTATATTGGATACGTGCCTATTATATCAGCTCATATACGTCCCCACCGAGGGGCTCGAGCCTACCCTGAATCAGGGCGATTAGGCCTTAGTCGACCACTCGGGCCCAGTGCGGGTTGGTCGACTTCACACACAACCTTCGAGTTTCTTCGCAGGCGTGTGCAGGTTTCCTCACGATGTTTTCCTTCACCGTTAAAGCAATCGGTAAGTATATGTATGTAAGTTTTTTTGAAAAACTCATTGGTACATTGGCCGTTCAGATTTGAACCCGGTACCTCTGGTTAGATGGACCGAGTAGTTACCGGTTGAGCCACCGACGCTTTTTTTTTAATGTGTTGGATACGTGCCTAAAATAATGTAATTTGTATTGAAATGTATTAAGACACAACATAATTGACTATCACATGAGTTCAATATATTCATAGTGTCTAAATTGTTGCCGTAGGCAGGCAGGGGTGGCGGTCACCTACAGACCTTGTTATTTTTTATGTGTTTTATTGTAAGTCTTGCCGTGTCGTCCTATTCACGAAGCGTTTTAACATCGTCGATAACATTACAAGTCAGGGTATCTGTAGTATGAGAAACATCCTTACTATCCCTACTTCCCTACTAATATTGTAAATGCGAAAGTAACTCTGTCTGTCTGTTACGCTTTCCCGCAAAAACTACTGAACGGATTTGGCTGAAATTTGGTAGGTAGACAGATTAGGACCCGAAATTAAGACATAGGCTACTTTTTACCAAGCTCGCGAGCCGCTTGCGGCTCGCGCACTGCGCACCCTCGAAAGGTCATAGAAACGTGGTCCACGCGGGTGAAGCCGCGGGAAACAGCTAGTAATATTATAAATGTGAAAATGTGTTTGTTTGTTTGTTACCTTTTCACGCTTCAACGCCTTGATCAATCTTTATGAAATTTGGCATGCAGATAGCCTGTGTCACGGGGAAGGACATAGCCTATTTTTTATCCCGGGAAAATAGCATAATCTGATGCAGTTCCTGAACGAACTAAAAAAATACTCTATTGTTGTGATTTTTTGCACAGAGATGGTTGAGTAGGTGGGAAACGACATAATTTACTAATCACCCTTAAAGATAGTCATAAAAACGATGTCCACGCGGGCGAAGCCGCGGGAAAAAGCTAGTAGCTTATAAAAACGATCTTCTCAAAAACGGCTCTAACGATTTTGATGAAACTTTGGATGTCGGAGTTGGTTATATTTATTTATTACATGGTAGTACCCATTGGTCTGAATAAAATCTTGTTTGTATGGTTCTGCTATAAATGAAATTAAAACTTGCTATTTTCTCATAAATCGTTGGATCTATTAAATTGTCATGAATTACGAATCCTTTTATTGTGTGTATGGATGTATGAATGTTTGTTACTCTTTCACGCATAAACTACTGAACGAATCTGGATGGAATTTGGTAGGTAGACAGATTAGGACCCGGATTAACATATAGGCTACTTTTTATCACGCTGGAGAGCCGCTTGCGGCCCGCGCACTGAGCACCCTCGTAAACGGTCACAGAAACTATGTTCACGCGAGCGAAGCCGCTGGAAAAATCTAGTAAGTATGTATTTAGTTATGCAATATGAATTTATCAAAATTATTAAATTTTAAAGTGAAACTTTTATTACATCATCTCAAATTTTTTCGTCTGTGTGTCGCGTGACAGTCGGTATGATCGTTTCGTCCTCTGTACCGTAGCTCCAAGACGAGAGCAGCCATGATCGTTTCATGCTCTGTAAATGTCTATAATGTGAAAAAAGTTTCAATTTTACCGTGGTTTCATAAAACCACCCACTCTTTTTATTTTTTTAATGGTTTTGTATGGAAAACATGTATGAAAAAAATTGTCTCGACAGTTCAGTGTGGGCTGCCGTACAATTTATTTACTCGACTGCCCACTAAGGAGGCACGTGTTTTTTTTTCATTTGAGTGCGTTTGGCTGCACTGTACTTGATGGTAAGTGCCGATGCAGTCGAGGATGTAACACGCAAGCTCAAATAGTGCCTATTCACTCTTGTCTTGAAGATTCCTAAATTATACGAATCGGGGAATACAAATGCTGGCAGGGAATTCCACTTCTTGGTCGTTCGCATGATGAAGGAAGAAGCAAAACGCTTCGTGCGTAAAGGTGGAACATTAACGACAAAGGGGTAGAACCACCCTCCGCGCCTGGTCATCCGATGATGAAATGGAGAGGGGGGAATGAGGTCGTGAAGCTCCAGGGCACACTCTCAGTGTGTACGTAAGTAGTATTTAAGTATAGACCATCGGTGGCGTAAGGGCTAGGGCCGCTACCTCCTGTCCGGCAGGTCGTGGTTCGGATCCTGCCACGTACCAATGTGTTTTCGAATTTCGATTTCATTTTTGTACGTTTATAGGAAAACATTGTGAGGAAACCTGCACACGCCTGCGAAGAAACTAAGGTCCGACGAAGAAAGTAACGTCCGGTCGACTAAGGTCCGATCGCCATAATTCAGGGTAGGCTCGGACCCCTCGTCGGGGACATGTATGAACTAATATGATGATGATGTATGTGTGTGTGTGTCTGTTTCTTTGGTTGAGCCTATAGCCTCAACGGGTTGATGTATTTTGGATGCAAGGTGTCGTAAGATTTGCCTTGATTCCCTGAAAGATAAATAATACATGTTAAGTAACCAGTTTTATTAGGGTTCCGTAGTAACAACAAGGATCCCTTATAGTTTCGTCATGTCTGTCTGTCCGTCTGTCCGCGGCCTAGCTCCTAGACTATTAGTAGTTAAGAGCTGAAATTTGGCATATATAATAATAACGCGGAAAGAACTGTAAAAAAATTAAAAAAAAAACTTTTTAAGGGTACCTTTCCTACAAGTAAAGTGGGGATGTTTTTTTTTTGTCAAACCCAGTCGTGTGGGGTATCGTTGGTTAGAGCTTAAAAAATAGTTCTAATACCAACTGCAAATATAATTTTGTTTTTTAAAATAAACATTTATTTTTTGAAAAGACGGAACCCAACTTTGCGCGAGTCCGACTCGCACTTGGCCGGTTTTTTAATTAAGTTTTAGCCACCAAGCATCGTAATTTTACACATTCCAGCTCCGGGGAACTGGCAGCGATCGTACCACATCATCAGTGCTAAATAGTACCTATTGTTATGTTTACTATTCATTGTATCACCGCGCGGCTAACTTATGTGAAACAGAGGTGCAAAGCAAGCAATGGAAATAATTTCGTTACCGAATTTCCAGTTTTTCTGCTCAATTCTCGTTGAACGAAGCCCTGTTATCTCTCACCCGCCAGAAGACAGAAATAAGTTAAATGTTTGGTCTAAACATAAACATCTATTATCTTAAAACCGAAAATCTTATGTCCTTTACAACGGAGATTGATGTTAATAGGGATGTCAAATACTAGTCATCTGATTTAATTTTTAACATCCGTCCAAAACGACATTTTGTTCTAATAATAATTTTGAACAAAAAAAACCGACTTTAAACAGGAAAATAAGGTTCCTCTCGATTTCTCTGGAATTCCATTATCAGATCCTGGTTTCCTTATCATGGTACCACCCTTGGGATATCTCCTTTCCAACAAAAAAAAGAATCATCAAAATCGGTTCTTAAACGACGAAGTTATCCGCGAACACACATAAAAAATAATAATATATATACGGTCGAATTGAGAAACCTCCTCCTTTTTTGAAGTCGGCTAAAACTGTTTGAAATACCTAGGCATGACGTCATAGTTTTGTAGCGTCATTTAAGTACTCGTTTTGTGATTTCGATGAATTAAAAATCAAAGACTTGATGGAAAACAAAACGAGTAAGGTTTTCCGAAGTTTAAGTAGGAGGGCAATTTAGTGATCAAGAGTTCATAATTTATTTCTGATGCTGTCGTCATCCCTATTCTGAAGTAAACGCTCATGAAGCAGAAAAGGTTGGTAAACAACTAATTGTTAAGGTTTTAAGATGCCTAAATCCGAGCAGGTTTACACGTGATAAAATAATATCGAATGTAAGTCTATTCATTTTAAGTTCAAATCAATGCGGGTGGACCAAACGCCCAATGCTCGATTTTCACATGTTTTTTTTTTACTTTTCTTTACTTTTAAATAAGTTTCAAAAAAATGTGTTCAATTAAAATAAAAGGTCTTAATAAAGTCACCGATTTTTGTGTGTTGGTTTCATTCAACATTAACTATTTGTTTTTATTATTTATTTATTTTATTTTATTAGAGACAAACAGTCATTTACAGATATAAACTTCAAGAATTTATATAAAATTCGAGAATTTTTGCAATTAATGCCAAAAACAGGGTCTACAGTATATATTTTTTATACATCAAAAGTGGTAATATTTTTGGAATTGTATACAATTAAATCGACTTTTTATTACTTTAGGTAAGTATATTATATATATTTTTTCCATAGTGATAGATTTACACAGTCTTTCAATAATTTGAATTGAATATTGTCATTTGACCTATCTTAAGGCCTTAAAACGTTGAATAGCAATTTCACAGATTTCCATCAGGTTTATGATGCCAAGGGCTTGCCAATTGTGGATAGAAAAATATGAACAGTACATACAGAGAGTCAACAAAATTTCTTCATTGGGAGCTATGAGCAGTGCTATCAAGTAAACGACGAGACTGGTAGTCGTCGATCCGTATATCTTTTATTTATTTTTATCCACGATTGGTAAGCCCTTGGCATCATCTCACCTGATGCTAAGTTACAATGATGCCGATTACGGAAGCGGGCTTACCAAGATCCCCCAATGCAATGAAGAACTGGCTATCTTATCTTCAAACTGGAACACATCAATGCTGTCAACATTGATGTTTGGCGGCAAGACTAAGATAAGATGGTGGTATCTAACTAGGCGAGCTAAGAAGGCGGCCCTACCACCAACTAAACCGAGTCTTACAATTGAACCCGCGACCTCCTGATGTGAAGCTGATGGTTCAACCAATACGACACGGAGGCGGTTACATTTGCTTCAAGAGATTGCGATTGCCAAGAAGAACTATGAACATTTAATTTTGCCAAGAAGAACTATGAACATTTGCCAAGAAGAACTATGAACATTTAACTTCGCTTTTGGGCTACGAACTACGCACTTCGAATGCTCTGTGTATAGTCTGAAAGAACCTGATATAGTACATTACTGCAGCGGCCAGCAAAACAGGCATTGATGGACGAATGTGTAAATGTCAGCCACACACATACGTAAGTCCATCAATGCCTAGTTGTGGCCAAGGCTTGTACAGTACTTTTCTTAAATAATGCGCGGAAATTAAAACCAAGTAGTACCTAGGCAAATCAATGACGAATAACAATAATTTTACACGCGCCAAAGTATTCATTTGTTTTTTTTCTTGAATAATCTGCTTTCTATTTGCAAGCCAGTTCGAAATTTAAATAAAGCCTTTGATAAGTTCTCTCCTTGGTGGCCATGTTTCGATGTAAAAGATCGTTCCATTTTTAAATAACACGACACATTTGAGTTTATACATAGGCCGCTAAAACACGACAGATATGGATTTGCCAGCCGCTGCTCGCATGTTGGTCAGTACAGCAATTTCGATTTATCTCGAAGAAGGTTGTCAAAATAATGCTCAAATTTCCAAGCATGTGTGGCGGCAACTGCAGTAACCCGCCACTGAACATTAACACAAGCGACGAGAGAACAAAAGAAATACGACACCTAGAACGCGCTATTAGAATTTCTTCAGCGCTGAGTATATATACAAGATACCAATCATCAACGATTGGTCCACGGCCGGACCCCAGGCATACCACCTCGCCTGGCAGAGATATCTCCGTTCCTAAACATGTTTGAGAAAATTACTTAAACTACACCACTCTTTACTACTACAAAAAGGCGTGCCTAGAGCCCTTGACCTAAAAAGATCTCAACGAGGACAATCTTCACGCGCCCTTTCAAAGGTTTACTGACTAAGCACAATTGGTTTGGACACTGCGGTGAAAAAAGGCTAGAAAAAACCTTAAAAAAAGCTTTCTTAAAAGCACTATCCCATTACAGGAACTCACGAACTCCATAAAAAAAACAATGACCAATCCTGTCCACTCCTTCAGCCCGTGTCTCGTCTCTTTATGGCACATAAGGCAGGTATTTCAAAATCTGGACCACAATAGATTTATTCAGCGTCGTTGGCTTAGCTCGTAGCTTTATGGTCACCCTGGGCGAGTGAGTGAGTGAGTTTCGGCACCCACGTATTATTTCTTTAATCCAAATTCACATGACTTTCTAATGAAAATAACGATATAAACTAAATAGATTTTTCTCAAACATGCTTGGAAATTTGAGCATTATTTTGACTACCTTCTTCATAATACAACCTACATTTATTTATTTATTTATCAAAAATACATGGCCAGCTTACAGCTTACATGCGACCAGCGGCCGGAAAAAGTTGTATAAAAATTCATATCTGTCGTGTTAAGTGGCCAAATAAAATACTATGTAAACTCATATCTGTCGTGTACCTAATTTAAAAATGAAACTATATTTTACTCCGAAGCATGGCAACCAAGGAGGTAACTTATCAAAGGTTTTATTTAAATTTCGAACTAACTTGCAAATGGAACGCTGTTTATTAAAAAAAAAACAAATGAACACTTTGGCGCGTGAAAAAATATTGTTGTTCGTTGCTCGTCTTTGATTTTGAAAAGTTGTTATTAAAGTTTCATTTCCGCGCATTAAATAAAGTACTATACAAGCCTTGGCACAGATAAGATACTAGTTACGCCTTACCGCCTTAGTAGTGATTTATACGCTTTGGCCACAATTAGGCATTAATGAACTTATACATGAGCACAGTATATATATTAGTACTAAACATGAGTGTGTGGCTCACATTTACACGTTCGTCCAACAATGCCTCCTTTGCTGGCCGCTGCAGTAATTTACTATATCTCGTAACTATATCTCAGGTCTCTTCTGTTTTATTGTTTATTACAATTGACCTATCCTGAATGCCATGCCATAGCATATATGCCTAGCCCCATGAACCATTCTGTAGTTACATTTATTAGACTTTATTTTGTACAGGACCGCCTCCGTGGCGTAATGGTTTTTCCATTCGCTTCACACTTGGAGATCGCGTGTTCGATTCCCGGCCGAGTCTAACTGGGGTTTCGTTGGTGATAGGGCATTTTCTAAGCCCGCCTGGCTAGCTACCACCATCGTATCTTATCTAAGCTAAAAAAAAGCGACGGTGGCTAAATCGGTAACGACTCGGTCCTCTTAACCAGAGGTCCCGGGCTCAAATCCGGACGGCCAATATACCAATGTTAGCTATGTTTTGTAAATTTCAACTTTTCTGCAATTTTATCACAAGCAAAACAAGAGGTGACGTAATCGCGTCATCACGCGATTACCTCACTTGTTTACGCCACAGTATAAATAGACAGACTGCGCAGGCAGACGGCCATTCGAGTGTGAGTCTTAAAAATGTAAGGACGCCCTGCTGCCCGTATAAATATCTTAAAATTGTGAGTACCTACCTATTTTGCTTATTTTAGTTACTTTTACGTACCTGAGCTATATTGTGTTGGTTTTATCTAATTTAAATAAGGTTGTAATTGAGTTAGAATTACTGTCTACCTAATTAAATTAAACTATTATTTTACTATACCACTGTTGTTGATATTTATTACAAATCCTCCCCTACAACGTAAGCTAGAAATACCTAATTAGCTCGATTATCCTACATATCAGAAGCGGGATGCAGTTAACCTGTTGTCGGCTTTTAAATAAATTTTTTTTGTAAAACTTTGTGCATTAACATGATGCAGTGACCTTATTGACTGTGACGTTGAAGTATTATAATATATGTTTACCTTTTTAAAACATTTAGTTTTATATACAAAGACACATGTTAGAAATACGCTCAGTTTGTACATTATACCCTTTGTTGAGAACAGATTATCTGCGTATATTTTTCTTGCTCAGGTATTATGGACAGCCTTTTCAATACACCGGAATGGCGAGCAAAATTTTAAGCGGCGTCGAGCAAACAGTTGTGAGGGAGCGGCCTCCAAGCATCGTTGATCGGCGGTCCCGCAGCCGCCGGAATCAGTGCGCTCGCTGGACATGGAGTGGCGGTCACGCAGCCACATGAATCGGCGTTTACGCAGTAGGCAGCTAGCGGGTCGGTGAGGTAACCAGCGAGGCAGTCGGCGAGCTGGCGTGGCAGTCAGCGGGCCGGCGATACAGTCAGCGAGGCAGACAGCGAGCCAGCGTGGCAGCCAGCGCGCCAGCGGGTCGCCGAGGCAGCCGGCGAGCTCTCGTGGCAGCCACCGGGCCGGCAAGACACCCAACGAGCCAGCGAGGCAGCGAGACAGCCAACGCGCCGGCGGGACAGCCAGTGAACCAGCGAGTCAACTAGCCAGTCAGCGGAAGCTGCGTTCACCGAATCGGTTCTGTCAACATGCGAACCTTGGCGCCACGCGATACTCTGCTAGGTTTTCTACTTTGGCACTGGAGATTGCAACGCTCGCAAGTCTCCGACTTGCACAGAATATTACACTTGGAAAGTAAGTACACACTGCGTCATCATTGGGTATTTGCAAGCCATAATACTTTCGCTCACTGATAACTTCCTTTTAAATTTATTTTTTACTACAAATTTGAGTGTGTTTGACTACATCTCACCTGATGGTAAGTGACGATGTAGTCGAGGATGGTACATGCAAACTCAAATAACGCCTATTCTCTCTCTCCTTAAAGATCCCTAAATCGAAAAACACAGATGCAGGCAAGGAGTTCCACTCAATCGCTGCCCGTTAAATAAATGAATGTTGTTGTTTCTTGTTGGTGGTTCAATGAATGAATGAATGAATGAATGATTTATTTATTGTATTGCTTAAGTACACAAACAAAATAAAAAAAAGAAGAGAAGATGAACAAAAAAAAAATCAATCCCTCGTTACGTAAACGTGCCATCCAGCGGCGTTTCTCCACGTCCCGCTCGCGATCTGAGCTCCCTTGTCCATAGAGCCCCTACAACCTGGTTACAATAGCATAAAACCTGCTGCTGTGACATCATTATTACTTATGTATGTCATTATTTTGTCACCATACCCGAGGAGCAGTGTGTCCCTGTAGTTTAATAAGTAACCAAGAAACTGGCAGCACCAGGAATCATCCTCTAATCTAAAATCGTTTTTGTGCTGCTGTGTGACCTCCTTGTAAGATATCTGCCACGTAGTCACCTGACGGTTAGGGTTATACAGCTAAACATCACCCTGTCTCAGTCTAATATATGTGATATCCCATATCTTTCCTTTGCTGGCTACTGCTAAGTTAGAATGTGTTTAACAAATGGGTTCAACGTGTCGAAATAGTCTATTCCTTCTTTCTGAGTGTATCCCTCCAACTTTGAATATGTCGAGAATTCACCTGCATTAGTTTTGGCCCTATAGACCCATTTACAGGAGATTGACTTTTGACCTTTGACGTCTGCCAAGGTCCAGGTCTTTGTTTCAATCAGGAACGTAATATAAGTACAATTTTTGGAACAGTACACAAAGAAAACGTTAGCTTTAATACAAAACTGACTTAAAACAATAGATTAGTGCTAAAGCAGTAGGGACCAGATAAATTGTTAGTTAATTTAAGAACGTTAACTACAAAATGGGGTGATAATTTAAGACTTAGGTTGGATCACAAAGCTTCAGAAACTTAATAAAAGGCACAATGATGTGTTTTAGCTGCGGTGAACAAGGGCATCTCCATTTTAAGTGTATATATACAGAAAATATTCTAGATTTTAGTTATGTAACTTTCCAATGTAGTACTAAAAATAACAAGAAGCCAAGAGTGTCTAAAATAATTATAAAGTTCAAGTAGAGAAACGAATTTAAAACGCTAAAAGGAAGCTTTGGATACATGAAATTCCACGAATTCCTTAACTGATTTGGGTAGTCGGGGTACTATAGTTAAATATTCAAATATCTAAGAATATTGTTGCTGAATGAAGTACAGAAAGTTTAGCTGTATGAAGGGGTCAATGAAATGGTCATGAACTTTGAAAATTGGTAATTTTACTCTTATATATTATACTCTTTGGTCGGAAAACCGCCACTGCTAAACGATGCTTACGTTTCCGCGTGATGAAAAATCGCTACCGCTTATTAAAAAAAGGTCGTCTACTTCTGTGACGGCGTAAATCGCTACCGCTTATTAAAAAAAAAGGTCATCCACTTTTATGACGGCGAAAATCGCTGCCGCTCATTACAAAAAGGTAGAAGTCAATTCGTTACCCGAAATTTGCTAATGAAAAAAAGAATCTGCTGTTAGAACTTACGAATTACACCTATCAAAGGAGTAACTCAGCCTTTCATTTCATTCCCCTTTCGTTTTTGAGCGACTCTCTTGATAAAGTTGAAGACTATCCAGCACCTTTATTTCTGTCCTCCTGTCTTCACAATCAGCTCGTAAACTTCCCATATTTCAACCGTTTACCAATTATCACACTGTTAAAAAGCAGTATTTCCCTCCAGTACTAAAATATGCTTCTTTTGTGTATGACCTTTTATTGACTGTCCATTTATACGTGTGATGAGGCCTGGTTCAAACTATTATCCGAACGGAGGCACTGGAAACATCAATCTGTCTCTAATTCATCTATCGGAAACTTCTCCTGTCAGGTCCTACGGTAGATTGTGCCGGTCTCCCTTCGGACTGCACAGTCACCAAAAACACTGTATCCGAGTCGCTGACTAAATCGTCTGTTACAGACGCATAAGGCCACTGATGACGACGATGATGATGTAATGATATATACCTGGGACCAAGGATGACCTATCATTGACTGTCTAATAATTGTCTATGGCAAAGAAAAGAAAAAAGATGATCTGTTTAAAGGTTTACACGGATAATTTCTTTTGATTAAATATTTTGTCACGTGTTACACATCGTATGCGACTATTGTAATTTCACTGTCAGTAGGTACATACCATACATAATTAAGTATAAAGCTTTGCTTTTTATTACCTAAGCCACCAAGTAAACGCTTACTTTGCCAATAGATATCAATAGCCTTGATTTCTGTACCATTTGCTGTTTTGGGTTTTTATCGCTCGTATAGTATTCGAAACTGGTGACAGCGACTGGTGAGACACTTGGTTACTCCGAGCTCCGTTATCAAGTTACTAACCCCTAACTGCTTCAAATACAGTGTTAATTACTTCAATGTGTTACTGTACATATGAGAGTAACAATAACATTAGGACTGGCTTGAGGCTTAGATGGCTCACCATAAAATATCTACTTTTTGCATTTCTTAACACCATGACCTATCATGCAGCAATAGCCATACTTCGTTTTGGTGAAATTTCTCTTTGTTGGTGTCTTTGTGTGAATAGTATTTCAGTTAACGCAAATTGTATCTTGGTTCTTGCAGAGTAGTAGAACTTCCGGTAGATCATTTGTAATCCTTTCTTAGTTTGAATTTCAAACTGTTCCATAAGTTCTTTATTTCAAAGACGTATATGTGTCGCCATATCATGTGAAGTATACTTACAATAACGAAAATACTCGAGCGAGGAGGCGTTGGCTTTTCTTTCAAGGACGATCAAAAAACTTGTACAGTTCTTCCCATTTATCTTGAGCTGAAGCATTTGATTAGTCATGTTATAGGGCATTAATATTAGTTTCTTTGAATGTCTAGTAATAACGTAAGGTATTCAGAACGCGAGGCCCGTCTTTGTTTTGGAATATGAGGTCTGTTGCTTATGACTTGTGACTTGTGGTATTCGGAATATAAGGCCGTTGCCATATTGACAGTTGATAAAAATCTGAGACAAATGACCTGAAACTTATATGGCATTTGGGAACCAATGTTATATTCAAATTTAAATCTTTCTTTTCATTGTAAGGTTTTTATGATGGTGGCAAAACTTTGTGACCTTTATGATCAAACTTTCGACTTGAAAATTTAAAACATAAGGCAATGTAAGATAAAGCAGATTAAAAGCTTGTTATTATTGAGAGCGGAGAATTGAGACAGTTAGACAGCAAATCCTTGTAGATGAATATTGTAGATGCTAAACTTGGTTAAAGATGAACGCGTCTAATGGAAATGGAAGTCATGGATGACTATTTTTGTTGAAACATTAAAATTCAGAGTTGATGAACTTAGAGATACACGTCGAATAAGCCGTGGCACCTTGTGTATGTAGGTGGGAGTCATAAACCGTAGCACCTTGTGTGTGCAGGCGGTATTGAGATTAAACCGTAGCACCTTGTGTGTGCAGGCGGTATTGAGATTAAACCGTAGCACCTTGTGTGTGCAGGCGGTATTGAGATTAAACCGTAGCACCTAGTGTGTGCAGGCGGTATTGAGATTAAACCGTAGCACTTGTGTGTGCAGGCGGTATTGAGATTAAACCGTAGCACCTTGTGTGTGCAGGCGGTATTGATATTAAGCCGTAACACCTTGTGTGTAGGCGGTAGTTATAAGCCGTGGCACGTTAAAGTGGTACCTAGTAGATATTCCTGTGATTAGTGAATAAGGTTATGAGTACCAGTATTTTAGATATTTTTATTTCCTCTTACATCTGTTAGAAAGTTTAATGTTTTCTCTTTTAGCAGAGCAAAATAAGTAGAAACCTGATTTTAAAATTTAAATTTTGATAATCTTAATTGCATAATATTTTGGAAAGACTTGATTAAATTTACTAATACCTATAATATTAATTACAAATGCGAAGTATCGATCTTACTTTTTACTATCACAAGCTCTGAAGGTTGGTTTAAAACGTGTGTTCATTGCATCCACACTAGACTAAATAAATAAAATCGTGATTTAAAATAAATACTTACTTACTGTCCCTTGCACAACTTAACAATGATTTTAATTTGAGGTTTAATGTCAATTTAATTTAAATAATTCTTATTGTTGTAATATTTATGTGCTAGTATGTACATACCTAGTTATTATAGAACAATTATTTTAATAACTTGTACAGATGTAATGTAAAATTTAGAGATAATTTTTATTGTTTCTACTAGGTTATGAGCAAGTACTGTAACTGTAAGAGGTAAATATTATTAAATTTAATTATGAGAACAAAATGTTAATGATAATATTATGGTCTTCCGGACGAATGGGGCCTGTTGCCAAAATTGGATACTGGTATTCAGGGCGAATGGAGACTGTTGCCAAATTTATGTTACTGGTATTTAGGTCAAATGGGGGCCTTTTACCAATTTTAATTTGAAATCGGAATTTAATCAAATAATTTGGTTTCCATTATCAATAAATTTGATGTATTTAAGTTTTATTTTGTGGGTATTTTCTTTGTTAGCTAGAAAACATTTAAGTACGTCAGTATCTTATTAGATTTAATTTTAATATAGGTTACAAACGTAAATATTTTTAATTATCACTTAGAATAAATTGTTAATTATCATATTATTTCTATTAGTAAAGCAACATAGTGAGTTTAAAATATTTAAAATGCAAATACTTAGCTGTAGGTTTTCATCCTAATTCTCAATACCGTTGCATAATGTGAACGTACGAGGTCGTCCGATTGAAACGGATGGCCGACTGTTAGCTATGTTTTGTAAATTTCAACTTTTCTGCAATTTTATCACAAGCAAAACAAGAGGTGACGTAATCGCGTCATCACGCGATTACCTCACTTGTTTACGCCACAGTATAAATAGACAGACTGCGCAGGCAGACGGCCATTCGAGTGTGAGTCTTAAAAATGTAAGGACGCCCTGCTGCCCGTATAAATATCTTAAAATTGTGAGTACCTACCTATTTTGCTTATTTTAGTTACTTTTACGTACCTGAGCTATATTGTGTTGGTTTTATCTAATTTAAATAAGGTTGTAATTGAGTTAGAATTACTGTCTACCTAATTAAATTAAACTATTATTTTACTATACCACTGTTGTTGATATTTATTACAAATCCTCCCCTACAACGTAAGCTAGAAATACCTAATTAGCTCGATTATCCTACACCAATGAGTTTTTCAAAACTTACGTACATATACTCACCGATTGCTTTAACGGTGAAGGAAAACATCGTGAGGAAACCTGCACACAGCAGCAAAGAAACTCGAAGGTTGTGTGTGAAGTCGACCAACCCGCACTGGGCCCGCGTGGTCGACTATCGCATCCATCGTGGCCCGATCGCCCTAATTCAGGGTAGGCTCGAGCCCCTCGGTGGGGACGTATATGATATGATGATTTAAATACGAAGTTGCATGAAATGAGTAAGCAATAGAGGTACATTAATTTATTTGTAATATTCAACACGATCTTTTTTGTATCGAAACTTTTTTAAGAACAAAGCAACTCAACGAATAAAATAAAAAAAAACTATAACTCACTTGCAAAGAAAAAATCACAGTTTGATTAAAGGTATCATTATGTGCCTAATTGCGGTGAAATTAGAGCCACTTTATGAGCAACTGTGTTGAAAAATGATATCATTCAGGTTAAACTAAAGGTAAAACACTTTAAAAAGAAAAATTAAAGAATGGCTGCTAGGACTTGACTACCAAGGCACAGAAAACCTACTTAGTGTACAGAAATAGGTACAGTAACACTCTCTATCTCTCTCTCTCTCTCTCTCTAGCACACACACACACATACACACACACACAAACACACACACACACACGCAAACTTTTTTTTTCTCCTGTGTTCTTTTTAAATGTATTATTATATTATGCTGATAACGCACCAAGTCTTATTGTCAACACCAAGTGTAATAAATAAGTTCCTTTGCTTGGAAGGGACTAGTTTCTGTAACACAGGCGCTGCCTAGTACAGATACTAGGGTCTGCACACCCAGATGTTCCTAAATAATTTAAGAAACTTTATGATAAGACTTCTTAAAATGAATAAACAATTTATTGATTATTAAAATAAAATAAAAAATCTAATATTTATTACATTGCGTGCATAAAATTATAATTACAAAATAATTAACTAAGGACATTAAAGGCCTCCTCCAGTCATTTCCGTTTGGGCCTGTCCCCTTCCGTCTCCACCCAGTTGCTGCCAGCTACACTCGATACTTCGTCTGCCCTTCATCTTTCTAGAGGTCTTTCTATTCTTCTCTTGTCATCGGGCCCTCACCATGTTGTTGTTAGCCTTTTCCATCTCTGATCCGTGGCAGGAGCAAGATGCTCCACCTCCACTTTATGGTTTGTTCATGTCTGCCACATAGGTACGTAGAGTCTACGTTCTGAGTTCCAGTCCTAAAGACAAGATAAGATAAGATAAACTTTATTGTGAAACTGTGTACAATGATGTTACATTTAATATATTTTTAGTTATTTTATTTTTATTTATTCACAATTGGTAAACCCTTGACAACATCTCACCTGGTGGTAAGTGACGATGTTGCCGAAGATAGAAGCGGGCTTACCAAGATTCCCCAACGCAATGGGGAACTGGCTATCTTATCTTCATGCCGGAACACACCAATGATATCAACATTGATATTTGGCGGCAAGACTTAGATAAGATGGTGGTAGCTAGCCAGGCGGGCTAAGAAAATGCCCTACCACCAACCAAACCGAGTCTTACAATTGACCCCGCCGGGAATCGAACCCGCGACCTCCTGTGTAAAGCCAGTGAACTTTGCCGCTGGGCTACGGAGGCGGTTACTTCCAACAGGTTGCCCTTTTCGGACGTACAATATTAATATTACATTTAAACATTAGCAAAATATTCATTTAAATTATAAAAACATTTGTGTATAAGCCACTCTTTAAGTTGGCGTTTAAATTAACACCTTGCAATGATTTTATAAATAAAGATAAATTATTATAAATTCTAATTCCGTTTACAAAACAAGTGCTAGAGGAACAAATAACTTTCAAATATGTTCATTGTTTCCACCGCCTCCGTGGCGTAATGGTCAGTCCATTTGCTTCACACACTGAGGTCGCGGGTTCGATTCTCGGCGGGGTCAACTTTGTAAGACTCGGTTTGGTTGGTGGTAGGGCATTTTCATAGCCCGCCTGGCTAGCTCCTACTATCTTATCTCAGTCTTGCCGCTAATAATCAGTGTTAATAGCATTGATGTGTTCCAGCTTGAAGATAAGATAGCCAAATCCCCCCGTTGCGTTGGGGAATCTTAGTAAGCCCGTTTCCATCTTTGGTATCATTGTCACTTATCATCAGCTAAGGGAACTAAAAATATACTCTTTTTTGGTTTACATATTTAACATCTTTACAGTCTCTGGTAACCCATAACACAGGGAATCCTACTTTGGGGCCAGATGACCATGTGTGATTGTCCCAAAATATTTATTTATTTTATTTTTTTATTTATTTATCGCAACGGAACAAAGGATTGTGTGATTTTTTGCACTATATATTGATGGTTGAGGGGTTGGGAAATGACATGATTTACTAATAAGCATATTCTGACATAGTTTCCGAGCGATCAGGAGGAAATCCACGTCCACGTGCAAGCGGCTCGCGCACCGCGCCCCCTCTAAGTTAGTAATAAAAACGATGGCCACGCGGGCGAAGCCGCGAGCAACAGCTAGTAATATTATAAATGCGAAAGTTTATATGTATGGATGTTTGTAACTCTTTAACGCAAAAACTACTGAACCTATCTAGCTGAAATTTGGTAGATAGACAGATTAGGTTCTGGATTAACATACAGGCTACTGCGCGCCCTCGGAGCAAGTCATTTATACTATGTTCACGTTAGCGAAGTCGCTGGCAAAATCCCTACTATATTATTATAAATGCGAAAGTAACTCTGTCTGTCTGTTACGCTTTCCCGCAAAAACTACAGAACGGATTTGGCTTAACTTTGGTAGGTAGACAGATTAGGACCTGGATTAAGACATAGGCTACTTTTTACCACGCTCGCGAGACGCTTGCGGCTCGCGCACTGCGCACCCTCGAAGTCATAGAAACGTGGTCCACGCGGGTGAAGCCGCGGGAAACAGCTAGTCTTATATAAAATAAAGTACTAACATAATATTATATGTATAAATGTGAAAATGTATTTGTCTGTTTGTTACTTTTGCACGCTCAACACCTAGACCAATTTTGATGAAATTTGGCATGCAGGTAACCTGTGTCACTGGAAAGGACACAGGCTACTTTTTATCCCGAGAAAATGGCTGAAAATAAACTCCTTTTTTTATGTTAATTTCTTTAACATCTCAATGGAACAATGGATTGTTGTGATTTTTTGCACAGAGATGGTTGTGGAGGTGATAAATGACATAATTTACTAATTAGCATATCCTGACGTAGTTCCATAGGGATTTGGGGAGAACTCATCATGCGCACGTATACGCGTCGCAACGAAGCAACGGATTGAAGTGATTTTTAACACGCTTTTATTAGCTTCACTTGTAACTATGTAAGAAAATCTTGGAATCTTAATCTGACCCACTTCCCGGTCTTCGACTAGGATGAAGTTATGCACACACTCTGAGTTCTGATGACAATACATGACTAGCTAAGAAACATCATTACAAATCCAATATGGCGGCCTCCCCAAGATGGCGGACTGGCTGTTTGAAATCCACCCCCATGATATGGGTATCAAATTAAAGGGTTTGCTGTCATAAATACGAAAAAAATAGTCACGTGACTTAAATATAATATAGCGGACGTCCAAGATGGCGGACAGGCTATTTGAAATGCACCACCATGATATGGGTATCAAATGAAAGGATTTGCTGTCAGGAATACGAAAAAATAGTCACGTGACTTAAATCTAACATGGCGGACATCCAAGATGGCGGATTGGCTATTTTGTAATTTTTAGTGCGTGCTAAAAGCGTGTTTTTTAGTTTTTTAAACTAATTTAAAGTTATTTTGTATACAATTAGTTTAGGTGTGGGAAGGGACATAAACTGCTAATCAGAATAGCCCGATATCTACGAACAACAATACTCTAGAAAAGGTACTCTCATACAACTAACGCTTCGATTTTAATTCCATCTACGCACACAGAATTACTGTACCACAACGAAATACTCAGACACAAAGCTAGCATGAGATTGGTCACATCCAGGCTATATTCGTAGCATCGAGGTCACATCGCCGGCACATGCCCCGATTTCCCAGCGTCAATCTCGCGCTTTTCCCAGATGACACCGCGCTCTATCTGTCCAGCCGATCCGCGAATCTTATAGTTAATAGCCCCCAATCCTCAGCCCAAGTCTTAGGAGACTGGTTTAGGAAATGGAGGATCGAGGTAAACCCACAGAAAAGCGCAGCGATTCTGTTTACCTTCAAACAGCTCAGTTCTATTAACAACCCAATAGACCGCAACATTACTATGTTCGGTAGTCCTATCCCTTGGGAACGCTCGGTCAAGTATCTGGGGGTAACCCTAGATAGTCGACTGACGTTCAAGGACCACATAGCACGAGTTCGCAACAAGGCCGCGTTCGTACTAGGCCGTCTCTACCCCATGACCAACAAGCGGAGTAAACTGTCCCTTAGAAATAAGGTGACACTTTACAAAACCTGCGTCCGCCCCATCCTCACCTAGCCAGTGTAGCTTTCGCTCACACCAGTCCCAGTCTCATACACCGACTTCAGGTCATACAAAATCGCTTTGTGTGTAGAGCCACGGGCTGCCCGTGGTTCCTACGGAATGAAAATCTCCATTGCGATTTAGAGTTCCCCACCATAGCTCAATACCTGAAGCAGGCCTCCATCCGATACTTCAAGTCTGCCGAACACAACCCCAACCCCCTACTCGTCAACGCCGCCATTCACGAGCTACCCGCGAACCCCATTCGCGTAATCCGACGCCCCAGACATGTACTCACTGATCCCGACGACCCGACCACGCTAGCCGTAGCTGCCCTGACCCCGCCCCCCGACCCACAGAGAAACACTGCACCGACATTCTGCCCTCGCCGGCGAGGGTGGCGTCCCCCCGCTTCTGGCACTTACCAGCGCTACAGGCACGTACCAGGCCACTTCTCTCCGATCCTCCCCCGTCCAAGCAACGACCTAAGCTGAGGTCCGTGCCCACCTGGGCGCCCTTAGGCAGTTGCATCTTTTTGCTTTGCACTAGGTTGAGTGCCTTCAGTACTCGCCTCTCCTGCCCGGTGAAGTTGTAAAGGCCCCCACGGCCAACAACAAACATGTCAAAAAAAAACATCGCCGCCACTTGCCGAATGTCATCGACGACGGTTGTACCCGAATGGCCAGACACGGGGATTAACCCATCCCCGGTCAGTATTGTGCCAAAGTAAACAATCGGGTTTACGTATTTATTTTTATTGAATTTTTTTTATGTATTAATTAAATTGAATAGTAAACATATATCATTACAATTTCCGTAATTGTTTTTTACTTTTAAGTGTGTCTGTTAGAACCTGCTTTATAAGTCGGTTATTTTTAGGTTTTTTTTAAGGAACTAACAATACAAAAGAAAAACCAATACCAAACCAATCGTAGAACAGATGTCCGTTAGGGTAGTAATATTCTCGAGTGGCGACCGCGCACCGGAAAACGTAGCGCAGGCAGGCCTCCCACGCGATGTACCGACGACCTGGTGAAGATCGCGTGAAGCCGATGGATGCGGGCAGCGCAGGACCGGTCGGCGTGGAAATCCTTGGGCCTCCCCCAAGGACGGGCGCGCTGGTTCAGTTTTGAAGCCACGCCCTCCGCGGTTGAGATCGTGTGGAAGTATTTTTGGGCTTAGCTACGCTTCTAGAGATTGTTGTTCGTAGCCCGATAAGGTTTCTGAGGGATCCGGAGAAAACTCATATCATACTCGCGCACGTCGGAGTCGCAACGGAGCAACGGATTGAAGTGATTTTTTTGTATACAATTAGTTGAGGGTGTGGGAAGGGACATAGACTGCTAATCAGAATAGCCCGATATAGTTTCTGAGGGATCCGGAGAAAACTCATATCATCCTCGTGCACGTCGGCGTCGCAACGGAGCAACGGATTGAAGTGATTTTTTTGTATACAATTAGTTGAGGGTGTGGGATGGGACATAGACTGCTAATCAGAATAGTCCGATATAGTTTCTGAGGGATCCGGAGAAAATGCATATCCATACTCGCGCACGTCGGCGTCGCAACGGAGCAACGGAATAAAGTGATTTCTTGTCATTGGTTGAGGGGGTGGGAAGTGATTAAAACTGCTAATCAGAATGTCCGATACAGTTCCTGAGGTATCCGGAGAAACCTCATGTCCAAGCTCGCAACACTCACCCTCTAAGACAGTCATAATAACGATGTCTACGCGGGCGAAGCCGCGGGCAAAAGCTAGTCACACTAATATTATAAAGGCGAAAGTTTATAAGTGTGTATGTTTGTTACGTCTTCACGCAAAAACTACTAAACGGATTTGGCTGAAATTTGGTAGGTAGACAGATTAGGACCTGTGCACCCTCGAAAAGTCAAAGAAACATTGTCCACGCGGGTGAAGCCGCGGGAAACAGCCAGTATGTTTATAAATCTCTTATTCCAATACCAGACAAAATTCTAGTTTGTGGCCAGATCACCCTGCGTGATTCATCCCTGAATATTTGTGTGTGATTTATCCCTGAATATTTGTTTATTTATTCGAGCCCATCAGATTGGAGCCTGCGAGCGTTCAAGGCGATCCGTTTCAGCGATAATAAGTAATCCAACAATTTCAACAACAATCTGGATGTGCGTTGATGTGATCTTAAAGTTTGTGCCGAAAATTAGAAGAAGTGGTTGTGACACCTTAATTAAATTACTCTGCGGTGGCAGCGCTCTCAAAACTCGTACTCAAAGTTGTTTATTGGAAAGCCATAACTTTGGAACCCGATGTAAGCCTGACGTCTGTGACTTCATTGAAATTGTTAATTTACAGTGATTTCAATAGAGAATTGGTTGAGTTACGATGAATTGCTAACTGTGTTTCCATGCTTTTGACCTAGAACCTAGCCAGAGGCGTATTTATCCTACGTCCAGGGGGCCACTTGGCCCGGGGCGGTAATAAATAGGTGAGGGTCCGCCGGAGGTAGAAAAAATCGTAGTAGAATATTTTTTGACGTGATAACGTCTTATAATTCGATGGAGCCGGCTGCACGCACGAAAAAATGCGTCGTTACCATGCGTCGTTACCTCGCTCTGAGGCGTTCCGAAAAATGCGTCGTTACCTCGCTCTGAGGCGTTCCGTTTAAGGATTTTTTCTTATGACGTTGTCACGTTCAACTATCGTCAGTAAACCGACTTTACAGACAACCGTTTTTTTTATTCTCAATTGGTAAGCCCTTGGCATTATCTTACCTGATGGTTAGTGACGATGATGCCGATGATTATTTTTTTAGGGATCCGTTTCGTTCACCGAAAAATAATAAAAGTAGCCAAGTACGAGTCGGACTAGCGGTAATAATGGTGACGAACCACTACGAACGTGCAAACAGAAGGTTACAGTAAGATGACGTTTATCGTGTGGCGGTACGGAACCATTAGCGCGCAACTCCAAAGGTTTCAATGACATTCAAATAATAATAATTAAATAATAATAATATTATAGTTCGACGCTTTCTCTCTCCGTCGCACTGAACTCCAGCTGGAGGTGCTCCTGCCACTTCGCCTCGTGCCAAGTGAGCAGAGAGGCTCTAATTTTATATTCGTAAAAAATAATAATTGTATGTATAACTTTTCGTGTCATATTGTGTTTATGTTCTTATGACATTATCTGGTTTATTTCTTGATTTTTCACAAATGAAATTATGTTTTTATTAATTTATGCCTATCAGAAACAGTGTAATTTGCACCTATTTTGAATAAATATCTTGAATCTCCCGACTCGAACTTGGCCGGTTTTTTGTTACAAATTTTTGTTTGTGCCCGGGGCGCCTGATTCTTAAATACGCCTCTGCCCTAGACCTTTCTGTAGAAATTTTCAATTGTCAATACCACAATAGGGGTCCCCAGGAGGCTCGAGTTTCCATACAAACGTAGTTCCGCCTTAATACAAAAACTACACGCCGGATTTAATCCAAACTTTGCAATTATATTGAGTAGACACATATCGATGTTTGTAATTAGTTTTCTGGGCCTCTTGGAGACCCTTAGCTAGAATCTTTAGAATTTGACTTTATTTGATTTCCCTACAAGGATAGTGGTTCATTCATTCATTTCAGCTCATAAACGTCCCCACCGAGGGGCTCGAGCCTACCCTGAATTAGGGCGATCGGACGAAATTCGAAAACACATTGGTACGTGGCAGGATTCGAACCACGACCTCCCGGACAGGAGGCAGCGGCCCTTGCCATTACGCCACCGACTCTATCATATAAGCTTAAGTACGTCCACTGCTGGACATAGGCCTCCCCCAAGGATCTCCACGACGACCGTATCTGCGCTGCCCGCATCCAGCGGCTTCCCGCGACCTTCACCAGGTCGTCAGTCCACCGAGTGGGAGGCCTTCCTACATTACGTTTTCCGGTGCGTGGTCGCCACTCGAGAACTTTACTGCCACCGACTCTACAGGTACAGATTATTACTTCTAAAAATAATCGCTTTAACAAAATAACATTTAAAAAGGCTGCACGCTCTTTTGCGTGAATTTGGGATAAAAATAGTCCGTCGGGCCCATTGAAAACGCTGATTAACTCATCAGGGATTATTTTTACCCACTCAGGGGTTACTTTGTTGTGAAAATGTAATGTTAAATTTAGGCAAAGTACGCAGGGTATAAAACACTAGTACGCAAATATACCATCATCATCATCATATCAGCCGAAGGACGTCCACTGCTGGACACAGGCCTCCCCCAAGGATTTTCACGACGACCGGTTCTGCGCTGCCCGCATCCAACGGCTTCCCGCGACTTTCACCAGGTCATCGGCCCACCGAGTGGGAGGCCTGCCTACATTACGTTTTCCGGGGCGTGGTCGCCACTCGAGAACTTTACTACCCCAACGGCATGCGGACAACTCCCACTGCAGCCCTCGAGACCCTTCTGGACCTGCCGCCTCTGCATCTGTTTATCCAACAGGAAGCAGCAAGTGCGGCAGCCCGTCTAAAACTGCTATCCCTTTGGAGCACTAACAGGATCCCGCACACTGAGCTCCTGTACGATATCATCGCAGAGGAGCCTTTGTTCGCAGCTACTAACGATAGAATCCCCAAACGGTATGTTTTTGATAAAAAATACATGGTGCAACTGTATGAAGAGCCCTGGGAGGGCCAGAACCTGAAAGAGCTTCGAGTATTCACCGATGGCTCCAAAACAGGCTCTGGCACTGGGTATGGGGTCTTCTCCGAGGATCTGAACATCAGGTTAGCCAATCCTCTTGGTGCACATAACACGGTCTTTCAGGCTGAGTGTATGGGCATTATCAAGGCAGCTGAAGTGATTGCTGCAAGGGAGGTGCGTGATTACCCCATCCGCATCCTGTCTGACAGCAGAGCTGTACTACAGGCCCTGCAGAGCAACACGATTACATCGGGGCTTATACTGGAGTGCCAACAAAAATTGACAGAGGTATGTAACCACGGCGCCGCCGTAACTCTGCAATGGATTAAAGGGCACAGCAACTCGCGCGGCAACGATGCGGCGGACGAGCTTGCCAGGAGAGGGTCAGAGCATATGGCCGTGGGACCGGAACCTATAATACCCCTCCCACCTGGCTGGCAGCGGTCCACCCTGAGGCAACGCACAAGAAACGAACACAATTTGTACTGGTCCGGTTTGGAAACCTGCAGGCAAGCGAGGTTGGTCCTGCCGACAACTAACCCTGGCCTATCTAGGAAGCTCCTGAGACTTGGGAGAGCTCAGCTCCGCAAGGTAACAGCCGCTATTACTGGACATGGCCATTTCAATAAACACTTATTCGCTCTAGGTATCACCGACAGCCCACTATGCAGAGCTTGCATGGAGGCTGAGGAGACTGCTGCCCACATCCTACTGGATTGCAAGGAGCTAGCACAGTACAGGGTCGTGCACCTCGGTGAGCCGAGGTCGCTTCAGGAAGTCGTCAGCAACCTTCGGGGGCTACTGGGCTTCTTGGAGGAGCTGGGCTGGCAGTGATGCCGGCCAAACACGCAAAATGGGCGCAGTGGTCGCCTGGTTGCGGAAACCAGCCCGCCCCTAACTAACTAACTAACTACCCCAACGGCCATCTGTTCTACGGGATATGTGCCCCGCCCACTGCCACCTAAGTTCAGCAAATATCTAGGTACATGTAACTCGCGCTTGATGGGATTTAATTTTCCCCCATTTCTAACTCTTACCAGTAGAACCACTGGTAATTTCTTTCCTTTTCTTAGACATGTTATACAGGTTGAGTTTTTTTTAAGGGTCAGTATGGGGAAATTTTGAACAATACGAGATAGAGAAAAACGCTCTTAGGTACCGTGATCTCAATTACAGAGAAAATAAAAATGGCGTTTTAAAAAAAAACTTGATAGGTTCGGAGATATGGCATCTTTAAAAAAAAATGTTATTTCGATTGTATATCACTATATAAACCAAAAACTATGTGGAGACCATAGGTCTAAAGTTGCTAGAAGTTGTTGAAATTACTCAAAATTAACATTTTATTATAGAGACATTTAAATAACCAATTGATAGGATCGTTAAAGTTGTTGAAGTTACTCAAAATTAACATTTTATTATAGAGACATTTAAATAACCAGTTGATAGGATCGTTAACTGAAATGAAACAAAACCAAAAATCTGCCACTGGCCTTAGTCCCACGAAACTAAATTAATCTTAAAAATTGTAAGAAATGTCCTCCATTTTCGCCTAAACACTGACGACTTCGGCGAAGCACTCCCCGAGTTGCATTTATCATTGAAATGTATGGTATTGTATTTAGCATTGGACGGACTGAATATTTTAAATCATCAACAGTGTCATAGCCATTTTTGTATACTTCGTTTTTTAAGTGACTCCATTAAAAAATCCATGGGCGTTAGATCAGGTGACCGCGCTGGCCACTGGACTCCGCCATAGGTACCTCCACAGTCCACGTGTTCCCAAACCTTACGTTGAGGTAATTTTGTGCAAGGCGACTATTGTGCGCAGGGGCTCCATCTCGTTGGAACCTCATGTTCCGTATTGCTGCCAAAGGCAAATCATCATCAAGATTTCTGAGAATATTTAGGTATGTTGGACCTCGAAGGGTCCCACCGTAAACCTGAATGGACACGACTTTATTTTCCAAAATCTCCCACCAACAATTAAATGCAAATCTAATTTAGTTGCTGCTTTCAGAGGTTCGTAAAGGATTTTCTGTGGACCAGTTATGGTTATTGCGCCGGTTATACATCCCTGAAATGATAACGAGACATTATAAGTTTACATTATAAAACGCTTAAAAAAGAAATGAATAAATCGGAGAAATAATCGCAGTTTACCATTATTTAAAAAGTTAGTCTCATCCGTTCAAAGAATTCGACTCAAAAATGTATGTTACACGGTGGATAACCCAATTATAGAATGCTGATCTTATCGCATGATGGCTTTCCAGAAGTTTCTGAACAATACATTCTTGTCGATACGATTTGTATTTATACTTTTTAAGTATCCTCATTACAGTACGCTGTGAAGTGTGCAATAGCCATTTCCGTAGCGATATATCCCGACGAAATACAAAACATTTATTTCGACATCTCGACTGGACTGATGTAAGAATGTTTTTTTGTGAGGCTTCATGAAGATTCCGTACCGCAGTAAATTATTCAACATTGTGGTCAAAGTATGGCGACTTGGCGTTTCTGTCACTGTGAATTCATTACGATACCAGTCAATTGCCAATGTTTGGTTCCTGCTACTTAAACGCTCTCAATAAGTCATTTTTTTGGAATTTGATAACGATTGACGAATTTTACCAATTTAGTTCACCATTAAATTCATAACACAACTAATTAATTGACTAAATTTTGCATTATAAAGTATGCATTTAATGAGTAACAGAAACACTCATTTTTTAAAGTTTGAATGATTTTTCTTTTTTTCCGTTTTTGTTTGAAAATCGGCCAGTAAATTTAGTTTCCACATAGCTATTAAAGAAAACTAAAACGTTAATTTCAACAACTTCTAGCAACTTTAGACCTACGGTGTTCGTACAATTTTTGGTTTGTATAGTGTTATACAATCAAAATAACAAAAAAAAAATTTCAGAAAAGCCATATTTCCGAACCTATCAAGATTTTTTTATTTTATAAAACGCCATTTTTATTTCCTTTACAATTGAAATCACGGTTCCTTTAAACGTTTTTCTCTATCTCTTATGGTTTAGAATTCCCATACTGACCCTTAAAAAAACCCAGCCTGTATATTCTACAGTTAAAACCAGTTTTTATATAGAACGCGTTTTTCCTAGTTAGAACTAGTTTTGACTAAATGCCTTTGTTAAAACTAGAACTAGAACAGCCTGATACACTTATCCCTACCGAGCTATCTCTACTGGTTGGGATAAGTGCACGTTTAAGTAGATTTATTTCTTCCGGTAGGGATAGGTGGAAATGAACAGTAACATATTATTATTTTAAATGAGCGAGCGAAGCAAGCGATGTCAGGTTTGATTGATTATAGAGTCAAAGAGCCTCGCGAAGCCTAGCAGAATGATTCGCAGAAGAAGAAATCATTGGTTTTTACTCCTACCGGTAGGCATATGTACACTGTCCATCTCCACATATCCCTACTAGTAGAAATTCTAGTTTTGATAATTAATGCATTTAGTAAAAACTAGTTTTAACTAGTGAAAACGCGTTGTAACTTAGAATGGGTATCCTCTTTTTGAACTAGCGAAGTTTAAAAAGCTCGTAGTCAGCATGGGTGAAAGGACAGTAGTGACCCGGATCATTACTCCGCACCCTCTGTCGCACTGTGCACTCTGTTAATATGTTTCGGTGGGCCAGGCATCCAACGACAAATTGGCCTGACCCTTTTTTACTTTTTTGTCCTTTGAGTTGCAAAATTGGAGCACTGGGCAGTGACTGACTTCATTAAGGCCCCCGCCTCAACTCGTCCAGTTAAAAGAGAACAATGCATTGTATAGCATTTTGCCTTTTGTTAATACAGGCTATATGCAGGGATCAGAGAAATTGGAATTAACACGACAGTCGACACTGATGCCTAAAAAAATCTTCTCCCAAAATAATATTTTAGCCTTTTAGGTGAATGGGACCCTTTTACTAAGCGTACGCTGCTGTCTATCTGTCCATCCGGAATGTATTGTAATGGCCTAATGAGAAATTTACAAAGAAATAAACTTGAAGTTGGACCTGCCTAACTAGACTGTTTGTCCCCATGCACATATTTGGCAACAACTTCGACTTTAGAGCTTCCAACCTTCAGAAGAGTAGGTGAGACATGGACGTTTGACACAATTTTCGTCTTGTCCATGTTCATTCTAAGACCTACTTGTTGAGAGGCTCTACTGAGGCCATCGAGCATTGTGCCTAAGTCGTCCATAGTCTCAGCCATGACCACAATATCGTCAGCGAATCGAAGGTGGGTGATGCACTCGCCGTTGATATTAATGCCGAGTCCACCCCAGTCCACAAGCTTTAAAACATCTTCTAGGGCGGCGGAGAACAGTTTCAACGATATGAGCTTTATTGCCTTTTGTATTGCTTTTAAATTTCTTTTTTTTTTCTAAAAAAAATTCCTCTGATGTTAGTATTAGGTATTTATAGGCAAAAACATATTTTTAATTGTTTTTTTTTGTCTATCTTTTCTTCTCTTTTTTATTTTTGTTTGTGTACTTAAGCAATACAATAAATAAATTATTCATTCATTCTAACTTCATATGACGTCTCCCTGTCTCTCTCCTCGCTGTAGCCGGATAGGTTCCGAGTTTTGATCCTGAAGGCGAACCGACATGGTGGCGTTTTCATACAAATATTTCAGTACCTCGATATATCGATATTCAATTTGGCACCGCTGGAAAGACTGTAACACAGCCCTAGTTTCGACTGAATCAAAGGCTTTCTGATAGTCCACGAACGCTAAGCATAGTGTCTGATTGTACTCTTCGGTCTTCTGTATAATCTGCCGCAGCGTATGTATGTGGTCTGTGGTACTAAAGCCTTTTCGGAAACCGACTTGCTCGGGAGGCCTGGAAGTCGTCGAACCGGCGTGCGAAACGATTCGTAATGACTCTCGAAAACAGCTTGTAAACATGGCTCAGAAGTGAGATGGGTCTGTAGTTCTTCAGCATGTTGTTTCTGTGCCTTGTCTTAGGCGTTTGTCCCTCGAGTGTAACGGAATTAAATAACTTGAAAGAAGGTGACTTTTTCTTGTTGACGTACCCTATCGTATGGGGTATCGTTAAATAGGTCGTTCAACTCCTGAGGGTTTTTTTCAATTAAGGGTTTATCAAATCACGTCGGGGTCACCAATGTTGCGACATATCTAAGTTGGGTGAGGTGCAGCGAAGCCAGGTTAAACGGTGACTGAACAAAATCTATAATATTTTCTGAGTATTTTTTTATTTACAATTGGTAAACCCTTGACAACATCTCACCTGATCGTAAATGACGATGTTGCCGAAGATGAAAACGGGCTTACGAAGATTCCCCAACGCAATGGGGAACTGGCTATCTTATCTTCATGCCGGAACACACTAATGATATCAACATTGATAATATGATAATATATAATAAATTATAACAATAACAAAATTAATATAAATAAATAATAATAAACAAATTTTAACTAACTAGATCCAGTGATCTAGTAACCCAGAAATAAATATGCTTATGTACACACCTACAACGGCTTAGTAGACTTTTTTAGTTTAGTTTAATAGTCGACCAAATTAATAGTTGGATTTGTAAAAAAATAAAAAAAACAGATTTTTCATACAATTAGCAACTGCAAAATCAAGTTTGTTTTTTAAAATATTTCTCCTTTATTTTTTTTGGAGAAGGCCTACTTTGTTCGGTTCGCACTTGGCCTGTTTTTTTTATTCCTTATTTAAATTCACTAAAGTTGAATAGCAGTGGGCAGGACACATAGACAGATGGCCGTTGGAGCAGTAAAGTTCTCGAGTGTCGACAGTGCACCGGAAGACATAGCATTGGCAGACCACCCACTCGGTGGACTGAGGACCTGGTGAAAGCCGTAGGAAGCCGCTAGGTATGGGCAGCGCATCAGGACCGGTTGTCGTGAAATTCCTTGGGGGAGGTCTTTGATCAGCTGTGGACGTCTTTCGGCTGATATGATGATTCAAAAATATCTACTATATATCTAAGTTATTCAAAATGTCTGCACCACATTCTATGTAATTGGTGATCAAAGGCTTACCAATTGTTATTGTTACTAATATTATAATTAATGTGAAAATGTGTTTGTTTGTTTGTTACCTTTTCACGTTTCAACGCCTTGAGCAATCTTAATGAAATTTGGCATGCAGGTAGCCTGTGTCACGAGGAAGGACATAGCCTACTTTTTATCCCGTGAAAATAGCATAGCCCGATGCAGTTTCTGAGGGAACTGAAAATATTATACTCTTTTTTTGGTTAATTTCTTTAACATCGCAACGGAACAATGGATTGTGTGATTCTTTGCACAGAGATGGTTGAGGGGGTGGGAAATGACATTATTTACTAATAAGCATATCCTGACATAGTTCCCGAGGGATCTGGAGAAAATTCACGTCCACGCTAGCGAGCCGCTTGCGGCTCGCGCACCGCGTAAGACAGTCATATAAACGATGTCCACGTGGGCGAAGCCGCGGGCAAAAGCTAGTTGGTAATAAAAAAAAAGGTTTCAGTTTCAAAGTTATGACGTTGAGTTGTGACTGTCTGTGACAGACGGACGAACGGACGGATAGACAGACTATGGAACCCTAAAAACTAGTTCGTGCGTCGGTTAAAAAGCTACACTATAGCTTATTCACTATTCACAACACGTAAGCGCGAACGATCGGAAAGGTTTTAAAAAGTCACTTCATCGTTTCGCAAATATCCTTGACTAAAACGCTTTTCCAGTCACTCAATGTCTCGTTCCAGCAGCTCGATACTTTGATACTTAGCTCGTCATAACCTGAGAGCTTTTGAGCTGTTTTCTATTTCTTTTTCTGCGCACGATCGCGTGAAGTTTTACAAAGTTGAGCGGATTTAAATAGGGTTTTCGTGAAAACTTTTATTTTTATCGTTAAATGTGGGAAAAGGGCCACACGATAGCAAGTATAAATACTTCCTATCATGTTATGTATTAGGCATCTATATTATACAATATTTAATTTATTTCAACAGTGTTTCATTATTACAAGCTATTAGCTTGCTGTTGGGTATGGAGAACAATGAATGGTTCACTAAGTGACGTCATTATAAATCCAATATGGCCGACTCCCAAAGATGGCGGACCAGTTATTTTTTTATGCATCCCCATGATATCGAACGAAGGGGTTAGCTGAGAAAAATAAAAATAATTAAAATTGTTTTGAAACAAAAGCTACCTAAATGTTTTAATGTTTTTCGAAAATTATTTGTCAGCCTATGTTAGTAAATCTGGTAACACTAGTGGAGTTTTCACGGTGCCTCTTTTCAATTTCATCTTCAAAATGTTTTTCTGATGGTCATAAAATTATAGTTTTATTACATAATAGCTGTCCCAGGGAACTTCGTACCGCCTTATACTACTCTACTCTACACTACTTTTTGTAGATATTGCAGGATTATTTAGGTAAATTATTTACACCTTGGGTTACATTGTTTGAGTTTTTGTAAGGATCCCTAATTTTTTGAAAATATAATATAGCCTATAGCAACCGCGGATAGTGTAGCTTCCCAACGGTGCTGAAATTTTTCAAATCGGTCTAGTAGTTTCGGAGCCTATTCAATGCAAACAAACAATCAAATCTTTCCTCTTTATAATATTCGTCAAACTTTGTTTTATTTTCATTTTTTGTTCACAATTGTTAAGCCCTTTGGCATTAGATGATCGATATTACCATCGCTTACCATCAGGTGGACGATTATGCCGAAGATGGACGCGGGCTTACCAAAGTTCCCCAACGAAATGGGGAAGTGGCAATCTCATCTTCAATGCTAACATTGATGTTTCGTGGCATGACTTAGATAAGATGGTGGTAGCTATTAAGGCGGGCTTATGAAATACCCTTACTATAGCCTTAATAGTCTTACAAAGTAAGACTGCGCCAGGAATCGAACTCGCTACCTCCTCATGTGAACCATTACACTTCGGATGTGGTCAATGTCCACTAAACGAAATCATTGAAATAAAAAATAAAAACATTAGGTCATGAAAATCATATTGCACATGAATCTAAGTTACGTCCTTCAAAAACCTCTATAATCCCTTCTTAAGTTATACAGGTTGACTAGTCAGACCACAGATTAGGTAATAGTACTAGTAAGACAACGGACGCATTTCAGAAGGTAAAAGAGAAGTCGAAACTGAACACTTTTCCTCAACGAACAAATGTTCAGTTCGTAATAAACCTGTTGGAGTTTTCATACAAAAATGACCAGTCAGCTGATCGATTTGTATGAAAAGTTTTTTTTAAGAAATTACCAAAAAAAAATTGTTCAGTTTCGTCTTCTGATTCACTTCCTGAAATACGTCCTTCGTCTTACCAGTCTCCATGTATCTCATCATCATCATCATCATATCAGCCGAAAATCGTCCACTGCTGGACAAAGGCCTCCCCCAAGGATTTCCACGACGACCGGTCCTGCGCTGCCCGCAAATATCGGCTTCCCGCGATCTTCACCAGGTCGTCGGTCCACCGCATGGGAGGCCTTCCTACACTACGTTTTCCGGTGCGCGGTCGCCACTCGAGAACTTTACTGCCCCATCGGCCATCTGTTATACGAGCTATGTGCCCTGCCCACTGCCATTTAAATTTAGCGATTCTGTGAGCTATGTCGGTTACTTTAGTTCTCCTGCGGATCTCCTCGTTTCTGATTCGATCACGCAGTATCTACGTGAATTTATATGCGCTTATTCTCAGTCGTTACCGCTGATCCTGCCCCCACTGGTGGACGAATGGGAAAAAAGTCCCATGGTTCGCCAGTGGTGACGAATGGGATAAGAAAATTATACGTCTTGAATTTTCCCTGCGAGAGAAATATCTGGGAAGGGAAGTTTATTCCATGAGGATCCTTGGGATAAATCAATTTTCGCGGGAACCCAGCATGCGACGGCCTCGGGGTGGGGTAGGGGACGATTTACGCGCAAGCCTGCTCGCTGGAACAGCTGGATCCAAGTAGGTTACTGTTTGTTCACTGCAAAGCGGCATATGATAGGTACTTACTACTTATAAAACTGAACAACTTACACAGAGTCTACTATACAGGGTGTAACAAAAAAAAGTAAGTGTGTGGTTTTAGAAACCACGGTAAAAGTGAAACTTTACAGAGGACGAAACGATCATGGCTGCTCTCGCTACGGTACCAATAACGAAACGATCATATAGACTAAGAGCGTGCCGTATGCAACCCTACCTCATCGAGTAGCAAGATGCGACCTATCTAGGATGTTGCATATTAAAAAGGTAAGTCTTAAAGTACAGGGTTGCCTGGGCGTAACCTGGAGCTTTTTGTACAGTAAGCAAAAAATGAATCATTTTTTTGGGTGTAAATTACCTCATCGAGTAGCAAGTAGGTACCTAGTAGATAGATAGATAGATAGATAGATAGATAAATCATTTATTCATTGACAGTTTAAACATTTGACACAAAGAACAAGATTAAAATAAAAGACGTAATAAAGCAAAATTTAAAAAGTACATTCGATAGTACTCATCATGATTCGATGACTTAGGGTTGCATACAGGCCGCTCCTTAATTTTTAGCCACCCTAAAATTAGGCAGACTCACGAAAGTGCCAGGTTTAGGCGAGGCAACCCTGTAGATTTTGGCACTTCTTGATAAGTACTATCGAATGTACTATGTACCTACTTGCTACTCGATGAGGTAATTTCAACCCAAAAAAATGTCTTTTTTTTGCTTACTGTACAAAAAGCTCCAGGTTACGCCCAGGCAACCCTGTACTTTAAGACTTACTTTTTTAATATGCAACACCGTAGATATGTAGCATCTTGCTACTCGATGAGGTAGGGTTGCATACGGGCCGCTCTTAGACTAATACCGTCAGACGAAAGCGACCGTCACGCGACATGCAACACACAGACGAAAAAAATTGAGACGATGTAATAAAAGTTTCACTTTAATTGGTGTAGAATTCGTTAACTGGGAGTTCTACCACAGATGAGATACTAGTTACTTCGGTTCTACTCATCGTACGATCAAGTTTCCCCAAGGAATCCAAAGTCAATTCTCAAAAAAAAATTAGACCCATCATACAAAAATGTACAAAGTTGTCCGATCAGCTGATAGATTTGTATAAATAGTTTAAAAAAATTCGCGAGAAGTTTTCCAGTATGATGAGTAGTTTTGTTATACCCTGTATAAAATCGGAGATAAAACCCATTAACGTCCCCACTGTTGGGACGCCGGTCTCTTCCCAAACTCGAGAAGGTTAGTCCATACTTCACACATCCCGCAAAGTCAAGGTTAGTGAAGGTTTTTTTTTAATTCACAATTGGTAAGCCCCTGGCATCATCTCACCTGATGGTAAGAGACGATGATGCCGAAGATGAAAGCGGGCTTACCAAGATTCCCCAACGCAATGGAGAACTGGCTATCTTATCTTCAAGCCAATGTTGTTCTCTAATTTCAAAGTATTGTTTTTAGTTAGATACTCGTGCACTACCTGTTTTTAACCCCCGACGCAAAAGAGAGGGGTGTTATAAGTTTGACGTGTCTGTCTGTCTGTCTGTGTATCTGTCTGTGGTATCGTAGCTCCCAAACGGATGAACCGATTTCCGTTTAGTTTTTTTCGTGTCATAGATAATTTTATCCCGAGTTTTCTTAGCCATGTTTCATGAAAATCTGTTCAGCCGTTTAAACATCATCAGCTCCTTTCTAGTTGATGAGGGGATCTGACTAACTTCCTTATGTCCGATCGATTCGAAATTTAGTACCGTGTTACTTCAATGATATTGAAAGTATATGGTTAGGTAACCATGACCTGATCAGCCGTTTGAAGATCATCAGCTTTTCTAGTTGATGAGGGGATCTGAAAAATTTCCTTATGTTCGAACGATTCGAAATTTAGTACCGTGTTACTTCAATGGTATTGAAAGTATATGGTTAGGTAACCATGACCTGATCAGCCGTTTGAACATCATCAGCTCCTTTCTAGTTGATGAGGGGATCTGACTAATTTCCTTATGTTCGAACGATTCGAAATTTAGTACCGTGTTACTTCAATGTTATTGAAAGTATATGGTAAGGTAACCGTGACCTGATCAGCCGTTTGAAGATCATCAGCTCCTTTCTAGTTGATGAGGGATCTGATTAACTTCCTTAAGTCCGATCGATTCGAAATTTAGTACCGTGTTACTTCAATGATATTGAAAGTATATGGTAAGGTAACCATGACCTGATCAGCCGTTTGAAGATCATCAGCTCCTTTCTAGTTGATGAGGGGATCTGACTAACTTCCTTATGTTCGAACGATTCGAAATTTAGTACCGTGTTACGGCTGATCATCAGCTCCTTTCTAGTTGATGAGGGATCTGACTAACTTATATCCGATCGATTCGAAATTTAGTACCGTGTTACTTCAATGGTATTGAAAGTATATGGTAAGGTAACCATGACCTGATCAGCCGTTTGAAGATCATCAGCTCTTTAATAGTTGATGATCTGACGTCGCTGCGTCGCTTCGACTCTGCCCCACAGGGAATTGAGCCTTATGTATGTGTATTATTACTTCTTAGTCTTATCAATTCTGCTAAAGCTGATCTGTCATGCGGATTATTGAAGAGCTTTCTCTGGTCCTTATCTTTAACCTAACCTTAGAGTAGGTAGTTAAAACTTAATCTAGTAAATTGAAACTAATAATGATACCTAGTACCAAACTAAGTTACTAACTCAACTAACTAATCACTATAAATACCTTCCTAATATTTATACCTACTTTAAAAAGGACAAAATAAAAGTAAAATTAAAAATTTTAAAAACCCACCGACACAAAAAATGAATTCTAAAAACTAACAAATAATATTTTAAACCTATTATAATTACTATCGTCACATATATTATGCAAGTTCAAATATTTTATTTTCCAAGCGTTGTCGCGTCGGGGGACCGCTAAGTGAGAAAAACAGGTGTAGTCGCAGATTGCAACAAAAGAATTTACTCCGAAAAATTCGCAAAATCGACACCACCGTCAACGTCGTCTGCCCTCACGTGTCTGCCCGTTCGGGTCGCCGCACTTGGTGACGCCCACCCCCGCGCCGCATACCGCACACCGAGCTCGCGCGCAGAGCGTAGACTATATTATATGAAACTATGAAACTTAAGATCGCTCGTATCGTACACTACACCTGTTTTTTTCACTTAGCGGTCCCCCGACGCGACAACGCTTGGAAAATAAAATATTTGAACTTGCATAATATATGTGACGATAGTAATTATAATAGGTTTAAAATATTATTTGTTAGTTTTTAGAATTCATTTTTTGTGTCGGTGGGTTTTTAAAATTTTTAATTTTTTATGCTTTTGTCTCCAAACACAAATTGTCTGGAAGAAATCGCTTTGAGCGATAAGACCGCCCAAATTGTACCGCTATAATTCCCTTTTTTATATTTTGTTTGTTTTTTTATATTTTTCTTTTAAGTTAAGATTTTTAAGTTTTTATAATTGTACTAGCTGTCCCGGCGAACTACGTACCGCCTTACATTACATTACACTACACTACCCTACACTACCCTACCCTATACTTTCCTACCCTAAACTACACTACTCTACCCTACACTACACTACCCTACACTACCCTACCCTACACTACCCTACCCTACATACACTACACTACACTACCCTACCCTACACTACACTACCCTACCCTACACTACACTACCCTACCCTACCCTACCCTACCCCACCCTATTTACCCTACATAAAAACCTTCTCCTGACAATAAAGAACTCGACAAAAAAAGAATTAGCGAAATCGGTCCAGCCGTTTTCGAGTTATGCGCTTACCAACACATTTTGCGATTCATTTTTATATTAAAGATTAACCTGTGTACAATAAAGAGTATTTATCTTATCTTATCAATGTTGTTAACACTGATGTTTGGCGGCAAGTCTTTGATAAGATGGTGGTAGCTACCCAGGCGTAGGATTAGTGGCGAACGCCCTTGTCAGACAGAAGTTTTTCAAGCCATTTAAATGGCATCTATCTGACACAGCTTACCGACTGCCATCTAATGATAGCAACCGACACCAACGAACTAGCGTGGCTCGCAAAGCATGGAACCGGTCGATTGAAAGCCACCTACAGGTAACCCCATCCAAGTAATGACCGTGCTTTCAGGTCAGTTAATCTGCGTAATCGATCCAACCACGCTAGTAGCACTGAGCTACGAATGCTTTCTTTCGACTTTTCTTCCAAACAATATTAGTATGGGACATAAAAAAGAATTGTTTTTCTGATTGTATGGGTTCTGTGGGGGCAAGTTTAGTCAGTTTTAGGAGTAGAATGTACTATTTGTCGCTTCATTAATTCATATCAGCTCATATACGTCTCCACCAAGGGGCTCGAGCCTACCCTGAATTAGGGCGATCGGGCCTTAGTCGACCACGCGGGCCCAGTGCGGGTTGTTCGACTTCACACAACCTGCGAGTTTCTTCGCAGACGTGTGCAGGTTCCCTCACGAATCCTATACGTTCGACAACCAAACTGTAACCAATCTGTATCAATCTGGGTGACGAGGGGGTGAGGTCGCTATCTAGAGAGCGGCAGGTAGTGTCCATACTGTTTGTTAGTACTAATCCCCAACGCAATCTATATATATATAGATAGATATATAAGGGGATCTATATATACTTTGATCACACTTTGCAAACAAGCTTAAACCCAATACTTTGTAAGGTAAGTATTTAAATATATTTAAATTATAAAAGTTAATAAAAAATAAACAACCCTCTACAGGGAAACGATCTTCAGCTAGCTACTCTTCGGTATAAGTTCCCAAAGCAAACTTGGAACTTACGAGGCCCATCCCTGACAAGAATTGAGAATATCAGGTAAAGGCCCTAGATAAGGGCCCCGATTCCTTTATCAATAGAATTAAAAAGTTTTCTACCTTGAGTAAAATCTGTTAGGGTGACCAGGCTGCATTTATTTTCAAACACCAAACAGATCAATATAAAACAAAATAAAATTGAAGTTATTGTAACCAACGAACTTACAAGGTTAATTAAGTAGTCGTGATATGTAAGGTTTTTCAAGCGACTTCCAAAAAGGAGGAGGTTCTCAATTCGTCTGTATGTTTTTTTTTATGTTTGTTACCTCATAACTTTTGACTGGGTGAACCGATTTTTATGATTCTTTTTTTATTTGAAAGCTAGTGCTTCCAGTGTGGTCCCATATAAATTTTTACAAAATCGGTGTAGTACTTTAGTAGAAAATTTACAAAAACCAAAAATAATAATGCAAAAATGTACTAATTTGTTCAGATGGAAGTCGGTTTTTTAACGTGTTTAGCGTTTTCAATTAAAATTGAACCATTTATTTCATTTTCTAGTTTTATAGGTAGGTTGTGAGAATCTTTAAAAGTAAAAATCTTTAAAAGTAAAGTGCTGCCTCTGACACACAGGATAGATCTTAATAAATTTTCTGGCCTGAAAAAATCATATAATTAAATCTAGTTTATTATTTAAATGTTGTTGGATTGAAATGAGTGATTTTCTGGCATGGCAGATTTCAGTATGGCGAAAATACGAGTCTCATACACCTTTGTAACTAGGCTATTTAAATTTACTTCTAAAACCACTATTCGACCTGATCAGCCAGTTCTCCATTGCGTTGGAGAATCGTGGTATGCCCGCTTCCATCTTCGGCATCATCGTCACTCATCATCAGGTGAGATGATGCCAAGGGCTTACCAATTGTGAAAAAAAAATATAAAAAACAGGCCATAATCTATTTTTGCCTCCGAATAAAGCCATTTATGGAAAACGAGCTTTTGCATGCAGCTTCGCCCGCATGGACATAGTTTTTATGACTGGCTTAGATGGTGCGCGGTGCGCGAGCCGCAAGCGGCTCGCGAGCGTGGATATGTATTTTCTTCAGATCCCTCGGGAACTATGTCAGGATATGATTATTAGTAAATCATGTCATTTTCTACCCCCTCAATCATCTCTGTGCAAAAAAACACACAATTCATTATTCCGTTGCGATGTTAAGGAAATTAACCAAAAAAGAGTATATTTTCAGTTCCCTCAGGAACTGCATCGGGCTATGCTATTTTCACGAGATAAAAAGTAGCCTATATCCTTCCTCGTGACACAGGCTACCTGTATGCCAAATTTCATTAAGATTGGTCAAGGCGTTGAAGCGTGAAGAGGTAACAAAAAAACAAACACATTTTCACATTTATAATATTAGTAAGGATTAAAAGAATGTAACTTTGAAAAAAGCTCATAAGAAAAGAGCAGTCCTGAAATCCTGAACCCGCCTGGTCGCCCTTACTTTCCCGGTAGTTTGTAGTCGCTGTCTTTATTGACACGCGAAAACGGACCAATCCCATTCGTAATTCAGTTCCGACAGTTTCAGGCAGATTCCTTTTAGAGAAGAGTTTTTGTACTTACAAATAATTCTAATGTAGGCGTTATGTAATCTGCAGTTCCGTTATTTGTAAAATGTACCCACGTTGACAAATTGAAAACGGGGCTTGATCATAATATAATTGATGTTGTTTTTACAATAAAATAAAAATTAAAATAATTTAATTATATAAAATCACGTCAAGCCCCGTTTTCAATTTGTCAGTATGAATAATCATGAAAGTTTAAAAGTGTTATAATGTACCACAAGTATTTCTTATGTTTATCGATTCTGTGAGCTATGTCGGTTTCTTTGGTTCTCCTGCGGATCTCCTCGTTTCTGATTCGATTACGCAGAGAAACTCCGAGCATAGCACGCTCTATTGCCCTTTATGAGGCCCATAGTAAGCGACCATATCTTAGTGACTGAAGTGGCAGTGTGCTGGGCACATAGCTCATAGAACAGATGGCCGCTGGGACAGTAAAGTTCTCGAGTGGCGACCGCGCACTGGAAAACGTAGCGTAGGCGACGACCGAAGACCTGGTTAAGATCGCGGGATGCCGATGGATGCGGCTAGCGAAGGATCGGTCGTCGTGGAAATCCTTGGAGGAGGCCTTTGACCAGCAGTGGACGTTTTTCGGCTGATATGATGATGATTTCTTATTTATTGCCATAATGTGAATGCGCTATAAGCTATAAAATTATGAAAAAGATGATGGGGTGTGTGTGTGGCGTATTCGAACTGGTGTGGGCAATATGGTACCTTTAGAATAAGCGGATCTAGAACTCTTACGCCAGACGCTGTTTCCTATTTGACGCAAAATTGAATGAAATTATAACCAGTATATAGCCATACGATAAATAAATATATGTATAAAGACCTTAACAAAGATACGCACTTATTTTTAACTGTAGCTTGTACTCATGAAACTGAACAACTTTCCCCAAGAAACCCATAGTTAATTCCCAAAAAAACTTTTTTGGACTTCCCATGGAAATCGATCAGCTGGCGAGCAAACTTTGTATGAAAGTCCAAAAATTTTTTGCGAATTGACTATGGGTTTCTTGGGGAAAGTTGTTCAGTTTCATGAGTACAAGCTCCAGTTAAAAATAAGTGCATACCTTTGTTAAGATCCTCTATATATTCATCTTTAAAGACCTTCTTAGGATTGGGGTGGAAGTGGAGGATGACGATATGAGGTTTATCAGAATCCCAGTGTGATTCCGTAAGTGAATCCAAAAATTTACGGAACAAAATTCCGGATTTACGGAATTGGTGGAATTTTGGAAGGCCAAAACTAAACATGTACACATGAATACTAACGAGAGCGAAGCGTCCTTAATGAAACTGAACACCAAGTGTTACTTGAGGAATTTTCTAGTCTCTGATTTAAGTAAAATGATTTTGTACTATAAATATCTTCTGCTGGTTCTCACACTTTGTAAATAGATACTATTGTTAATATTTCATTGATACCGAGGGATCACGTAGGTTAACTGATCATCATAAAAACACGGTCATTATAAGGATGGGTCTGACTGATAGTGGCATTTATTTTAACTGTTTCCATGTTCGTAAGGAAGGTGCACAAGAGCTTCGGTGGCGTAACGGCTTGGGCCGCCGCCTCCTGTTCGGGGGGTCGTAGTTCGAATCCTGCCACGTACCTAATTCAGGATAGGCTCGAGCCCCTCGGTGGGGACGTATATGAGCTGATATGATATGGTGATGATGAAGGAAGATTAAACAGTTGGTGTTTGTTTGTTTGTGTCGTATGCCATCACCAGATGGCTGTGTCAGAACCCTCAAATTGATTAATTTTTCAATTTGAAGATTTTTGGCGCGTTAACGTCCTGGTTCACATACTTATTGTGAAGCTAGGTACTAGGCACGGCGGCTATAGGATTTTATGCTATTGCGAGCAGAGATTTGTTACCATAGATGGGTTAAGCACTAACAAACCACATTTGAAAATCGAATCCATTTATATAGCATATCTCTGATTGCGAGTATGTTGCACCGCATTGCAGCTACAAGACGTTCAACATTCCTAACTATAAACTTTTAATAACGCCTGTTGAAATTCAAGAAGCAAATATAATAACTGCAAACAATGCAATTACATTTTGCAGGGCGATAAAAAGCACGCCATCTGCACTCCAGCAGCGCTCGTGGGGCGAAAAATAAGAAAATAATGGGAACGATCCATTTTTAATTTAGAGCGACCGAGAGCAGCGCGGGAGTTCAGAAAGTGTAGTATAAAAAACGTTTATATCCAAAATGTGTTTGTTTTATTATCACTAGTTTAAACAATTAATCCAAACAATGAAATTAAAAATTACAAATCCGTTACCTACCCATTTTTTTGGGAGTTATGTAAAAATGTGTCCCTTGTCACTCACGCGAATCTGAGCAGCTTCTGGCTGGCTTGCCATTTCAGGGTAGGTACGAAATTACAGAACAGTACCAGTTACTGAAAACAGTGAATAAAAAGCTCTTTTAATCACTGTTTTGGTGTTTGAATTTAGAGCACACCAATATATTAGACCTCCATCTCAATGCTATACAACTTCTTTGCACAAAAAATACTCGATAAAAATTACTTGTTCAAAGAAAATTTGAGGTACTAACTCCTTGTGCAAATAAGTCGTCCGATATTTAATATTCCATTCTCAAGAACAAAGCATGCTGACCAATCGATCATGGTTAGATGTCTTTCAGAATACAATATGTATTTCTCAAGTATTGACATATTTTACGAAAAGCGCAACCAATTCAGGAAATCAGTTTTTGACGTTATTAAATCAAAATAATTAAAATAAACATACATTCACACACGCATACACACCCTCATACACTCTCACACACACACTAACACTAACAAACAACACATCTGATGTAGTCGATTACACGCGGATAGATAGATTAGAATAATTATGTTAATTTTAAGAACTTGAAATTTATTGGCATATGCATTTTCTAAAGTTTGATTACTGTAGATTTAAAGCTGTAATTTCAATAAATATATATAAAATATAAAATATAAATATAAACTCCTCGAGATTAGATTATTTCATATTGTCGACAAGGAGTTTAACATTAGAATTAAAACTGTTTTGTGTTATTTTCTGTCATTTCATTACTAAATTGGCGGTATTTTAAATACTATAACTTGTACGAACACAAAGAAAATTATTTTTAATTTTAGTAATTGTTCCAATTTTAATGAGCATTTTAATTAATTTAACCTTCCTGTTTTCCTCGTAAAATGTCTATTTTCGCTTAAATGTTTCTTTTTCTCGGAGTTATGGTATAAAGTATAGTATGCAACTCTTGAATAAAACGGATTAATACCGAAGGCCATGAATTACTCGCGGCGCTTAGGATTCAATAATGAAGCACTCTCTACGCTCGTGATTCAATCATCATGAATCACTTCTTACGGTCGTAGTTCAGTCCAGATTCAAGATTCAAGTTATTTATTCAAAATAGGTGCAAATTTTACTCCTTCTGATAGTCATAAAATAATAATAACACAACGTCATTTGTAAAAAAATCCAAAAATAATTAATCATTACTTAATAACATCAAAATTCAATCCTTGAAATTAACCAGATTATGTCATTAGAACATAAAAACAATATGACACGGAAAGTTATACATAAAATCATTAAATGTCAATAATGCCTTTGACAAGAGAAGGCCAGTTCACACGGGCAGTATTTCATTTCATTTCATTTATTTATCGTTTACAATCATGTACAAATATAAGCTCTTATAATAATGTAAATGTAGCATGGTACATGGGCCCTGCTAGGGCATGGCAAACAGTACCAGGTCAGGAGTATAACGGGAGAGTCAGCCATCGCTCCCAAGCATATTAGATAGAAAGGAACGACCCGGCTCCCGATGCGCCACCATCCGTAAAAACATTTAAGCGAGCATGCACCACTCATGTCAATGCTAAGATAAAAATATTAATTACAAGGCGTACCACAATAAATTGCTTCCAGCTCGGTGATAAACCTTAAAAAATATTATGAATCTTATTCTTATCCTTTACATTCCATATTGATGTGTTTATGTCGCAGCCATCTGGTTAAATCTACCATTTGATTGAAAGGCTGGCCCGTTGATTGAATGGCGACATTCAATTGATTGACTAGGCCAAACTTTGATTGAACAAGCGTTAACACGCTACATACTACACGCAACATACAACACTACACTACACTGTTGTTCGATCAACGTTGGGCTAGCTTACAATCAGTCAAGTAGTTGAACGTTAAGTGAGGCTTGTTCAATCAAAGTTCGACCTAGTCATTCAATTTAATGTCGCCATTCAATCAAATGGCAGATTTAACCACATGGCTGCGACATTCAAATGACAAGGGTAAAGGAAGGTAAGGTGTTCATAAAATGTCACATTAGCTATGACACTGAATGAACAGTCAAAATGTCACATTAGCTACGATACTGAATGAATAGTCAAAATGTCACATTAGCTATGACACTGAATGAACAGTCAAAATGTCACATTAGCTATTTTATTTTATTTTATTTTATTCGGAAAACAAACAGTGATACACTATCTAAATAATTAACTTAAATAACAACTAAGCACCATTTAAATGTTTAAATGACACTGAATGAACAGTCAAAATGTCACATTACCTATGATACTGAATGAATAGTCAAAATGTCACATTAGCTATGATACTGAATGAATAGTCAAAATGTCACATTACCTATGATACTGAATGAATAGTCAAAATGTCACATTAGCTATGACACTGAATGAACAGTCAAAATATCACATTACCTATGACACTGAATGAACAGTCAAAATGTCACATTACCTATGATACTGAATGAATAGTCAAAATGTCACATTAGCTATGACACTGAATGAACAGTCAAAATGTCACATTACCTATGATACTGAATGAACAGTCAAAATATCACATTAGCTATGATACTGAATGAACAGTCAAAATGTCACATTAGCTATGACACTGAATGAACAGTCAAAATGTCACATTAGCTATGATACTGAATGAACAGTCAAAATGTCACATTAGCTATGATACTGAATGAACAGTCAAAATGTCACATTAGCTATGACACTGAATGAACAGTCAAAATGTCACATTAGCTATGATACTGAATGAACAGTCAAAATGTCACATTAGCTATGATACTGAATGAACAGTCAAAATGTCACATTAGCTATGATACTGAATGAACAGTCAAAATGTCACATTAGCTATGATACTGAATGAACAGTCAAAATGTCACATTAGCTATGATACTGAATGAACAGTCAAAATATCATATTAGCCATGATACTGAAAAAATCTTAACGACACTTTGCAGCGGCCCGCCGCTGCTTCTGCCGTTTAAGTTGCGCAGGGTCGTACTCAGGAAAGATTTTTTAAATAATATACAAGGTGTAATAAAATTGGTGTAGGACCCGTTAAATGGGGCTTCTACTCATCATACTGAACAATTTTCCCCAAGGAACTCATAGTCAAATCGTAAAAAAAAATCGACGCTCCATACAAAAGTGCACAAATTGGTCAATCAGCTGATCGAAGAGTTTTTTGTTTTACAATTTCAGCAAAGTTTTAAAACAAAAGTTGTTCAGTATGATGAGTAGAAGCCCCAGTTAACGGGATCTACACCAATTTTGTTACAACCTGTATATTTATTTGAATTAATAATTTAAGAAAAAAAAATGTGTATTAATCAAAAAAGAAACAAGAAATTGGCGTTATTTGGTGTCGCGGGCCGGGATCCTGTCGAGTCACTGAGCAGCAAAGTACGAATTGAACAAAAATATAGGGTGATCGTAAAATAGCAGAAAAAAACTAAGCCTTGAAACTAATCAATTTTCTCAATGAATATAATTAGGCTCATTATCATCATATCAGCTCATATATACGTCTCCACTGAGGGGCTAGAGCCTGAATTAGGCTTAAATCACAAAACAACATAAGGAGTTTCTTTAAAAGAGTTAAATCAGCTGACCAGTTAGTAGGTAGGAATAGAATTTTAGAAAATCATCATCATCATCATCATATCAGCCGAAAGACGTCCACTGCTGTAAAAAGGCTTTTCACGACTACCGGTGATGCGCTGTCCGCATCCAGCGGCTTGCCGCGATCCTCACCAGGTCGTCGGTCCACCGCTTGGGAGGCCTGTCTATGCTACATCTTCCGGTGCGCGGTCGTCTCTCGAGAAATTTACTGCCCCAACAGCCGTCTGTTCCACGAGCTATGTGCCCTGCCCACTGACACTTCAGTTTAGCGAATCTGTGAGCTATGTCTGTTACATTGGTTCTCCTGCGGATCTCTTAATTTCTAATTCGATGGCGTTCCGAGCATAGCTTTGCCCTTTGGGTGACCTTGAGCCTTTTTATAAGGCACAATATAGTAAGGGACCATGTCTCAGTTCCGTATGTCGTCACTGGCAACACGCACTGGTCAAAGACCTTCTTGAGACACTACGGTATTTGGGACGTAATATACTAGGAGTTAACGGCAAATTTAGTAACGATAACGGAAATGAAAAAACTTAGGTTGAGAGGATAAATGGCAACCCTCTGTTATGTCGGTCTGCCTACGCAAGGTAGTTGCGTTGTATACTTATCGCGCCTTAAAAACTGTTATCGTAACCATAAAAAACGATAAGGGAAATAGCTGAGTAAGATATAAAATGAAAGTACTAGTTGTACACATGACAATGTGGAGCAACGCCCGTTAGTAGTAGGTATTCTGGACCAGGCCCCCACCCCCTTGCCAGAGCACCAAAGTTGGAAGTTGAAATCCGCCATTTCCGACTTTGGTGCTCCGGCAGGTGGGTGGGATCCTGGTCCAGAACTCTCGCTATTCCTACTACTTACGGGCGTTGCTCCATAACGCAACCGAGTATTTGATCAGTTTTTGCATAACTGTCATGAGTTCAACTAGTACCTTCATTTTATATGTTACTCAGCCATTTCCCTTATCGTTTTTTTTTTGGTCACGATAACTAGTTATCAGGCGCTGTAAGTACATAACATAACCACTTTTTTAACATCAGAGAGTTGTCATTTATCCTCTCAATCTAAGTTCATCCATATCCGTATAATGACAATGATACCTATTTACATTACAAACAAGACATCAACGCGATCTACAAAAATATGTTTTTTTTGTCATTCAGTTGGGACTCCTTAGCGCTAGTACAGCTTACACTTTGCCAATTTTTATTATTTGTTCTTTTATTTCAGTATTAGTACTATAATCAAACCAAGTTTCACGTTTGTATGTATTATCGTTTTTACGATAGAGCTAAATTAAAAATACTTCTAAAGACCATTTAAAAGCAGATTTTTTTATAGTGACCCCTCATTTTTTCACTTTTTTTAATTTTTAGAATTTGTTGGTATAGCGGCAACAGAAATACATATTCTGTGAAAAATTTGACTGTCTACCTATTACGTTTCGCTGATAGACGGACAGACGGACAGACAGCGGGGGCTTAGTAATAGGGTCCCGTTGGTCACCCGTTGGGTGTACAGAACCTTAGGGTTAAACCTTTAAAACAGGCCCCTTTAACTGGAGATTTGCCCAATCGTACCCTGCACAACTTTTTCTTAAGAGTCCATAGTCAATTCTTTTCAAGCGACTTTCAAAAAGGAGGAGTTTCTCAATTCGTCTGTATGATTATTTTTTTTATGTTTGTTAACTCATAACTTTTGACTGAATCAACCGATTTTTATGATTATTTTTTTATTTGAAAGCTAGTGCTATCCGTGTTGTCCCATACAAATTTTATCAAAATCGGTGTAGTACTTTATTAGAAAATGAACAAAAACCAAAAATAATAATGCTAAAATGTACTTAGTTGATGCAATGGAAGTCGATTTTTTTAACGTGTTCGCGTTAAAAAACCGCCTTTAAAACCGTTTTTAGCGTTTTCATTTATTCGGGGAGAGTTCGGTGAGTACGGCCCAAGTTAGCGGGTCTTACACGAAATTTGTCACACTCTGTATATACCCCCAAGTACTAGAGACTATTTAAGTATTAAGACTTTAGATATAAAGAACGGTGAGAAAATATTTTCTCCAAAAGTTACCATTTTGTTCGTTCTTTTAGAGACTTTAATAACACCCGCTGCATGAGACCGACGACGCCACGTTAAGCAGAAGCTATAAACGTGACTTCATGTATGCATAATGATAACAATTACTTTTTATTATTTCGATTAAGTTGGCTTGCTAACAAGGAAATTTTAGCTTTATGGCACGTACACTTCGTAGAAAATTGGCTTACTCCACTGCGGTCCAGAAAAGGTCTAAGAAATTGTTTTCTTCATTCAAAGACTAAGTCTAACAAGGGCTTTATGACATTTTTGACGTGAATTTGATGATAAGTCTTTGAGGTGAGACGGAGGGTATTCTACAAAAAGTTGCGCCACGAAAATAACGATACTTTAAGCTGTTTATAAATGAAGAGATCCGTGGAATAACCAAAGTATCCGAGAATCGCTAAACTCGCTAAACAGGGCACGTAGCTCGTAGAACAGATGTCCTATTGGGCAGTATATTTCTCGAGTAGCGACCGCGCACCGGAAAACGTAGCGTAGGCAAGACTTCTACACGATGGACCGACGATCTGGTGAAAGTCGCAGGAAGTGGCTGGATGCGGGCAGCGTAGTGTAACGATCCATATGTATAAATAAATATCTATAGGTATTACAGTAAGTCTTGATAGACTAAAAGGAATCTGTCTATTGGGAAAAACATAACTAGTTTTGTTCGGTCGGGTGAGGATTAACCTCGAGTCGAGTGAATAGACAGTTATTGAAACAAATTAGCTCAGGGGGTTATTTCCGAGAAGCCAGGCTGCCGCCTGTCGGTCGTCATTCGAACCACGCGGTGCGCACGTTATAACAGATTGCCTTAGGTAATAAATGGCGCGAAAACCGAGGCCAAAGGGATAGTGGCGTCGCCCTGTCTGCGTCCGGACAGCGGCCGGCGCTCGCGCAGATCGACCACGAGGTCGGATGTATGTGTGCGGCGGCCCGCGCGCTGCCGAGGCTGCATCTGTGTGAAAGCTTTTAAAACCACGAACACGCGGACGCAGCGGCATTCAGTCGAACAGACCATCACAGGAGGAGGACGTATCCGAAGAACAGCTGCCGCACGCCCCGGGCAAGTGTCACACCAAGTACTTATTAGTCGCGAATTAACTTAGGAATCTCACTTTATATTGTGAGTTTAGAATAGAATTTAGTGTGGCCGAAATCCTAGTTATTTGCCTTCGAAAGTTCAGGCTCCTACCTGGGATCAAGCCATAGTTTAGTGCAGTTAGGAAGTGAGGTACAGTGGGTAATCGAGCTGGGATCTAGGAATTGAAACAAGATGCCAGGTCGGTTGCTAGCTGAAGGTATCGTCAAGTGACCAGGTTGGTAGTTCATGTTTTCAGGAAGGCTAGTTGATTTAATTCACGTGGATACGCAACCGTGACAACGAAGCGTGGGTTTATCAATGCAAGTGCCGAAAGCAAGCTGACAGGAGGGCTTGCCTGGCTAGCGACCCAAGTTTGGTTATGGCCGGAACATCCTGACTGTACCATCTTACGACCTACCGACATGAGGACCACAGGTTGGACATGCGTTAGCGCACTCATGTACGGAGCCACCGTATTTGGGACAGGCCTTACCTATCCAAATCCCATCCAAACACACTGTTTAGGAGGTGCAGCGAAGCGGCAGACCTGGTCTGTCGTGGCAGCGGCATTTCTTATTCAGGGCAGGTACACTTTAGCCGTAGGGAACTAGGACACAAGTTAGCTTTAGGTACTCACTTCACCATGACACACTACACCTAATTGGTTCATCTCGAAGGCACGGTTGGTTTAGTACCCCGGGGGAAAGACGAATAAAGCCGCCACGAGTTGTAACTGTTTGTTGAAACATGGACATCAAAATGAAATTTAGTTCTCGTAATACTTAGCTATCTCGTTAGGATAGGGAAAAACTAGGGCTGAGTTAGGGGGATTGCGATCTGTAGGAAATCTAGTTAATAAATATATTACTAGGGAATAGCGAATTAGGTTTTAGAATAACGTTATTAGGAAGAAATGCGAGTCATATTATTGAATAAGTAGTAGGTAGGTCTAAGCTATGCCAACGTTTTATTTATTTACGAACTGCCTTCACTGCAAGTGCCACGCGGCATTATAAGTTTTAGGGCTCCGTGAACACGAGGTCCACTCAGTTCACTAATCTCATTCGGGATAGTACGGCGCTATGCAATCGAAGGGAAGGCCTATTTCATCGAACTGCCTTCACTGCAAGTGCCACGCGGCATCATAAGTTTTAGGGCTCCGTGAACACGAGGTCCACTCAGTTCACTAATCTCATTCGGGATAGTACGGCGCTATGCAATCGAAGGGAAGGCCTATTTCATCGAACTGCCTTCACTGCAAGTGCCACGCGGCATCATAAGTTTTAGGGTTCCGTGAACACGAGGTCCACTCAGTTCACTAATCTCATTCGAGATAATACGGCGCTATGCTGTCGCAGGGGAAGGCCTATGTCATACTTGAGATGGCTGTTCACCAAGCTCCATGCAATATGGGCTAGTTATGTAGTTTAGTGGTTCATAGATATGAACAACTCCTAATTTTACCAAATTTTAGCTAAATCTGTCCACACTTTTATGGGATAAATGTAATGGACTAACAAACAAACTATAGGCGTTCGAGCTTCGCCTATTCTGATACTAATGTAATTATAGATAGGTAGGTCCTATCTGTAGCTTATCACAAGCATGCCTCGGCAGAATTTCACCCAAATCGGACCGAGCGTCTAGGAAAGTATTGGGCAAACAAACAAATGATTTGGGCGTTCGCGCCTTACTACTAGTGATTTTAGTAAGACCGATTATGATGTAGGTAAGCCGATCCATCCTGGTGGTAACCATAGCTAGGGTCAGTTAATATGTGCTAGCTTTAGAAACTAAATCTATTCTACAGTTTTTGATTATTATGGACGGGTGCTCACGGTGTCCGCGTCCTGTCGGCTTCTATTGCGTCCTGAACTAGCGTCTCGACCAAACACTTGGCTTACACGCCTTTTCGCTTTGACCTAATTGTGATGCTGCGACTAAGATTCGCGTGGGTGTCACAATGGGATGCGACTGTGTTGGTTCGTTGTTCTTTTACGTTTAGCAAACCTGCTGGACTGTCAGTACTTTCGCCCTTTATCAAGGGTTTACTACGTCTAAAGACAGATCTTTAACACTATGTATTATTTTGGAGCCGACAGCACGGTGGATATTGTGTCCATTTCGCTTAGCTATATAGACCGTAGGTCTTTATACCGTTATATACAACTGTATGGCACAGTTTCAGGTCTAAGAACCAAATTAGTAGTTTATCTACTTAATTCACGTTCCGTGGTGCTCTTCTCACAGGATGAGCGACATTCAAGGCGGAATATCTACTTTGTTTTAGTACCTAGTGCTAATATGTATTCGCGATCAATCACTGTTCGAAGGTATTAATCCTACCTGACGAATAGGGATGGACAAGCTATGGCTGTAAAGTTTCAGACATAGTTCACACTATACACGTATAATAAGGCGCCTCACAAGCGTTTTATATACACTAGCTTTGGGATTCGGGTGGAACACGGCATAGTACACTATACATTGTCGTGTAGCTTAATTAAATTACACTTGAAGCGGTGGACTCCCATCGTGTACCTTAGTGGCTTGCAGGAGACAGTAGCTAGCGGGGCTCACCGTAGTAGTAATTATTTGTTTGAGCTAAAATCGCTCGTTCAATTACCTTGAGTTAGATGTACATAGTTTTAATCACCAAAATAATGCAGTACTGACGTCAGTCAAGTATTACGTTATTCCGAGCACTGGGGGCTAGCTACCCTCCCCAATTTGGGGGGGCCCAAAATAGGGACCAATCACAGTAGGGAAATTAGGGTTCGGCGCGAAATACTTCAAAATTATGGGTTAGACTACATCGTTCGTCCAAACACAACGTGATAGATTAATCTCTTTAAAATAACTTGTCATTCACCTTCAAAAAGACTCTGAGTTACTGCGATCACAAATTAGGGTTCTCTAGACGATCTGGCCAAACGTTTAATCGTATTTTAAAATGCAATAAAAATCAAGTGTAGTTTACATACTTTTTATAGGTAGATAGCGGTAGGTTGTATGTTGTATGTACGTATGCGTATTATAGGTAGGTTTAGTTAGTTATATTTATATATTTATATATATTTTAAATAGGCTGTTGGGGGGTTACAATTTGATAAGCCGTGATCAGGATGAGAAGAGGGTCCAAAATATTACATTTGGATAGCCAAAATCAGGATTCGGAGGCGGGATCGGTTACAGTGCTACCAAAGAACTTGGATGTCTGACATCTGATTTCGCGTTCGTAGACTGAATCTTGTAGGTAGTCGTTTTGTATAATAAAACTTTGTGTTCAGTTATTTGTGATAAACATAGATAAATAACTTTAGTTGGCTTCGTTTTAGGCCACAATTTGATGTTCGTGAAAATGGAATGAAGTGCGAATGACAATTATAACTGAATGATTAGTCTATCAAACAAAGAGAAAATTATTATTTTTATCCTATGTAGTTTTATAGTTTATAGGTAAATTTAAACCCCAGCTATTGTCTTATATCCGGGGGGTTGAAAGGTTCGTATTTTGTACTTAGAACTAATACAGGAGTCGACGAGTGAGTGAGCGCTCCCGTTGAATTCTTTTATATGGCAGCGTATTTGAAGTAGGCATTGATAATATAATTTCTTCTCAATACACCGTTGGTAAAATTCCGGATTTAAATAATTAAATAAGTTATTTGTTCGAAAGAAATATTTGGTAGGTACATTTTCTAGTTGTTGTATAGGATGGGTAGTTAACGATTTAGTTCAGAGAAAAAGATCATTCTCTCATAATAGTTGAAAAATAGGGTAGTTGAACGTTACGAATAGCGTGTATTTATGTAGGCAGACGGGGCTGTGAAGTTGCACTTATTTAATAGGTTGTGTAGAAAAATAAATTTTAGGCGGTTATAAGTAAGTAAGTAATACGAGACATCGCAAGCTTGTTCTGAGTAGGCCGTTTTACATTGCCTTGTTACTAAATGTAATTGTGTGAGCTGTGAACATGTAGGTTCAGTTTTAATTTAGTATGCGATTAATTAGTACAAGTTTAGTAGGTTAATTAATTTAAGTAAATTTTAGATAAGTTAAGTACTATTTTGAATCAAAATACAAAATATTATAGTAATATCTAAGTTATTTACATTTCGTAAAAGAAGCAGTTGTTATATTGAATGCCTACTGTCGTTGGAATCGCAAAAGGAGGTTTGTGAGGGATATGTGGATTGCTCTTGATATTGTTGTAGGAACTTCAAGCTAATGCGTTGTGTCACAATAATATATCCGTAGTCTCGCAATTTACAGTCGCGAGTTCGATCCTGTTAGAGGTAATTTGTTTTAAAGATAAATTTTATTTTTATTTTTTGTTAGATTGTATATTAGGAGTTTGTAATTAGCCTCGTAACTTGGTGTCGCCAGTTCGAGTCCCGAGGGAGGCAAATTTAGAAAAAAAAAATATTATTTTAGTTCTTAATATATTTAGGTTGTAAATTAGAAATAGTCAGTAGCCTCGCATACTAGGGTCGCGGGTTTGATTCCCGTTGTGGTTGAAAAAAAAAATAATTTTAGTTTTAATTTATTTACGTTATAAATTAGGAGTACCTAGTAGCTTCGCATACTAGGGTCGCAAGTTCGATTCCCGTTGCGGTTGAAAAAAATAAATTTTTGTTTTGTTTGGTTTGTTCCGCAGTATATAAAGGTTGCCAAACGTATATTATGTGCATCTGGGGACATTGGATGCGAGATAGGGTACATAATAAAGATTTAGTTTTAAATATCTACCAGTGACCTTGAGGTATAATGAGGCATGGTCGTGTTACGAGCCTTATGTTCGGATGTTAGGAATTTCAGAGTAAACAGGAATAGGTACTGCTCTGAATTTTGTTATAGGAACTTTAAGACAGATACAGCTCTTAGGTAATGATTTTCAGTAGATGAATTAGGTCTTTAGGAGCGGATTAGTTCATATGGTGGGTTATTCTAAGAAATTGTTCGTTTTGAAAAAAAAAACTACCTTCCAGGTAAATAGGCTAATTTTCATAAGGTGTGTGGGTACGTTTTGGCTACGATTGGTTGGGACATTCGGATAGAATGTTACAGGTAGCTGTTGGTTCATGCGAAGACTCCTGTCTTTGACGTTCCAACTTACAATTTATTAAGGTGGGTAGGTAGGATAAATAGATTTAAGGGGTTTTATAGTGTTACATATCTATTATACCGGGAGTAGTCAGTGTTATGGTAGACAATATTTAATATTTCGGAAATTTTATTCTAGATCCTATTAGGGTAACTTTGGTTTTACAAATCTAGTATACGGGGGGTTGTGTAGGTAATATAGGCGTCCGAACTTAGTATTTTTACATAGCAGTATCGCGGAAGCGAACCGCAGTGGCTTGTACGATAGTTAAGATACGAGGAAATTATTTTAAATTAGTATCTCGGAATTTAAATATTTAAAATCAACAATAAATACTTTGTTGAGGTCCACGGTAGTCACTCAATCTGACAAATTAAGGGATAGTCTTTATAAATGATAGATATGTATATGAATGTGGAAATAATAATATTAAATAATACATAATATATGAAATAATAATTATTTAATTTAGTATTTGTAATTTATCCTTGTTCAGTATTAGTTTTCGTATACTTTATTTTGCTCAGCCTTTATTAGTTGCTTGAGTGCCCGCATATAGTTTCACTTTTGTCTCTTCCGATCGACAAAGGATGCCGAAAGAGGTCGTTTGGAGTGATAAGGCCGCCTTGCATCTAGTTGCGTGTTTTGATAGATCATATGTGTTTCCTTTTGTGCGTACAATAGAGAATATTTATCTTATCCTATTTCAAAGATAGAAAATTAAACCTGGGTTTTATTTTAAAATCTTTAAGGTCGGGGGGGTTGACGAGTCTTCTACTAGGGATCAAAATAAAATCGGCTTGCGTGGTATGCTAGACGAAATATAATATTTTATAGGGCCACTGTATATACGCGGTAGTTAGGTAACCTTATGGTGCTAAAATGAATGAGTACGTCAGTATGCGCTGAGAATAATTTGTAGGCGTATTTTAAAATAGGTAGCATTTTGTTTCGTCGTCATGTTAAAAAAAATGATATAGGTAGGGTACACATAACAAAAATAATTATGGGATCAAATAATATAAACTTATTCGAAAATTGGGTGTTTCGAAAAACCAGTTAAATATAATTTTAAATGAAGTAGGTACTTATTTGATTTAGCTAATTTGAATCTAACATAATTCTTTTATTCATGTATCTAAGCTGCGGTATCCTACTGGAATAGGGTTACTTACATATATCTATGTAACTTGTTTTAAGTTTAATATCGTTTCACTGTAAGTGTAGGTGACTAGTAGGAAATCTAGTTTTACCTATAAATAATGCCTTCACTAGACTAAGCCGCGTCCAAGGTGTAGATAAATAAATTGAGATGACAATAAATACATAAGTAGGTTAACTTTAAACTTTGGATAAACATTTTATAGATAAGTTTTAGGTTTCTTATATAGGCACTCTTTACGCATTATTAAGTAGTATTTTTAAAGGTGAAAAATATTAGTGTACTTGATCCCTTTTAACGTATCTCGTAGGACTAGTTGGTTAAAAGGCATCGTTAGCGGAAGCAGGTTCCGGGGTGCGCGAGACGCAAGCTGATCGCGGGTGTGGAGAGAAGGGTGCCGGTGTGTTAATTCGGATTCTAAGCTATTTGCCTACTAAAGTCATTCAGCTAGGTACGTTAGGTAGCTTTGTGTGAAGGAGTAACAAACATACATACATCCGTACATGTAAGGTTTCGCGTGTGTAATATTGGTAATGATTTAAGTAGGTTAGGTGGGTAGAAAAGAAAACTTAAGGTTGTCTCTGGTTTAATTACCTACCTACATTTACCTTATGTAAATGTTGGATATGGATGCATTTTGGAAAAAAAAAATGTTGTTTTGATAAAGATATCTAGGAAATAGCGCCTAGGATAAGTATATAAGGTACTTAAATAGGTAGATTATCCTAAAGGTGTAGGTACCTTAAACTTGCATATCAATTTAAATTAGAAAAAACCTTTTAAAGGTAAAAATAAATTATTTCCAACCATTTCACATCTCAGTGTGTAAAATAGGTAGATGAGATAAACTTCTAAAATAGGTACATACATTTTAAGTAATTTAAAACATCATTCAAAACTAATAAATAAGGTCTTATCATTAGTTCAATCTTAAGGATCATTCAGTACGAAACTTTTATTACTAGTAGGTAGCTAGTTATTCGTATTATTCGGACAAGTAGGTAATTATTCGGATTATTCGGGCAGAGTAAATAAAAAGGCATAGGATATTATTCGGTACGTAGGTAAGTTGGAGAATCTATAAGTTAGACGATTAGTCAAAGGTTTATTTTTTTAGGAAGTCCTCACGTATTTATAGAAGAAACTAAAATAGTATCATCATCATCATCACATCAGCTCATTTGCGTCCCCACCAAGGGGCTCGAGCCATAAAATAGTATAGACGTAGGTAGTTCAGGAGATTTGGAGTGAAGTTGAGACAAACACATAGTCACATTAATAGATACATAGGGAGTACCTACTGAAACGCTAACTATCGTTTCGAGCCGATCTCTTTTGTCGCGTTTCATAATTAAATTCTTTTTTGATGTCGTTGCTCTATGGTATTTGAATTTGAAAATAGTTGTTATTTTTTGACAAGTGAAAAAAAAAGGTTGATCGTGATCCCGTCTACAGTGATGCGAATTTAAATTTTTTGGATAAATTGTTTTATAAGTTGTTGTTGAGGCCCACAATTTTATTCTGTGGTAAGTAATTTGTATAAGGAAACCGCTTTGCGTGTATTTTTGTCACATATTTATGGCGCCCGAACTAATGTTTTATCCCCTTTTCTGCCTTTAATCTTTCCCTAACGAACCCGTTTTTTTGTCGTTCGTGGGTGTATCCGTTTTCCGGATATAATGGTTCAAGTTTTAATACCTCAAGACCCTTACTTAATTTAATCGTGCAGTTTTCTTTGAAACATAAGGTTTTTTTGTTTGTATGCACGGTATTTTTTTGCTTCTCTTCACACGGGTCGTTTTTTCCCGGCTTAATGGCATTATACCTCTTTCGGATAATTGCTTACGTGTTGTTGAGTTGTTTTTGCCTGTGTATTCCCTTACGATTCCAAGAGAATTTTTAATTTAAGTAGTCAATGGCCAGACTCTAGATTTCTTTCAGTCGAAAGTCGGGACAGACTTACTTTTAGTTCACGATTATTTAACGTTGTTTTAAGGGAAAAATCTTTAAGGGTTACTGTTTGGAATATTTTTACGCGTTGCTTTGCGAGGTACTCCTTAAATTTTTGGCGTACCCTGTTCACTTTTATGTGACAACGTTTCTGTATTCCGCAGTATTGTTTAGATTTCTTGAGGTCTTCTAACAATTTCCCATTTTTCAAATTTCTTTCATTAATCTTGCCCTTGTCTTACCTCAAATGGCCTATTTTTCGGTAGAGTTGTCCCTTTAGACTCTTGCGTATCGCGTTTCAGACTTCCGGTGTTAATTTTATCCGTGAGTCGGATTTTCACGCATCCGCCTTTACCGTTTTTGTCCACATTTCGCTGGGGTAACCGACAATGTTTTGCAAGTTTTTTTTCAGTTTTTGTCAACCCTATTGGTCTTTAATGTTTTAGTAGTTGTTTGATTTCTCCTGTTTTCTTAAGTGACTAGTTTTAGGCTCAATACACAGCGATCCTTTAACGCTAGTGTGTTGTTGGGGTTATTGAGTCTGTTCACTTTTAGATGGAGTTTTTGCCGTTTGTATGTGTACGTTCGTGTATAAATGTCAATTTCTACCAGCTTCAAGTAAACGTTCGTAGTTAACTAGTTACTTAGAGAGTTTTTATTTTTTTCTTCTTCAGGGCTGTCCAACGTCTATAGGGTTGTCCAAATTTCAAAAATTTTTTGGACTTCTCGCCTTTTTTTTGTGAGTTTGTGGGTATTTTGAAACGCTAACTATCGTTTCGAGCCGATCTCTTTTGTCGCGTTTCATAATTAAATTCTTTTTTGATGTCGTTGCTCTATGGTATTTGAATTTGAAAATAGTTGTTATTTTTTGACAAGTGAAAAAAAAAGGTTGATCGTGATCCCGTCTACAGTGATGCGAATTTAAATTTTTTGGATAAATTGTTTTATAAGTTGTTGTTGAGGCCCACAATTTTATTCTGTGGTAAGTAATTTGTATAAGGAAACCGCTTTGCGTGTATTTTTGGTACTGCGGCGAACTACATTTATATATCTCCGTAGGGTTTCATCCACCCCCCTGCGAGGTTGACGTCCCGACGGTTTTCCTCAATAAGGATTAATCCTGAGATGGAGCTGTGCTGACCACCAGCCAGTCCTTTCACTGCCCGCCCAGCTGCTTGCCAAGGGAAGTGAATATTATTTTATCTTTTGTCCCGAGCGTCTCTCTAACTCTTTGACTTTTCTGCCTTCCTAGAAGATTTCCTGCTTCCAGTTTCTAACCATTAATTATTTATTTTAAATTTTAAAAGTGTTTTGTATCTGATACGTGTTATGTTAGAAAAATAGGGTAATTCAGACCAAAGTGAAATTTAATTATTTTAGAACTTAGTAACTTATTTAAGTACCAAAGGGACGGTAACGATCGTTGCCTACCGGCATTCTATAAAATAACCTTTTTTATATACTAATAAAATTGTAACTATAAATTTATTTCCGGGAATTGCCCATAAATTAAGTAGGTCATTGTTTTAAATTTTCAACACGGTCAACCAATGTAATCGCACCTTTTTTTTATACTCATATTGTTTATTGTTCCTTCCTTTTAAAATAATCATAAAAATACATATATTCTAATTTACCCCATAACCTTTTTTCCTTAAAAACTCCGTTTAGGCCCGAACCTCTAAATCTTACGTATCATATGTGGCAAACTCCGTAAGGGTTTTTATCCCCAGTTCCCTTTATTTTTGTCACACTACACACTTCAGTTTTGATTTTATTTGTTTAGCGCGATAGTTTTGTAAGTCGATCTTACAACAGCGGAAATTTTAGCTGGAACATTCTACTTACTTTTAATTAAATACTGTACCAATAATTTGTTATTTGTATAATTTTATAAAAAAGCAGTTAAATAGGTAAGCAGTGCTAGTACCTACTATTTCCTTCAAATGTCTTGATAGCGGCACAATTTACGAATATAATATAGTAGCTACTAAAAGCTTGTGATCTTTTGCCACAGAGAAGGTGTGAATGAGTTAGTTTGTCATTCTTTCAATAGATGGCGTCACGGGTCATACATTTTGTTCAAAACATTTTTACGGTTTCATTGAAAACAATGTTTCATAGAATTTCTAACTTACTAGGCGATAATAGAATTTATTCAATAGGATAGAGATATTTTAGTTCAATTCGATCGAATATTGATGCAAGACAAATGTCTTGTAGTTCGGCCTGTTTTCACAAGGTGTCGCTGACCATTTGAGTTTGCACAGTGAGTTTGTCACAGATATAAAAGTCTGTCGACTTGCCGCTTATAAGTAATGGCGCTAGCGTAGTTCAGGGGTCGCGTGCGTTCAGGAATTATCACAGATCTACTAGGAATTATTTGCAGTCGAGAACTTAACGCACGAAGAAAAAAAAAAGGTTAGGTTTTATAAGTTTAAGTTAAAAGGAGACGCCATCGGAATAACAATTGTGATATTTTTGGATTAAATGTTTTAATATCGGTTGAGTTTTATTATCTAGTTTCAATGGAAAATGAAAAAAAAAAACCCACTTGTCTTTTTATTTTGATAACCCGGTAAAATGTGTAAAGGTATGTTTGAATAACAGGTACAGCGAAGCTATGTTATTTCAACATTAGCATATCTACGCTTTGGTGAATGGCTAATTTTAGTAATAAAATTAGAAGGTACAGTAGGATTATAATAAAAATATTATAATCTTGCTAAATGTAGTAAAATTACGCATGAATAGGAAAGGTAGGGAGTCGGTATTAGTTTTATAAGGTTGCGGTTAGTTTTAAGTTTGCAATGATGCATGCTGCTTCAATTATTTATTACTCTTATATAGGTTGTGCCGGGTTGTGGTGAAAGTAGGTCATCTTTGGTGCGTTGAATATTAGCGTTCATTTATTTTCAATTTTCGGATCTGATTTTAGAACGAAGTCACGATCTGACATTCATTGGAAGTAAATATTATTTTCTCTTAATTGTAAGATGAGGGTTTTGGTTATAAACTACAGTGAGAATTGTGTTTAAATACTTGAAAATAGGTCTACATAATCTCTTGTGTTGACTACAATAAATATCCTGGCTGAAGATAAGGATTTGTTGACCTTTCCAGGATTGGAATATTACAAAAGGATATTTGAGAGTGATGTGAAAAGTGGTTTTGAGTGAGTTGCTTTGATATTTTGGGAGTAAAATTAAGGGAAAGTGTGATCTTGAAGGAGAGTCAACAAATACTGGATATCTGAGTCAGCTGTTGGCACACGCTGTCCTTCTTCATGTATACAAAAATAGTTTGAACCAACAATTTGTTCTTTTGAGTCTTACATTACGTTGGTTTGGGCTAATTACTCTACCAGAAGCTAAGAACTGGACTTATACACTGTACATACTCCATGGTAAGATTCTATTGTCACTTGGGGGAAGCTCTATTTGGAGAACTTGGCTGATTGCCGCGGGAAACGCTTGTGTTATATCACAGACAGTTTGGAGAGGTAAACTAGATTGACAATTTACTAATGCGCTTATGCCAGTAGAGTTTCCTGGTGCGTGGGGAATTGGAAGCTAGTGGTCCACTCAATGTATACGCCTATGCGCGAAACGTAGCAGTGGCTTCGACTCACAACCGAAATGCCCGTTCGAACTCCTCTGTGATGGCAGGAGCTGGTCCTGTGCTAATCTGGTTTTGTTTATGGTTGAGTGTATCAATCAAGGGACAATAGATGACATGCCTGGTTTAAATACACACCACACTAGGGGGAGAATGTGCCAACAGGAAATTTTAATAGTTACTAGCTATTTTGAAAATTTTAAAAAGACAATTTTCTGAATTCTATTTTTAAAAATTTTCAGGGGGTTGGATTGTAACGATCCATATGTATAAATAAATATCTATAGGTATTACAGTAAGTCTTGATAGACTAAAAGGAATCTGTCTATTGGGAAAAACATAACTAGTTTTGTTCGGTCGGGTGAGGATTAACCTCGAGTCGAGTGAATAGACAGTTATTGAAACAAATTAGCTCAGGGGGTTATTTCCGAGAAGCCAGGCTGCCGCCTGTCGGTCGTCATTCGAACCACGCGGTGCGCACGTTATAACAGATTGCCTTAGGTAATAAATGGCGCGAAAACCGAGGCCAAAGGGATAGTGGCGTCGCCCTGTCTGCGCCCGGACAGCGGCCGGCGCTCGCGCAGATCGACCACGAGGTCGGATGTATGTGTGCGGCGGCCCGCGCGCTGCCGAGGCTGCATCTGTGTGAAAGCTTTTAAAACCACGGACACGCGGACGCACAGGAGGAGGACGTATCCGAAGAACAGCTGCCGCACGCCCCGGGCAAGTGTCACGCCAAGTACTTATTAGTCGCGAATTAACTTAGGAATCTCACTTTATATTGTGAGTTTAGAATAGAATTTAGTGTGGCCGAAATCCTAGTTATTTGCCTTCGAAAGTTCAGGCTCCTACCTGGGATCAAGCCATAGTTTAGTGCAGTTAGGAAGTGAGGTACAGTGGGTAATCGAGCTGGGATCTAGGAATTGAAACAAGATGCCAGGTCGGTTGCTAGCTGAAGGTATCGTCAAGTGACCAGGTTGGTAGTTCATGTTTTCAGGAAGGCTAGTTGATTTAATTCACGTGGATACGCAACCGTGACAACGAAGCGTGGGTTTATCAATGCAAGTGCCGAAAGCAAGCTGACAGGAGGGCTTGCCTGGCTAGCGACCCAAGTTTGGTTATGGCCGGAACATCCTGACTGTACCATCTTACGACCTACCGACATGAGGACCACAGGTTGGACAGGCGTTAGCGCACTCATGTACGGAGCCACCGTATTTGGGACAGGCCTTACCTATCCAAATCCCATCCAAACACACTGTTTAGGAGGTGCAGCGAAGCGGCAGACCTGGTCTGTCGTGGCAGCGGCATTTCTTATTCAGGGCAGGTACACTTTAGCCGTAGGGAACTAGGACACAAGTTAGCTTTAGGTACTCACTTCACCATGACACACTACACCTAATTGGTTCATCTCGAAGGCACGGTTGGTTTAGTACCCCGGGGGAAAGACGAATAAAGCCGCCACGAGTTGTAACTGTTTGTTGAAACATGGACATCAAAATGAAATTTAGTTCTCGTAATACTTAGCTATCTCGCTAGGATAGGGAAAAACTAGGGCTGAGTTAGGGGGATTGCGATCTGTAGGAAATCTAGTTAATAAATATATTACTAGGGAATAGCGAATTAGGTTTTAGAATAACGTTATTAGGAAGAAATGCGAGTCATATTATTGAATAAGTAGTAGGTAGGTCTAAGCTATGCCAACGTTTTATTTATTTACGAACTGCCTTCACTGCAAGTGCCACGCGGCATTATAAGTTTTAGGGCTCCGTGAACACGAGGTCCACTCAGTTCACTAATCTCATTCGGGATAGTACGGCGCTATGCAATCGAAGGGAAGGCCTATTTCATCGAACTGCCTTCACTGCAAGTGCCACGCGGCATCATAAGTTTTAGGGTTCCGTGAACACGAGGTCCACTCAGTTCACTAATCTCATTCGAGATAATACGGCGCTATGCTGTCGCAGGGGAAGGCCTATGTCATACTTGAGATGGCTGTTCACCAAGCTCCATGCAATATGGGCTAGTTATGTAGTTTAGTGGTTCATAGATATGAACAACTCCTAATTTTACCAAATTTTAGCTAAATCTGTCCACACTTTTATGGGATAAATGTAATGGACTAACAAACAAACTATAGGCGTTCGAGCTTCGCCTATTCTGATACTAATGTAATTATAGATAGGTAGGTCCTATCTGTAGTTTATCACAAGCATGCCTCGGCAGAATTTCACCCAAATCGGACCGAGCGTCTAGGAAAGTATTGGGCAAACAAACAAATGATTTGGGCGTTCGCGCCTTACTACTAGTGATTTTAGTAAGATCGATTATGATGTAGGTAAGCCGACCCATCCTGGTGGTAGCCATAGCTAGGGTCAGTTAATATGTGCTAGCTTTAGAAACTAAATCTATTCTACAGTTTTTGATTATTATGGACGGGTGCTCACGGTGTCCGCGTCCTGTCGGCTTCTATTGCGTCCTGAACTAGCGTCTCGACCAAACACTTGGCTTACACGCCTTTTCGCTTTGACCTAATTGTGATGCTGCGACTAAGATTCGCGTGGGTGTCACAATGGGATGCGACTGTGTTGGTTCGTTGTTCTTTTACGTTTAGCAAACCTGCTGGACTGTCAGTACTTTCGCCCTTTATCAAGGGTTTACTACGTCTAAAGACAGATCTTTAACACTATGTATTATTTTGGAGCCGACAGCACGGTGGATATTGTGTCCATTTCGCTTAGCTATATAGACCGTAGGTCTTTATACCGTTATATACAACTGTATGGCACAGTTTCAGGTCTAAGAACCAAATTAGTAGTTTATCTACTTAATTCACGTTCCGTGGTGCTCTTCTCACAGGATGAGCGACATTCAAGGCGGAATATCTACTTTGTTTTAGTACCTAGTGCTAATATGTATTCGCGATCAATCACTGTTCGAAGGTATTAATCCTACCTGACGAATAGGGATGGACAAGCTATGGCTGTAAAGTTTCAGACATAGTTCACACTATACACGTATAATAAGGCGCCTCACAAGCGTTTTATATACACTAGCTTTGGGATTCGGGTGGAACACGGCATAGTACACTATACATTGTCGTGTAGCTTAATTAAATTACACTTGAAGCGGTGGACTCCCATCGTGTACCTTAGTGGCTTGCAGGAGACAGTAGCTAGCGGGGCTCACCGTCATCATTCATCATTACAGCTCATATACGTCCCCACCGAGGGGCTCGAGCCTACCCTGAATCAGGGCGATTAGGCCTTAGACGACCACGCGGGCCCAGTGCGGGTTGGTCGACTTCACACACAACCTTCGAGTTTCTTCGCAGGCGTGTGCAGGTTTCCTCACGATGTTTTCCTTCACCGTTAAAGCAATCGGTAAGTATGTACGTAAGGGGCTCACCGTAGTAGTAATTATTTGTTTGAGCTAAAATCGCTCGTTCAATTACCTTGAGTTAGATGTACATTGTTTTAATCACCAAAATAATGCAGTACTGACGTCAGTCAAGTATTACGTTATTCCGAGCACTGGGGGCTAGCTACCCTCCCCAATTTGGGGGGGCCCAAAATAGGGACCAATCACAGTAGGAAAATTAGGGTTCTGCGCGAAATACTTCAAAATTATGGGTTAGACTACATCGTTCGTCCAAACACAACGTGATAGATTAATCTCTTTAAAATAACTTGTCATTCACCTTCAAAAAGACTCTGAGTTACTGCGATCACAAATTAGGGTTCTCTAGACGATCTGGCCAAACGTTTAATCGTATTTTAAAATGCAATAAAAATCAAGTGTAGTTTACATACTTTTTATAGGTAGATAGCGGTAGGTTGTATGTTGTATGTACGTATGCGTATTATAGGTAGGTTTAGTTAGTTATATTTATATATATTTTAAATAGGCTGTTGGGGGGTTACAGTAGGACTGTTCGTCGTGGAAATCTTTGGGCAGGCCTTTGTCCAGCAGTGGACGTCTTTCGGCTGATATGATAATGATGATGAGTTGCTGCTTAAATTAGAAGAGATACAGAAAAGTAAGAGATATTATTGCCCTAAATTTAGTTCTTCAACTTGTTTATAGAATATATCCGAGTGACGTACATTAAGACCTTCGTAGGAGTGGGTTAGAAAATGTCCTATTTAGATCGAGTAAAAATAATATTCTTATAACCCTAAACTAAATTGCGGCATCTGATCTACGAATCATAGAAGTTAGGCAGCCGTGGTTCCTATCCGACACAGTCCACCTCCAGTTTTTAGTATCTAACGAAACAAAAGTAAATTAAATACTGGAACAAATACACGGATTGAGTTGGAATAAACAAGCAAATGATTCAGTTTAATGGCTGAATAAGAGCAAAGAATCGTTGACCCAAATGAAAGGTTTCTTTAGTTAGGCATTTTTGAAAGAAGTTTTGTCAAGTGTTTACTAAGACTGTAGCCTACATTGAACAATTAAATTGAACAATTGTAGCCTACATTGTACAATTTAAAATTTTACTACTCATTATCTGTACATATTTTTGTAATTGTACAATAATGAATATTTGATTGATTGATTGATTGACTATGGAACAAATACACATATTTGATAGAAGTTTTGTGTAGTGTTTACTGAGATTTTTAGTATCTGACGAAACCGAAGTAAATTAAATATGGAACAAATACACAGACTGAGTTGGAATTAACCAGCAAATGATTCAGTTTAATGGCTGAATAACAGCAAAGAAACGTTGACCCAAATGAACGGTTTCCTTGATTAGTCATATTTGAAAGAAGTTTTGTCAAGTGTTTTTACTGAGACTACTTATTATTACAAAGCATTGTTGTAAATTTTTTCAAAGAAATCTTATAATAGGCCAGATATTTGAATAATAAGTAAATACAGGTAATTTCCATGAGGTGGTCACCAAAAATTTCCAAATTATGATGAATTCTCTAAGAATAAATAAGTGGTAAATAACAGAGTTCTGGCATATTCGTTAAGTAAAATACTGCGATAATGCTCCATAACCCATGGCGTAATAGCCAATCCATTCGCTTCACACCAGGAGGTCGCAGGTTCGATTCCCGGTGGGGTCAATTTTGTAGGACTCAGTTTGGTTGGTGATAAAGCATTACATAACCTGCCTGGCTATCTACTATCATCGTCGGTAGTACCTTTGCGTGGTCGCGCCGATCATGCATGTTATTTGACCACAAGCAAGGTCACTCTGTGGATATCTTCGGATATATTCCGGCTTGAAGATAAGATAGCAAGATCCCCATTGCGTTTGGGAATCTTTGTAAGCCCGCTTCCATCTTTGGCATCACCGTCACTTACCATCAGGCTATACTTGGCATCAGGTGAGATGATGCCAAGGGCTTATCAATTGTGGATTAAAAAAAACCGTAAAAAGGTGGTATGTTGTTGTATTCATGGTGAACATACATACTGTAAATCATTGTAATATGACGTGTCAACGTAACGACAGGGTATCGTAGCTCAGGTACCATGGAAATAAATACGTTTGTACGATATGAACAAGGCTAAAGAGCTAAAGATATATATACAGACTTATTATTGGTTTGTGAACTATGCGAACTAGCTACTATAAACTCTTGCCGTGGAAAACACACATCCCACCAAAACATTCTGTAAAAAACTAGCCAAGTCTCGATGGAGCTGCTTGTTTATGTCTAAAAAGATGAAATCTAGACAAAGTCGTGCCAAGTCTAAGGTTCCTTATTGAGATTTCTTTATTATTATAGTTAATGTTGTGTGACTTGGCCGTTGAAGGGTACACAAGGGTACAAAACCAGGTGCTCCATGACACCATTGCACCAAATCCGTCGCCAGAACCGCTACCCATTGACGATGGAAAATTGCCACTTGGAAAACGTTGATTCAATAACCAGTCAATTGTAGGCTTGATAAAGCTGCGTATTTCAATAATACTTATGCATAGGCGAGCCTGAAACAAACTTCTTTTTGGAGCGTCAAATCGACCATCGATCTAACATAAAATAGACGTACTTTTTATACTGTTTGTTTCATGACATTATTTGTAATATTCAATAAGTTTTTTTGACTATTTATAAGTGTGTGTATACAACTATTTGATTTGCTGGCAAGTATATATAAAAGGAGGCGCGAGTGCGCAAATATAAAGAAATACGATATATACAGTAACAACCTTACGTCTCCACTACCGGAGCCTGGGCAGGTCGCAACCAAATATCGCAAAGGCTAGGCCATACTATACATACATCATCATCATATCAGCCGAAGGACGTCCACTGCTGGACATAGGCATCCCCCAAAGGATCTCCACGACGACCGGTTCTGCGCTGCCCGCATCCAGCGGCTTCCCACAACCTTCACCAGGTCATCGGTCCACCGAGTGGGAGGCCTGCCTACACTACGCTTTCCGGTGCGTGGTCGCCACTCGAGAACTTTACTGTCCCAACGACCATCTGTTCTACGAGTAATGTGCCCCGCCCAATGCCACTTAAGTTTAGCAATTCTGAGAGCTATGTCGGTTACTTTGGTTCTCCTACGGATCTCCTCCTTTCTGATTCGATCACGCAGAGAAACTCCGAGCATAGCACGCTCCATTGCCCTTTGGGTGACCTTGAGCCTTCTTATGAGGCCCATAGTAAGCGACCATGTCTCTAGGCTAGGTCTACATTGGTACACATAAGCTAGGTCTTACAAGTATCAAAACACACTGTCAGAAGTTTTCGAAGCGCATAAGAGGCCTCTAACATAGCTCCAATCTAGGTAACAAAGCGTGCGCGAGACGCGAGCGAAGTATCTCAATTTCAGCGTGGGCAAAAATGCTTTCATATGTCTTTCCGGCGGATGTCTGGCTGTTCTCCTGTACAGGTCGTAGGTACTTCTCAACTGATCGTCATGAAATTTTTCGATCAGGTTCGATAATTATTGAAGTGAAAACTTTTTAAGGCGCGGTTGGGCATTTTTTGAGATTTAAACTCGAGACACTTACCATTACCTGTTACCGTAACCGAATTTTTAAAGAATATTTTAACGTCTCTGGTTTAAAACCTTTGAGTAATCGAATTTTTAAATAATATTTTAATATCTCTGGGTACAGGCCCTTTAAAATTTTTCTTCTGTCGGCACTCCCGAAGTGTTTTTTTATTTTTCAGTTTTTTGAAAAATTTTCAAAATGGCTGAGCGATGGGAATTGGAAATGTAAAAAAAATATCATATTTTAGTCATTTCGAACTAGTGTTAACCATTAGCAAGCTTCATCAACAGTTTGACGTGCCTCGCGAAGTATGGAAACTGTGGAGATGAAGTCCATCAAAAATAACCCCCAGTGATTAGGGATCATGATCATTAGAATCGATTCAAGTCAGGTAGGCGAAGTAGTATTTGTTTTGTTGTGATTTCTTTTTTTATGTTGTGATGCAATGAAAAATATTGTATGTATTTATGTATGTAGTGGCTGAGTTAGGGACTTCCATCTTTCTCTGTCAGCGGCGCGGCGGTGTGGATAGTTTCGTGCATGTGGAGTTGCAATTTCTTTGTTTGATCACAGCACCTTGCTGACGCTCGAACCCTTCATCTCGTCCCCTCCACTTTTCGGGGGACTCTGGCTCTCTCCGCGTGGTGTCACCGAGGAATTTAAGGATGCAGCAAAGATCTAATAGGCGCGTCGTGGTTTTCAGATCTTATAGAATTGAATCGTAACGTCTGAAGGCTATCTATTGTTGTCGTAGACGACCACGTGGGCTCTGGACGAAAAAAACGCGGGGCACGTGAGATTGTCCATTAAGCGGAACTGCTGTTTTGTTTACTGGCGGGGAAACATCTCCGGTAATTGCCTCGATAGCAAGTAGAGCTAAGCTAATACCACTCCGGCTGATCCAGCCACGTAGGAGTAAGGCTAGACAGGTACGATAAGCGCCAACAGCTCCGTTACCACACTGGAGATGTGGGAGTCAGCTTCTCTGGCGTCCCAAGCAGGGATCGAACTGCCAGCAGCGTGAGCGTGCGTACAGCTCCGGGACCTACCTGGAGAGTAGGTAGTGGGTCTCTTCCACGAGACACTCGCCTTGCAGAGTACCAGGACAAGCGTCTTGGCGGCAAGACTTACCGCAACTGGTCCTTGCCTTCGCCTTATTGTTGGCAGGAATAGCGGCCCTTATTGTTATGCCCGTAGGGTCGGTAAGTGGGGACGTTATATCGTAAACCTGGTAGTTTAGCTTATCTGGTAGATATACGAGAGGGAATATCCACGAAATGACCTTGCTTGTGGTCAAATGACATGCGTGATCGACGCGAACACGCAAAGCTACTACCGACGATGATGACGTATCATCTATAAATAATCGAAGGAAATGATAAAAGGGGAAAAATCCTTGGAATGACAAGTTGAATTGCGACTCTAAGCCATAAACAAATAAGTTTTTCTTGAAGGCATAGGCGGTTCTTTTTACCCTCATCTGTTTTGTTAATTGCCTGAACTTAACAAAGAAACTCTCGTGAAAGACATCTAGAAGTTCAAAACTGTGGGCATCTGGTGTGTTTAATGGAATAAATAATGGTTATTTAGAGGACCTGTATATTAAGTAAGAGCGTCGGTGGCGTAATGGCTAGGGCCGCCGCCTCCTGTCCGGGAGGTCGTTGTTCGAACCTGCCACGTATACCAATGTGATTTAGAATTTAGATTTCATATGTACGTTTATCCGACGCTCTTACGGTGCAGGAAAACATTGTGGGGAAACCTGCACACGCCTGCGAAGAAACTCGCAGGTTGTGTGTAAAGTCGATCAATCCGCACTGGGACCGCCCTAATTCAGGGTATAGGCTCGAGCCCCTCGGTGGGGACGTATATGAGCTGATTTGAAAAAGTCGGAGCAGTTTGTTTCCTACGACACAGTAGAAGTTAATTTAAAGGTGATTTCAGAAAAAATATAAGCTTTTAAATCACAACAATAAAAATATACGTAAGTTTTTTAATATTCGCAAGTAAATCTAAAAAATCTTCTGTTAATCTAGACTCATGAAAATTGGCAAGAAGTAAGTTCTTACAGAAGTGCTGTAAGAACTATGTAAAAGGAAAAACCAGCCAAGTGCGAGTCAGAACCGCACACATAGGGTTCTGTTCCATCATACTAGATGGCGCTAGTTTCTTCAGTTCCGTAATATCATACTAGATGGCGCTAGTTTCTTCACTTTAAAAGAACAACGTTTTTTCAATTTAAAAGAAAAACTTTTTTGTATGGAGATTTCCACTTTTTCAAATTTTTTGTATTTGTTGTTATAGCGGCAACAGAAATACATCATCTGTGAACATTTCAACTGTCTAGCTATCGCGGTTCATGAAATAGAGCCTGGTGACATGCGGACACACGGACGGACAGCGAAGTCTAAGTAATAGGGTCCCGTTTTTACCCTTTGGCTACGGAACCCTAAAAATAAAAAATCCGAAAATTGTGAATTTGTAGATACACTCAAAATATTACTTTTTTTGCGATTACAAACTTAGATATGCAGTTGAATAATTGACCGTGACGTATATTGATATACAAGGCAACATTATTTTCAATTATAACGTTATGTTTGTGTTACTCGTTGATGCTTTCAAGGTTACATACCCAAAGGTTTTTTAATACGGAACCCTCAGTCTTCTCTCTTATCGTGTGGCACAATTAAGCGTGCTATCCAAGGGATAGACGGCGGTTGCCCGGTGTTGCACTTGGCATCACCTGCGGTCACTTGTAGGGTCTTTAGATTTACATCTACGGACGTGTGCAACGTGATCTTCATACACATCTGGAATCAGATGTGCAGGTTTCCTCACGATATTTGCCTTTACAGTTAAAGCAATCGGTAACTATATGTACGTAAGTTTCGAAAAACTCATTGGTAGGTACATTGGCCGTCCGGTTTTTTTTTTTTTTTATTCACAATTGGTAAGCCCTTGACAACATCTCACCTGGTGGTAAGTGACGATGTTGCCGAAGATGGAAGCGGGCTTACCAAGATTTCCCAACGCAATGGGGAACTGGCTATCTTATCTTCATACCGGAACACACCAATGATATCAACATTGATATTTGGCGGCAAGACTTAGATAAGATGGTGGTAGCTAGCCAGGCGGGCTTAGAAAATGCCCTACCACCAACCAAACCGAGTCTTACAATCGACCCCGCCGGGAATCGAACCCGCGACCTCCTGTGTAAAGCCAGTGAACTTTGCCTCTGAGGCGGTTAAAAAACGCCCTGAACCCGGCACCGGCAAACGATTTGAACCCGGCACCTCTGGTTAGGAGGACCGAGTCGTTACGATTGAGTCGCCGACACTTCCCCTTGAGTGTGCGAATGCGACTCTTAATCGGCCGGTTTTTAGTTTTTTTAGTTACAGTAAAAGTGTTAAAACCTTTTAAAAAAACATAATTATTTTATCAGAATTTTCCTCTTTAATATTGTCGTATCTAATACCTTTAAACGAGCAATTAATTCTTGTCTCGTTTAAAGGTATTGTATGTATATTAGCTAATTCCCGCGGCTTCACCCGCGTGGACAACGTCTACCTACCAAATTTCAGCCAGATCCGTTCAGTAGTTTTTGTGTGAAAGACTAACAAACTTACATCCATACATTCTTACAAACTTTCGCGTTTATGATATTAAGTAGGAGTAGGATAGGGTAGTAATCTGAATCTCGGAAACGGCTCCAACGATTTGCTTGAAAATTAGTATACGGGGGGCGAAAAATCTTTTTAGATAAGATAGCCAGTTCTCCATTGCGTTGGAGAATCTTGGTAAGCCCGTTTCTATCTTCCATCATCGTCACTTACCATCAGGTGAGATGATGCCAACGGCTTACCAACTGTAAATAAAAATAAAAAAAAGGTAGGTCTCTTCTCAGGAAAAACGCTTTTTTCCGAGATTTTCGCACTGAAAATATGCCGCGCAAAGAGAATCATATATAGCGTATTTTTAAATGTTTTTAACGGCTCTGGTTACTATGCCCCGAGCAAAGCTCGGTCGCCCAGATACTCGTATTTTAAAGGCAGTATTTAAGGGTCCCCGAAGGCTAAAGTTTCCATACAAACGTAGTTCCGCTTTAATGAAAAAACTGCATGCCGGATTGAATCTAAACTTTGCAGATATATTGAGTAGACATGTATCGATGTTTTTAATTCGTTTTCGATGTACTAATATAAAACGGAAAAAAATAAGAGAAGTTTTAGTACAAAACTAATTTAAGCCTTCGTTTAGTTATGTTTAAATTTCATCATTATCATCATTTCAGCCGGAGGACGTCCACTGCTAGACATAGGCCTCCCCCAAGGATCTCCACGACGACCGGTTCTGCGCTGCCCGCATCCAGAGGCTTCCCGCGACCTTCGCCAGGTCATCGGTCCACCGAGTGGGAGGCCTGCCTACGCTACGCTTTCCGGTGCGTGGACGCCACTCGAGAACTTTACTGCCCCAACGGCCATCTGTTCTATGTGCCCCGCCCACTTTAATGTTTAAATTTACTACGATGAAAACTAAATACAAACATTGATATATGTCTACTTAATATGATAAGTTTGGATTCGATCCGGCATGTAGTTTTAGTATTAAAGCGGAACTACGTTTGTATGGAAACTCGAGCCTCCTGGGGACCCATAATTAAATATTCTTTTTTATCATGTGTATGGTAGAGCAATAAAACGAAACCAGCACATTCGTTCAACGATAATAATAACAGAACACTGTTTGTACAAGTGGTCCCAACATTTACCCTGGTGTTTGGTCTACATACAGTACGGTATGAGGTTACGTGGTACGTGGCCTCACCAAATTTGTATAGCAACAATTCAAAAAATATTCTAGTACGGTCAAAGAATAAATACTATTTAAGTACTATGTTAAAGAAGGTTAACTCCACAAAATCATTTAAATGAATGGCGACTCTTTCTACGACACATTAAAGTGCAAATTCAGGTCGCACATTGCTAATTACCTAAAGTAATATTCACTTACAAGTTTTATCTCTTTCAATCGCTTAACTCTTATCTCTTCTAAGTACTGAATTTGCACCTTGCAAGGGCCCGCGCGGCTTGGCGCGCCGTAGAACGCGGCGTAGGTACATTTTTAACATTTTCATACCTTCAGCGCAGAGTGCGACAGGCCTGGCACGGGTAAAGCAGGTCCTGTGCTGACGCAGGAGCTTGGCTTCACAATCTCCGTACAACCAAAGTATATATATTAGTACTAACGGTACAACGGAACCTTCCTCTATAGTTAATAACTCATTAGCGATGACAAAAGCATCAGAAATAAATTATGAACTCTTGATCTCTTAATTGCCCTCCTATTCGGAAAACCTTATTTGTTTTTTGTTTCCATCAAGTCTTCGATTTTTAATTCACCAAAATCAGTACATAAATGACGCTGCAAAACTATGACAGATGATAAAAAGTAAATCAGATGAGTAGCATTCATCATCCCTATTGCGTCTTACATCCAAGTTATGCATTTTTGTCGTTTTTGGCCCAATAAGATTAGTGGTTTCCACGAACCTCTCTGTAGATATATCATCATCATCATCTTTGGCCTCCACGTCTATTACTTTACTAACGTGTCACACCCTGGACACCGCATACAACGGTCGTGAAATGACATTTCTCAAAATAAAGTCATGGCGAAATCCTATACGTTAGAAAACCAAACTATAACCAATCTGTATCAATCTGGTTGACGAGAGGATGAGGTCGGAATTTAGAGAGCAGAAGGAAGTGTCCATACTGTATGTTAGTACTTATATACTTTGACCGTGTCCTGGTCTAGAGGCAAAGCTTTTGGTGGCTTAGTAACCCGATGCGTGAACGGCAGACTCGCCCGCAAGCCTGGCAGCAAAAGTTTGCGACCGATGGAGTATTGCCGCTCTTGGCAGTGAGCGCCTCAAACTAGGCCTCGTCGCACAGTTTGCAACCCTCCGTAATACGCGTTTGCCATTCCAGTGGCTCTTCTGCAAGCTTCTCCCAGTCTCGGTGGTCTATTTTAAAGGCAGCCGTGTCCAGCTTGGTTCAGTACTTAAAGCGAAGCATTTGCCTCCCCACGATATACCCTCTTGCACGGATCAGATAAATTATTTAACTTATCCGTGCCCTCTTGTATCTACTAAGTACACTCAGTTCATGATACAGGCTCCTCACACACCCAACCTTACGGTTATATAGTTAGGGCTACTATTCATGCCAACGCCGTGAGGTGAAGGCAAGGAGCAGCTGGGTCTTGCCACCAAGCCGCTTGTCTTGGTATCTGTAAGTACCTACCAGAACAAGAGTCTTGGTACTTGTACAGTGCGGTCGACATTAATGGCATCATGCCCTAAATGATGTTCTGCTAATGTTCCCGTGCTGATCAACCACCAGTCTTAGTAACGCCAACAAAAAAGTTTCAATGATCCTTTGAAGTCGCTGCCTGGTGTGGATGTAGCGCATGCCTGCACCTTTAGATTCTTTAGATTCCTATCTTCCCCGTACCAGACGGTCGTCAGGGTCAGCCGCCGAGTGGTGGGCTGGATGGAATATTACCAGATATGCCGATTATATGCAGGCATACAGTGTTGTCCCTTTCGCCGTTGAGACTTTGACTGCATGGTGTGACGCTGCAAAGCGTTTTCAAGAACTTTAGTCGCCGCTTCGGGAACTGCAGCTTGGACCTTCGAGTCAGCTCGTACCTGGGTTCAACAGATTTCACTGGCCATACAGCCAGTGTACATTTTTGGACCTGGCGAATAGAGAAAGTTAAGTTAATGTAGGTGCACATTGCTGACACAGCGCATAACGTTACAACTGTGAGGTCCCCCCACCTCACGACAGTCTCTACGTAACCAGGCGGCAGGGTACACGCGATTCTGATTAATATACAATATATAATTTTCCTTAACTTCATTATACATACTAAAACATATATCTTCTTTTATTTATCTGGAGTCAGATGACCTCAAACGTAGAGACTCCCACCTAAATTTGGTGACCCCTGCCGCCGCGTCTTTTTTAATTATTACATTGCCGAAACGGATTTGTTTAACATTTGGACTCTAGTGAAGCAGTGACAAATAAAAACAGTAAACTATTTTTTTATAAAAAAAAAAGTGAAATACAGAACTAAATGGAACAGTGCTCTCAACAGTGATAATAAACTATTTTTTTTGAAACAAAAACTGAACATTAAAAATCTTAGAAGAAGAATAAATTATTTCGTGTTAGATTCAGTGTCAGTGAATTCAAAATGAGTCAACAACAGCAGCCACCACGGGACAGAGAACAACTTTATAGTAATGAGCTAGCAGCTATCAGTTTAAACTCCCGCATTCCACCTTTTTGGAAAGATATGCCCAGATTGTGGTTTTCTAAATTTGAAATCATAATGGCTCCGCAACATCAAAGCGATAATGTAAAATACGAAATGGTTCTCGCAAAATTGGAAAAAGATGAACTAATACAGGTAACCGATTTAATTGATAGCCCACCAGAGACAGACCGATACACAACTTTGAAAAATAGGCTCATAAAAATTTTCCAAGAGAGCGCCGAAGCACAATTCCAAAAATTAGTCAAGGAGATGGATTTAGGTCAGCAGCGTCCGTCACAACTACTAGCTAGAATGAGAGAGCTGGCAAGGAACTGTGGAACGGAAGACAACACCGTTAAGAACCTGTGGTTAGCGCGACTACCAGGCTGGGTGCGCGCCATCCTAGCAAGCAGTAAGGCAGGCGCGTCACTGGATGACCTAGCAGACATGGCAGATAAAGTCATGGAAAATCTGAGGAGTGGAGACATCTCAGCAGTCAATGTGGCCACATCATCAGCGTCATCACCAGTTATGAAACATGGACAACACTACGATGCCGCTAACTCGATCAACCTGGAGCTGTTGACACACGTCCGCAGCCTGTCAGAAGAACTAAAAGCCCTACGTCTGGAGGTGAACAGCGTCAGAGAAAGAGGACGTTCAGTACAGCGCGGTAATAGGCGTCCACAACGTTACCGTAACAGATCGCGTTCGCAGTCAAAACCCAGGAGGAATCCGCAGAGTGCAGATTGGTTGTGCTGGTACCACTACAAGTTCCGTAACCAAGCAACCAAGTGCGAACAGCCGTGCAATTGGAAAACTCAGACGGAAAACTAGCTCAGGTACAGTCCGCCGCGGTGAGTGAGTGTACCGATGACGGAAATCACCGCTTATGTGTCACCGATTCAAAATCTGGCATGATTTTTTTAATAGACACTGGTGCTAATATTTCAGTGGTTCCCGTTTCAAAAGTGAGCACTAATAAAATTGATAATAAGTGTTCGTATAAACTATATGCAGCAAATAATACAGAAATAGCTACATACGGTATCATATACTTAGAATTAAACCTAGGCTTAAGACGAAGTTATAAGTGGCCATTTGTAATTTGTGACGTAAACAAACCTATTATAGGAGCAGATTTCCTTAAAACGCACCGATTAACAGTAGACTTGTACAATAAAAAAATAGTAGATAGTTTAACACATTTAAGCGCGATAGGGACTATCAAAAGTTTTAGTGGAACTTCAATAAAAAGTATACAAGAAGATCACCCATTTCATGACTTGTTCGAAAAATTTCCAGATATTTCTAGGCCAATATCATTCAGGGAAGATATAGTTTCACACCAGGTAAAGCACCACATCGAGACATCAGGGCAACCCATTTACGCCAAGGCGAGACCACTTCCGCCAGACAAATATAAAAAGGTAAGGGAAGAATTTCGGTTCATGCAGGAAGCAGGCATTTGTAGGCCATCAAGGAGTCAATGGGCCTCACCTCTTCACGTCGTTCCGAAAAAAGATGGAAAATTAAGACCCTGTGGTGATTATCGCCGCTTAAACGCGATAACTAAACCCGATCGCTACCCTGTACCAAGATTACACGACTTTACTTATGGTTTGTCAGGTAAAAAAATTTTTACACGTATAGATATTAATCGAGCTTACCACTACATTGAGGTTGCACCAGAAGACGTGGAAAAAACAGCCATAATAACACCCTTCGGTTTGTTTGAATTTCCGCGCATGACCTTCGGTCTCAGGAATGCGGCTCAAACATTCCAACGTTTCATGGATAATACCGTCTTACGAGGAATAGAGAACATCGACGGAAGTCAAGGTACGTCAGCCCTATTCTGTTACATTGATGACGTCATTATAGCATCAGAAAATCAAGAAATACATAAAAAGCATGTTGAAATGGTATTTGAAAAATTTCAGGAAATAGGAATAACCATAAATCTGAGTAAATGTTTGTTCAACCAAAGCGAAATAGATTTTCTAGGTTATAGAGTAACGTCAGAAGGTATTTCACCCCTTCCGGAAAAGGTAAGAGCAATTTCAGAGTACCCGAAACCACAGACCATTGACCAACTTAGACGTTTTTTAGGCATGGTAAATTTTTATAGAAAAAACTTGCCTAAGGCAGCGCAAGAGCATGCCCACTTAAACAAGTTCCTTCACAACTCGCGAAAAAAAGATAGTACTCCAATCGAATGGGACACAGAATCAGACTTAGCCTTTGAGAAGTGTAAGGTTAGCCTAAAAAGCGCCGTTACGCTATCACACCCAGTTTCTGAAGTCCCGTTAGCATTAATGACAGACGCATCAAGCACTTGTGTAGGTGCCGTCTTACAACAGAGAGTGAACGGTAACTGGAGACCATTAGGGTACTACTCAAAAAAACTTACAGAAACACAGTGTAAGTACAGTACATTCGATAGAGAATTATTAGCGATTTATATGTCAATCATGTACTTTAAGAGCATGATTGAGGGACGAGAGCTTACAGTATTCACAGACCATAAGCCCCTAACTTACGCGCTAAGTAAAATTAACTCAGATAAAGAAACTCCAAGACGTATAAGGCAACTTCTATACATAAGTGAATATACAAATAGTATTCAACACGTCAGCGGATGCGAAAACATGGTGGCAGACGCGCTATCGCGTGTTGAGACTATTTCATTCCCCACAGTAGTCGATTACAACGAATTAGCCATAGCACAAGCACACGATGATCAAATTTCACTCGCAATGTCACGTCAGGATAATGGAACGTTGGGAAGCGTTAAGTTGCAACAACTTACTTTGCCCGGTTCTAACAATCGTATTTATTGTGATACTTCAACAGGTACTGTCAGACCTTATATTCCAGAAAAATACAGAAAAATATTTTTCGATTCGGTTCATAACATTAGTCACCCTGGTATCAAAACAACTTTAAAAATGACAACAAGTAGATACTTTTGGCCAAGTATGAATAAAGACATAAGAACTTGGACACAAGCTTGCATTGCATGTCAGAAAGCTAAGGTCAATCGTCACGTCATTTCTAAGACAGGTCAGTTCGTACCCAGTGAACGGTTTCAACATATTCACGTAGACATCATAGGACCTCTAGCGACAACAGAGCGAGGCAACAGGTATTGTGTAACCATAATTGACAGATTTACAAATTGGCCCGAAGCAGTTCCAACAACAGATATTACAGCAGAAACCGTAGCACGAGCTATCTATGAAAACTGGATATGCAGATTTGGTTGTCCAATACGTTTGACAAGTGACCAAGGTAGGCAGTTTGAAAGTGAACTTTTCACCAACCTACTAAGGCTACTAGGAGTCCAACGGATCAGGACAACACCTTACCATCCACAGGCAAACGGTAAAGTAGAAAGATGGCATCGCTCTCTGAAAGTCGCTTTAACTTGTAGGTTGTCAGATAACGCGTCATGGGATGAAGAGTTGTCTACAGTGTTGTTAGGTTTGCGTGCAGCTAGTCGCACAGACTCAGGTTATAGTTCAGCAGAATTAGTTTATGGACAAACGTTACGTCTCCCAGGAGATTTTCATAATGAACAAAATTTGAAATCAGTAGACCAATATACATATGTAGAAAAATTACATAACACTATACATCAACTCCGCCCCAAAACGCGTACCAGTAGTAATTCTAGAAAGTTATTTGTGCACAAAGATCTAAAAACATGTTCACACGTTTTCATCAGAAATGATGCAGTAAAAAAACCGCTTACACCTAATTATGATGGCCCGTACCGCGTTCTAAATAGGTCAGAAAAAACTTATAAATTACAGTTATGTAATAGAATAATTGATATTTCAATAGATAGATGCAAACCAGCCTATCAGATAAATTGTGAATTAGAGTATACTAATGTAGCGTCAAATAAAGAAAATATAGATAAACAAACAGATATAGGATCAAAAAAAGTAAATCCTGAAACAAACTTCGGTACCAAAGACCACTCGTTACCAAAGACCACTCGAAGTGGTAGAACGGTCAAGCCACCCGTACGATTTTATTAATATGTAATGTAACTTACAATGTGTACTTACATACCTTTACTCGACCTGAAAATAATGTTTAGTTGTAACTAGGTTGCTTAGTAGACTAAAATAGTTTAAAGTAAAATATTTTTAGTAAGTAAAATGTAGTATATATAAGTGCTGCTCGTAATAATTGTGAACACTTCAAATCAGTTTTTGGTCAGTTCTCTAACTTTGAGTACAAAAATTTCCAAAATGGGAAATTACGCAGCCAAAGATAACAACATTGTGACACAAGCAGCAGTTATAAATAACCAACAGACACAGTTGGAAGAGAGAATTCATCATTTTCAGTGGATTTTAATCCTTGTGATTGTTTTGATCGCGATTTTAATCGCTTACTTTTGTTGCTCAAGTTGCCGTAACAGAACAAAAAATTGGATGAGAAAAGAAATCGTGAATTTGGCACCTCCGGTTGTCAAAGTTCACACAGTACCACAGCAGAATTCTTCAGCTGGATACAATATGTGAACAAGTAACAACTTCATATTATATGTTCGTAACGTCGTCATAATGTTTTAATATTGTGTTATGTTGTGTGTGTAATGTTGTCGTGAAAAACCATTTTTGTAACCTATACATGTAAGTAATTGCGGTTAAAAATATAAAAGTAAAAAATAAAAAGTAAATAGGTAATATAGTATATAAATAGTTTATATAAGCAAAGGTAAAATAATTAACAACAAATTGTAATAAAACATTTTATTGTAAAAAAACCAACAATGTAATTCTGTTTAACATATTTTAAGTATAGTACAAAAGTATCTGTAACATTATATATTATTGTGCCCGTCCGCCCAACACATTCCGTTCGTCAGCAAAAGTAGCCAACTAGGTTTAGTCATATTACAATGTCTGCGATAACAGTGTACTAAGTTTAGCGTTTGAATTTGTAAGTAATGATAGGGACACCATGTAATTTGTTTTAGTCGGACATTTCAAAAAATATTTTGTAAATTTTTTTTTCCTTTTAAAGGGGGAGTATTGTAGGTGCACATTGCTGACACAGCGCATAACGTTACAACTGTGAGGTCCCCCCACCTCACGACAGTCTCTACGTAACCAGGCGGCAGGGTACACGCGATTCTGATTAATATACAATATATAATTTTCCTTAACTTCATTATACATACTAAAACATATATCTTCTTTTATTTATCTGGAGTCAGATGACCTCAAACGTAGAGACTCCCACCTAAATTAATTATTTTGTTTATTATAGGTAGGTACTGAGTTTAATTACTTAACATCTTTTATTAAAACAAATAGGCATACACCGTAATTTACATCTTAAGGGTTCAATAGTTTTGGCAACTGTGATCACTGTAAGTCCTTCATTGTCTTTTAGTTTTCCAGTAGATAACATCAATTTTGGTCACCACATCACCCAAATTAGTACACCCAAATAAGTACACCCTGTATTTCAGAATTCGCTGAAGAGTGTTAAAAAGAAGACTCTACTCATCATTATGTGACAGAATCGGTGACGAAGTAAGGGAACTTTAACTTGAGATATTTCGAAAACTGTATAAGGTACATTTTTAGGGTTCCTTTGGGTAAAAGGGTAAAAACGGGACCCTATTACTTAGACTCCCGCTGTCCGTTCGTCTGTCTGTCTATCTGTCCGTCTGTCACCAGGCTGTATTTCATGAACCGTGATAGCTAGGCAGTTGAAATTTTTACAGATGATGTATTTCTGTTGCCGCTATAATAACAAATACAAAAAATTAGAAAAAGTGAAAGTCTCCATACAAAAAAAGTGTTTTTTTAAACGTGAAGAAATTAGCGCTATCTAGTATGATGGTATGGAGTCCTTTGTACTAGCGCCATCTAGTATGATGGTACGGAACCCTTTGTGTGCGGTTCTGGCTCGCACTTGGCCGGTTTTTTTTAAATCCACCATTGATAAGCCCTTGGCAACATCTCACCTGATGGTAAGTGACGATGATTCCGAAGATGGAAGCGGGCTTACCAAGATTCCCCACCGTAATGGAGAACTGGCTATCTTAAGTTCTAGCTGGAGCCCGGAACACATCAATTTTGTTAACACTGATGTTTGGCGGCAAGACTTAGATAAGGTGGTGGTAGCTAGCTTATTTTACCTGATGGTGACGATGATGCCGAAGATGAAAAAACGTTTACCAACATTCCCCAATGCAATGGGGGAAATAGCTACCTTATCTTCATACCGGAACACATCAATGTTATGTTTATGTTAATGTTATGTTTGGCGACAAGACTCAGATATAAGATGGTGGTAGCTAGCCAGGCGGGCTTAGAAAATGCCCTTCCACCACCCAAACCGAGTCTTACTTGACCCAAGCGGGAATCGAAACCGCGACCTCCTGATGTGAAGGAAGGAAGATACAGGGGGCTTACGTTTGCTTCGAGAAAAGGATGATACGGCCATGCTCGACTTGGCTGAAGTACTGCCCTGCCCCCAGATACCTACCATTTTTCGCTTTTTTTTAATTAACCCGGAAAGGTTAGGCTATGTTCCACACATGGGGGCCCAGTCCGGTTTGTAGAAGTTGTAGGGCAAGTGGCGAACCCCACTGCCAGAAGTTTTTCAGTGAGGCATCTGACACGGCATAACGACTGCCTGAGGGTTCGGCACCAACGGCTTAGCGCACAGAATAGAGAGTGGCAAATTTGTTTTCTTATCTGTGGGTTAGCGTGCCTTGTGAAGCACGGAAAGGTCGAGAAAAATGGCACCAATGGTAATGACCGTGGAGATTTTCGCATAGAGCAACGACCGCTTAACGTATCCTGTACTATTAATGGACGTATGTATGGATGTTTATTACTCTTTCACGCAAAACTACTGATTGTATCTAGATGAAGTTTTGGTAGGTAGACAGATTAGAACATTGATTAACATATGGGCTACTTCTTTCCACGCTCGCGAGCCACTTGCACTGCACACCCTCGTAAACAATCATAGAAACTATGTTTACGCGAGCGAAGCAGCTGTATAAATTTTATATTTTTGGGGGCGAAAAATCGATCTAGTAGGTCTCATATATGATATGCGTAAAAACTCGAAAAAAATAATTTTCTTATTACAATAGAAAAATTATTTTTTTCGAGTTTTTACGCAAAACTTCTTTCGCACGCAACAATACGTAAGATCGGTAATCTCTCTTCTACAAATTTTTTGATGTTATAGGTTTATTTCTACATATTCATTTTGAAAATCCATTTTCACACAAATAAATTTTTTGGCTCACATGCCTAGGAGACTAACGCCCAGGTACTAACGCCTACATGCAATAATCATATCAGATCATATACGTCCCCACCGAGGGGCTCGAGCCTACCCTGAATTAGGGCGATCAGGCCTTAGTCGACCACGCGGGCCCGGTGCGGGTTGGTCGACTTCACACAGAACCTGTGAGTATCTTCGCAGGTGTGTGCAGGTTTCCTCACGATGTTTTCCTTCACCATTAAAGCAATCGGTAAGTATATGTAAGTAAGTTTTTGAAAAACTTATTGGTACATTGGCCGTCCAGATTTAAACCCGGTACCTCTGGTTAGAAGGACCGAGTCGTTACCAGTTGAGCCACCGACGCTAGAAGGACCGAGTCGTTACCGGTTAAGCCACCGACGCTAGAAGGATCGAGTCGTTACTGGTTGAGCCACCGACGCTAGAAGGACCGAGTCGTTACCGGTTGAGCCACCGACGCTAGAAAGACCGAGTCGTTACCGGTTGAGCCACCGACGCTAAAAGAACCGAGTCGTTACCGGTTGAGCCACCGACGCTAGAAGGACCGAGTCGTTACCGGTTGAGCCACCGACGCTAGAAGGACCGAGTCGTTACTGGTTGAGCCACCGACGCTAGAAGTACAGAGTCGTTACTGGTTGAGCCACCGACGCTAGAAGTACCGAGTCGTTACTGGTTGAGCCACCGACGCTAGAAGAACCGAGTCGTTACCAGTTGAGCCACCGACGCTAGAAGGACCGAGTCGTTACCGGTTAAGCCACCGACGCTAGAAGGACAGAGTCGTTACTGGTTGAGCCACCGACGCTAGAAGGACCGAGTCGTTACCGGTTGAGCCAACGACGCTAGAAGGACCGAGTCGTTACCGGTTGAGCCACCGACGCTAGAAGGATCGAGTCGTTACTGGTTGAGCCACCGACGCTAGAAGGACCGAGTCGTTACCGGTTGAGCCACCGACGCTAGAAAGACCGAGTCGTTACCGGTTGAGCCACCGACGCTAGAAGGACCGAGTCGTTACCGGTTAAGCCACCGACGCTAGAAGGACAGAGTCGTTACTGGTTGAGCCACCGACGCTAGAAGGACCGAGTCGTTACCGGTTGAGCCAACGACGCTAGAAGGACCGAGTCGTTACCGGTTGAGCCACCGACGCTAGAAGGATCGAGTCGTTACTGGTTGAGCCACCGACGCTAGAAGGACCGAGTCGTTACCAGTTGAGCCACCGACGCTAGAAGGACCGAGTCGTTACCGGTTAAGCCACCGACGCTAGAAGGACAGAGTCGTAACTGGTTGAGCCACCGACGCTAGAAGGACCGAGTCGTTACCGGTTGAGCCAACGACGCTAGAAGGACCGAGTCGTTACCGGTTGAGCCACCGAAGCTGTAAGCGTACATGCAAACATTTACTAAAAATTACTTAATAAAATGTGAAATGTTCATGTACGTTACGATTTACAATTATTGCCGGGTTTACACTTATTTTTTCGATCACGCACGTTAACTGACAAGACGCACGGTCATCACCTGGATGGGTTTGATTATTAAGTGATGTGATGTCCTTTTTCTCGGCCGTTTCCGTTCTTTGCAAAGCACTTTAAGCCGTTGGTGTCGGCTTCTTTTACTGAATGGTAGTCTCTAAGCAGTGTGGTCCCCTTGTGTTTATGGACTAACAAATCGTTCGGAGTTTGATGAAACCCGTGCCCAGCAGTGGGGATATTTAAGGGGTGTTGTCGTAACGTAACCGTTTTGTTGGCTGTTAGCATTTTAATTAACGGAGGCAATAATGTGATACCATTTTTAACCGACTTAAAAAAAGGAGGAGGTTTCTCAATTCGACCGTATATATTTTTCTAAGTGTGTTCGCGGATAACTTCGTCGTTTATGAACCGATTTTGATGATTCTTTTTTTTTTGCTGGAAAGGAGATATCCCAAGGGTGGTACCATGATAAGGAAAACAGGATCTGATGATGGTATCCTAGAGAAATCGAGGGGAACCTTAGTTTCCTGTATGAAGTCGGTTTTCTTTTTGTTCAAAATTATTAGGATAAGTGTTAAATTTGTAACACGCTCTATGTATTAAACGAAACGAGTTAAAGTATGATGGATGATTCAATTGTGCATTTTGTGATGGACGGGGAAAATTCCAAATGCTTTGTGTGCTTCTGCAAATTGTATCCCATCAAAAAAATACATGAAAAAGGGGGCCATGTTTGTTACAAAAAAGTACAGAGATCTAAATGGGTACCTTAAATGGGTGGTTTAAATACCATACCTGCAGGAATTTAAATTGATTAAGTGAGATGCAGTCAAACGCATTAATTTTTTATATGTATAAAGAAATAATAAAAACATAATATTTATTTCAGTCTTCTACAAATAAATTAGAATATACAATGATTTTCAGTTGCTTATTAAATGTTATGTTCTGTGCTACTTATTCGTAAAACTTGCAAAGTTTTCACTGTCCAATTAAATTATATATTGGCGTACATTTATAAAAAAAATGTTTTTTTTTGCTTGGGGCTTCTTAATAGACACAAAATCGCTAGTGAGGTCAAACAGATTTTGAGTAATGGGTAGATCAAAAGTGGCAGGAAAATCTGGATCATCTGCATATGTAAAAAGAAATATCGACTGACTGGCTGATCTACAAACGCACAGCACAAACCATTAGACGGATCACGCTGAAATTTAGCATACAGATAAAAAATATGATGTAGACATTTCGTAAGAAAGGATTTTGGGAAATTATCATAACGGCAAAAAAACTGGATTAGTTGGGTTGGAGGGAAGCCGTGGGCAACAGCTAGTTTAATATAACATGCAGACACAGTCTGTTCTTAATTGGCGAGAGCAAAGGAAGTTATCTCTGCCACGAAAAGTGATATGCCCGGGGTCTGGCCTTGGGCCAACCGTGGATGGTTCGAAGTTGTATATATGCATAGTGGCGAAGAAATGTAAATAGCGCGTTCTAGATGTAGATACATAGTTTGTGTTCTCGTCGCTTGTGTTAAGGTTCACTTCAGTTGAAATTAATTTTTTCTTTTCATACAATATATTTTGACGCGACCTCGGTGCCATCTGTTGAGATTTAGATGAACCAGTCTTTGTGGCGGGTACTGCAGGGTCGCCACAAACACATTTATTAACGAACTTGGCTGACGCACTGCCGTGTGTCTGGATTATCACACGTAATACAATAGTAAAGTGGTTCCCAAAGTGAGCGACGTGACGCGCTGGCGTGCCACGGTCAATAATTTAATAAATTCGAGACAATTGCTTAAATTAAAATAAAATTACCAAATTAATTCAGTTTATACATTTTAATACGCGGTTTTTAATTGCCCTAAATTTTTAATATTCTACTATTACAACAGCAAATTCAAGGTCAAAATCAACATTCGACAATATCGAAAAAAATTACACTATTTGATCTATTTTATGATAGTTTATTTAGGTCAATTCATCACAAAGAATATAGTTCATTTAAAACTTACCAATATAAATTCATTTCAAACCATAAAACGAAAAAACCCAATAATTTCAAATATTTTTTCAATTAGCTAAGAAAACAACGTTGTGGAAGCCGACTTCGTTTTGGGCGACTGTCCTGTTGTAAACGAGCGTGCCGCAGCTCTATTTGTGTAAGTGCGACAATACACTCCTATTGTCTCAAAAAGAGGGATTTTATAAGTTTAATTTGTGTATCGTAGCGTCCAAACGGGTGGACTGATTTTGATTATTTTTTTTTTTGTTTGAAAGGTGACTTATCGAGTGTTTTTAGCTATGTTCCAAGAATATCTTTCCAGTCGTTTGAAGATTATTAGGTCTTTTCTAGTTGAACTACATGTCTTATCAATTAAAATTTTAGTATCCTGTTATTTAAACGATAATAAAGGAACATGGTTACTTTGACCTGATGCTGCAGCATACCTGGAATCTGCAGGATATCCAAATCCTTACCAACTTACAGCAGAGGTATTTTGTTTCGGTTCATTGCAATGAACTTAATGAATAGTTTATAGATATATATGGTGATTAGAGTATGATGATGAAGCAAGAAAGATAAATGTCGAGGGTTCATTAATTTTTACTCTACTATGGGAACCAGAGACATATAATTAAATTATGTATTCAAATACGTTAAAATACATACTTAGAGATATTAACAAACATACACATAGCAAACTAACCTGTTTGTCAGAAGAATGTTTGCCCTGGGGTGGGGACTGAACCCACGACACTCGGCCTGGCAGGCAGAAGCTGACCACTGGATCACCGGGTCAGTTATGCAAGATAGTTTGTAAAAGAAATTAATGTGTTCGGAATGGAAATTGCACTAAAAAGTTATCATTATTTCTGTGGCTCAGTAACGCCATCGTAGAAACAGAGGTCAGATCTGTCACTATGACGAACGTAGCGGACGCTTCAAGTGCCAGACCTGGGTGGGACGCCAAATCGCGTATTCTCGGAGTGCAGCTTCGCGCAGGCGCCTGTAATTTAGCACGACTGCTTCAAGACTTTTATCCTATCATTTGGAAATACATTGTACATGTTGGGTATGTCTTCTAACAACAATTAAAAATTTTGCACTCGCTTCGCTTGCTTTTTTTTGATATTTGTTCTGTTTTTTATGGAATTTTGGCTCGGCTTGAAAAAGATCGATGCGATTAAAAAAAGGAATTTTTGACGGTGTATCAAATTTTCGTCCTTTTAAAGTAAGCCTTTGTTCTATATTTGTGTGGAATTTTGGTTCCAAAATGGATCGAACAAGATCGATGCAATTTCAAAACAAAAACAAGAAGATTACTTTTGCTTATTATTTTTGTACTCACATGTGTTTGTTTATTCTGATGTACAACAAAGAGTTGTCTGAGTTTGAGTTTGATTACTAACCAGAAAAAGCGTCGGTGGCTCAACCGGTAACGACTCGGTCCATCAAACCAGAGGTACCGGGTTCAAATCTGGACAGCTAATGTACCAATGAGTTTTTCAAAAACTTACGTACATACTTACCGATTGCTTTAACGGTGAAGGAAAACATCGTGAGGAAACCTGCACACGCCTGCGAGGAAACTAGAAGGTTGTGTGTGAAGTCAACCAACCCGCACTGGGCCCGCGTGGTCGACTAAGGCCTAATCGCCCTGATTCAGGGTAGGCTCGAGCCCCTCGGTGGGGACGTATATGAGCTGTAATAACGATAATGATGACTTACCAGATTTGCTCCATACACAAATGTTGACAGGGCGGCGCAGGATCAGGGCGTCGTGAGAAGTTACCCAAATCGAAAGTGTGCAGCGCAGTGAAAAAGATTGGGAACCCCTGCAATGGAGTGTGAAGATACATCTGATACCTACCTCTGTGGATAGGCGACATGTGGCGTTGTAATTTCGCGCTTCGTTCATGTTTATTTAAATTATTGGCAACCTTACTTGTGAAATTAAAAAAAAAACGGTAAAGTGCAAATCAGAACCGCGCTCTAAGGGTTCCGTACCATCATACTAGATGGCGCTAGTTTCTTTACGTTTAAAAAAACACGTTTTTGTATCGAAACTTTCATTTTTTCTAATTTTTAGTATTTTTTGTTTATAGCGGCAACAGAAATACAACATCAGTGAAAATTTCAACTGTCTATCTATCACGGTGCATGAAATACAGCCTGGTGACAGACGGACGGACGGATAGCGGAGTCTTAGTAATAGGGTCCCGTTTTTATCCTTTGGGTACGGAACCCTAAAAATACTCTATTTTAAAATATGTAGGTAGATATGGAATTTTAAAAATAAAATACTTGCTTGCATCAATTTGTTGCGCTGATTTCTAAGCTAGGTTAACCCTGTATTTCAGAAACCAGACCCCTTCGGTACAACATTATACTGTGGGTTAGTGGATGTCAAAATGGATATCAACGTACGTGATGGAAAGTGACTAAGACAGCTGTAATATTCGTAAATATCGCAGCATGAATACACTTTGGCTCTATTTGAGAAACCTTTTAAACATTTCTTTCGTAGGTAAATATTAAATTCGCAAAATGAGAGATGTATTTAATTTTTTGAATACCCGCCTCTACCGTTCATCTTTCACGCCAACTTATTCCACGGCAAAATACTAAAAGTAATGCGTCTCTCGACGCCCTAATTTCCTTTTATACTCATTTATCACCTACACCTAGGTATTAAAAAGTCTCTGTTTCAGGCTTTATAGACAGCGATAACTCGCTTACGTAAAGGTGAAAGCACTCTCTATTTACAGTGATGAGTAACATTAAATGAGGAATGAGTAATTTGCATTTAGACAATCGGGCTGAGCCAGGCCGGCCGTCAGTCCACTGTCGGGTCGGCTTCCTTTTGTTCGAGGCTCTATTGTTTCCGAGCCTAAAGGGTTTACTTAAAATGGACAACAGAGACTTAAAAAAAGAAAGCATAATTTATAAAATTCACAAAGGCCTGTATTGTTTAATTAATAATCTACTTATTTAATAATTTAAAGAATTTTGGGGATCAGTAAAGTACTGGCAGCTTCTGAGTGAAATTATTTGGTTACAACATTAAAAAAAAAAAAAGCGTTTAACTTCATCTCATCTGATAGAAAGTGATGATTTAGTCGAGGATGGCACACGCAAACTCAAATGATCCCTATTCACTCTTGCCTTGAAGATCCCCATTTTTAAATTATCATCATATCAACTCATAAACGTCCCCACCGAGGGGCTCGAGCCTACCCTGAATTAGGCCTACCTGATCGGGCCTTAGTTGACCACGCGGGCCCAATGCGGGTTAGTCGACTTCACCACAACCTTAGAGCTTCTCCTTCTTTTCTCTTTTTAAAATATATCAAAAATGCTCTTACATACAAACGAATTATTCTATTTTCTCGAAAATGATTTGGCCGGTTTTAATGAAACTCTTTACATTTAAAATAAACAGCTCGACCTGCCCTGAGTTAGGGCGATCTGGCCTTAGACGATCACGTGGGCCCATTGCGGGTTGATTGACTTCACACATAAGCTTCCAATTTCTTCGCAGACGTGTGCAGGTTTCCTCACGATGTTTTTCTCACCGTAAGAGCGTCGGATAAACGTACGTATACCAGTATAAAATCGATATTCGTATAGTAATGGTAAGTGGCAGGATTCGAACCACGGCCTTCCGGACAGGAGGTAGTGGCCCTAACCGTTTTGCCAACGACGACGCTCTATATTTTATTTAAGATTTAGAAATCCTTACTTTATATTATAAATGTGAAAATGTGTTTGTTTGTCCCCTATTCACACTTCAACACCTCTACCAATCTTGATGAAATTTGGCATGCAGGTAGCCTGTATCACTGGGAATGAAATAGTCAACCTTTTATCTGTGGAAATTATCATAGTCCGATGCAGTTCCTGAGGAAACTAAAACTATACTCTATGTTCGTTTTATTTAAAATCGTAATGAAAAAATGGATTGGTGTGATTTTTAGCACAGAGATGAGGTGGAAAATGATATAATTTACTAATAAGTATATCCTGACATAGTTCCCGAGGGATCTGGGGACAACTGTTTTCTACGCTCGCGCACGTCGGTGGCGTCACAACGGAGCAACGGATTAAAGTGATTTTTTGTATAGAATTTGTTGAGGGGGTGGGAAGTGACAAAGACCGCTAATCCGAATAGCCCGATACAGTTCCTGAGATACCTGGTGGAAACTCATGTTCACGCTTGCGAGCTGATTGCGGCTCGCGCATCACTCACCCTCAAAAAGAGTCATAAAAGCTATGTCCACGTGGGCGAAGCCGCGGGCAAAAGCTAGTTAAGTTAATAAATTCACTGAAAAATAAATACCACACTTACCAGAGTTTGGTTTTTCCCTCTAATGTACAAAGTTACATTATAACAAGTTTTATAATTTTTATGATATTTAAACGATGCGTTTGTACGGAAGACGATTTTTTTAAAGAGACTCCTAATAAGAGAGACCAATTCGGACTTTGCTCCCGTGTATGGACTCCACACAATTCTATGTTAAGTTGCCTCCACATGTTTGTCGAGTCACAACAAGCGCCCACGAGCACAAGCGTGTAGAGCCAGACACTTGGCTCGGCTCGTGAAAGATTGCGAGCGCTTGCCGACGCTCGTATTGAGTGTCGGTTTCTGTGCACGAGTGAAAGGAAGCTTGCGGAAAACGCTCTTGTTATGCCTCATATACACGCTTGCCACAAACCACGAGCCACAAGCGTCCACAAACTCTCGGCAAACTGAGGCGAGTCAAACGTCGATATCCACACGCTTGTGGGCGCTCGTTGTGGCTCGGCAAACATGTGGAGGCACCATTATATCCGCGCACTAGACAAGCGTCTACAAGCGTGTGGATATCGACGTAAAACTCGCTTCAGTTTGCCAAGCGTTTGTAGACGCTTGTGGCTCGTGCTTTGTGGTAAGCAAGTGGAGGCACCATTATATCCGCGCACTCGACAAGCGTCCACAAGCGTGTGGATATCGACGTTTGACTCGCCTCAGTTTGCCAAGCGTTTGTAGACGATTGTGGCTCGTGGTTTGTGGCAAGCGTGTGTGGGAGGCATTATGGAGCCTAACTTTACCGAGGTATTGGACATACTTGCGCTACAGCAGTTGGCAGGGGACATTATAGGCTTGAAAACGGAACTAGATAACTACTTTGAAAGCATTCTGGCAAATTGTAAGTCTGAAGTAAAACTGGCTAAAACACTTTTTCACGAATCAATTACTTTTATAAACTTGATTAAACATATAAAATAATCCTTAGGGACCCTAGGTTCTATTAAAGCACTCAACACGCTTTGAAATTCACACAGAGCTGAGTGCCTACTTATAACTCAATTTATTGAATTTCTTGTCCCAATGTCGTCTGGATATAGACATCCAAACAGATAACATAAACAAAATTATTCCGCCGAGGATGGTATCATCATATCAGCTCATATATGTCCCCACCAAAGGGCTCAAGCCCACCCCGGGCCTTAGTAGACCACGTGGGCCCAGTGCGGTTTGGTCGACTTCACACACAACCTTCGAGTTTCTTCGTAGGCGTGTGCAGGTTTCCTCACGATGTATTTCCTTCACTGTAAGAGCGTCGGATAAACGTGCATATGAAATCGAAATTCGAAAACACATTGGTACATGGCAGGATTCGAACCATGACCTCACGGACAGGAGGTAGCGGCCCTTGCCATTACGCCACCGAGGCTGAGGCCAGTATATATTTTAAATTTTTGCGGTACTGAGTTACGTTAAGGCTCTATTTAAACTATAAAGTTCGTTCGCTGACAGTTCATCAAATACTGCACCTTTGACAAATGCCGCTCGCCGTTGCCTACTCGCGTCAAACAGTTGCGTCAAAGGGGTCGTCTTGAGTTCAATCTCGGCGCCGCTGACATTACACCCACCCAGGTTATTATATATGTGTGTATATATACCCTATGTCACCCCTCTCCTCTTTAACACTCCTCAACTTCTCTCAACTCCACTCTACCCTAATCCCCTTCCTCCTTAACAACTTCCCCTCCCTTACCCTTCCCCTAACCCTCCCCTTCACTATTCCCCCTTTTCCTCCTCCAACCCCCTCCCCCTCCAATAAAATTTGCCAAAAAACCACTTACCCTACTCTACCACTCGGCAGTGGAGGGTTTCTGGAGTAATCCATTAGCTCCGTGCCCTTCATGAGCCCAAAGTCTCAAAACTACAAAAAAAAAAACCACCCAGGTTCGCGCGAATCTTGTTCAGTCTTTAATTATTATTTTAGGCGACGATTTTGAAGATACTTCCTCTAGCAGTGACAGTGATAAACATTAATGATAAATTCTAAATAAATAAATACCTATTTTTTAATTTATTTTTATCCTTTAACACATTTCCAGAACAACGTTCGGGTGTACTGCAGCTAATTCCCCTAAAATACTTTACAAGAGCGTAGATGACATACTAACTAAGTGTGTGTTGCCGGTGATGGATGGCATTCGGGACAAGTTTGCTCACTATTGCCCTCATAAGAAGGTTCAAGGTGACCTAAAGGACAATAGACCAACATTCAAAATGGGGTGAGCTATACTTGGAGTGTCCCTACGTGATTGAATCAGAAATTAGGAGATCCGTATAAGAACCACAGTAACCGAAATAGCTCAAAGAATCACTAAACTCAATTAATAGTAGGCAGGGCACTAAGCTCAAAATTCATCCGATAGTGTCACTTCTTGTATGACACAGTCCCCCTCACTAACACCAAGCGGCCGCTCCCATCAGGAGCTCTCCGTGCTTTCCCCTCAGCGTAAAAAATTCCCTAGGGGGGGGGTCGCTCCGATGAACTTTTAAGGTGGCTTAGCTGCCAAAGCTTAGGGGGAGTTTAGTGGGTAGTGTGGTCTTGGGCCTGTGCATATTTATTTATATATACCGTTATGTATATAATGGGTATGTATATATATATATATATATATATATATATATATATATAGATATATGCATATAGGCGCAGGGCTGTGAGTCCCACATAACCAGTACAGCCGGCTGTATTGGTATGCATTAACGCATTCTCCTCCCTCCCTCCTCCGCAGTCCGAGGGAGAAAAAAATGAAAAATAAAAAAAAGCTCATAACGCGGACGACTGTTGCGGTGGTGAAGTTCTCGAATTACGACCGCGCTCCGAAAAACGGAGTGGAGGCAGGCCGCCTACCACTCGGTAGACCGAGGACCTAGTAAAAGTCGCGGGAAGCCCCTCAATGTGGGCAGCACAGGGCCGGTCGTAGTGAAAATAATTGGAGAAAACCTTTGTTCGGCAGTGGACATCTTTTCAACCGACTTCCAAAAAGGAGCAGGTTCTCAGTTTGACTGTATGTTTTTATTTATGTGTGTTACCACAGAAATTTTGACTGGGTGAAATGATTTTTATGATTCTTTTTTTATTTGAAAGCTAGTGTTTTCCATGTGGTCCCATATAAATTTTATCAAAATCGGTGTAGTACTTTATTAGAAAAAAAAAAAACAAAAATAATAATGCAAAAATGCACTAAGTTGTTGCGATAGAAGTCGGTTTTTTAACGTGTTTAGCGTTTTCAATTATGGCTGATATGATGACTATGGTGATTATGATAGACCTACCTGTGTCTTTATATGTATTTCGTGTAGCGTCACGTAACCTTCGCATATTATTTGTTGTGGAAATCATTAGGGAAGCCTCCTCTGCCTTAACCGCCTCCGTGGCGTAATGGTTAGTCCATTCGCTTCACACCAGGAGGTCACGGGTTCGATTCCTGGTGGGGTCAACTTTGTAAGACTCGGTTTGGTTGGTGGTAGGGCATTTTTTAAGCCCGCCTGGCTAGCTACCACCATCTTATCTAAGTCTTGCCGCCAAACATCAGTGTTAACAATATAGATGTGTTCCGGCTTCATGATATGATAGCCAGTTCTCAATTGCGCTGGGGAATCATGGTAAGCCCGCTTCCATATTCGGCATCATCGTCACTTGCCATCAAGTGAGATGATTCAGCAGCGGACGCCTTTGGCGATGATTTTAAGATGTAAGATATAGCTGATATGCACTCTTGGCATAAGGCGAAGTAGCGGGAGCATCTTCAGCCCAGCACAGTTTGCTGGAGACAAAATTAAATACTTATCATCGGATTGAGGTCATTGCGGCGATAAGAGAAAGACTATCCGGGCGTTATTGTTATAAAAAATATCAGCTCATATACGTCCCCACCGAGCGCCTCGATCCTACCCTGAATCACCTATCCTATCCTGCCACGTGGAAGGTTTTTTTTATGAATGTGTTCAATGGTGCGTTGTGCGCGAGCTGCAAGCGGCTCGCGAGCATGAACCATAGTTTTACCCAGATCTCTCGGCAACTATGTGTTTTGTTTTCAGGATAAAAATAATCCAATTTTGATTTTCACCTTTCAGTTTAGCTTTTTGCAAAATTACAGCGCAATTGGTTAAGTCGTTTAGGCATGAAAGTGGAACAAGCTAAAAACATCCATTCTTTCGCGTTCCATGTTTAATAAATAATAATTATTAATATGATTAGCAGGACGATTTTGGGTGCGATTTTTAGGGTTCCGTGCCCAAAGGGTAAAAACGGAACCCTATTACTGACTTCGCTGTCCGTCTGTCTGTCTGTATGTCCGTCCGTCTGTCACCAGGCTATATTTCATGAACCATAATATCTAGTCAGTTGAAATTTTCACAGATGATGTATTTCTGTTGTTGCTATAATAACAAAAACTAAAAAACAGAATATAATAAATATTTAAGAGGGCTCCCATTCAACAAACGTGATTTTTGCTCGACATTGATAACGGCGACGGGTAGGCGCTTGAAATATTCACAGAAAATTGAGTTGTATTATTCACTTTAAAAATAAATAATTAAATTAAAATAAAATTAATATTTAAGGAGGTTTCCATACAGCAAACGTGATTTTTATAGATAATGGTACGGAACCCTTCGTGCCCGAGTCCGACTCGCACTTGACCGGTTTTTATATCACTTGAAGCAAATATAGAAGCATAAATAAATAAATAAACAGAAATGTCAAAAGTGACCTCAGTCCTATGTCACTAAAAATCGAGAATCCATCTTTTTAATTTGTATTGGAATAAGGCGTGTTTGCTGCTAAAGTCGTTTTAGAAAATAGATTTACTCGAGATTAAAGCGTATTTGCACCTAAAATATTTTGTTGACATATAGCCATAACTACCAAATATGAAATGAAATGAAATAGTTTATTTGTGGAAACACAGTAATAAGGATCTTAGTTTAAATTATAGTTAAATGGAACAGTGTGTTTCGCCAATAAATGGCATACAAAATACTTATAATTCTAATTATAATGTCAATAAAAAATTAATAAGTACCTTCTCATAAAATTATTGATTAAAAAATTCATTTAAGTCATAAAAGCATAAAAGTCATAAAAGCATTTGTATGGACGGGTCACTTTGTTTTTACACCCTTCACTTAATGCCATTAGAATCTATTCGATAATATAAAACATTACCGCCCTAGTGTCTATAAAAATGTACGTAAATGTTCTCCTATTATTTTTATTTATTAGGTGGGCTGCGTTAAGTTCGTCATAAAAACTTATTAACTTTATGTAGTGTTATTGCAGGACTAAAACATAAATATTATATGAGTAAGTGCTGATTTCGTAAGACGTACTGATTCTAGACTAAAAGTAACGGTTTATAGTTCTTTTTTTTCTATCAATTGATAAGCCCTTGGCATCATTTCACCTGATGGTAAGTGACGATGATGCCGAAGATGGAAGTGGGCTTAGCAAGATTCCCCAACGCTTTGGAGTTCTGGCTATCTTATCTTCAAGCAGAAACACATCAATGATGTTAACACTGATGTTTAGATAAGATGGTGGTAGCTAGCCAGGAGGGCTATGAAAATGCCCTACCACCAACCAAACCGAGTCTTACAAAGTTGAACTCGCGGGGAATCGAACCCGCGACCTCCTGGTGTGAAGCGATGGACTAATCCGCCACGGAGGCGGTTACAATTACAATTGAATAAATATGGTACAATTTTATGTTTTGCCCTTCTGATACAAAAATGGGCACGTATATTGTTTGTGGCTTTTAGTCCCTTGGATGATAAAAAAATGAAAATGAAAGTAGCCCTCTACTGCTCACTGTGGTTTTGTAATTAATTTGAACTTTACAATTAGAATGTGGTAACAAATACCATCTTATTAGAGCGTCGGTGGCGCAAGGGCAAAGGCCGCTACCTCCTATCCGGAAGTCGTGGTTCGAGTCGTGCCACGTATCAATGTGTTTTCGAATTTCGATCTCACATGTACATTTATCCGACGACGCTCTTACGGTGAAGGAAAACATCGTGAGGAAACCTGCACACGCCTGCGAAGAAACTCGAAGGTTGTGTGTGAAGTTGACCAACCCGCACTGGGTCCACGTGGTTGTCTAAGGCTTGATCGCCCCAATTCAGGGTCGGCTCGAGCCCCTCGGTGGAAACGTATATATGTGTTGATGTGATGAACAAGTACCATTTTATAAGTATTTTCACAAGATTTGTATTAACTTGCCGTGTTAGTTAATTATATTAGTCTTTTTGTTAGTTTGGAACAAATCTTGGAAGCTAAATTAAAACCACATCCCGGTATCCAATTGAGCTGAAATTTTGCATATACGTTAAGTTTGGAGAGAACAATGCATGGCTAGCTAAGTGACGTCATTCTAAACCTAATATCGTGGACTTCCAAAGATGGCGGAACAGTTATTTTTTATGCACCCCCATGATATGGACATCAAACGGAAAGGTTTGCCGAGGAGAGTACGAAATAATTAAAACTCTTTTCAAATTATGGCTTGTACAGAGGCCAGCATATCAAACTATACACTCGTAGTGCTATTCTGATCCATACGCATTCGGCATAAGAACGGTACAAAGTCCAAAGTGTGTAGCTTGATGTGCTGGCCTGTGTACGTAAAAGTTTTAAGGTTGTTCGAAAATTATTTATAAACAAAACCTTGGCCACAGATGAGATACTAGTTACTGCCTTGGCGACCGAGCGTTGCTCGGAGTCTCTTAGGCATGTAAACAAAAAATGTTATTTTTGTATGAAAAGTATTTTTTGGCGGTTTTTTCTTCTTTTGCCAAGGTATTTGAGTCTTCGCTGTGTGCTTCCATTTTCCCACAAATAAGCGCCCAACTTCGCTAAGTTGGGCGCTTTTTTGAGAGCATCTCTGTGCGCAACATGGATTTAGGCCCGGACGTAGCATTGACTCAAACCTCTTGTGCTTCATGAATCACACCGCACTTGTTATTCTATAAATTATTTCAAATGTAAAAATCTTGTAAATTATTAAAATTTTTCGGAAGTTATCTGAACTGTCGCAAGCAGTACGTGAAATATGCTGGTTGCGTTTCAAAGCCTTACTTGACACTTACTGGCGTCAGCCAGGGAAGTAACTTGGGTCCAATTGAGTTTATAATAATGATAAATGATCTACCGGATGTGGTTCAAACTTCACAGTGTTTACTTTTTGCTGACGATCTCAAATTATACAGGGCGGTGCAAAATGAGACAGACTGTAGATTGTTGCAGAGTGACATTGATAAGGTCGTAGAGTGGAGTTTAAAAAACAAATTATTGTTCAATACATCGAAGTGCAATGTGTGTCCTGTACTCGAGCCAGGGAACAACTGAATCATAATTATGAAATAGTTGGTGAAAAGATACCGCGTGTTAAATCCACGAAAGACCTGAGGCTATGAGTAACAAATGACTTAACGTTTCGTAGTCACATTGTAAACATATGCTCGAGGGCATTTAGGACCTTGGGTTTTGTGTTGCGTGAAACGTCAGATTTCCAGGGTACAGCAGCAGCCAGAACATTGTATAATTTTTTAGTCAGGAGTAGGCTGGAAAGTGGTGCAATGGTTTGGAATCCGCACGAAACAAAATACAGCCAAATGGTGGAAAAAATTCAAAACAAGTTCACGCGACCTGTACTTGAAGGAATACGGAATCTACCCTTTTTATCCACTTATGTATCCAACCCTTTTTGTCTTAGGAATGGTGGGATTTTATAGGTTAGAGGTACGGCGAGATCTGGATCTAGCCAAGTTCCTTTTTTGCATACTGCGTGGTATTTCTAATAACCCACCCTTATTACAATCGTTAGGCTTTCTCATTCCTAACCCCAGGCTGCGGCGGGAATCGAGAGTAAGAGTGCTGGCGCTACCTGTAGCGCGTACAAATGTTTTAAAACTTTCTCCTCGATCAAGGGCGAAAGCTTTATTAAATTTAATTTCGGAAAGAATAGATTCATTTAGTTGTTCGTTGACGGAATTCGAAAGGGTGACTTTAAATTATTTAAGTAATAAGTTTTAATTATTTTTAAGAGTTACGGCGAGGGGTGAGAAAGGGAGACGTTATATCTCCGAAACTGTTCACCGCCGCATTGGAAGATACTTTCAAGCTTCTGGAATGGGGGGACTCAGTTGATGCCAACGGCGATTACCTTAGCCACCTCCGATTCGCTGACGATATCATGGTCATGGCTGAGACTATGGAAGACCTAAGCACAATGCTCAATGGCCTATGTAAAGTCTCTCAACAAACATGGACAAGTCGAAAATAATTTTAAATATCCGTGTCGCATCCACCCCTTTAAATATTGGACACTCTACACTGGAAGTTGTTGATAAAATTATATACCTGGGTAAACAGTCCAGCTAGGTAGGTTAGGTCCAACTTCAATATAGAGATCAATCGACGAATCCAACTCTGCTGGGCAACGTCCGGGAAGCTTGGCAATATCTCACGTCCCAAATACAGCAGTGTCTCAAGACTAAGGTCTTTGACCAGTTTGTGTTGCCAGTGATGACATACAGAACTGAGACATGGTTGCTTACTATGGGCCTCATAAGAAGGCTCAAGGTCTCCCTAAGGGCAACGGAGCAAGCTATGTTCGGCATTTCCCTACGTGATCGAATCAGAAATGAGAAGATCCGCAGGAGAACCAAAGTAACCAACATAGCTACAACTAAACTGAAGTGGCAGTAGACAGGGCACATAGCTCGTAGAACAGATGGCCGTTGGGGCAGTAAAGTGTTCGAATAGCGACCGCGCACCAGGAAAAGTAACGTAGGCACTCCTTCCACGCGGTAGATTGACGACCTAGTGATGTTCGCGGGAAGCCGCTGGATGAGGAAGCGCAAGACCGGTCGTCATGGAAATCCTTGGAGGAGGCCTTTGTCCAGCAGTGGACGTTTTTTCGGCTGATATGATGATGATGACTTTATTGCAGAACATAAGAGAAGATACAGATACAATGATTGAGAAAGTAGGCGGTCTGATCGGGCACGGAACCCTAAAAAGGAAGGAGTTAATCCATTCGAGTCCGCAACCGGCCACAGTGCTTCGCGACTACATTGTAGACGCTGAAAATCTTATAAAATCTACATCAATAAGTGCCTCTATCGAGGCCCCAAATTTCTAAGTTCGTCCCTGCCCCAGACTGAAGTATCGCCTACATCTCCGTCTGCCGTGTTTGTATTCCCTTCGATCCAAACTTGACGCAGGGATTCGGCGCGACGCGGCGGGACTTCACTTTGTTGTACAGAAATTAATCAAAACTCCACCCAATCTGTAAACTTTGATAGGCTAATACAGGTTATTATTGTCTGGCAACTATGGTCTAGCTGAATAGGTGTGACGTATGTGAATGTGACACGTGACAGCATGACCAGTGATCCGATCTGGGAATAGGTAGCATGAAATTTAAATAAGCTTACATAACATCTGTGTATTCGGAAACAAGTAATTTATTAAAAGTTATTTGTGTAACAAGAGGACAAAGTAATATCATAGTAAAAAGAAAGATAGCACTTAAGTTATCTTCATTCAACGGTACACAATATTATAAACGACTTCTTTCCTTTTACTAAAGAACTCGTTTTTGTTATTGTAGTGTGCGTGCATGCGTGCCTACTGACGCGCACACATACAAACCACGCGATGTACCATTTTATGAAGATAACCTACTATTCTTTCTTTTTACTATAGAAATATTTTGTTCCGAGGACGATTGTTTGAATTTTGAGCAAAGTGAAGGCTTATTTAGTAGAATCCAGAGCTCAGCAAGGGATTCTAAAGTAGAATCCCGAGCTTAGCGAGCAAATATACATCGCTCGAGAATAAAATATTTTAGCCACGCGTGACACATTTTTTCAACACGATCTATGACAAAACAGAAGGACGAACGCGCACCAATCAGAAGAGAGATAATTTAAATTCCAGCTTAAAAGTGGACCAATCCGAAGAGTGAAACCAAAACTCCCTAGGGACTAAAATACAATTTCGTTCGCACTTATTGAGGAACCAATCGTTGTTTTTCGAATAGGTCTGATGAAATCTAATTTTTTACTTTAAACTAGAACAAAAATAAATGTTTTTATTTTTTAGATTGAAAGTAGCTACGTGGAAATTTGTGTGTCCGTCGTAGTATCGTTGGCTCGAAAAGGATAAACCTATTTTAATGCAGTACTAACTTTTATTGAACTTGAAATGTTCGTATGTATATGTAGCCGGGATATTGTCAAAACCGCGATATTACAATCTCACTAAACTAAATTCAGTAAGATTATAATATAACGGTATATTGTCAATTGGCTTACAATTTCACGGCCCATCCGAATAAAAGCGATGATTTCTTCTGCGAAGCATTCTGCTACCCAGGATAGTCCAGTATTCGCGATGCTCTTTGTCTGATAAATCAATCAAAGCTGATCGAATCTAACATCGCTCGCTTCACTCGCTCATTTCGCTAAGTGTTATTGTAATGTCACTAGTGAGATTACAATGACACTAGTGAAATTGTAAACAGTATGTTACGGTTCACAATCTTTCGACAGTTCACAATCTGGCGAGATAGATCCCGTTTAATTATAATCTAACGGTTTTTGCAATTTTACGGCGACATTTATAATTTATCCGCTTAAAAAAGTTGAATTTGACCACTTCCCGGTTTTAGATTTCGCATTCAAATTTAGTTTGAATGACAATCCATGGTAAATACCACACCCTGGACACTTCGTACAAAGGGCCAGAAATGACATTACAAATAAGGAATGACGGAACAAACAAAATGGCGGTGAAATTCCATAAGTTCGACAACCAATCTGTATCAATCTGGGTGACGAGGGGGTGAGGTCGCAATCTAGAGAGCGGCAGGGAGTGTCCATACTGTATGTTAGTACTAATATGTATACTTTGGTTAAACTGAGTGGCGTCATCATTCTAAATTCAGTATGGCGGACTCCCAAAGGTGACGGATCAGCTATTATTATGCACCTCCGTGATATGAGTAGCAAATATAAGGATGTGCTGAGTAGAATACGACATAATTAAAATTCTTCTCAAATAAAGCGTGTTTAAGTTTTTAGAAAATTATTTTTGTTGTAGAGCGTCGGTGGCGTAACGGGTAGGGCCGCCGCCGGCTCCGGTCCGGGAGGTCGTGGTTTGATTCCTGCCACGCACCAATGTGATTTCGAATTTAGATTTCATATGTACGCTGGATACGGGCAGCGCAGAACCGGTCGTCGTGGAGATCCATGGGGGAGGCCTATGTCCAGCAGTGGACTTCCTTCAGCTGATATTATGATGATGATGATGTACGTTTATCCGAAGCCCTTACGGTGAATGAAAACATCTTGAGGAAACCTGCAGACGCCCGCGAAGAAACTCGCAGGTTGTGTGTGAAGTCGACCTACCCGTACTGGGCCCGCGTGGTCGACTAAGGCCCGATCGCCCTAATTCAGGGTAGGCTCGAGCTCCTCGGTGGAGACGTATATGAGCTGATATCTTAATTTTTGTTGTCATAACGACTGATAGACTGATTTAAAAGTCAAAAAACAGAGCAGAGATAACTGGGATAAGCCATTATAATCCATTCAATGTACTTGAAATATTCGTTTTAATTTATATTGTAGTATCAGTATAGTAGTAGTAGTATAGAGTCCGTATGGCTCCCGGCTTAGAATAGGGCCATCCTATTTCATCCAATAGGTGTCGTAAGAGCCGACTAAGGGACTCAAACCGGAGGATGGGCAGCAGCGTCTTTCCGTGATTTGCAGCCAATCTGCAACACTGCGATCGCCAACCCGCCTGCCAAGCGTGGCGATTACGGCAACACCCCCCAAATGACCGACACAAAGAAAAAACGGCCCCTAGTCCCCGGCGGCCCCGCTATTCCTGGCTCCGGTAGCGGTCAAGGTAACGGCGGGGCATGGGGTGCGAAGAATCCCCGGCAGATGCCAGGCTACCTCAACAAAAGACCTCTGGCCCTGGCAACCTACAACACGCGCACACTGCGAACCGACGTAAAGCTAACAGAACTCGAGGAAGCATTGAGCAGGTTACGATGGGACATCGTAGGATTGTGTGAAGTCCGAAGAGAGGGGGAGGACACCATAATCCTTAAATCCGGAAACCTGCTCTATTTCCGGGAGGGCGACCAACTGTCCGAGGGTGGTGTCGGGTTTCTAGTCCACAAGTCCCTCATTAACAATGTGGTCCGGATCGAGAGTGTTTCGACGAGGGTAGCGTACCTCATTCTCCGAATTACCAAACGGTATTCGCTGAAAGTTATTCAGGTATATGCACCGACCGCGCAACACTCCGACGATGAAGTGGAGCTCCTATATGAGGATATCTCTAGAGCTCTACATAATAGCTCCCGGACTCAAGACACCATTGTTATGGGGGACTTTAACGCGAAACTGGGCAAACGAAGTGATGGTGAGCTGAGAGTGGGGCAATTTGGATATGGAGAGAGAAATGCACGTGGCCAGCTGCTGGCCGACTTTATGGAGAAGGAGGGCCTCTTTATGATGAACTCCTACTTCAAAAAGCCTAAACAGCGAAAGTGGACATGGTTGCATCCCAATGGCGTAACGAAGAACGAGATCGACTTCATCTTGTCGACAAGAAGGCAAATATTCAATGATGTCTCTGTGATCAACTCAGTCAAAACAGGAAGCGATCACCGAATGGTAAGAGGCACATTGAATCTAAAGACCAAGCTAGAAAGATGTCGACTGATGAAGTCCACACTCCGACCAGCGCCCATCCAGCTCCAAAACCCCGAAAACTTTCAGCTCGAGTTGCACAATCGCTTCGAATGCCTAGGAGACTGCGAGAATGTGGACGATTATAACGACAGGTTCGTGGAAATTGTCCAAACGGTCGGGTCTAAGTTTTTCAAAACTCGCCGTTCAAACAGAACCAAAAAAATCTCTGACTTCACCAGCAACCTCATGGAAGAAAGACGCAGATTGGTTTTGCAGTCCTCTGAAGACGCTACTCAGTATCGGCAACTAAACAGGCAGATCTCTAAGTCTCTAACTCGCGATTTGCGCCACTTTAATACAAATTGTATTAAAGAGGCGATTGAGAACAACAAAGGCTCAAAAGTGTTCGCTAGAGATCTGTCTGTTGGTCAAAGCCAACTGACCAAGCTGAAGACTGAGGACGGCAGGATCATATCGTCTAAGACTAACTCAGTCTGGAAGAAGTTGAGAAGTTCTACGGACAATTGTACACGACCACACGTCTGCCTGTCAGCGATCTGGCTAACGACCCAAGAGCTAGACTTACCCGACACTATACCGAAGATATCCCGGACGTCAGCCTGTACGAGATTAGAATGGCTCTTAAACAGCTTAAAAACAATAAGGCACCGGGTGATGATGGAATTACGGCTGAACTTCTGAAAGCAGGTGGAACACCGGTACTTAAAGCTCTTCAGAAATTATTTAATTCCGTTATAATTGAGGGACAAACGCCTAAGGCATGGCACAGAAGTGTGGTCGTGCTTTTCTTCAAAAAGGGCGACAATACCCTGCTGAAGAACTACAGACCCATCTCACTTCTGAGCCATGTCTACAAACTGTTTTCGAGGGTCATTACGAATCGTCTCGCACGCAGGTTTGACGACTTCCAGCCTCCCGAACAAGCCGGTTTCCGAAAAGGATTTAGTACCATAGACCACATACATACGCTGCGGCAGATTATACAGAAGACCGAAGAGTACAATCAGCCACTATGCTTGGCGTTCGTGGACTATGAGAAAGCCTTCGATTCGGTCGAAACCTGGGCTGTGTTACAGTCTCTCCAGAGGTGCTGTTCACGAAACGAACATACACTATTAATTGTCAACGTCAGATTGTCTGTCATCCATCTGTCAATAATTGTCTTTCACAATTACAAATCATCTTGAACTGAACCAGCAAGGTCTTCTTATTTATTATCAATATTAAAACCAATTTAATACATCGAGCCAGCATTACTATATTAATGCTGCTCATGTAGTTTGGTCCTTCAATGCACGGTGCATGATTTAAAAACAAAGGGAAAAGTGGGTGACTATTCCTGTTTCCGGCGGATTCCGAGAGACTACTCCACCTGAGTGAGTGAAAAAACCTGGGTCCGTGTCTATACACAACACAAAGTGTCCGGCACATTGAAAGTCGCATTCAGGCTTCCTTTCTTTTACAATACAGTGTTGTTTCCTGTTAATTCGATTCACAAGGTAATCTGGATTTTATGAAGGTCATAAGGTCATTGCAGCATTAGCAAACGAACGAACGACGGCGAAACTCGGTCATTGCAGCATCAAGCAAGCGAACGAACGACGGCGAAATTCATCTCGTTCCCTCTTCCGTTTCCGTTCCAATCAGAGCGTGAGAATTGTTCACTCCGAGTTCCGACCAATGGAGTGCCGCTGAGCCGCAAAGTGACGCGATACATTGCCAATCAAATCGCAGATAAAAAATAAATTAAAAGTGTGCGTCTGAGGTAAAAGAGAACAAACTTGTTAAGAACGAACAAACCGATTGCAACCCTGGTTGATTCATTCATTCAATTTTATTTCATTTTTATTTTACAAGAAAATTACGTTTTAGCGGCAGCCATTTTCTTTGTAATCGTTTGTTGATTATAATTACGCATTCACGCGTGGAAAAGGTCAAGTTACTGGTTCGTATAACATCCATTATTGGTTAAATAACCGGTGTTCCTACTTGTAATCAGTCTGTGTGCAATCATTTCTTCATTATTTGCAGAAATTAACAAGTTTGTTCCCTCCAAGTAAAATGTCTGAAACCGACATGAAACGCCTTATAGCGGCCCGCGGCCAAGCAAAGGCGACAATAACAAGAGTTACCAATTTTACGGATCAAAATGTTCTCGAGTCATACAGCGTAGAATATTTAGAGAACAAAACTGACCTCTTGAAGACTGCCTTCAGCGAGTACAAACAGTTCAACTTCGAAGTACTCATGCTCAATGAATCCTCCGCTGAGGACATCGAGCAAATAGAAGAAAAATACCTGAAAACACTTTCATTGTTGCAAGAGGTAAGCAAACCCTCCACTGATAAAAAACACAATGTAAAGTCAAAAATGTCAAAAATTAAATTACCTAATGTCGAAATTCCGCCATTCAATGGCAAATGTTACTCAGAATTTAAGGCTTTCATAGGGCTATTTAATTCCCTAGTAGATAATGATAACTCCCTGAATAAGGTTCAAAAACTGTACTACCTGAGAACCTTTCTTAAAGAAGAGGCACTAGATGTGATTGTTAACTTACCTCTTGTCGAAGAGAGCTATGAAACTGCTATGCAGCTACTAAAGGAAAGATTTGACAATGAATACAAAGTAATTTCAGATCACATCACAACATTGCTAGACTTGCCAAATGTTATAAAAGGCAGTCCACAGTCACTGCGCAGCTTCATATCTCTTTCAAAACAACATTTAAGTGCCTTAGAAGCCTTAGGGCAACCTGTAGACAAATGGGACATGTTAGTCATTGCCATATTAAATAGAAAGTTAGATACTATAACTTCTAGGGACTTCCAAATGCAACGTGACGCAAATACCTTGCCAACTATTAAGTCATTCTTTCAATTCCTAGATAAACGAGCTCTAGCTCTCGAGAACACTCCTGAGTCTCAAGTAGCCAGGCCATCAAGAGTAAGCGTTGCAGCCAGCAGTGGCATACTATTATGCGTGTACTGTAAGTTACCTCATAAATTATACACATGCCCTAGATTTAAACTCGCGTCTCCGCGGGAAAGATTGCAATTCATATCTGATAATAAACATTGTAAATTATGCCTTAATAAGCATAATGGGAGGTGCACTTTAAAAATTAAATGCGCTCATTGCAGTTCACAGCACAATTCATTATTACATGTACAAAAGGAAATAAAATCTACTCCTATAAAGGCTGTAAATACTGCCACTACATCACCGGCACTGGAAGTTGAGCCACCTCAACAAAATTCCGCTGCCGATGATAGTGCAAGCAACGAATATGAAGACTCCTTCTCATCAGCTGACTCTCAGTCATCTCCAAATGTAGTGCTGTTATCCAAAAACAATGGAGGCAGTATTTTGTTACCAACTGTTATAGTGAAAATTGCAGGTATAGATACAACCAGGTATGCAAGAGCCTTATTGGACTCGGGCAGTCAAGCTTCCTTTGTAACTAAAAAACTTGCAAACCAATTAAATATTGAGCCAACTAAGTATCAGACAGGTGTAATAGGAATAGGTAATGTCAAAACAAATATAAACTCCTCAATTAACATTGAGGTTATATCATGTAAAACCCCATATAAGGTCAAGGTTGATTGTCATATTGTTGAAAAAATAACGGCAACACTGCCACAGTATCCAATAGACATTAGTAAACTAAATTTGCCAGACGATTTACAACTTGCAGATGAAACCTTCTACCAACCTGGTGAAATAGACATTTTATTGGGTGCTAATATATTCTTTCAGGCGCTCACTTCTCTCCATTCACCATGCCAGCTTAAACAGTATAATGCTTCTGCGAGTGATGGGCCTCGCATCGTGGAGACGCTGTTTGGGCATGTTATTGCTGGCAATGTTTCACCTGTACAAGGCAAAATTAGCAGTCAAAAGGTATCCCTGTTTTGTCAATCTTGTGATGATGACATAAATGTCACTCTCAAAAAATTTTGGGAAAATGAAAGCATCTCGGAGCCCTATCCTGAATTCTCATCAGAAAAGCAACAGTGTGAACAAATTTTTAAAGAATCTGTGTCTTTGGTTGACAAAAAATTCCAAGTCTCACTTCCCTTAAAAGTAAAATTAAGTGAAGTAAGCGAGACATTAGGAGATTCTTTCAGTATCGCAATGCAAAGATTTATAAATCTTGAAAAACGCTTTCAAAAAGATAAAAATTTATTTACACAGTATAAAAACTTTATAGATGAATATGTGGCATTAGGCCACGCAGAATGCATTGACTCTTCAAAAATAGACTTCGATAGAGATCCCATATTCTTTTTGCCTCATCATCCCGTTCTTAGGCCAGAGAACAAGACTTCTCCTTGCAGAGTTGTTTTTGATGGTTCTGCTCAAACTAGGGACAAAAAAGTAAGCATCAATGATTTGCAATTAAATGGCCCCGTAGTCCAAAAGGAATTATTTGATATTTTAATACAATTCAGAGTTAATAAATACTTCTTTATTACGGACATAACAAAAATGTTCAGAATGTGTAATTTAGATCCTAATTTTAGATCTCTTCTTCTCATTTTATGGAGAGACAACCCTAATGATGAACTCAAGATAATTCAGTTCAAAACAGTCACTTATGGACTTAAAAGCTCTAGCTTTCTAGCCACCAGATGTCTCTTGGAATTGGCCCTTAGGTTTGGAAAACAATACCCCCTGGCAGCCTCTGCTATCATCAACAGCTGCTACTGTGATGATATACTCTATGGTAGTGATAATGAAGAACAATTATTACTGGCCAAAAAGGAGCTCATTTCCCTACTTGAATTAGGCAGTTTTCAACTGCACAAATGGTCCTCAAATGTAGCTGAAATCCTAAGTGACATTCCTACCAACTTACAGCAGTTGGATTTCCACGATCTCGACAAAAATAATCTGTCAATTAAAACTTTAGGTTTAAAATGTGATATAAAAAATGATAAACTCATATTTGAATGCCCCAAATCACATGGCCCCAGTAAAGGTACAAAGCGTGAAGTATGTGCTTTCATAAGCAGATTCTTCGACCCTTTGGGTCTGGTAGGCCCTATAATTGTAGCCGGTAAAATACTGTTGCAAAATATATGGGAGGCTAAATTATCTTGGGATGCTCCTCTTACAAATAGCTTAAACGAACAATGGCAACACTTCGCTACAAGCCTCGCTACAATGCCAGCAGTATCATTGCCCAGAAACATAGATGTCTCCAATGCGACTCTCATCCAACTCGTGGGCTTTGCAGACGGCTCTAATAAGGCTCATGGCTGTTCTCTTTATCTCAGAGTACTAAATTTTGACAATTCAGTGCATGTTTATTTACTATGTTCCAAGTCACGCATAAATCCAATAAAATGTAAATTAACCACACCACGTATTGAATTAAATGGTGCCCTGTTATTGTCAAAAACCGTTAAACGGGTACAAGATATTTTAAAAATAAAATTTAAAAATGGCATTGATACTATATTGTATCTAGACTCGCAAATTGTACTAGCTTGGATAAAAACTGATCCTATCAAACTAAATTGTTATGTGGCCAATCGAATAAAAATAATTTCAGAAAACACTAAAGATTGTACATGGCAATTCATCCAGACTGCAGAGAATCCTGCTGATGTTCTATCTCGTGGCATTGAACCTAGCCAACTACAAACATTTTCTTTGTGGTGGAATGGTCCTCAATTTCTGAGTGAACCCAACTTTAAACCTCAGATATTAAATACATTTCCTAAAGTCATACCCGAGACAAAACAATACTCTCCTCAGCAGGTATTCTCTCTGCCTGTTGTTGATGATGGATCAGACTTCACCAACTGTTTTAATATAAATAAATACTCGAATGTAACTAAATTAGTAAGGATAATGGCTTACTGCCTCAGATTTATAAAAAAACTTGAAGACTCCCAAGAGTAAAACACATGGTCATTTAACTGTAGAAGAATTGGATGATTCTTTGTTGTTGATCATTAAAAATGAACAAAATCAATTCTTCTATAAAGACATTGAGTTGCTAAAATGTAACAAACCAGTTAAAAATGAAACCCTAAAGGCTCTTCATCCTTTCTTAAATAACAAAAATGTACTTCATGTGGGCGGTCGCCTACGAAACTCCACCTTACCTTTCGCTAAAAAACATCCAATAATTCTTCCAAAGGAATCCTATCTTACAGAAAGAATTATAGAAAATGAACACCTGCGTTTGTTACACGCTGGCAACAAATTATTATTGGCAAGCCTGAGTCAAAGGTACTGGATTATAAGTGCTATAAGACAAATCAAAAAAATAATTCACAAATGTGTAATTTGCCACAAGTTAAAAGCTGAAGCGTCCAAACAGCTTATGGGCTCTCTCCCCAAAGATAGAGTCTCTGTAGCGTTACCCTTTCAAAAATCTGGAATGGACTTTTGTGGACCGTTTGTTATCAAACAGTCTCGCATGAGGAAAGTGTTAGTCTCAAAGGCTTATGTCCTGCTATTCGTGTGTTTTGTCACAAAGGCAATACACATTGAGCTAGCATCAGACTTAACTACTGAATGCTTCTTAGCTTGTTTAAAGCGTTTTATTTCGAGGAGAAACATGCCCTCTGACATATACTGCGATAACGCTTCAACTTTTAAAGGCGCAAAAAACGAGCTATATGCATTGTATAGGTTGCAGTCTTCTGAAGTCCACCAAAGTGCTATACATAATTTTGCTACTAGCAACAAAATCAAATTTCATTTTATTCCCGCTTACTCACCAGTTTTTGGAGGCCTTTGGGAGGCTGCGGTTAAGTCAATCAAATACCATCTCCTGAGAGCTGTAGGAAACAACATTCTAACCTATGAACAACTTTTTACGGTGCTTGTCCAAGTGGAAGCGATTGCTAATTCGAGACCGATCACTCAAATCACATCAGATAGTAATGATATGTCTTACTTAACCCCTGCTCACTTTTTATGCGGTGCTCCATTGTCATCTCCCCCTGAGTACGATTTATCTGAAATCCCTACGAACCGACTCAAATTTTGGAATCTCTGTACCAAAATGAGACAACAATTTTGGAAAACCTGGCATCGCCAATATTTAACTTTGTTACAAAATAGACCGAAGTGGCGAGATGACCTTCCAAACGTAAAAAATGGTTCCTTAGTCATTCTTAGGAATTCAGATACCTCTCCTCTTCATTGGCCAATGGCCCGAATTACTAATGTTATTCATGGTCAGGACGGAAAAGTAAGAGCCTTAGATGTAAAAACAGCAAAAGGAAACACTATTAGAACCAGTTTACAAAAAATATGTTTATTACCCTTAGAATAATTATTTTGTCAAAAATATGTAAATGTACCTTCAGTAACTTTAAATAACCATGTAAAATTAGCTATCTTTAAAAACATAAAATACAGTCCACTATTTTTAAATAACAATTAAGTTATAAGTTTCGGCTATTTACTCTGTTTAAGTGGTGGCCAGTTATGTTCACGAAACGAACATACACTATTAATTGTCAACGTCAGATTGTCTGTCATCCATCTGTCAATAATTGTCTTTCACAATTACAAATCATCTTGAACTGAACCAGCAAGGTCTTCTTATTTATTATCAATATTAAAACCAATTTAATACATCGAGCCAGCATTACTATATTAATGCTGCTCAGGTGCCAAATTGACTATCGATATATCGAAGTGCTGAAGTGTTTGTATGAAAACGCCACCATGTCGGTTCGCCTCCAGGATCAAAACTCGGAACCTATCCAGCTGCAGCGAGGGGTGAGACAGGGAGACGTTATATCTCCGAAACTGTTCACCACCGCCCTGGAAGATGTTTTCAAGCTTTTGGACTGGGGTGGACTCGGCATCAATATCAACGGCGAGTACATCTCCCACCTTCGATTCGCTGACGATATCGTGGTCATGGCTGAGACTATGGACGACTTAGGCACAATGCTCGATGGCCTCAGTAGAGCCTCTCAACAAGTGGGTCTTAGAATGAACATGGACAAGACGAAAATTATGTTAAACGTCCGTGTCATACCTACTCCTCTGAAGGTTGGAGGCTCTACACTCGAAGTTGTTACCGAATATGTATACCTGGGACAAACAGTCCAGTTAGGTAGGTCCAACTTCGAGAAAGAGATCAATCGTCGAATCCAACTCGGCTGGGCAGCGTTCGGGAAGCTTCGCAATATCTTTACGTCCCAGATACCGCAGTGTCTTAAGACCAAGGTCTTCGACCAATGTGTGTTGCCAGTGATGACGTACGGAACTGAGACATGGTCGCTTACTATGGGCCTCATAAGAAGGCTCAAGGTCACCCAAAGGGCAATGGAGCGGGCTATTCTCGGAGTTTCTCTGCGTGATCGAATCAGAAACGAGGAAATCCGTAAGAGAACCAAAGTGACCGACATAGCTCTCAGAATTGCTAAACTTAAGTGGCAGTGGGCGGGGCACATTGCTCGTAGAACAGATGGCCGTTGGGGCAATAAAGTTCTCGAGTGGCGACCACGCACCGGAAAGCGTAGTGTAGGCAGGCCTCCCACTCGGTGGACCGATGACCTGGTGAAGGTCGCGGGAGGCCGCTGGATGCGGGCAGCGCAGAACCGGTCGTCGTGGAGATCCTTGGGGGAGGCCTATGTCCAGCAGTGGACTTCCTACGGCTGATATGATGATGATGATGATCAGTATAGTAGTTCTCGAGTGTAGCGTAGGCAGGCCTCCTACTCGGTGAACCGATAACCTGGTGAAGGTCGCGGGAAGTCGCTGGATGCGGGCAGCGCAGAACCGGTCGTCGTGGAAATCCTTAAGGGAGGCCTATGTCCAGCATTGGATGTCCTTCGGCTGATATGATATGATGATCAGTATATAAGGTCTAACAAAATTAGCTGAAAATATTTCAACTGGTGCTTCTACCCATGAAACTGAACAACTTTCCCCATGACACCCATAGTCAAATCTCAAAAAAAAAATTGAACTTCCCATACTAAGTTGGCTGATCAGCTGATCGAGTTAGTCTGGGAGAGACATTTTTTTTTTGCGATTTTACTATGGGTTCCATGGGGAAAATTGTTCAGTTTGATGGGTAGAAGCACCAGTTAAAATAGTTTAACTTATTTTGTTACACCTTATATAATCTACTAATATCATCTTAAAGTAGGTATAGGTAGGTGGTGGGTAAGTTAGTAAGTAAGGAAGTAGAGTTAGATCATAAAAATATATTCAGTTACGTGACTTAGCTGTATCTGTCTGTACGTGCCTAAGTCTACATTCTTGTGTAGCAGATTTCTTAATCTGCTTGAAAAAAACCTAGCGGCATGACCAGAGATACATATTTGAACTGTTTGCATTTAAATTTCAAAGTGTCTGTAGTGCAGGATATTTTTTAAATATTTTTTTAAATTACAATTGGTAAGCCCTTGGCGTCATCTCACCTGATGGTAAGTGACGATGATGCCAAAGATTGAAGCGGGCTTACCAAGATTCCGCAACTCAATGGGGATCTGGTTATCTTATCTTCAAGCCGGAACACATTAAAAATAATAAGTTTTTTTTTCAGACATGGTCTTAGGTGGTTAGTAACATTGGTACTTAAAATCTAGTGTTAGTAAAAAACGGTTGTCTGTAAAGTCGGTTTACTGACGATAGTTGAACGTGACAACGTCATAAGAAAAAAGCCTTAAACGGAACGCCTCACGGAACGCCTCAGAGCGAGGTAACGACGCATTTTTCGGAACGCCTCAGAGCGAGGTAACGACGCATTTTTTCGTGCGTGCAGCCGGCTCCATCGAATTATAAGACGTTATCACGTCAAAAAATAGAAACAAATCAAATAATCGAGATGGTCTCGATGGAGCCGTCTGCCACAGGGGCAACGCCCCGGTCTACTTGTCTGCGTGAAGCCGTATTTAGCGCCCCAGCATCCGAGAGTCCCATCGGTCCACTAGAGTGCACAGGATGCTGTTGGTGCTGGCGCGCGTTCAACTCATCAAGGAGTTAACGTTGTTAACACTGATGTTTGGCAGCAAGAATTAGATAAGATAGTGGCAGATTAAGGCAGGCTATGATAATGCCCTACCACCAACCAAACCGAGTCTTACAAAGTTGACTCCGCCGGGAATCGAACCCGCGACCTCCTGGTGTGAAGCGAATGGACTAAACATTACGCCATAGAGGCGGTTAATAAATGAAATAATAAGGAAATATATGGGGTGACTTTTAAGTAGTTCTTGATAGCAAAGGATATGCATGTACGCGTGATTTCAAACAACTTTCCCAAAGAAAGTATATATGTCAAGTATGAAAAAAAAAATTTTGGTCCTCGATACTATTTTGCCGATTTGATAACATATTATCGAGGACCAAAATTTTTTTTCCAATTTGACATAAAGTTTCTTTGGGAAAGTTGTTTTTAATCACGAGTACATGCATATCTTTAATTATCATGAACTAATTAAAAGTCAACCTGTATACATAACTAAGGAAATCCGTCCAAATTGTAAATGGTGCACTGTAGATGAAGTTTGGAACTTTAAAGAAGTCCTTTGAACTTGTCCTTTGAGCACAATCTCTCTAAAACTCCTTCAATCATTTGTAACCCACAGTATAAAAGGAGACGAAGTATCCTTAACTCGTCTGTGCTGAAGACAGATTTTCTTAAATGTTCCTAGTCAGAGGCGGATTTAAGAATCCGGCGCCCCGGGCACAAAAAAAACCGCCCCTCTAAGTGACAAAAAGCGTCTAAGTGCGAGTCGGAGTTGCGTGCTAAGGGTTCCGTACTGCCATACGATAAAAGTAACCTTCTGTTGCATGTTTGTAGTGGTTCATCGCCCTTATATTGGGGTAACTCTGTAAATATTAACTCTACTTTTATATTACAAAAAAGATGTCTAAGTATCATCTACAAAATACATAACACTGAGTCTCTAAGGTCTGTATTCAAAGAACAAAAATATCTTACAGTAATTAATATATATATACTGGAAATGTGTGTGTTTGTAAAAAACAATAGAGAACATTTTACTAGAAAAAATGAAATCTATCATAGAAATGTTTTACGTCGCCAATATATATATATGACATGTGCGTTGTGTTAGCTAAAAGCTACATATTTAATAAAAGTGTTGTAGTTGTAGGAGCTAAAATTTTTAATCACTTAGCAATGTATATCAAGTCATTAGATGGCGCTAAATTTAAAAAAAACACTAAAAGACTGGTTGACAGACAAGGTATTTTATACTTCAGAATAATATTTTTAGAATTAATTTCTACTTGCTTTTATGTTTTAATTTTTGAAAATGATGACTATACTTTAAATGTTAAACCATGACTATTGTATGCCCGAAATGGGTAAACTGATGATACTAATTCATTGTAACAACTATATTACTCAGTTTTGACAATAAATATTATCTTATCTTATCTTACCTTATTACTACCGCAAGTCCGACTCGCACTTGGCTAGTTTTATTTTATTTCGGTGAACCAAACGGATCCCTGAAGACCGACGACCTGGTGAAGATCTCGGGAAGCCGATGGATGCGGGCAGCGCAGGACCGATCGTCGTGGAAATCCTTGGGGGAGGCCTTTCTCCAGCAGTGGACGATTTTCGGCCTATATGATGATAATGATGGAACGGATCCCTAAAAAAAATTCAACTACGATTTTTTTCTACTGCGACTGGCGAAAGCACAACCGTAAAACGGGCGGCCAGGCCGCCCCTCACCTTTTGTCGCCCTGGGCCCCCCTGGACATAGAGTAAATATGCCTCTGTTCATAGTTTTACAAAAATGAGGCCTTGTTCCGTGTAGAGAAATGCGGAGCTTACGAAACTGGAATAAGTAAATCTAATCACCTCATTTTCCTTTTTCGTCGGACATTTATTTATCTATCTATCTCCACGAAGACCAGTCCTGCGCTACCCGCATCCAGCGGCTCCCCGCCACCTTCACCAGGTCGTCGGTTCACCGCGTGGGTCTGTCTATACGCTACGTTTTTCAATGCGCGGTCGCCACTCGAGAACTTACCTATTCCAACGGCCATCTGTTCCCCGCCCACTGCCACTTCAATTAAGTCGTGGAAATCCTTGGGGGAGGCCTTTGTCCAGCAGTGGACGTCTTTCGGCTGATATGATGATGATCTATTTATCTACATAAATATCTGTTACAAAACTGTAATAACGTTGATAGCCTAAGAGTATGAACGTTTTAGGAAATGGGCGGAACAGAAAAGTGGTCAATTTCATCCTGTGCGCATAAAACTTGCAGCAAAGCCAGGGTTACCAGATGGTCGGGATTCATTAAGATAACCCGACTCCCGACAAAATAAAAAATATCCTGACTTTTTATTAACTTTGAATTTCATAAGTATTCGTAGATAGTTAAAACGGCGCGCGCGTCATGCTATCTTGCTGTGGGCGTACTCTTTACTCACTGGAAAGAAATCCGCACACGCAGTCCACAAAACTTAAATTTTATAAAGATGTTTTACTTATCCCGAAAAACCCTAAAATTTATACCGAGATTTCAATTTTCACATCTGGCAAGCCTAAGCAAAGCTGTCTCGGAGAGGAGTTTTTTGGCGCGATATGTGGTTGACGCATTCGTAGTTTTATTTTATTGTATTTGAATTGTTTTCTGCTAGAATTTACTTCAAAAAGTAGTGCGTTGTGGAGAAAATCGTCTGGTGCACGTGAGCAATGTGCAGAACAAGAAAATAAAATTAAAAAGGACATGAAAACCCAATTTGCACTGGGTGCAGTTTTATAGACGCCCTACTGCAACCGGGTGTTCTACCTCAGAATTAGACTGCAGCAAATGCTGTCAAGAACTTTAGAGAGATTTGTAATGCACCGGCACTAGCATGACAAATCCAAAAACAAATGAAGAAAGTGAAAATGATTTACGAAATCGGCTGAAGGACTCGTTTCCATGGCCAAGAAAAATTCACAACTGTCTCGGAGAACATTCTATGTAATTATCATGGTGTTATTGCTACGTATGCGCATAGTTACCTATTGCGCAAGTCCAACTTACATTTTGTCAGTTCATTAGTTAATATCCATTAGTTAATTAGTGATAGAGCGTCGGTGGCGTAACGGCTAGGGCCGCTACCTCCAGTCCGGGAGGTCGTGATTCGAATTCTGCCACGTACCAATGTGTTTCCGAATGTCGATTTCATATGTACGTTTAAGTAACGCTCTTACGGTGAAGGAAAACATGGTTAGGAAATCTGAACACGCCTGCGAAGAAACTCGAAGTTTGTGTGTGAAGCGACCAACCCGTACTCGGCCCGCGTGGTCAACTAAGGCCCGATAGCCCTAGTTCAGGGTAGGCTCGAGCTCCTTGGTGGGGATGTATATTTTAACCGCCTCCGTGGCGTAAAGGTTAGTCTATTCGATTCACACCAGGAGGTTCAGCTTGTAGGACTAGGTTTGTTTGGTGGTAGGGCATTTTCTAAACCCGCCTGGCTAGCTACCACCGCGTCTTATCTAAATCTTGCCGCCAAACATCAGTGTTAACAACGTTGATGTGTTCTGGCTTAAAGATAAGATAGCTAGTTCTATATTGCGTTGGGGAATCTTGGTAAGCCCGCTTCCATCTTCGACACCATCGTCATTTACCATCAGGTGACATAATGCCGAGGGCTTACCAATTGTGAATAAAAAACAATACACAAATAAATATTTGTGGTGTTTCAACAATTCCCTTGCAGTGTAATACCCTCTTCAAGCTGTCCATTTCATATGAAAACATGAAAACCTATTTGTTAACTGTCCGTCTGCCTTCGCTAACCTTCTGTTAGCCGGGAATACAATATGCGCTTGAGTCATTCGATTTCAGACAGCCGCCGGGCTATCTGCCACATAAATGTCTCTTAAAATATTAGAGAGTTTTTCAAGATTCAAGATTCAAAGTATTCATTAAAAATAGGTGCATATTACACTATTTCTGATAATCATAAAAATAATAATAACATAATTGCATTTGTGAAAAATCAAGAAATAAACAATCATTAGTTAATAATGTCAAAATTAAATCCTAGAAATAAACCAGATTATGTCATTAGAACATGAAAACCATATGACACGAAAAGTTATACATAAACGTCATTGATACCTTTGAAAAGAGTAGGGCAGTTCACAAGGACCGCTCCCGCTCACGAGTATAACGCGAGAGTCAGCCATCACTCCCATCAACCATATTAGAGGGAAAGGAGCGACCTAGCTCCCGATGCGCCACCATTCGCACAAACATTTGTTGTGTAGGAATATAACCTGGCAAAGAAGGATTTATTGATATTTCGGATTGTGTGGTTTTTATTTTTCTTACAAAAAACTACCAAATGTGAGCCGGGCTGGCACATTAGGGTTCCGTTTTACCTCACCTTTGGGTCCTCCTCCTGCGCGTCACTTTCATTACTGAGGGTCGTGAGGTCCCCGTTGGATCAGCTTCTTACTAAAGATGTTCAGCCATCCGTTTCTGTTCTTGGCCTCGTGTAGCACAACATGCAGTTGGGTGTCCAGAATATGGCGGACCTGATCCACCCATCTTGTAGGGCTGCGGCCTCTTTGTTGTTTGCTGTCAACCTTGCCAGTAACCATGAGCTGTTCAAGGTTATGCCCTTATTGCCTGGCTATGTGAACAAGAAACTCCAGTATTCTCTGCAGGCATATATTATAGGGAGCCGGGTCGTTCCTTTCCCTCTAATATGGTTTATGCGAGCGATGGCTGAATCTCGCGTTATACTCGTGACCGGGTGCTGTCCGTGTGAACTGTCCTACTCTTGTTAAAGGCATTCAATTATTTCTACTTATAACTTGTCATATTGTTTTCATGTCCTAATGACATAATCTGGTTTATATAAAGGATTGAATTTTGATGTTATTAACTAACTATCGTTTATTTCTTGATTCTTCACAAATTACATTGTTATTATAGTTTTATGACTATCATAAAAAGTGTAATTTTCACCTATTTTATATAAATATATTGAATTGAATTGAGTTGACAGTCTGGACTTAAATAGGAGAAACTTTGATCTAAAAAGTTAGTGGACTTGCCAGAAAATCAGCAGCCAAATCGACGACGTCACAACAAATTGATGACTCTCATGATGTGACGTTTGAAGTTACCATGAAATTATAATGAAAATGAATTTACTAGATGAACGAATTGTTTACTACGGGAGTGTCAAAAGTGAATATCATACGAATGAACTGTAGAGTATATAGCTTTTTGAAACCAGAACCAAAATTTTGAACAAATCGCTTTCGCACAGTAACACATGAAAATATAACTTGATGTGTAAAACAAAAGAAATTTGAACAGGCCCTGATAAATAATTTAATTTTAATCGTGACTGCAGTAATTAATAATTTATAACAATGGTATAGGCAATGGAAAATACAAATTTGATAAGAAGAGCAAAAACAGGAAAACTATAGCCTTATCCCCACTGAAAATAGTTTAAACAAAAAAGTTTGGCAAATCCAAAAGTGCACGACTCATAATGCTCATTCGTTCGAAAAAAAAGTTAAATTATATATTTTTATTTAATTTTTATTGTCGTGTTTGTGTATTTTACTTTATTTATATTATTTTTATTTCAAATATCCCGCGGAATTTTCCTAGCGTTTTGAACTGATCATGCGCATTGAGCATGCGCGAGCATTAGCTGTCTCGCGCGTCAGTAAAACATTTAATGATATATAGGTATACAAACACTGTTGAGTATTTTATTAGTTTTAGTTTTTTATCAATTACTATTAAACGGCACTACATATAATAACTATTTTCAATACCAATCTCCGCAATGTGGATCTCAAGCTAATAAAAAAAAACTGATTGAATTAGTGAATTTTTACGCAAGTTATCGTGTTTCAAACGAAAAAAGTGTTGATTGACGGGAAATTTCTTTTGACTATTTTGATATTTTTTTCCGATTCTATTATGTTAAATCAATTTTTAGCAGTGACAGAATTAATCTTGATGGCCATGCTACTGATCTCATCGCATTACGCAGAACAGTATTCATATTTATTTGTTTTAGATCAAAGAACTGCCGACAAGAGTCACCATAAACAAAAATTTCTCAGAATATATCCATATTTAAAACCAGTATTTATCCTCAATGGTTTTTACGCTTGAATCTGGTAGAATCTGAATAGAAACCGATCTTTTGTTTATGTAAAAAATGATTATAAACCGTAGGCTTTAATGATAAAAAATGAGACAGTAATAGCATGCTTTATGTTATAACAGAAAACTTTTAAATTGATGGACATCTCAATACACTTATCTTGTTATTTAGATTAAGAATCGTATCAGGTTTAGCCATATCAGTAATTATTTATGTAGGAACCCATTTATAAGACCTTATATAGCACCATGACATAATAACGACTGTTATTATTAAGCACAAAAGGAAAATATTGAACCATTATTATGCTCCACTATACCTAAATATAACCCGGTATCTTTCGGGAAATCCACTCATAAATCATGCACATAAATTGGCTTTATTCCAACACAACAGTACCTATTTGGTGTTTCCGGTCTTGATATAATCATGAATTTGAAATAACGTTACTTCTGTCGTACACTGGCATCGCTTTGAGACAGTTTGATACTTTTCTTCTCATCAGAGCAATGGAGTCTCTTGTAACCAGCGAAGTTTTAGGTGCAGTGAATAGCAAGAGAGACAATTTCTTCCATGACATTCGTCGCCATGGGTGTGTCCCTACTCCTGCGAGCTGGATGATGGTTGGACCATAACAACGAATCTCTGCTGCGGGAGTACAATTTTGAAGGACATCAGTGTGTCCACATCGTAGCGCAAAATCATAGAGGGCAGGTGGCAGAGCAGTTACTGGAAATCCTGATGCAGATGGGGGCAGACCTGAACGCACCAGACAGAACTTCTGGAAGTACTCCGCTTCATATAGCTGTCGTCCGTCAGGATTACGAGCTGGCAACTTGGATCTGTCAGAAGATTACCGTGGACTTGGAGGCTTGTGACTATGGAGGACTAACAGCTTATGAGGTCGCTTGGAAGAGAGATGATCTCAATATGATAGACATCTTCCTGGAATTCGGCGTGGATTGTCATCAGCCATATTCATAAGTGAGAGTGAAAGTGAAAACTAGGTTAATTAATGTTAAAGGTATCTAAAGCTTAAATTAGAAATTAAGTGTTTGTTATCTGAGATCAGAATCTCGTATTTTTTCAATTGTCTTCTCGAATTTTGACTAAGGGCTATGTAAAATTCATTTACTGAGTGTTATGGTATGTAAGTAAAATTCAATCTTTAATTATTGAAGAGTTTATTAAAAATATTTAAAATAATATCACAGTTTTTCATTCCGAGATCTTTGAATATTCACAAAAATGTTCACAAAAAGAGTATCAGGAAACGGTCAAGCTAAATGTATGCTACTTCCCAGCTGCGCCATCAACTGTAACAAAAGTGTAATATTAAATTGAGACCGTGTTACATCTGTTTTCTGAAATTTTAACCCTTTATAGTCAGAGGATCTTGAAACGTCTACGTGTGAGCTGTTAGGGGGGAAAACCAATCATAGTGCGTAATACGACTGTGTGAGAGACAGTTTAGTTGTACTATTTTCTACTATTTTTCCAGCCCCCTCTCTACAATTTAGGCTATGTCTCTCTCACTTCAAGAGGAAGACGTAAAATTAAAATTAAGAGTGGGATTTCAAGACCAGACACTAAAAGGTTAACTTTCGATCTGTCAGCATATTTTTTATGGACCGGGAAAATTGAAAATGTCTCTAAGAATTAATTGCAACGACTTACCAAAGTCTTGATAGCTTCAGGCAGGATCTGCTTTGGACGTAGGGCCTGATGTTTTTGAAAGTCTGAAAAATGTACAGGAAAATTAAAAAACGACTCGCTTCGAATAGATAAAAATTTGAATCATCCAAAATGTCAGTAAAATCTTATCTAAAGAAATTAAGGAAATTCATACCTTCTAGTTGTTGATGAATGCTTTAAACATTTATGGAATAAACAATTCAATAGTTGTCGTGTCTTCCTGGTTTCTGAAAACGGAAAATGGAAGTAAAGATCTAGTAGTTCGAAAAGTAAAAACAAGTGTAGTAAGTAGTATCAAACTTACATTTCTTGCGTTCTCATCAAAATATATTCCTGGGTGATGACGTCCTGAGTGATCAGCCCGATCACCCCTTGTATTTTTATGGCCGTCTTCCGCCCCCATTCATAATGTATGATGGCCATCTGGACCACCTCCAAAACGACGTCTCTTAAAGTCCCTACTGGCCATTCAATAGGGACTTGGATATTTGGTAGAATATTTTGATATTCCATGTTTCTGTAAAATGTACAGGAAAATTAAAAAACGACTCGCTTCGAATAGATAAAAATTTGAATCATCCAAAATGTCAGTAAAATCTTATCTAAAGAAATTAAGGAAATACATACCTTCTAATTGTTGATATATTCTTAAAACATTTATGGAATAAACAATTCAAACATTGTCATGTCTTCCTGGTTTCTGAAAACGGAAAATGGAAGTAAAGATCTAGTAGTTCGAAAAGTAAAAACAAGTGCAGTAAGTAGTATCAAACTTACATTTCTTGCGTTCTCATCAATATATATTCCTGGGTGATGACGTCCTGAGTGATCAGCCCGATCACCCCTTGTATTTTTATGGCCGTCTTCCGACCCCATTCATAATCTTTAATCGCCATCTGTATCACCTCCAAAATGACTTCTCTAAAAGTCCCTACTGGCCATTCAGTAGGGACTTGTATGTTTTCAATAATATATTGATATTCCATCTTTCTGAAAAATGTACAGGAAAATTAAAAAACGACTCGCTTCGAATAGATAAAAATTAAAATATACACACAACGGTTATTTTAAATTTTTCTTAAAACATTGAATATTTTTTTCTACTAAATTCAAATTTATTTTTTAAAATACTACGAAATATTTGAAACGTTAATTAAAAGAAAATTTATTTAATCATTTATTAATACAAACGTGTATCTACATATTAAATTTTGAAAATCTGTTTCTTTTTCCTTAATTACAATTAATTATTATTTCAAATACGATAGTTAAAATAGCTAGACTTTTTATCTATTTCGAATATTATATGTTTTTTGTTGGATTACATTTAGTCGGCTCATAAGTGAATTTAGTCAGTAAAATAAATAAATACTTTTAATTCTATTCTAGGGCCAACTTTAGACTGTTGCTTTTTTCGATCGGTGTACGCGCGCATCGTAAAAATTTACTCTCATCATTTTTCCCAATCGCGCCAAAAGAAGTATAACTTCAAAAAAGTTCGCATCTGTTTATGGTAACTAAGAAAATATTAGTTTAATATTGTATCACTTGAAATTAAATTGAAACTAGTAAATTAATAGATTTTTCTCCAGTTAATAGATTTTGAAATTACAAACCTTTGATGTTTCACAAAACACTAAACTTTTTTATAAATTATTTTTTCACAATCAAAGACGTCTGATTTCAACTGGGCTGAACAAATTAATGAGGCTCCTACTCTCAAGTTATTGCCTATAAATATGATTTCCCACTACCAAGGTCAGCGATAAGGACGTATGAGCGAGGGCGTGGGGGAACCGTGAATTTTGAAGAGTGGGGATAGGCTAGGATGGTTGCGGGGTGAAGAGACAGACATAACCACGTGATGTGTGGTGTACATTTAGCGTGACATATAATATACATAATATAGAAAATTTTGAATTTTAATTCAATTTTTCTTTTTAAGATGCACCGCTGCATAGTGTTTTTATGATTTTATCGACTTACTATAAGTATCATCTTTCTTATTTATAGTTTTTTTTCATATGAAAAGTTCTTTAACATATTTATATTTGATGATTTAGCGTCATGACTACCCTTTTCTCCTTAAGAGCAATGTATTTTATGTCAATTTTTAATAATTATTTTCTTTAAAATTTTCCCCGTTATCTATGCTGAAATTTTGACAGCAAATTCTTTAGGTATAAATCTATCTTTACAAAAATTTTGGGGGCTTAAATTAAAAATTATTGTCACGCTCATACATCCTTAAAGTAGTGATTCATAATAACTATACCCGTTCATAGCAACTTTGGGTGACACGATATTGATGAAGTATATAGCGCAAAATCACCAAGGTGGTAAATTCGTGCCGGAGTAAATTAAATCATAGAATTTATTAATTTTAATTGAAATAATGCTTTATAGATTATTCGAATTAACTTGTTTAATCAGTACCTCAAAAGATTTTTTCTTAATTTATTGATTGAATATATTTTTTTTCACATTTTACCCCCAAAACGTTCATATGCGCAGAAGACCAAAAATAGTCTACTATTTTCAGGTTATGAGCAAAAATTAAAAACCATCAAAAGTAAGAATTTTTTGGAATTATAACGAAATAAATACAGCTCTTTTTTTTATTTTTGAAGAAGTTGTATATAATAAAATAAGTAAAAATACAGTCACAATAATTATTAAGAATTTTATTTGTAATTATAAAGAAAGTAGTACAATTAATGAGTCTTCATCATGTAAACAAGGATAAACATTAGTAGTACAGTTAATGCTGGACAGAAGATAATCACGGAGTACATCACTCCTTCGAATCTGAACGGTCTGTAACAAAAATATAACATTGCCAGCAAACCTTTATATTGCAGGGATGAAAATAACCTTTGCAAAATGAGTATAAAGTGCCTAAGAATGAATTGCTTATAAAATAATGAAACAATTTACTTAGGTGCAATCAGAGTGTCATAACACGTCATTTCCCATTGATCGTCAGAAACTTTCTTCATGCGTGCAAGTGGATCAACCTCTGGGATAACCTGGACGAATACTGTTCGAGGTCTGGAAAATCAACAAAAATTGGAAGTTAGTGAATGCTTTTTCCTAATTACTAGACGATCTAATAAAAATTTATGATGTTCATACTCACATTAGTCCTTTGTGAGTTTTGTATGTTGTTTCAAGCGAATAATTATTCATTTTCTTGCCCGTAATATTATTTGACTCCAAAATGCTGTGGAAACAATTTCAAGTAAATAAGTTCGTCTTTTTCATTTTGAAAGAAGGTAATATGTACGCTAGAGATTAGATTAAGTGCTTACTTTTCGAGAACTGGCACAGCTATCACAACTTTGTGATTATCGGATTTCAAATCAAACCAGCTTGAGAATGAGTGATCCAGTGTCAGTTTTACAGGCAGGTCGTACCTGAAAGTGAAAAGTGAATCAGATATTTGCACGCATTTTTCATTCGTTTCAACCAATTAAATAATTTTTGAATACTCACACTGGGACCTTTCCTGTAGGACTCAGTTTACCGTTATCAAGCTTCACTATCGAAGCTTTGACCGGAAAAAGCACATCAATTCTCCAAGTTTTTTCATCATTCCTGAAAACGGAAAAAAATCAAGATCTCCAAGTTTGAAAACTAAATTTTCATGAGTAAAATAAAAAACTTACACTTCTTCCATCTTGATCCATGAAAATCCGGATCCACTATTGATAACCGATGCTGAAACTCCATTTATTATTACGACACCCTTTTGTTTTGATTGATGATCGTCGAGAGCTAACTTCAGCAACTTTTCAATGACCTCCTGTCCAACTTCTTCCGGCCATTCTTCAGAGTCTCTGAGTTTAGAATTCAAAGCTTGGAATTGTTCCATTTTTTTTAGACTCTGTAAAACTGTTGCACCAACTTAAAGGAATTCACACTTTGAAAAAGTCTGGATGATTTAGTTGATAATAATTACCGTAACTCTGCGGTTATGAGCACGACGGGCTCGCAGGAGAGACTGAAGTGGCAGGAGTTAATTGTTCACTGTGGTTTTATATGACATAATCCGATGATTAATATTATGACTAAACTTTAACAACAGTGACCTCTATACGATGACTAATAAAAAGTTTTATGCCGATCAACGGAAGCTTGATAACATCAAAGGAATATAAATATTCAAGAAACACATGTAATTAGTTGTCAGAAAAAAGCTCGTGAACTATCGATAGCAAAACCAAGATAACAGTTGAATCACCAAATTCGTTCAACCTCATTAGATTTCTTCAATAGTTTTTTCAGCGAACGAGACTTGGAACTCTTCAACAGAAAATCATGTTTTTGCGGCTATGTTTTTCAGGTCAAAATGGTCATTATCGTAATCATGCTGAAATAATCACTTCAGACCATCGGGTCCAGTTGCTAAGGGCCTACTTTTTGGCGGACAACAGAATCCTCTCAATAAGTTTTCTCTGTAGGCATTTTTCAACAGTGCCACGACCAATACACTGGAAATTAGTCATAGCCATCACGAAGAATAATCAACAATAACCTACATGAAAACAACTCCTTATTAGGATGTCGAACTAGGGAAAGTGATAGTTACAATAAACCGCAATCATGAAATTGACTCATTACTGGTGACTTTATACATTAATTTCATCGTTTTCCGTATGTATTTGTTTGTGGCTTGAAATAAATTATCATGGTACCACATATCACGGTGGTGGGGAGTCAACTATATAAGGACGATTGCTATTGAAAGCTTCATCAGTTACTTATCCGTTGCGTTACTTGTTACTTGTTTCAAGTTCACCAGTACAGAAGATGGAGTTGTTTATTGATTTCGAGGGCTTCTACACCGAAAATGATGATTTTATTATCAAAGAACTGGCCGCCATTTCACTGACCGATGGATTGGACACTGCTGTGTTGAAGATGTTCAAGCCACCAGCAGAGTACAGCAGCCAAGTCATGATCTCGGAGACCGAAGACTTCTGGCTGAAGACCCATGGAATCAGATGGGAAGAAGGATCAACCTCTGAAAGAAATACTTATGGAAATGGTCAAGAACAAAGCGTACGTTTACGTGTTGGGTGAAAGGGAGAAACAGTGGCTTGACAAAATCACGGGTTATCAGTCGACGATCATTAATCTGATGAACATGCCATATATTGAACGTCTGTATTCCTTTGAAGATCCAGATAAGCTGTGCTTGTTCAAAGAGAAGCACTCATATACCAGTGACTATGCATGTGCGTTTGAAACAGTTCAAAGAATGAAAAGCTGGTTTGTAAGTTGTTGGGGTGAGAAACCATCGATGGATAAATCACTGCAGCTTTTCTACCATCTGCAAACTCTTACAAAGATGCATCCTTAAGATATCGCTTGTTTGGACGAGACATTTATCCTTGTGCTTGCAAAAGACGATATCAGCAGGGTCTGGGATATGCTTCCACCTCACATGCAGAAAGATCTAGGGTTCGGAGGATTTACAGAGCACTACATTACCGGCGGTGATGCTTTTGATGGGCCTAATCCATTGAAGAAAGACTGCAATAAATGTAATAGTATTTTCTAAGTTTAAGACACATTAAAGTATTTTAATTAAATAATCTAATAGAAATGTTTTTTTTCTCTATCACCATAAGTTCTAATTCCTGAAATAGCTTTTAGTTAATTTCCTGAAAGGTTCTACGTAATTGATTACTAAAACCACACCCACAGTTTCCTAGAAAAAACAAGTCGAATTCTAGGGATTCTTTCTGCGTAGGCGAGAATGAATTAGAGGTGAAAAGCTTCTAGACATAAGGAATGAGTATAAAAGCCCTACTACCATACCATCTGAATCAGTTTATACGAAGCTGTCGGCGAGTAAATAGCTGTTGCTGAATCATACGCGCGTTGGTGAGTTAATTCAATAATTACGTCGTCTCTAGATAACTATGGATCATACTTGAAATTTATCAACAAAGAAGTGTTTAACGTTTTCTGTTTTTACAGGAAAATGGAGAAATTCGTTCTGCCTATGAATGGAAATGATTTTCTACGTTTCATGAGCAAACGTGACTCATTAACCAGTGTCATGGCGGAATATCACTCTATAGTACCCATGCGAAAAGAAAAGCTGCTGAAAACTTCAATCCAGGACGAAAATAAGAGTGAAAACAGAGGTGATATTCAGCTTGAGCGCCATCTTCATCGTCGCGTAAAGCTCAAAAGTAACGAGACTGTCCTCGGTGCCACTTTCGTTGATGGTTATCAGATCAAGCGCAAGTATATTTGCATCAAGAGCCTGCAAGATAATGTCTGCGTTAAATTTTGGGAAATCGTGTGGGAATACAAGGTACGAGTCATTGTGATGATGGATCGATTCAGTGACAAGGAGAGTAACCAAAATTTGTTCCCGGATGAGGGTTGTGTGGCAGTCTGCAATAAGTATAAGATAAAGACTTTGGAGATTCGTGTAAAACCGCACTACAAATTGACTTTGCTGAGTCTGACCGACCAGTCTGGCCACGAGCACAAAATTTCCCACTGTCAATACACCGCGTGGCCGTGGGACAACTTTTCCCATCAGCTGGATGCATTCATAGATTTTTATTGCAACGTGAGAGACTTGTGCCTTCAGTTGGAGAGACAAGCTGACAAGAAAACTGCTCCTATGATTTTGCAGTGTCTGGACGGGATCAGTAGCTCTGCAGTGTTTTGCGTATTTGATATATGTGTTGCGGAATTTGAGAAAACGGGAACTCTATGTGTGGCAAGTGTTCTAAAGAAAGTGCGGCAGCAAAAATATGGATTCATGAACCGCTTAGAAAACTATACTCTGTGTTACCAATTGCTTGAAGCCTATGTCGAGAAGAAGTTGTCTCCTATTACTTCTTGATACTTTAAATGATGTCATAATCGTTCAAAAATCTTAATTGAAGTATCTATAAAAGGTATCATTGGACAGTTATCTTTATTGTACATACGTTTTTGGATTTTTCATCGTGATTTGTTCGAAATATTTTGATGCGCACCTTATCCATACGATGTTGATGAATCAATAAAAGTATGCGTATTACCACTGTAAATGATTTGTAGACTTACATAAAATTGAAATTGAAGTAATATACATGTAACATATTGGTTGTTACACTGAAAATAGTTCTGTCTAAACATTAAAGAATGTAACAGCAATAAATATATTTGTAGAAAGCATAAATCATGTCTTGTTACTTACCGAACTTCTAACAGCGTTTTCCGAAAATTCAATCGTAAAGCCAAATCCTCAGTAATAAGAACCAATTTTCCTGTAAACAAGGACCTTACGCAGAAGCTAAATGTCAAATATATCATAGTAAGTGTTTTTAGATAAAGAGCTGTTGACCATGATGATCAGTCTGGTGGGTGCCACCGTTCAAATCACTCTTGTTTTTTGCTCCGTACATTTAAATACTTCAACGATGGACAGTCACCTTACAAGTTTTCACCTGAGCAACATTTTCAATAGAAAGAAGAATAGTTTTGAACTCATTCGGGAGGAGTACAAAAAAATAGTGTCGCAGCGCATCAACAGAAGTTTCGAAAGCTTTATACAGCCAGAAAACCAAGAGAAAAACCGGTACCTTGATATTCCATGCTGGGAGCATTCTCGTGTCTTGCTAAATCCCGATATAGAAGTGGACTACCAACTTTGTTTTTCTTAGTTCATTTAAATTAGTATTTTTCATAATACCTATAAGTTCTATGATAACCCTAGATCGAGGAGCATTTTGATTGGACCACGTTTTTGTTTACAACAAAAAAATTATTAACTCAGACTATCGCTGTTGGGAGCAATAGACATTGATGAACCGAATGACTTGCCTCTGATAAGGGAAATTATAAAGACGCTGATCCAACTGATCATACCCTTACAATTCGAACTTAGATTATACGATGGACGGTGGTTATAACTTAGGTTATACGGTATGCATGTAAATTAGTTATTAAAGATCTGATAGAATTAATCAGTGTTTCATTAGATTCAAGTGATGCAAGTGCAGTGAAAAGGGCGGTTTTAGATACTTTTGTATCTGACAGATAAAGTTTCAAATTGATCGCAAATTCTGGACGTAAAAAATTTTATTTCAAAATTGATGAGTTTTTTTGAATTATAATTTTTAAATTTGTACATGAAAATCCATGTAATGTTAAGTTCGCGTAAGATAGATCAATTTGTGCGAATAGCTGTCCAAGGAATGTGTAGCATTTTCCGCCAGCACCACATCTCAAAGGCATCAATGTGGTTGCGTTAAGCCTTTTTCAGAGTATCACCACCCCACCCTTGGGTATGGAAGCTTAAAAACGTCGACAAGTACAACCATGACATACATTAAAAAATACATTACAATTAGCCTGAAAGAAATATTTTTCTTTCATTCCATTTGAGAGCCTTAGCACAGCTTATTCTTAGTTCTACGTAGCCTTAGCACAGGTTCGAGTCACATTTGGCCGTGTCCGGCCAAGTAAGCGGCCGACTTAACAATAAACAGGTACCTAGTTTCATCAAATTATATAAATTACATACTGAAATTCATAATACGTATAGGGTCGTTTAATTCGTCTTGATCCCCTGAATGACATAATATATATTTTTTTTAAGCAGTCGGGCTTTAAGTGTTTCGTCTTGAACCATTCAACACGTAGTCAAACTATAGGAACCCTTATACTTTCGCCATGTCCTTCCATATGTCTGTTTATTGGTATGTATCAGCCGTTTTACTTAAATACTATTTCATCACGGTTTTATTTTATGGTTGCCACGTGAGGTGATGCTCCGCTAGCATCACTTCACGTGGCAACCATGAAATGAATCTCCCCAGATTGCGTATGCAAAACGACCAGTGGGACGCCCGATGCTTAGATTCAAGAACTCTTGCAAGCGTGAAATAGAGAGCTTTCACATCGATGCTGGTAACTGGAAGGCACACTCGACAGAGCGATTGAAATGGTGCCAGGACCTCAAAACTGGTATGGCGAAACACGGCGAAGCATGTCTAGACCAACTCAGACAGAATAGACTTTGTCGTCATGACAACAACCTACCCTTGGACTCACTTTTCGTCGGCGACAAATGAGGCCAACGATGTCGCGCCATTGGCGACTAGTCACTAGCGAAGATGTGGTGCCCCTGGACCAACATGATACCCGCTGTCGCTGCAACAATCATCTGACAAAATGCTGGGCAAACTGCTCCCCCCCCCAAGGATTTCTACTATACTAGCGGTACTTACGGTCCTGGACGTTGCCCGCATTCACCAGGTCACCGGTCCACCGGGTGAGAAGCCTGCCCACGATACGTTTTTCGGTGCGCGGACTAGAGAACTTTACTGCCCCAACGATAGTCTGTTTTACAAGCTATGTGTTTCGCCCACGGCCACTTTAGTTTAACGATTTTGTGAGCTATGTCGGTTACCTTGGCTATGATAGTTTTCATTCAGAATGTTCTATTACTAACTGTAAAAAAAAGATTTTAGGATTCCGTACATCAAAAGGTAAAACGAAAACATTATAGGATCACTCGTGTGTCTGTCCGTCTATCACAGCCAATTTTCTCCGAAACTACTGGACCGATTGAGTTGAAATTTGGTACCTAAATGTATGTCAGTGACCCAAAGACAGAAATGTAACGTAAATAAATTTATTTAGAACATGACCCACTTAGCCCACTTTTAGGGGTGAATTAGAAAATATTAAAAAAAAGTTTTGCAAACTATATTGTGTGACATTTTAAATGAAAGGGCTTGTTGTAAGAATCTGAATATGTATATATTTTTTAAAATTTTTAGAAAAAAAAGTCTGATGTAATTTCAGTAAATAGACAAAAATTTACCATATCTCCCCCTTTTATTTCCAAGACTACTAGGCCTAAACTACTACGGAACCCTACTTTGCGCGAGTCCGACACGCACTTGGCCGGTTTTTTATCGTGTTCAGCGTTTCTAATTATAACCGCTAATGATAGCAATTACCGACACAGCTGCGGTCAGCTGGGTCGCATTACTTCATCATTACCGGTCAGCGTGCTTCCGTTGGTGTACATCACTAGCGGATTATTATTATTTCATCCTACTTAAAAAAATAATTAAATAAGCACATGGAAATATCGCTCTTACGGTGAAGGAAAAACTTCGTGAGGAAACCTGCACACGCCTGCGAAGGAACTCATTGGAACAACCATTGGGCTCGCGTGGTCGACTAAGGCCCAATCGCCCTAATTCAGGGTGGACTCGAGCCCCTTAGCGGGACGTACATGAGCTGATATTATGATGATGACACGGCATCACCTGTTAAGTGACGATGATGCCGAAGATGGAAGCGGGCTTACCGAAATTTCCTAACGCTATCTGGCTATCTTATCTTCAAGTCCGAACACATCAATGCTGGTAACACCGATGTTTGACAGGCGGGCTATGAAAAAACCACCAATTATACTGAGTCTTACAAAGTTGACCACGCCGGGAATCGAACCGTGACCTCCTGGTGTGAAGCAAATAGACTAACCATAACTCCTATAACTTGGGATCTTCAAGGCATTATTTGAGTTTGCGTGTACCATCTCCTCGACTGCATCATCACTTACCATCAGGTGAGTTGTAGTCAAACGCACTTAATTTTTTTTATAAAAAAAACGAAGGCGGTTAAGAATAGCGCCGTATTACCAAGATCATCACTCATCGTGATTGATGCCAAGAGCTTAACAATAAATAAATAATAATAAATAAATATTCTGGGACAAATCACACATAGTCATCAGGCCCCAAAGTAGGATTCCCTGTGTTATGGGTTACCAGAGACTGATATACATACTTATATACGTTTAAATACATACATATATAGATATATTTAACACCCAGACACAGAGCAAACAAATCTGCTCATCACACAAATGCTTGCCCTGGGTGGGGATCGAACCCACAACCCTCGGATCAGTAGTCAAGGGCACTAACCACTGAGCCACCGAGTCAGTCAATGGCGAATAACAAAAAATTTACAGGTGCATTCGTGAACTTAGCACTCAGTTGCGGCCTTCACCTGCAGATGAGTGGTATTTACAATACAATAACTAGATTTTGCTAGCGGCTTCGCTCACGTGAACATGGTTTCTATGACAGTGTTCAAGGGAGCGTAGTACACGAGCCGCAAGTGACTCGCGAGCGTTAAAAAGGAGCCTATGTTTAGTCCATGTCCTAATCTGTCTACCTTCCAAATTTCATCCAGATCTTTTCAGTAGTTTTCGCGTGAAAGAGTAACAAACATCCATACATACATATGTCCTAATCAGTCTACCTTCCAAATTTCATCCAGATCCTTTCAGTAGTTTTTGCGTTAAAGAGTAACAAACATCCATATATACATATATCCTAATCTGTCTACCTTCAACATTTCATCCAGATCCTTTCAGTAGTTTTTGCGTGAAAGAGTAACAAACATCTACACATACATATGTCCTAATCTGTCTACCTTCCAAATTTCATCCAGATCCTTTCAGTAGTTTTAGATAGTATATCGATGTATCGATCGTGGCCTCTGTAGTGTTGTTTTGAAAGCTATAGTCTATCGATAGTATCATGATAATATCTCGGCCTTGAACATCATTCATACTAAAGTTAACAACCCTTGACGATACTATCGATGGTATCGATTGACAAAATAAGTAATACTTTTACTAAAGATAAATAGCATCGATACTATCGATAGTATGCGTGTCGATAGTATCGATAGTTTTGAACTATTGATAGTTGAACATTTTACGATACTATTGCTTGCTAATTTTTATTTATAGTCGATAATACATCGAAAATACATCGATATGTTCTATGGGAACTAGAGACTGATAAACATTCATATATACGTTCAAATTGAAAAAAAGACACATTGGTACTAAACACCCAGCCACAGAGCAAACAAAACTGTTCATCGCACGAATGTTTGCATAAGGTTGGAGACTCTATACACTCAAAGTTCTTGACAAACATGTGTATCTGGGACAAACAGTCCAGTAAGGTAGGTCCAACTTCGAGAACTATCTATCATCACGTCTCAATTACCGCAGTGTCTCAAGCCTTTGACCAGTGTGTGTTGCTTGTGATAACAGAACTGAGACACGGTCGCTTACTGTGGGTCTCTTATAAAGGCTCAAGGTCACTAAAGGTGCATTGGAGCGTGCTATGCTTGGAGTTCCGCTGCGTGATCAAATCAGAAACGAGGAGATCCGTAGGACAACTTAAGTAACCGAGATAGCTGACAGAATCGCTAACCTTAAGTGGCAGTGGGCGGGGCACATAGCTAGTAGGTGGCCGTTGGAGTAGTAAAGTTCTTGAGCGGCGACCGCGCACCGGAAGACGTAGCGTAGACAGGATTCCCACTTGGTTGACCGACGACCTGGAGAGGGTCGCGGGAAGCCGCTGAATGAAGGCAGCGTAAGACCGGTCGATATGGACATCCTCGGCCTTTGTCCAGCAGCGGATGCCTTTCGGCTGATATGATGATGATAGGTGGTGAATGAAACCCACGACCACACCCTGGAAACTTTGAGACTGGTACGGAATTTTCCAAGCCCGCCTGGCTAGCTACCACCATCTTATCTAAGTCTTGCCGCCAAATATCAGTGTTAACAACATAGACAAGAACTACAAGATAGCCAGTTCTCCAATGCGTTGGACAATCTTGGTAAGCCCACTTCCATCTTCGGCATCATCGTCACTTACCATCAGGTGAGATGATGCCAAGGGCTTACCAATTGTGGATAAAAAAACCAGCCAAGTGCGAATCAGAACCGCACACATATGGTTCCGTACCATCATACTAGATGACACTAGATTGATGTTTTAAAAAACCATCATACTAAATGGTGCTAGTTTCTTCATGTTTAAAAAACACGTTTTTTTGTATGGAGGCTCCCCATATTTTTTCACTTTTTCTAATTTTTAGTATTTGCTGTTATAGCGGCAACAGAAATACATCATCTGTGAAAATTTTAACTAGAGTCCAGCCATCACGGTCCATAAAATACAGCCTGGGGACAGACGGACGGACGGACAGTGGAGGCTTAGTAATTTTTACTCTTTGGGTACGGAACTTTAAAAAAGAATTTAACAAGTTCGTCACAAAGTAAGTACTTAATTACTGAAAAAAAACAGTTTTCACACAGAAAACACCAAAAACTGGATTAAAGCGGAATTTATAGATAGTCTAATACTCCCTGGATCAAATGCATTTTTGGGGTTCCGTTGTCAAACTAGGAACCCTATAATTTTTCCATGTCTGTCTATCTTTCTGTCTATCCGTCAGTGTCTATGTCATAGCCGTATTTTTAACCAACTTCAAAAAAGGAGGAGGTTTCTCAATTCGACCGTATATATATATTTATGTGACTACGCGGATAACTTCGTCGTTCATGAACCGATTTTGATGATTCTTTTTTTGTTGGAAAGTAGATATCCCAATGGTGGTACCATGATAAGGAAACCAAAATCTGATGATGGCATCCCAGAGAAATCGAAAGGAACCTTCGAAAATCGTAGTGGCGACTAGTGCGTTTGAAGTCGGTTTTTTTTGTTTAAAATTACTATACACAGACTAAGAGTATTACAGCTGTAAGGCTAGATGAATTTTTGTATGGTATACAAGTCTGTGACTGCTATAGAGTTCCATAACTGTGTTATATCCGTGGTTTTTTTTACAATACCTCCCCTACACGTATAGTGGGGGTAATTTTTTTTTGTTCACTTAGTTAGGTACCCTATCGTGTGGTGTATCAATGAATAGCTCTCTCAAAACTACTGAGAGTTTGCTGAGCTATTTTTACCGAAAACCTTTATTATTTAACCGCCTTCGTGGCGTAATGGTTAGTCTATTCACTTCACATCAGGAGGTCTCAGGTTCGATTCCCGGCTAGTTCACCTTTGTAAGACTGGGTTTGGTTGGTGGTGTTCTTTTTTATAGCCCGCCTGGTTAGCTACCACCATCCTATTTAAGTCTTACCGCCTAACATCATTGTTAAGAGCATTGATGTGTTCTGACTTGAAGATAAGATAGCCAGCTCCCCATTGCTTTGGGGAGTCTTGGTAAGCCCACTTCCATCTTCGGCATCATCGTCACTTACCATCCGTTGAGATGATTGCAAGGGCTTATCAATTGTGGACAAAAAAAAATATTCATTATATATTATTTACTGTTTAATATTATTAAACCTGAGAGCGTCGGTGGCGTAATGGCTAGGGCCGCCGCCTCCTGTCCGGCAGGTCGTGGTTCGATCCTGCTACGTACCAATGTGTTTTCGAATTTCGATCTCATATGTACGTTTATCCAGCGCTCCTTTAAGGTGAAGGAAAACATCATGAGGAAACCTGCACACGCCTGCGAAGAAACTCGAAGGTTGTGTGTGAAGTCGACCAACCCGCACTGGGCCCGCGTGGCCGACTAAGGCCCAATCGCCCTAATTCAGGGTAGGCTCGAGCCCCTCAGTGGGGACGTATATGAGCTGATGTGATGATGATTATTAAACCTAAAAAACCTGCTTATTTGTTTAATTAACTTACTTGGCGTTACTGCAGCCATCGTAATACTCCTAAAATAAATTGTCGGACCCGAACACAACACCACTGCATCTAGGGGTATTTTTAGGTATGCAGCGTCCGAATGTTGTAATTAACTTCAAATCTGAATTTTTTTTAGACAATAGACAATAGACAGATTTTTATTTGACACAAACACACACCGATTCATCATATCAGCCACAAATCGTCCACTGCTGGACAAAGGCCTCCCCCAAGGATTTCCACAACGACCGGTCCTGCGCTGCCCGCATCCATCGGCTTCCCGCGACCTTCACCAGGTCATCGGTCCACCGCGTGGGAGGCCTGCCTACGCTACGTTTTCCGGTGCGCGGTCGCCACTCGAGAACTTTACTGCCCCATCGGCCATCTGTTCTACGAGCTATGTGCCCTGCCCACTGCCACTTCAGTTTAGCGATTCTGTGAGCTATGTCGGTTACTTTAGTTCTCCTGCGGATCTCCTCGTTTCTGATTCGATCACGCAGAGAAACTCCGAGCATAGCACGCTCCATTGCCCTTTGGGTGACCTTGAGCCTTCTTATGAGGCCCATAGTAAGCGACCATGTCTCAGTTCCGTAAGTCATCACTGGCAACACACACTGGTCAAAGACCTTAGTCTTGAGACACTGCGGTATTTGGGACGTGAAGATATTGCGAAGCTTCCCGAACGCTGCCCAGCCGAGTTGGATTCGTCGATTGATCTCTTTCTTGAAGTTGGACCTACCTAACTGGACTGTTTGTCCCAGGTATACATATTCGTCAACAACTTCCAGTGTAGAGTCTCCAACCTTTAGAGGAGTGGGTGCGACACGGACATTTAACATTATTTTCGTCTTGTCCATGTTCATTTTAAGACCCACTTGTTGAGAGACCTTACTGAGGCCATCGAGCATTGTGCTTAGGTCTTCCATAGTCTCAGCCATGACCACGATATCATCAGCGAATCGGAGGTGGGATATGTACTCGCCGTTGATATTGATGCCGAGTCCACCCCAGTCCAGAAGCTTAAAAACATCTTCCAGGGCGGCGGTGAACAGTTTCGGAGATATAACGTCTCCCTGTCTCACCCCTCGCTGCAACTGGATAGGTTTCGAGTTCTGGTCTTGGAGGCGAACCGACATGGTGGCGTTTTCATACAGACACTTCAACACCTCGATGTATCGATGGTCAATTTGGCACCGCTGGAGAGACTGTAGCACAGCCCAGGTTTCGACTGAATCAAAGGCCTTCTCATAGTCCACAAACGCCAAGCATAGTGGCTGATTGTACTCTTCGGTCTTCTGTATAATCTGCCGCAGCGTATGTATGTGGTCTATGGTGCTAAAGCCTTTTCGGAAACCGGCTTGTTCGGGAGGCTGGAAGTCGTCAAACCTGCGTGCGAGACGATTCGTAATGACTCTCGAAAACAGCTTGTAGACATGGCTCAGAAGTGAGATGGGTCTGTAGTTCTTCAGCAGGGTGTTGTCGCCCTTTTTGAAGAAAAGCACGACCACACTTCTGTGCCATGCCTTAGGCGTTTGTCCCTCGAGTATGACGGAATTAAATAACTTCTGAAGAGCTTTTAGTACCGGTGATCCACCTGCTTTCAGAAGTTCAGCCGTAATTCCATCATCACCCGGTGCCTTGTTGTTCTTGAGCTGTTTGAGAGCCATTCTAATCTCGTACAGGCTGACGTCCGGGATATCTTCGGTATAGTGTCGGGTTAGTCTGGCTCTTGGGTCTTCAGCCAGATCACTGACAGGCAAACGTGTGGTCGTGTACAATTGTCCATAGAACTTCTCAACTTCTTCCAGCAACTCAGTCTTAGACGATATGGTCCTGCCGTCCTCAGTCTTCAGCTTGGTCAGTTGGCTTTTTCCAACAGACAGATCTCTCGCGAACACTTTTGAGCCTTTATTGTGCTCAATCGCCTCTTCAATACAATTTGTATTATATTGGCGTAAATCGCGAGTTAGGGACTTAGAGATCTGCCTGTTTAGTTGCCGATACTGAGTAGCGTCTTCAGAGGACTGCAAAACCAGTCTGCGTCTTTGTTCCATGAGGTTGCTGGTGAAGTCGGAGATTTTTTTGGTTCTGTTTGAACGGCGAGTTTTAAAAAACTTAGACCCGACCGTTTGAACAATTTCCACGAACCTGTCATTATAATCGTCCACATTCTCGCAGTCTTCTAGGCATTCGAAACGATTGTGCAGCTCGAGCTGAAAGCTCTCGGGGTTTTGGAGCTGGATGGGCGCTGGTCGGAGCGTAGACTTCATCAGTCGACATCTTTCTAGCTTGGTCTTTAACTAGTATCTACACACCGATTACACAACATAAAAAGAAGTAAAACACATAGAAACAGAAAAAAAACAAAAAAAAAAGTTAACAAAAGTTAACCAAAAAACAAATAAGACCAACGGAATCGGTGTAGTGCGATGTCAAAATGGACTTTTCTCGGCATTCATTTAATTCAGTATCGACAGTTTTTTCCAACTAACATAAAATTTCTTGAACTAGATCTTCCCCCCTGACTGACTAGCGGCAACATGATTTTTTACATTAAAATAATTTTCGAAAAATCTAAAAGCTATAGTTCTAGGTGTAAGCTTTTTAGAATCAAAGTTATCGTTAATATGAATCAAACGAGCCCAAACTCGATGGGGTTGTGTCGTTTTATTGCGAAATTCCTATTGCCAGCTTCCAGCTTCATCATCAGATCAGTACCATGTCATCATTATATTACATTGTCACGCGATTTACACATGTATGCAAAATTTCAGCTCAATCGGAAGCCGGGAAGTGGATCAAATTCAATTTGCAAGAGTTGATGACAAACACCGGGACAGGTGAAACTAAATAAAAAGCTTGTACATAACAAGTGAATAATGCTTATTATTTATTTATTTATAAGTTGATAATTTTGTTGGTAATTGTTGTCATTGATATAATGTTATTTTCTTTCTTTTTTACGTTTAGTTATTTATTTTGCTCCGCAATGGCACGCGCGACGATTCCTCTCGGCACCGGCAGAATAACAGCGCAGTAGGTAGGTCTCCCTGCCTGCAGCATTATGCTGAGTCAGGGCCGGTTCAGCAAATTTCACATAGCATTTTTTTCATTCACTATTGGTAAGCCCTTGGCACCAGCATGTTTACAATCGTATCGTACTCATATTTTTCTACCTTCAGGGTTCCGAACCTCAAAAGAAAAAATGGAACCCTTATAGAATACTTTGTTGACCATTTGTCAGTCCGTCTGTATGTCAAGACCCTTTAACTCGGGAATGCGTGGAGGTATCGAGTTGAAATTAAAACCATATACTCGGGTCTAAGGGCCCTTGAAGCTGTGAAATAAACTTCTAAGTTGACGTAAAAAGATGTAAGCCGCAAAAACGTATATTTCGACACTCTTTTTTATGGCGCAAAAAACGTATATTTTTACACTCTATTTGATACTATGAAATTTGGCAAGTAACACCATCTTATACTACAAGTATAGGGAATATAAAATCTGAAAATTATACATTTGTAATTAAATCATAAAAATATAGTCTTTATTTAAAGAACATAATCAACTACTAATCAATTATGGGGTCCAAATTTTGAATTGGGTTAACTGTTTCATGCGTATGAAAGGGCTTCATTGGCACAAGCTTAAATAGATTTTGTATTATTTTTATGATGTATACTTCACGATTTATTATTTTTAAGCTTCCAGAGATTTAATACAGAGAACGGACGGAACCTTCGGTGAGCGAGTCCGATTCGCACTTGGCTGCATGGTTTTTTATTTGTATTGTTTGTGCCTTTTTTGTTATTTTTAAGATTGTCTGTGTGTATTTTTGTCGAATAAAATGTTATCTTAACTTATCGTTTGAATGGTTCTTTTACAAAATGTAATTATAGTTATGAAATCAGAGATATGCTATATATAAGGGGAGGTAGATAGGTTACATGCATCCTAAAAGTGAAGCAAAAAAGAGATGCCAATTGGCATCTCTTTTCATAGTAGCATTCGGTAGGTACCTATTATAATGTGCGTGTAAATGGATTCGATTTTCAAATGTGGTTTGTTAGTGCATAACCCATCTATGGTAACAAATCTCTGTATGAAATGATATTTTTTGTTAGAGTTACAGGTCCCAACCCCTACCAGCTAAACTGCTATTTCAAAACAATCAATTTAAAAGGTAATTATCACGACCATATAAGGTTTTTAGTTAAGGGTTAAAAGTCGACCAACTTAAGATATTTAGTATGATTTGTTAAAAAAATCATAGATTTTCCATGAATAATGTTCAATACCAACTACAAAAACAACTTTTTTATTTAAAATATACATTGATTTTTTCAAAACTCTAATTTATGCGTGGTCAGACACGCACATGGCCACTTTTTTTTATTTTATTTTATGCACAATTGGTAAACCCTTGACAACATCTCACCTGGTGGTAAGTGACGATGTTGCCGAAGATGGAAGCGGGCTTACCAAGATTCCCCAACTTATTTGTTACATTTGAAGTTGATTCATATTTAGATACTAGTTTTGATTACCTAATAACTTGGGAGGCCCTTGATTCCCTGGTTACCTCCCTGTGCTGCCAGCTCATGTTTCAGTTAATGTTGTTTATCGTTAGGTCAAATGGCAGTGAGTTCTCGAATGGAAAATCTGAGAATTCCGGTTTGCATTTAGCAATGACATTATGCGCATGGACGAGCTCTTCAGAATTCCGAATTTTAAGTAAATTTGTAATAGTAGATATTACTTTCGAAAAACCTTAAAACTTTTAGGCATAAGCTTTTAATTGATATATATTTAATTTATTTTGTATTATTCTCGGCAAACTCTTTTATTTGATACCCATATCATGTGGGTGCATAAAAATATAGCTAGTCCGCTATCATTAGGATCCGCCATATTGGATTTAGAATGAAGTGACTTAGCAAAAATCTCCCAACAAAAAGCCGGCAACTAACCAAAAATATTTTTTTAATTTCATTTACTTTTTGAAGTTACTATAGAACCTTACTATAGGGATGACGAATGCTAGTCATCTGAGTTACTTTTTATAGTTTGTCAAAAACGTCATTTTTTTCCAAAAATGTTAGAAATGCCCACCTAGGCGTGACAGTAACGTCATATGTGTACTTATTTTGGGATTTTGGTGAATTAAAAATCGAAGACTTGATGGAAAACAAAACGATTAAGGTTTTGCGAAGTTTAAGTAGGCGAGCAATTTAGTGATCAAGAGTTCATAATTTATTTCTGATGCTGTCGTCATCCCTATTCGTGGTTCGGCACACTCTTGGCCACTTTGTTTTCAGTTATACTACTTAAATCCAATGAAAATATTATTCCTTTTTAGGGTTTCTTAACCAAAGGGTAAAAACGGGACCCTATTACTAAGACTTCGCTATCTGACTGTCTGTCTGTCCGTCTGTCACCAGGCTGTATTTCATGAACCGTGATAGCTACACAGTTGAAATTTTCACAGATGATGTATTTCTGTTGCCGCTATAACAACAAATACAAAAATTAGAAATAATAAAAGTCTCCATACAAAAAACTTGTTTTTTTTTTAAAACGTAAAGAAACTAGCGCCATCTAGTATGATGGTGCCTACGGAACCCTTTGTACGCGGTTGACGCACATTACCGGTTTTCATATTTATTTACACCATTTTTGGAGTAATCTCACATCATTGTTAATGATGACTGCCTATGCTGCTGCTGGAAACGGGTTTACCAAGAATCCCCAAAACTGGCTTTGCTAAAGCAACGTTAAAATGTTAATGTATTGGAGCTAAGATAACCGAACAACATAACCGAGTCCTGTTGGACCTTGCCGGTAATCGAACCGGTGATCTTTCGTTGAAAAGTCAGTAAACTATAATAACCAGTAAAATAGCGAACAACCTTGTGGCGTAATGGTTCGTCCGGTTGCTTCACACCAGAAGGTCGCGGGTTCGATTCCCGGCTGTTTCTACTTTGTAAGACTTGGTTTGGTTTGTGGTAGGGCGTTTTCGTAGCCCACCTGGCTATCTACCACCATCATAACTAAGTCCTGCCGCCAAACATCAGTGTTAACATTATTGATGTGTTCTGGCTTGAAGATAAGATAGTCAGATCTTCATTGCGTTGGGGAATCTTGGTAAGCCCGCTTCCATCTTCGGCATCATCGTCACTTACCATCAGATGAGATAATGCCAGGGGCTTATAAATTGTGGATTAAAAAACCACTCCAGGACTGACAGAAGTGAAAACTTATAGGGCGTTGTAGTGAAAATAAAAAATAGTTAGTAAAAATATCACCATGGATTCACCACATTATACGTTTAATTTGAATCAATTTTGCCTAAAATAGGAAATAAAGAAAGAAAATATTTCGGGGTAAATCGGAATATAATTTATGAAAAGAAGAAATGGTAAACAATAAAATTATAAAAAAATTACGGCGGTAATGAAAATGGCCTTAAAGGTATAACACAAATTTTGATTCACTTATGAACATATCTAGGTTATATACAAGTTTTAGTTGTGTACCATAATAACAACGATCGTTGCTATACTCATATAAAATCTTCTTCTTTATTACGGGCTTTTAATTAAGGCCTTAATGACTAAAATATAAAATAAAATGGTATTTTCGGAATTACCCTGAGGTTTAAAAAATACATCCGACTCAAATTTTCTTAAAGGAATATGGACACGTAGAATCTTAGAGGTATTTTAAATTGAACAAATAGAAGGAAGGAGTCCGAAGTAAGCAGAGTATTGGACTTCCCATTGGGCGACTGGTGGCTGATACTGGTAGGCAGCGCTCGGAGTTAGGAGTAGTGCAACCGACTGTCCGGCTGCGGAACACCTCAAGCGGTCAATCAGTCATGCTGCGGTGCGTTGCAAGAAGTCTTCTAAGGAAGCAGGTGGAGGTAGCTACTATCTCGGATCATGCAGGTTCCAGAAGCCCTATTTGACAAAGAACTAAGGTCATAAAAAGGCCGTACAAAGCACTTAAGAAAACGGGAAACACTCTACTCACCATTGAAAAAAAACTGGACTCAGTTAAAGTACATCCATTTCCGTTAATCACAATAATTTTTTTTAAATTTGGTAAATATCCAAGAGAAATAATTCCTAGCCATCAATACGCGTAATGAGAGCGTCGGTGGCGTAATGGGAGCATCGGTGGCGTAATAGGAGCGTAGGTGGTGTAAAGGGAGCATCGGTGGCGTAATGGGAGCGTCGGTGGCGTAATGCGAGCGTCGGTGGTGTAATGGGTGCGTCGGTGGCGTAATGGGTGCGTCGGTGGCGTAATAGGAGCGTAGGTGGCGTTAAGAAAGCATCGGTGGCGTAATGGGAGCGTCGGTGGCGTAATGCGAGCGTCGGTGGTGTAATGGGTGCGTCGGTGGCGTAATGGGAGCGTCGGTGGCGTATTGGGCCGCTGGCTCCTTCTTGTCCGGGAGGTCGTGGTCGAATCCTGCCACGTACTAATGTGTTTTCGAACTTCGATTTCATATGTATCCGATGCTCTTGCGGTGAAGGAAAACATCGTGAGGAAACCTGCACACGACTACGAAGAAACTCGAAGGTTGTGTGTGAAGTTGACCAACCCACACTGGGCCCGCGTGGTCGACTAAGGCCCAATCGCCATAATTCAGGGTAGGCTCGAGCCCCTTTTTGGGGACGTGTATGAGCTGATAATATGATGACTAAAATAAAATTAATAGGCTTTACAGAAACTGAGTCAGCCTACTTAACTAATTAATCTCATCGCTGCATCTTAGATCGTGAGCTATCATCGTTAGATCAGAAATTTTCTTGAACAGTCACATATTAGCTACACAGGGTGAAGTTGAAAGCGTTCTACAAAGGGATTAGAAAATATAAAAATAGACTTTTTTTTTAAATTACTGTTTTCTCTAAATGAGTTCATTTGGACTCTCCTTCTTTGCCTTTAGCCATCTGCGAAAGATTTTGAAAAAAAAATGGCCAGGTGCGAGTCAGAACTGTACGGATAGGGTTCCGTAGCATCATACTAGATGACACTAGTTTCTACATGTTTAAATATCCCCCTCTATTTTTTCACTTTTTCAAATTTTTAGTATTTGGTGTTATAGCGGCAACAAAAATACATCATGTGTGAAAATTTCAACTGTCTAGCTATGAAATACAGCCTTGTGACAGACGGACAGACAGACGGACGGACAGCGAAGTCTTAGTAATAGGGTCCCGTTTTTACTCTTTGGGTACGAAACTCTATAAAATGTGTATTTTGAAAAACAAAATTATTTTTACAGTTCGTTATAGAATATTTTCAATGGAAGCCGTGATAATTTTTCGTTGAAATTTATTATAATATTATTAATTCCTACTATTATTTTTTTTCAGATATCCTGAAATAGCGCGGATTAGTCCCCCCCCCCCCCCACAGACTTAAATTAAATAAAAATTTGCACTTTAAAGCTTATGGGTCCCTAAATCGAAAAATGGTTTTTGCAAAACATCAATAATTTTGAATGACCTATTTAACGATAGCACACATGATAGGGTACGTCAACTAAAAAAAATTCACACAATCTTTACATTTCGGGGAGGTACCCAAAAAAGTTATTTTATCGTACCCTTTTTGCTGGCGTTATTAATATGTATACACATGCTAAATAACAGCTTTCTAGTACTATAAGCCTCTGAGCTAAGCCGCAGAGAGGATATATGGAGTTCTCATACTAATATTAATACACTAGCTTTTGCCCGCGGCTTCGCCCGCGTGGACATAGCTTTTATGACTCTGTGAGTGGTGCGCGAGCCGCAATCAGCTAGCAAGCGTGGACATGAGTTTCTGCAGGTACCTCAGGAACTGTATCGGGCTATTCGGATTAGCAGTCTTTGTCACTTCCCACCCCCTCAACAAATTCTATACAAAAAATAATTTTAATCCGTTGCTCCGTTGCGACGCCACCGACGTGCGCGAGTGTAGAAAACAGTTGTCCCCAGATCCCGCAGGAACTATGTCAGGATATACTTATTAGTAAATTATATCATTTTCCACCTCATCTCTGAGCTAAAAATCACACCAACTCATTTTTTCGTTACGATTTTAAATAGCTTAACGAACAAAGAGTATTGTTTTAGTTTCCTCAGGAACTGCATCGGGCTATGATAATTTCCATAGATATAAAGTTGACTATTTCATTCCCAGTGATACAGGCTACCTGCATGCCAAATTTCATCAAGATTGGTAGAGGTGTTGAAGTGTGAATAGGTAACAAACAAACGAACACATTTTCACATTTATAATAATAAGTGAGGATTTCTAAATCTTAAATAACATATAGAGCGTCGGTGGCAGAACGGTTAGGGCCACTATCTCATGTCGGGAAGGCCGTGGTTCGAATGCTGCCACTTAACAATATCTATGCGAATATCGATTTCATACTGGTATGTACGTTTATCCGACGCTCTTACGGTGACAAAAACATCGTGAGGAAACCTGCGCACGCCTGCGAAGAAACTCGAAGCTTATGTGTGAAGTCAATCAACCCGCAATGGGCCCGCGTGATCGTCTAAGGCCTGATCGCCCTAACTCAGGGCAGGTCGAGTACCTTGGTGGGGACGTATATTAACTGATATGATGAAATAACACATATACCTATTTTATAGAAAAACTAATTCAAATCATTGTATCAATCTAGTAATAAAACTTCCTAAAAATATTAATATGGGTCAAATCCTCAAGTCGTATCAGCCCCTGACGCACTTCTCGTTGCCGCGGTGGATGGCAATAGACAACCTTAGCAGCAGGTAGGACCTCACGTCACATCTCCTCTCTCGAAGGCGACGGCCAATCTCCTTTGTGAAGGCAAAGGCCTCTGAGGGTTCAGCAGCCGGTTGTCTCACAGACCAGCGGCACAAAGAAGTAATTTTCCTTATGACCGAGTACTTATTATGCTTCTTTCTCGCCGCAAATTGAGCAGCAGTACCGTACGGGTGAGAAGTGAGGCAGAAAAAGTAGAGTCCAAAGCAGGCACGTTCCTCTCTGCCATAGCACCTGCTTAAAACCTCCGGCGTTTTGCCATCACATCGACTAAAGCCCAGTGGCTGCATCAAAGATGGAATATTCCATCTGGCCGATACCAGTGCCCTCCGAGTGAGGTCATTAAGGAATTGGTGACGTGGGAATCTTCACAAACAACGACCGCAACTCAGTGAGTGATAGCCAATTGCCTCCACCTTGGACCCGCAAATACATTGATGAGGTTCACAGATATTGATATTGCAGGCGAAGAGCAACTGCCACACGCAAATAGTCGCCGTCAGAAGAGTTCCCATATCTGTGCCTCCTGTTAAAAGAAGCTAAACTCGATTTATGTGTTTTTAATTTTTTTACACGATTGCAATCTATTAAAAAAATACCTATCTGTTCGTCTATGAAACACATCACTACGTGCCATAGTTCCAGAGAGTTGTGTAAAAAGCGTATGCTGAAAAATACATAAAAGAAATCCACTCAAAAGAATGAAATAATATTTTAATGTTTTAACACAACTTAAGCGCGTTTTATTATTCCTGCAGTGCCATCTTTTGACATTTTGCTGCTATGATTATAATGTGTGGTATGTGTAGCTTATATGTTGAAAAAGTACTCTATATTTATTATTGTAAGTATCGATAGATAATTTCCCACGGGATCTCTTTAGTTTTCCGGGATAAAGAATACCCGACTATACAATGATGTTCAAAACACCCCATCCCAATGTAATGGTTTCATATTGTTACGTTGAGCCATTCTAAAGATATTTTTTTTTGCATTCCTGCAGGAACCCTTATTTTTTTTGGGATTCACAATGTCCCGGTTTTAGTTCGCGATAAGGGTATCAACGTGTAAAATTTGATTGTAATAGTAGGTCAAGCCACATATGGTGGTGGTGGGCCATTCTATAAATGAATACTTTTGATTTTCCCACGGGAACTCTTGAATTTTCCGGGATAAAAAGTATCCTATATGTTAACCCGGGCTATAAGGAACCACCATACAAAATTTCATCGAAATCGGCCTGGTAGTTTTTGCGTGATGCGCGAACATACAGACAGACAGACAGACAGACAGACAGACAAAAATTCCAAAAGTTGTTGTTTTGGCATCTGTATCGTTAGTAATGTCCACCACAGTTATTATTTTCCAAAAATATTTCATGTACAGACACGGCCCCGTTACAGTTTTATTATATTATAGATTAGCTGATTGGCCAAATTTTTATGGAAAGTCCAACATTTTGTATATTTGTATGTTCAGTTTCATATTTTGGAAGAGATCGCTTGTTAGCGATAAGACCGCCTATATGTACAACTTCCTTAATCATTGTATCTTTTTTTTTCTCTTATGTTGTGCAATAAAGTGTTTTCAATCAATCAGTTTCATGAGTAGTTTTTCAGTTTTTAATGAGTAGTCGGTCAGTTTTATGACTGGTTGTTCAGTTTAATGAATAGTTGTTCAGTTTAATGAGTAGTTGTTCAGTTTGATATTTGGTTTATACTCTGGCCAATGATTTTAATTTCCCTCTATCTAAAAATTCAATTGAAGTACCTAATTCCATATGTACCTTAAATCTAATGTATAAACATCAATAATTGTTCATATTTAATGCGCTACCGCTACCATACTGTTCGTCCGATCGCATAAATCTTCGTACAGTTGTTGCGCGCACGCACGGGAAGGTTATGGGTAAAAAAAACGACGAGTTACCGACCGCGCACCATGTATCCATGCGGGCGAAGCCGCGGGCACTCATTAGTAAATCCTTACTTATTATATGTCAAATTTTTTTGGTGGTTGGTTACCTTTTCACGCCTCAACACCTCTACCAATTTTAATAAAATTTGGCATGCTCATAGCCCGTGTCACTGGAAAGGACATAGTGAAAATAGCAATTGTCCGATGCAGTTCTTGAGGGTACTGGACATATATTCTTTTTTTTTTTGGGTATTTATTTAACATCGCAACGGAACAATGTATACTTGTGTTTTTTGCACAGAGATGTGTGAGGTGGTCGGAAATTACATTATTTACTAATCAGTATATCCTGACGTAGTTTTTTGAGGGTTCTGGGGATAACTCACTTACACGACCGCGCACATCGGTGGCGTCGCAACGGATTTAAGTGATTTTCATCAAGCGACTTCCAAAAAGGAGGCGGTTCTCAATTCGTCTGTATGTTTTTTTTTTAATGTTTGTTACCTCATAACTTTTGACTGGGTTAACTTATTTTTATAATTCCTTTATTATTTGAAAGCTAGTGCTTTCTGTGTGGTCCCATACAAATTTCATCAAAATCAGTGTAGTACTTTATAGGAAAATGAACAAAAACCAAAATAAGAATGCAAAAATGTACTTCGTTGTTGCGATGGAAGTCGGTTTTTTAACTTAATTAGCGTTTTCAATTATTTGCAAATGCAATCAGAATAACTCGATATAGTTCCTTAAGGTATCCAGAGACAACTCATGTCCACGCTCGCGTACCATTCACACTCAAAGACAGTCATAAAAACTATGTCCACAAGAGGTAAGCCGCGGGAAAAAGCTAATAATAAATAATTATATACTAAAAATACTTGAATTAATCCCATTACCTCTTTATTTTCTCTAGGTCACGTGTGGGGCATTTAGATTTACACCTACGGACGTGTGCAACGTGACCTTAATACCCATCTGAAATCAGATGTGCAAGTTTACCTCACTATAGATATAATATTATATAGGTGAAAGTTTGTGAGTGTGTATGTTTGTTACTTCTTCACGCAAAAACTACTTAACGGATCGAGCTGAAATTTGGTAGGTAGACAGATTAGGATCTGGATTAACACATACTTACTTACTTACTTCGCTGGCTCAGCGACCCGAAGTGGATCTTGGCCTCCGACATTAAAGTGCGCCACTCTATCCTATTTTGTGCCAAGTTTGGCCATAACCATGGATTAACACTTAGGCTACTTTTTTTTCACGCTTACGAAAAGCGGCTCGCGCACTGCGCACCCTTGAAATGTCATAGAAACGTTGTCCTCGCGAGTGAAGCCGCGGCAAACAGCTAGTACGTATTTGAAAACACTCTAAGATGGTAGCATTTACCTCATTGGTATGAGCTGATTCATGCGATAATGTCACGCAGTTAGGAACTACGTGTTGCTCATTGTGTTGTTATTGAAATTCTTCTTCAAAGAATAGATAGGTGCACGTAAGTACTGAACGTGTAAAGCGTCGGTTGCGTAACGGTTACGTCCGCTACCATTTTTGATGTGTAACATCTTTGCTCTCGCTTTCCTGTAATTTGTGGGAGTGATTTCGTGAAATGGGACGGAAATGTGTAACAACAAATGCGAACGTTTTTTAATTCTCGAAAACTAAGGTTGTCATAGCCATGCCGCCTAGTGTGATGGCAAAGACAAAGATGACATACTACTATTCGAAGGGTCGGCCCGTGAATGTACGACCCGATAATTAATTAATTTCATAAGTATTTTGTCACATGTTACACATCATATGCGAGTACTGTAGGTCTCGTTTTTTTTTTCTATTATTAACAATTGGTAAACCCTTTGACAACATCTCACCTGGTCGTAAGTGACGATGTTGCCGAAGATGGAAGCGGGCTTACCAAGATTCCCCAACGCAATGGGGAACTGACTATCTTATCTTCATGCCGAAACACACCAATGATATCAACATTGATATTTGGCGGCAAGACTTAGACAAGATGGTGGTAGCTAGCCAGATGGGCCAAGACAATGCCCTACCACCAAACAAACCGAGTCTTACAATTGACCCCGCCGGGAATCGAACCCGCGACCTCCTGTGTAAAGCCAGTGAACTTTGCCTCTGAGCTACGGAGGCGGTTAAAGGAGGCGGCTCCTGTCCGGGAGGCCGTGGTTCAAATCCTGCCACGTATCAATGTGTTTTCGAATTTCGATTTCATATGTACGTAAAGCGTCGGTGGCTCAACCGGTAACGACTCGGTCCATCTAACCAGAGGTACCGAGTTCAAATCTGGACGGCCAATGTACCAATGAGTTTTTCAAAAAATTACGTACATATACTTACCGATTGCTTTAACGGTGAAGGAAAACCATCGTGAGGAAACCTGCACACGCCTGCGAAGAAACTCGAAGGTTGTGTGTGAAGTCGACCAACCCGCACTGGGCCCGCGTGGTCGACTAAGGCCTAATCGCCCTGATTCAGGGTAGGCTCGAGCCCCTCGGTGGGGACGTATATGAGCTGTTATAATAATAATAATAATGTACGTATATCCGACGCTCTTACGGTGAAGAAAAACATCGTGAGGAAACCTGCACACGCCTGCGAAGAAACTCGCATGTTGTGAGTGAAGTCGACCAACCCGCACTGGGCCCGCGTGGTCGACTAAGGCCCGGAGTGGGCTTGAGCCCTTTGGTGGGGACATATATGAGCTGATATGATGATACCAGCCTCGGCGGAATAATTTTGTTTATGTTATCTGTTTGGATGTCTATATCCAGACGACATTGGGACAAGAAATTCAATAAATTGAGTTATAAGTAGGCACTCAGCTCTGTGTGAATTTCAAAGCGTGTTGAGTGCTTTAATAGAACCTAGGGTCCCTAAGGATTATTTTATATGTTTAATCAAGTTTATAAAAGTAATTGATTGATCGCCCTAATTGAGTGTAGGCTGATATATGAGCTGATTTGATGATCTTCAACCGATTGAGCTAAAATTTTGTATACACGTTCAGTTTGGATGACAATGCATGGTTAACTGTGTAACGTCATTCTAAATCCAACATGGCGGCGCATCCAAGATGGTGAACTAGTTATTTTTAATGCACTTCTACAATATAGGTATTAAATAATGGGGTTTGCTATGAAGAATACGAAATAATTGAAAATTTTCAAATAAAAACTTTTACCTTTCGAAAATTATTTAATCCATAATTGAAACTTGGAAATGGAAACTTGCTTAGCCCGCTTCCACCTTCGGCATCATCGTCACTTACCATTAGGTGAGAGATGCCAAGGGCTTACCTTTGGCTTCATCTCACCTGATGTTAAAGTGACTATGATGCCGAAGATGGAAGCGGGCTTACTAAGATTCCTCAACGCAATGGGGATCTGGCTATCTTATCTTCAAGCCGGAACACATCGATGCTGTTAAAACTGACGTTTGGTGGCAAGACTTAGATACGATGATGGTAGCTAGCAAGGCGGGCTATGAAAATGCCCTACCACCTACCAAACCGAGTCTTACAAAGTTGACACCGCCGGGAATAGAACCCGCGACCTCCTGGCGTTAAGCTATTGGACTTACCATTACGCCACAAAGGCGGTAAATTGATGATGCACTGGGGAGGACATAGTCTGTTTTTTTTCTCGTGACATAGCATGACTATGCTATCGATGCAGTTCCTGAAGAAACTAAAAAGTCTCGATTTTGTTAATTTCTGTAACATCGCCAATGAACAATGCATTGTTGTGATTTTGCACAGAGACGATTGAGGGGGTGGGAAATGACATAGACTACTAATTAACGTAGATAGTTCTTGAGGGATCTGAGGAAAACTCATTTCCAGCCTAGCACACGTCGGCGTCCTAATGGAGCGACAAATTGACGTAGTTTTTTGCATAGAAATTGTCGAGGGGATGGGAAGTGACATACTCGTAGACTACTAATCAAAATAGCCCGATACGTTTTCCGATGTATGTGGAGTAAACTCCTTTCTACGCTCGCGAGCCGCTCAAAGACAGTCATAAAAACGAAGCCTACATCAGCGAAGACGCAGAAGAAAGCTAGTTTAAATTAAAAAAATAAAACCCAACTGCTTATAGTGTATCCTATGTGAGGGTCAAGATAACTCTTACGACATAACACCTAATTAGTAATCTGTGATAACACATACATACACTTGCGCACACGCACAGTTACAGCTTGGCAAAAAAAGAGTTTGAGGTGATGACAGAAGGAACTATTTAACCGCCTCCGTAGCTCAGAGGCAAAGTTCACTAGCTTTACACAGGAGGTTGCGGGTACGATTCCCGGCGAGGTCATTGTAAGTAGGGCATTTTCTAAGCCTGCCTGGCTAGCTACCACCATCTTATTTAAGTCGTGTCGCCAAATATCAATGTGATATCATTGATGTGCTCCGGCATGAAGATAAGATAGCCAGTTCCCCATTGCGTTGGGGAATCTTAGTAAGCCCGCTTCCATCTTCGGCAACAGCGTCATTTAACTCCAGATGAGATGTTGTCAAGGGTTTACTAATTGTGAATAAAAAAAAAGTTTTTTTTTATTATGGCAACACTAGTTTGTTGTCAAACGATTTGTCATTGTTGCGTAGTGGTTGTCTAGGGTTCCGTACCTCGAAAGGAAAAACGGAACCCTTATAGGGTCACTTTGTTGTCCGTCCGTCCGTCCGTCAAGACCCTTTATCTCAAGAACGCGTGGAGGTATCAAGCTGGAATTTATATCAAATACTCAAGTCTACTGTCCCTTGGAGCTTTGAAACAATCAATCTTTTAAGCCAACGCAATCAAAAGATACAGCCGTTTATGCCGCAAATTTCCGCAAATTTTCGACACTCGCAAGGGAATCAAAACCTACAGGGTACTTCCCGTGAACTCAGAATCTTGAAATTTAGTACAAAGCAACGTTTTATAGCAAAGACAAAGGAAAAATTGCGAAAACCGTAAATTTTTAGTTACAGCATATAATAAAAATATTTTTAATAATTACTTATTATGACTCGATCGCCGTGATGGGTGAACCTTTACTTATATACGTACAGGTTTGTACGGGACCCTCAGTGCGCGAGTCCGACTCTCACTTGGCCGGTTTTTTTATAAATTTCATTGAATTTCACAATTATTTTCGCGAAACTGACTTTTTAAGAATGAATAAGACAACCATAGGTGTGAAAGAAGCGCCCTCGTTTTCTCCAAACTCATTTTTGCCAGGCTGTAAGGTATTGTTATGTGATTGTTAATGACGATGATATAAAACGTGTAATTCAGGCAACAAGAGGGGAGCGTGAGGGTTGTTTATCAAGATTCATGATTCATACTCAGAAGACTGTCTGGAAGAGATCGCTTGCTAGCGATAAGACCGCCTATATGTACAACTTCTCAATCATTTTATCTTTTTTTTTTCCTCTTACGTTCTGCAATAAAGTGTTTTCAATCAATCGATCAATCAAGCGTTAATCATAATCATCATCATATCACCCAAAAATCGTTCACTGCAGGATTTCCACGACGACCGGTCCTGCGCTGCCCACATCTATCGGCTTCCCGCGATCTTCACCAGATCGTCGGTCCACCGTATAAGCGTGACGGCATACAGATAACTAGCTGGAGAACGTTTCTATGACTTTTCGAGGGTGCGCAATGCGCGAGCCGCAAGCGGCTCGCGGGCGTGAAAAACCAGTAGCCTATGTGTTAATCCAGGTTCTAATCTGTCTACCTACCAAATTTCAGCCAGATCCGTTCAGTAGTTTTTGCGTGAAGAAGTAACAAACATACACACTCACAAACTTTCGCCTTTATAATGTTAGTGAGATTTATTTATTTATTTATTTTTATTCACAATTGGTAAACCCTTGGCAACATCTCACCTGGTGGTAAGTGACGATGTTGCCCAAGATGGAAGCGGGCTTACCAAGATTCCCCAACCCAGTTACGGGATGGATGTTTACTAATTTGGTTCCTAAATTCGTCACTTAAGAAAACGCTTTATCACTGCATGAATCAACGAAACGTACGAACAATACATGTTGTATTAAATATTATAGAGTCTGTGGAAGAAAAATGAGCTAACTTCGCTTGGCCCGAGAGAAGTCTAGAAGCCGGCCTTACAAGGTCGTACGTCATCAAACCAAAGAATAACTTGTTTTTGTTGCTAAAACAGAGGCGACATTATTAAGGCCATATTTTTAACCGCCTCCGTGGCGTAATGGTTAGCCCATTCGCTTCATACCAGGAGGTCGCGGGTTCGATTCCCGGTGGGTTCAACTTATAAGACAAGGTATGGTTGGTGGAAGGACATTTTCTAAACCCGCCTGGCTAGCTACCACCATCTTATCTAAGTCTTGCCGCCAAACATCAGTCTTAACAACATTGATGTGTTCCGGCTTGAAGATAAGATCCATTGCGTTGGGGAATCTTGGTAAGCCCGCTTCCATCTTCGGCATCATCGTCACTTACCATCATGTGAGATGATGCCAAGGGCTTACCAAATGTGTATAAAAAAAATCCAGTCAGAATAAGAATTTATGATGTAGGTTGCATTATAAATAAATAAATAAATAAATATTCTGGGACAAATCACACATGCTCATCTGGCCCCAAAGTAGGATTCCCTGTGTTATGGGAACCAGAGACTGATATACATACCTATATATGTTTAAATACATACATATATAGATATTTAACACCCAGACACAGAGCAAACAAATCTGCTCATCACACAAATGTTTGCCCTGGGTGGGGATCGAACCCACAACTCTCGGATCAGTAGTCTAGAGCACTAACCACTGAGCCACCGAGTCAGTCAAAATTAAATGAACATGGTGAGCATTTGGAATCATATTAGCTCATATACGTCCCCACCGAGGGGCTCGAGTCTACCCTGAATTAGGGTTATCTGGCCTTAGTCGACCACGCGCTACCAGTACGAATAAGAATAAGTACAAGGTTAGGCACTTTTTTTTTTTTTTTTTTATTTATTTACCAATTTTAAAACAAAATACAAATTAAAATATATAAAAGATTTTTCCGCTTTGTAGGTGTAATTAATGTGTATATCGATGCCAAATTACAGCTCTCTAGTATTAAGAGTCTCTGAGTTAAACCGCGAGCAGACGGGCAGACGGATAGACAGACATGGCGAAACTATAAGGGTTCCTTGTTGACTACGGAACCCTAAAAAACTTCAAGCCCGACGTTATTGGCCCGCTTCCCGGTTTCCGATTGAGCTGAAATTTTGCATGCATATGTATATCGCGTGACAATACAATATTAAAAGGTTGTATCTAAAAGTTTTTAGTTTTTTTGAAAACTTTCTATATTACCTACCTATACCTACGATCGGGTGCACGGGTGGATGAACGAAATTGCATGCGGCGTACTTTATCAAACTCTTTAGTACTGTAAAATAACTTCAAAAAACCGGCCAAGTGCGAGTCGGACGTAGTACAACATCTCTTCTCACAACTACATCATCATCATCATCATATCAGCTCATATACGTCCCCACCGAGGGGCTCGAGCCTACCCTGAATTAGGGCGATCGGGCTTTAGTCGACCACGCGGGCCCAGTGCAGGTTGGCCGACTTCACACACAACCTGCGAATTACTTTGAGTTAACACAACTACATAGTATAATTAGAATGTTGCCTATTTATATTATAAACAAAAGATATCAACGCCGGCGACAAAATATGCTTTTTTTGTCATTCAGTTTGGACTTCTTAGTGCGAGTACGACTCACACTTGGCCATTTTTTTATTATTTGCTGTTTCACATCAGTAAGGGTACTATAATCTCACTAAGTTTCAAGCTTGCATGTATTACCGTTTTTACGATAGAGCTTAAACAAAAACCTATTAAAAAAAACACGTTTTTTGTATTGAGACCTACTTATTTTTTTACTTTTTCTAATGAAAGTGAAACTTCATGTATCATGTATCTGTTGCGCTTACTATGTAATGTATCATTTTTGAAATGGAATAAAAATTTAATTAATTAAAGAAAGCTAAATTTAAATTATAATGTCTTGTGTTTGAAATCCCTTCAGGACCCATCATTTATTTCGTTTTTGGAACGTGTGCTGGTCTAGGTATGGAAATCTCAGCTTGTCGTTAGCAGCTTCTGGGACGCCTGCGTCCTGGAGTAATCGCTGCCAATAATAACCTAGCAACAAAGCTAGAAAGTGAAATTAAACTAAAAATTTAAAGAAGTCCAATAACTTCAGTTACTAGTTGCTTTTTACATTCCACCACTGCGCACCCAGTCAGGTCCCGCACAGTCACCTGACAATCTTTAATTTCAAGTACAACAGTCATCAAAAAATACATCGAAAATATAAATATAAATATATTTACGGAAATGATGATTTTTCAATTTCATAAGAACCCGCCAATTATCAGAACAAAACTTTTATAACAATATAACTATATAATATTATATATATAATCATAATAAATTACATATATATATTATCAGAACAAAACTTTCATAACAATATTACTATATAACTTTAGCTTGTTAGCTATAAGACTGCCTATATGTACAACTTCCTTAATCATTGTATCTTTTTTTTTCTTTTATGTTGTGCAATAAAGTGTTTTCAATCAATCAATCAATCAACAATCTACAAACGAAACTCTAACATCCTCTCGGAGGCCAAAACAAATAACAATCGTGAACTAGCGGGCAATTTGGTGGTTCTGCGCTATCGACTCTATAGAAGCCGTACGCGTGGCCCGCGATGCGCTGACGCACCCCCCACCGCCGGTATATAGCCTCCGCCGGCCGCTACTGCCGCAGTCATAATACCACACGCATTCTGCTCACACGTCCGTGTCAACAAAACAAAACGAAATGTTCTCGCCGCGGTCTCTAGCGGTATTCGCGCTGCTCTTCGCGACAATCGCAGCAATACCCACCACAGACAAACCTGCCATCCCGAAGCCGGTGACCACCATCACAGAAGATGACATCGATGACACGCCATGGTTCAGTTTTCCGTTGTTCGGAAACCTGTTTGCACCTCTATGGAGACTTCTGCCGAGCTTCGGTGAAATTGGACCGAGAATTGTAGCTGACGATGACAAGTTCCAGGTTATAGTCAACGTGAAAGACTACAAGAAGGAGGATCTTAAAGTTAAGGTGAAGAGTGACTTCATTTTTGTGCAGGGAGCTCATGAAGCCAAAAAGGATGACCACGATGTCTTCGCTAGTCAGTTCTTCCACACTTACACCCTTCCGGCTAATTCCAGCGGTGCGGATGTCACAGCGTCGCTGACTAGTGATGGTTTCTTAGTCGTCAATGCGCCGGTCAACGGCCCAAGCGACAAAACAAAGGACTCGGACCGTGACGTGCCGATCGTCGAAACTGGAGTTCCTTACAAGAAGGAAGAAGACACGACTAAAACCAAAGATGAGAAGGCCACTACAACCAAAGGTGAGAAGGTCACTACAACCAAAGATGAGAAAGATGAAAAGGACACTCCTCCCGCCCCGATTGAAAACATTGATGACCGAAAGGAACCAACGACACCCTCTTCAAACACCGAAGAAAGCAAAGAAAAGGACAACAACATCCCTCATGGAAACGAGATCCCATAGTAAAGTGATATTTAGATTATAGCTTAGCTTTAACAGTACCGTATTTTTTTAATAAACATATTTTTTAAATGCCAGTGTTTAGATTGCGTGTTGGTATGCGAGACATAAACAGTTGTAAATGGAAAACGCTGCCGCGATGGACTCTGAATTCTGATTACGCATTAGATATGTGTGGTGTGGCGACAACAATGGTATATTTCCCCTACCATTTTAGTTGCCCATGTCATCTAACGTCGAAAGAACAATAGGGTTTTGGCTTGACATAACGCCAAGATTTATACTGTTTGAGATTAATTATGCGAAGTTGGTATTTCGAGATTAAATCAAACATTTTACTGCCATTTTATCGACAGGCACAAATTAAATCCTTGGCTGTTATAGCGAATGAGTAGGCTTTGGCCTTGTGGCAAAGTTTTAAATGAAATATACCATTTTACGTAGGTTTGATATAATAATGAAGAGTGCGGAAATAGAGATTTATATAACTCAATAAATATATTCTTATTCTTATTCTTATTCTTAACTTTTTCGATTATTTATCATCAGAATAAATAGACTTCAAAGCAACAGAAAAGAGCTCCAATTAAACATTTATGCAAACACGCGCAAATGTAAAGTCGTTTAAAAGCGGCTCTGCATTCAAGAAGGCAAAACCAGTTTAACGAAGGAACTTTATCTTTATCTAACCAGTATTGAAGGCTAAAGTCGAGGAAAGTTCAAATGAAAATATTGTAATGAAATATATCTAATCTAAGAAAATGTATTCTTGCGGGAAAATAGCCCCTCATATCTCTAGTACCATTGGATAGTACTATTAATGGTACTATTGACACTACCTTACATCGCTATAGTGCCAGTAATTATTACTTTAATGGGTTTTACCGTAATAAATAAAAACAATCTTTTATTGATTTAATTGTTGTACTGATAACACAACATAGGCCCTAAAAAAATATAGAATGTTTTTTGGAACGAATGAGGTTTTTAAAGTTAAATGTAATAGAAAGGTAAAAAGTTCAGGTACTATTTGAGGAGCACATTAATTAATTATTATGTGATCATCAATTCCTCTGGGAATAATTAAACTCAGGAATTGTATTAAAGTCAATTCTCACAAACTTTGTCTCAGTCTAATTTTGACATACAAAGCAATTTATTTATTTATTTTTATTGTTCGAAAAAAATTTAGTACACAGATAAACATTGGACCCACAAAACAATTGATCAGTTTGTCTGTGGGGTCGACAGTCTCACAATCATACATTACAATCATATCTGTGACGTAACTGTGGTAATTGAGTCAGTATCAAATGTCCAAATATATTTATTAAATCTGTGAACATAGCCAAAACTTTTTTCATTACCCGTCTACGAAAAAATAAGGGTTCTGTTTATGAATCTTTGTTATGTATGTATGAATGTTTGCCGTCGAGTTTTAGTTTTTTTTTTGCTTTTATGTTATTCTCAGTATGTTTTATAACAAGACTAGCCGTTTCCCGTGGCTTCGCCCGCTCAGATCCCGGTGAAAAATTTTCTATACCTACTCTCAGACCTACCGAATATACACTGAAAATTTCATAGAAATCCGTCCAGCCGTTCCAGAGGAGTATGTCAACTAACACTGAGACACGAGAATTTTATATATATAGAATAGCTTTTTCCCTCGGCTTCGCAAGCTCAGATCCCGGTGAAAAAAATTCTATATCTATTCTCAGACTTACCGAATATACACAGAAAATTTCATGGAAATCCGTCCAGCGGTTTCAGAGGAGTATGGCAGCTAACACTGTGACACGAGAATTTCATATATAAAGAAGATATCCGCATTTTCAAAAAAAATACAGGCCTTTTGACAAGACACTGTTCATTAAAATCCGCAGAGTCAGTTTCCTTCGCGACAGTGATTTGCAGACAACTTTATTCATTGTGATACGTTTTCATCGTCAATCAGTATCGGTGGTGAGTAGATTTTTTGTTGAATTTTTTGTGCTTTTGATGGCTCTATCAAGGCCTAACTCGTTAACCTTCAAGGATATACTTGCGATGTGTTTACTAGATAACAATTAATACTTTTTACAAGGTATTGATTATTAGTATTAATCGTAAAAAAGAGCATTGTCCAGAAAATGTATCCACTCACTTATTGTTGCTTTTCTGAAAATACAGGGTGTTACAAAATTGGTGTAGGTCCCGTTAATTAGGGCTTCTACTCATCACACTGAACAACTTTTGTTCTACGACTTTGCTAGAAACGTAAATTTTTTTTACTATTCATAAAAATCGATGAGCTGATCGACCGATTTTGTGCATTTTCAAGCGACTTCCAAAAAGGAGGAGGTTTTCAATTCGACTGTATGTTTTTTTTATGTGTGTTAACTCATAATCTTTTGACTGGGTAAACCTATTTTATGATTCTTTTTTTATTTGAAAGCTAGTGCTTCCCGTGTGGTCCCATATAAATTTTATCAAAATCGGTGTAGTACTTTATTAGAAAATTTACAAAAAACAAATAATAATAATGCAAAAATGTACTAAGTTGCTGCGATGGAAGTTAGTTTTTTAACGTGTTTAGCGTTTTTAGTATAGTACGTCCAAATTTTTTTTTGAGAATTGACTATGGGTTCCTTCGAGAAAGTTGTTCAGTATGACGAGTAGAACCCCCAGTTAACGGGACCTATACCAATTTTGTTACACCCTGTATAGACCATTTCGAGAAACTGACTTGAAGGATTTTAATTTTAATTTAATGATTTTTTGAAAACAGGAATGTGCTGTGCCGAAAGTATGTCATCTGTGCTTAACATATTCGCCTGAATATACTCGCTTCTGCTTGTAAAAAAATAAGTGTCATTCAATTTCATATAAGTGAGAACCCATCCAACAATGAGTATATAAACCTTAAATGTACCTTTTTTAAGTCAGTTATGCATGGACATAATGGTATAATGCCATTGTGACGTCCTCGTAGGCAAATCCACTGCAAACCAATTAATTTTGTTTACAAAATACGAGTCAACCAAATCCTCAAAATTTCTTAAATTTAATAACTGGATAATTACCATAAGACATAAGACCAGTGCTACTTTATGGAAGTGAGTGTTGGGCGCTGAAAGCCACCGACGAAAAGCGAATGCACGCGGCTGAAATGAGGATGTTACGATGGATGGTAGGGGTAACCAGAATGGACAAGATCAGGAATGAATATATAAGAGGTAGTCTCAAAGTAGCACCGGTAACGGAGGAGATTCAAAGCCACCGATTGACTTGGTTTGGCCACGTTTGCAGAAGAGAAAAGGAGCATGTGACACGTAGAGTGATGGATATGAGGGTGGAAGGATACAGAAGCAGAGGAAGACCGAAGTAACGATGGTTGGATGGAGTGAAGAAAAATATGGAGGAGTGTGGAGTGACGCAGGAGTTGACCAGTATGAGGCCGGAATGGCAACAAAAAACATTTAAAGCCGACCCCTAATAGTTGGGATTAATAAGGCTCGGAAGACGATGATGAATTACCGCAGAAGCTATTCCTAAAATTATTTTTTCAAATTAAGTGGTGTTTATAAAAATTTACCAATGCCACTTAAACATCGAAGTTTCGTTTTAAACTCTGTTACTTAACATTTCCCTATGCTATCGAACTAGAACCAAAGTAACCAGCATAGCACACAGAATCGCTAAACTGAAGTGGCAGTGGGCAGGGCACATAGCTCTTAGAACAGATGGCCGTTGGGGCAGTAAAGTTATCGAGTGGCGACCGCGTACCGGAAAACAAAGCGTAGGCAGGCCTCCTACGCGGTGGACCGACGACCTGGTGAAGATCCCGGGAAGCCGATGGATGCGGGCAGCGCAGGACCGGTCGTCGTGGAAATCCTTAAGGGAGACCTATGTCCAGCAGTGGACGTTTTTTGGCTGATATGATGAACATAGCATACTCTCACTGACATTAACTGTATTAAGGCGAGGCATTTACTGATCAGTTGTCTCTGTCTTTTTCTTTACGTGTAAAGAGTAAAGAAAATAACCACACTTTTGCACCTTTTCAATGATTTTTCGTTGAAAAGTTTCGAAAAAGTGAACTCAATTAAATTTGAATAAACATAGGCCACGTTGTTTGAAAAGAAGAAAATTATGATATAAATTTAAAATTTAAAAGAAATATTTTTTCCTAAAAAATATGTTTGCAGGCTTTGCTACAATTTATGCTATGTTTGGGATATTTTATGATCGAGTCAAGTTAATCTAATCGTGTAATGAACTAACAAGGGCCCTAGGTAATATCCTCGAATATAAGCGGGATTTTTTTCCCTGATTTTTTTGTTAAGCGCTTCTCACTGCTTATTTGCCAATATACCACCTTAACTCACGAACACCTCCGGTTTTCTAAGCCCGTTGTAACTGGACCCTCTTTTTTTTTCTTTTTTTTTATTCACAATTGGTAAACCCTTGACAACATCTCACCTGGTGGTAAGTGACGATGTTGCCGAAGATGGAAGCGGGCTTACCAAAGAGCAGATTCTGTTTTCCCAACGCAATGGGGAACTGGCTATCTTATCTTTATGCCGGAACACACCAATGATATCAACATTGATATTTGGCGGCAACACTTAGATAAGATGGTGGTAGCTAGCCAGGCGGGCTTAGAAAATGCCCTACCACCAACTAAACCGAGTCTTACAATTGACCCCGCCGGGAATCGAACCCGCGACCTCCTGTGTAAAGCCAGTGTACTTTGCCTCTGAGCTACGGAGGCGGTTAAAACCCTCTCTAATAATGTTCCTAAGTAAAATGAGTGTCATTTAAATGCAGGGCCCCATAATTACCTATAATAACTCCATTTCACTACGGGCCGGGTCGCCGTTTCCAGAACGTTTTATGTTTTGTGGAGATTATTCTGTGCTTTATGTTTTGTCAGATATTATATTGTTGATAAGCGTTGAAGTTCTTGTTACGTACTTTACTGCACACATAACAGTTTAACAATGGTACTGCCACACCCTGGACACTTCATACAACGGGCCAGAAATGACTTTTCAAAAAACGAATAACGGAACAAACAAAATGGCGGCGAAATCCTATGAGTTCGACAATCAAACTGTAACCGATCTGTATCAATCCGGGTGACGAGGGGGTGAGGTCGCAATCTAGAGAGCGGCAGGGAGTGTCCATATTGTATGTTAGTACTAATAATATTATATGCCGCTATTTATATATACTTTGGTACTGTTTTACTTTCTTTTTGCGATATTTCGTTTTGATTTTTAAACTGCTATTGTATGAATGCAGGAAAGGGCAAAATAAAGATATCTTTATATATAAAAATGAATGTCTATTTCCCTTGGTCATCGCATCACGCGTAAACGGCTGGACCGATTTCGCTAATTATTTTTTGTTGAGTTCGTTATTGTCAGGAGAAGGTTCTTATGTAGGATAGGGTAGGGTAGTGTACGGTAAGTGTGGTGTAGAGTAGGGTAGGGTAGGGTAGAGTAGGGTAGGGTAAGGTATGGTAGGGTAGATGAGGGTAGAGTAGGGTAGAGTAGGGTAGTTTAGTGTAGGGTAGGGTAGGATGTGCAGTGTAGTGAAGGGTGGTAAGAAGTTCGGCGGGACAGCTAGTGATAATTTATAATATACCCATAACTCATAATATCCCCACTGTTTGGGCACTGGTCTCTTTTTCTCTTAGAAGAATTATGTAGGTATCAACCCGTAGTCTATAATTTGCCCACTTTCGGGGCCCGGACTTCTGTGTTCTCTATAATTAATTATAGAATAACCCACACTCCATAATGTTCCCACTGTTGGGACACAGATCTCTTCCTAAACTAAGGAACACGAGGCTTACTTCAAACCTACATAAATTTGTGGACGTTGTAGGGATAGTGTTAGTGGCAAACCTTACTGTCAAAAGTTTCAAGACGAATACACACCCTGGAAACTTCAAAAAAGGAATGACGGAACAAACAAAATGGCGGTGAAATCCTATTCGAGAACCAAACTGTAACCAATCTGTATCAATCTGGGTGACGAGGGGGTGAGGTCGCAATCTAGAGAACGGCAGGGAGTGTCCATACTGTATGTTTGTATATAATATATACTTTGAAAAAGGCCTCTGACACGGCTTAACGACTATAATTAATATGACACTGTGATGTCAATAGCGTATCTAAAGAAGCACGGAAATGGTAGGTATGGTATTTTGCCATAACAACCAAACCCATCCACGTAATAACCATGACTACGGTCAGTGGATCATTTTATACTTACAAATCATCTCATACACATCCTTACCGAGGGGCTCGAGCCTTAGGGCCTTAGTCGACCACGCGGGCTCAGTGCGGGTTGGTCGATTTCACACACAACCTTCGACTTGCTTCGCAGGCGTGTGCAGGTTTCCTCACGATGTTTTTCCTTAACCGTAAGAGCGTCGGATAAACGTACATATGAAATCGAAATTCGAAAACACTTTGGTACGTGACAGGATTCGAACCACGACCCCCCGGACAGGAGGTAGTGGCCCTTGCCATTACGCCACCGACGCTCATTACGCTACCGAAGTATTCAAGATTCAAGATATTTATTCAAAATAGATGCAATTCACACTCTTTCTGATAGTCATAAAATAGTGATTACATAATTTCATTTGTAAAAAATCAAGAAATAAACAATCATTAGTTAATTACGTCAAAATACAATTATTATATCAGCTCATATACGTCCCCACCGAGGGGCTCGAGCCTACCCTGAATCAGGGCGATTAGGCCTTAGTCGACCACGCGGGCCCAGTGCGGGTTGGTCGACTTCACACACAACCTTCGAGTTTCTTCGCAGGCCTGTGCAGGTTTCCTCACGATGTTTTCCTTCACCGTTAAAGCAATCGGTAATGATATGTACGTAAGTTTTTGAAAAACTCATTGGTACATTGGCCGTCCAGATTTGAACCCGGTACCTCTGGTTAGATGGACCGAGTCGTTACCGGTTGAGCCACCGACGCTTTTCAAATACAATCCGTGATATAAAAAACAAATAATGTCATTTGAACATGAAAACAATATGACACGAGAAGTTATACATTAAAATTATTGAATGTCATGAACACCTTTGACAAGTGTAGGCCAGTTCACACGGACAGCACCCGGTCACGAGTATAACGCGAGAGTCAGCCATCACTCCTCTCAACCATATTAGAGGGAAAGGAACGACCCGGCTCCCGATGCGCCACCATATTGTTGCACTCAGTTGTATTTTAACTGATTTAGTAAAAAGTATTATGTACTAAATCAGTTAAAATACAAGTGCGATGTTGAGGCCCCTTGAGGCACTGCCCTGCTTCTGACCCTGATCGTGAACATTGAGGTAACAAGTCTGTTATGTTACGCTTGAGTGGAGAAACAACCGGCCGGTGCGATACAGTCGGTGAGGCTCATTTGTTTCTTGAGAAGTATTTATACTTTCTTACTAAGAGCGTCGGTAGCGTAACGGCTAAGGACGCCGCCTCCTGTCCGGGAGGTCGTGGTTCGAATTTAAATTTCATATGTACGTTTCAGACGGTTCAGTCGGTGGCTCAACCGGTAACGACTCGGTCCATCTAACCAGAGGTACCGGGTTCAAATCTGGACGGCCAATGTACCAATGAGTTTTTCAAAAACTTACGTACATACTTACCGATTACTTTTACGGTGAAGGAAAACATCGTGAGGAAACCTGCACACGCCTGCGAAGAAACTCGAAGGTTGTGTGTGAAGTCGACCAACCCGCACTGGGCCCACGTGGTCGACTAAGGCCTAATCGCCCTGATTCAGGGTAGGCTCGAGCCCCTCGGTGGGGACGTATATGAGCTGATATAATAAAAGGTATTTATATAAAAAATAAGGCCTCCCACTCGGTGGACCGATGACCTGGTGAAGGCAGCGGGAAGAGGGCAGCGCAGAACCGGTCGTCGTGGAAATCCTTAGGGGATGCCTATGTCCAGCAGTGGAAATCCTTCGGCTGATATGATGATGATGATGATGATGTCTAACTGTAGTGAAGTGAAACTGGTTTTTGTGGGCTAAAACAGCAAAAATTTAGGCGAACTTTGCAATTTATTTCTATCGAGAAAATTATATGAAATCTTGTTTTGGCTTCCTACATTTTGTAGCAGACGTACTGTCATATATATATATTTTTTAATTTATAAATGTATTGCAGTTTCAACCGAAGAAAAGTGATTTTTCCAACCCTCGATTTCGGGGTTTGCATTATTTTCTGAAAGGGTTTCCGCCTAAACCGCCTCTGTGGAGTAGTGCTTCATCATCACCATAACAGCCGAACGACGTTCATTACTGGACATAGGCCTCCTCCAAGGATTTCCACGACGACCGGTTGGGTAGTGGTTAGTCCACTTATTTCACAGCTTCGATCCCTGGTTGGCTCTTTGGTAGTAGGGCATTTTTCAAGCTCGCTTCGATAGCTACCACCATCGTATTTAAATCTTGCTGCCAAAAAGCAATATTAACGGCATTGACGTGTTCTGGCACGAATATAAGAGAGCCAGCAACCAACTACGTTGAGAAAATCTTGGTAAGTCCGCTTACATTGTCGACATCATGGTTTTTTTTTAAATTAAAAATTTGAGTGCGTTTGACTATATCTCACCTGATGGTAAGTGACGATGTAGTCGAGGATGGTACACGCAAACTCAAATAATGCCTATTCACTCTCGCCTTGAAGATCCCCAAATTATAGGAGCCGGGAAACACAGACGCAAGCAAGGAGTCATTACTTATCTTCAGGTGAGATGATGCTAAGGCCTTATATACAAAGGATAAAAAAGATACATCATTGAGAAGTGAATATGGAGAAGCTGAAGGGCTAAGGTGGGAAGGTAGGGGGGGGGGGGGGTGACTCCAAAAATAATTTAACTGTTAACACCGACGTGCTCTAGTTTTATTAATAAATAATTTACTACAAGAGATCATTTTAAAATAATTCGACTTTTGTTCCTATTGTAAAATTTTTGCGTTCCCAACCATAGTTTAAGAACAAAAGCTAACTAGTTTCCCAATACACACACACACACATATCATACTTTGATAGTGTTTTTTTTTTCTCCACTTGTAATAAGGTACCTACTGTGAATTTGTTATCTTTCTTCTCTCTTTTATTTATTTGTTCCAACATTACGTATGTGTGTTTAGTGACAAGGAATCAATAAATGTGTTATTATATCAGCTCATATACGTCCCCACCGAGGGGCTCGAGCCTACCCTGAATCAGGGCGATTAGGCCTTAGTCGACCACGCGGGCCCAGTGCGGGTTGGTCGACTTCACACACAACCTTCGAGTTTCTTCGCAGGCGTGTGCAGGTTTCTTCACGATGTTTTCCTTCACCTTTAAAGCAATCGGTAAGTATATGTACGTAAGTTTTTGAAAAACTCATTGGTACATTGGCCGTCCAGATTTGAACCCGGTACCTCTGGTTAGATGGACCGAGTCGTTACCGGTTGAGCCACCGACAATAAATGTCTTATATCTCAATAAATTATTCTGAAATGACATGGCTTCATGAAGTATGGGCGACTGCCTCAGCACCCAATGTATAAACACTGTACCTACTAAGATTTGACGCTGAATAGCTTAATACCAGCATGAAAAAACTTTCACGAACTTTTCGTCATTTCATAATTCTGAAAATAAATAGTAGAACTCCTACTATTTATATTACGTGCTTAAACAAAACGAACAAAAAAAACTTTTAATTACTTAATTATTTCCTGAAAGTTCCATGAGATTAATAAATAAATAATAAAAATAAAATAAAATAAAAAGCCTTTATTTCCCAGAACCCTAAAATAACATTGATTATATACCTATATACTATATTATTGTAACCTAAATTAATAATTAACTTTTGTATATTATATAACTTTTCTGTCATGGGTTTTGGGCCCCTCCACGGGTGAAGGCCTCCTCCAGTTTCTTCCATTTTTCCCTGTCTCTTGCAATTTTTATCCAATCCTTTCCTACCGTATCTATTAGATCGTCAGCCCATCTTCTTTTTGGTCTGCCTACTCTTCTTTTCCTAGTGGCCCTTCCCACTCTGTAGCTTTAGCAGACCATCTACCGTCTTTGTATCGTGCTATATGTCCGGCCCATTGTACATAGTTATTAATCCAAGTATTCAAACTGTATGTTAGTCAGAAGTTTCTATACATGATAATTCCTAATTTTCATTCATGCTTGGGGCAGTGGCCAAGCCAAATCCTTTTCAAACATTCTACGATAATAGCCTCTCTAGTTCTGCAATAAGACCAACAAAAGACGATCACATCAAAAGACGGCAGTCTGTCTTTTGATAAACAATGACACTTCCTCCACCTACACGGCACACCGCCCCGCTTAGAGTATGTTTGTCCAAATATTTGTGGCCACTCAACTCATGTTTGCAAACATTTCAATAGGACCATTTGTGTTGTGTATTGTGTGAAAGACAACGAAACTCATAACAGTTATGGCTGTGAGGTGGAACTTATTTTATCAACTCTAATTTAGATAGCAACTAACTTTTCCCGCGGCTTTGTCCGTGTGAACGCTGTCCACACTGACTGTCTTTGAGGGTGAGTGGTGCGCGAACCACAAACGTTCAGCGAGCGTGGTCGTGAGTTTTCTTCACATCACTAAGGAACCATATAGGGCTATTCTGATTAACACATATACATGTCACTTCCCACCCCCTCAAACATTTCTGTGCAAAAAATCACAACAATCCAATGTTTCGTTGCGATATGAAAGAAATGAACAAAAAAGAGTAATTTTTCATAACCCTCAGGAACTGCATCGAACTATGCTATTTTTACGGGATATAAATAGTCTATATCCTTTCTGGTGACACAAGATAGGTGCATGTCAAGCATTTTTTTTATTTTCCAGTCTCTCAACCATTTCTCTGCAAAAAATCACAACAATGTATTGTTTCGTTGCGATGTTAAAGAAATAAAACGAAAAAAGACCATTTTTCAGTCCTTCAGGAACTGCATCGGACTATGATATTTCACGGAAAAAAATTAGCCCATGTCGTTCCCCGTGACAAAGGCTACCTACATGCCAAATTTCATCAAGATTGGTCATGGTGTTGAAGCGTGAAAAGGTAACAAACAAACACATTTATAATATTAGTTAGGATTCTACTTACACGGGGGCCAAGTCCAGGATAGTGTATATTTTAAGGCTATTGAAGTACTTCACTGTCAAAAGTTTCTAGACCGCCTGTCAGGCATCTGTCAAAGTTTATCGACAGCCATCTAGTGACAGTGTACGGCACTAACGGCTTGACGTGCCGTGTGAAGCAGAAAAACGGTCAAGATTTAACGCTAACTTGAAGGCGGTAATATTACTGATTCTTTTTTTTAATCCACAATTGATAAGCCCTTAAACCTAACCTCGTTATTTAAGACGTTATTTACTGCTAAACGATAGAAAACCCAAGGTTGAAAAAAAACCCTTATTGTTGATGATGTTCCTTAAAGAAAAAAGCTATTAGAAACACGATTGAGCAGTTTCGGCTTAATATAAAAAAAAAAACGTAAAGATAGGTCTACACCGTTACTTTCAGCTCTAGTTATGACTAATATTTTGAAGTTTAAATTTAAAAAAAATATGCATCAATATTTGTTATGATAATACAAAGTGAGTAATGTTATTATTTTATTTTAATACTTTAATTAAAAATGTTGAAACTAAACCAAAAAACATTGAAAAGGTGCAAAAGTGTGGTTATTTTCTTTATTCTTTACACGTTAAGAAAAAGATAGAGACAACTGTTCCAATCAATGCCTCGCCTTAACACCCATCTAGGTAATGACCAACTTTGTAGTCAGATAACAAGATTCGATTAGATTAGATTATTAATTTTATGTCACATATTTATACAAAATAGAAAGAAAAAAAAAAGAAAAGTGGAACACGATTGACATAGAATACAATAGTTCAATGTCACAATAAAAAATATGAAGTCAAAAAATATGCTAATGTCAAATAAAATAATAAAAAAATAAAAACAACAATAGGGATGACGAATGCTAGTCATATGATTTACTTTTTATCATCTGTCAAAAACGACATTTTGTTCCAAAAATGTTTGAAAAACCTAGGCGTGACGTCGTAGTTTTGCAGCGTCATTTATGTACTTGTGATTTTGGTGAATTAAAAATCGAAGACCTGATGGAAAACAAAAGGAGTAAGGTTTTCCGAAGTTTAAGTAGGAGGGCAATTTAGTGATCAAGAGTTCATAATTTATTTCTGATGCTGTCGTCATCCCTAAACAAAATAATAAATTCATCAAAATGATGTAAAAATATTTGAAATTATTAAAATTTCTTATGTAGAAATTCGCCTACATAATAAAATTCACTATCCATTAAATTAATTAAAAAGTTTTTTTAGTCGGAACGATTCGTCATTTGTGACGTTCATTCCATACACGATCGACGCGACTAGTCAGTCGCACTCAGCTTCGACCGCGAAATATGATGGTTATAATTAAAATTTGTAAAATCTCTGCTTTATTAACCGGAAGTGAAGGAACAGTATGTACGAGTACAGTATCTTCTAGGAAACGATCCATTTTGTTCGTCTTATTATTCAATGCGACCTTCGTCTAATCACTTTTATTGGTCTTATCCGTTTGCTCGGTAATAGAGTTACAGTATCAGACAATGTAATTTTTTAAAATAATTAGAAGTAACTAGCTTTTTCCCGTGGCTTCGCCCGCGTGGACTTCGATTTTATGACCGTCTTTAAGGGTGATTAGTAAATTATGTCGTTTCCCAACTCCTCAACCATATCTGTGTAAAAATCACTACAATCCATTGTTCCGTTACGATCTAAAAAAAATACCAAAAAAGCGTATTTTAATAGTTCCCTCAGAAACTTATTATGCTATTTTCCTGGGATAAAAAGTAGCATATGTCCTACCTCGTGACAAAGGCTATTTGCATGCTAAATTTTGTCAAGATTGGTGGAGGCGTAGAAGCGTGAAGAGGTAAAAAACATACAAACAAACATATTTTCACATTTATAATATTAGTAAGGATAAACGCGATAAAAAAGGCTTCCATTACATCGTAACAAACTATTAAAATTTAGCATTTTTCAAAATTTTGTTTATTAAAAAAAGTAGGTAATGAACCGATTTTGATAAAATTTAAATAGGACGAATCTCGAGAGATCCTTTTCTACAAAATAAATTGTAAATCCACCTCTTCCATACATTCTTGAGAAGCCTTCATTGTCTGTCATAGTCGGGCATACACAAATCAACAACAAACATTCCAATTACTTATTTATTATTAGCAAATAATAAAGTTAGGCACTAGATAAAAAAATATATAACAGACTTCAAAAAAATTAACAAATAACTTGTGTTTTAATGGGAATTACTTTATTAGATTTGTTCCTTAAATTAACTACTCAGTGCCCTATTATGGGCCTTATTAAGTAAGTACCTATTAGTCATTGACAAAGTTTAATTAAAGCGCGGCATTGATTGGAACAGTTGTCTTTGTTCTTTTCTTTACGTGTAAAGGCTAAAGAAAATATCCAAACTTTTGCACTTTTTTTTGTTTAGTTTCAATTTTATGAATGAAAGTATAAAAAGATCATAACATTTATTACTTTGTATTATCATAACAAATATTGAATATTTTTTTAAATTTGTATTTAAAAATATTAGTCATATCTAGAGTTGAAAGTAACGGTTTAGACCTAACTTTGGGATTTTTTTCTATCGAGCTAAAACTGCTCAATCGGGTTTCTAAAAGCTTTTGACATTAAGGAACATCATCAACAATAAGGGTACTTTTTTTCAACCTTTGGTTTTTTATCGTTTAGGAGTAATTGACATAAAAAATAACGAATATGTGTAATATTACCGCCGCCTTAAAATCGTTAAAGCCAATAAACAAACAATCTGGATTTCTATGGAGAGTACCTTATTCCGATGATTTTTCTTGGAAAAACGATATGCCACGTGCATAGTAAAGTAAAGTAAAGTTATAGTAATATACCGAGTTTAATCAAAACCGTTACAGCCATTTTTGAGTAAAAAAAAAATAACAAGTGATTTTTTTATTATGGATGTCAATGTCAAACCTAAAAATCAAGATAAGGGAAAGTTGAAAATAAAAAAAAACCGGCCAAGTGCGTGTCGGGCCACGCGTTATGTAGGATTCCAGAGTTGCCATTATAGCGTCTATATCTTATTTTCAAATTTATAAATTACAGCGGTTCAGTTGTCAGGGGGTGGGGACAGTCGACTCCAACAAAATTTAGCACTTTAAAGCCTATTTTTTCTAAAACGGAACCCTAAATTATAAAATGGTCATAGAAGACTCACAACTATTTTTTAACCTCTAACCAACGATACCCCACACGACTGGGTTTTGATGAGAAAAAAGCCCCACTTCACTGGTCTGGTACCCTTAAAAGATTTTTTTCCAAAAAATTTTTCACATTTCTTTCCGCATTATTATTATTGAATATATCTTTGCTAGGCCACGGACAGACGGACAGACAGACATGACGAAACTATAAGGGTTCCTTGTTGTACAACGGAACCCTAAAAGCAGCTGGAGTTATAAAATATACTCGTGACCGGGTGTTGTCCGTGTGAACTGGCCTACTCTTATCAAAGGTTTCAATGTCATTCAATAATTGTGTATATAACTTTTCGTTCATATTGTTTTCATGTTTAATGACATAATCTGGTTTATGTCTAGGATTGAATTTTGACATTAATAACTAATTAATGATTGTTTATTTCTTGATTTTTCACAAATGAAATTATTTAATTTATGACTATCAGAAAGAGTGTAATTTGCATCTATATTGAATAAATACCTTGAATCTTGAATCTAAAAATATTTTTTCCAAATTTTACCCAAACCCGTCCAGTAGTTTGGGAACTACAACACCGGACGGACGCACACACACATATAATTTTTTTTTACTCTATTAGTGTAAGCCAATGCCAATAGATCGGTAGAAAAACCTCAACTTAGATTTTATGCCATCACAATAACTTCTTCACTCCTTCGCGTCGCGCGAAAATAACAAAACCTGCCAAGTGCGACGTGGGGTCACACAAACAGGGTTCCGCGCCAAAACTTTCACTACCAACAGAACAACATCTTTCAGTACATACTTTGCTCTAGATAAATAGGGGTCTAACTATTCTCGACATTAGAAATATTTTTTTGCCTGTGGGAGCGGAAGTACTTTAGATTTTCTGTAATCTATGCATTTAACCTTATACAGGATGTAACAAAATTGGTGTAGGACCCGTTAACTGCGGCATCTACTCATCATACTGAACAACTTTTCTCAAGGAACCCATAGTCAATTCTCAAAAAAAAAAAACGGCCCTTCATACATTTTTTTTAAAAATCGGTCCATTTGTATGAAGAGTTCAATTTTTATTTGCGATTTCAGCATACTCGTAAAAAAAATTATCCAGTTTGATGAGTAGAAGTCCCAGTTAACGGGACCTACATAAATTTTGTTACACCCCGTATATTGCGATATTTCAAGATTTAAGGCCCAGTAGTTTTCTACGATAAGGGCGGGCAAGAATGGTAAATTTTCGCGTATTTTTTTTTATAATTTCAAAGCTATTTATTTTAAAATTATTAAAAAAAATATAAATTTGAGATTCTCACAATAAGCAGTATTTGATATGCCACACAATATATATATATTGAAAAACTTTTTTTATAAGTTTCTAATTTACCCCCCAAAAGTGGCGCCTACGTTTAAAATTCATTTATTAACGTTAAAAGTCCGTCTTTGTGTCACCGACTTACATAATGTGTACCAAATTGCAACTCAATCGGTCCAGTAGTTTCCGAGCAAATTGTTTGAGACACACGGACGGACAGACAGACACACGAGCATAATCCTATAATGGTTCCAATTAAATAGAATATAATTTGGCGAAAATATCGAGTATTAAGCACAAATACGTACATACACTCACCGATTGCTTTAATGGTGAAGGAAAACATTGTGAGGAAACCTGCTCACGCCTGCGGAGAAACTCGAAGGTTGTGTGTGAAGTCGACCAACCCGCACTGGGCCCGCGTGGTCGACTAATGCCTAATCGCTCTGATTCAGGGTAGGCTCGAGCCCCTCGGTGAGGACGTATATGAGCTGATATGATTGAATATACACAAATAAACATACAGTTATTTTTTCAATTCAGCTGAAAAACACAGTTGTCTAGTTTAGCCGACGTTACCTTCAATTTTATTTTTACTTTAGTCCACTCTTCACTAAAATAAAGCTTAGCTAAATCTTTGTAGCGAGTGGCGACCACGCACCGGAAAACGTAGCGTAGGCAGGCCTCCCACACGGTGGACCGATGACCTGGTGCAGATCGCGGGAATCCGATGGATGCGGGCAGCGCAGGACCCGTCGTCCTGGAAATCGTATTTCGGCTGATATGATGAAAGCTTTGTGCCAAATTTCATCGAAACAGGTCAACTGTTTTACCGTAAAAAACATACAAACAGACAGATAGACAAACACACTTTTGGATTCGTAATATTCCATAAGATTTATCGAACAATCACTAGCCTATGTGAGGTCGGTTTCCATAGCGAATTTCATTTCTTCGCTTTGAGGATATTAAATCAGTTATCAGTATATTAGAATTTAATAAAAGTATAGGTGATTAAAAAAAAACGAGTGTGCTTTAGACCACACGACTCAAGTAAACCTTCTTTAGCTCCATCTATATGTAAGAAAGTAAATACTTAGTCTTCAGAAAATAATCAAATCTTTTTGTCATACGGACGTATAGACAGTTTAGGAAAAGAGTTTAATTGTCCTCTGAAAATGACCAAATCTTTTTTTATCTTATATGTTTGTTTTGATTGTTTTGACAACCGATATTGTTGCCTTGGCAACCGATATTGTTGCTAAATAAAAAAATCTAACTCACAAATGAGACGAAAAGAGAAAGAAAATGTGCGCGCGCACTGCTCTCTCTTGCTCCTACAGTAATATTCGAAACGTAAATATCTCTCTTTCTATCGTTCCATTTTCTCGTCTCCTCTGTTCACCAAACGTTGGCTGTAAGAAATCGCTTAAAGCGATAAGTCCGCCTTTGCATATCATTGTGTATTTTGCTAGTTAATATTTTTTCTTCATTTTTGTATATTTGGTGTGCAATAAAGGATATTTATCTTATCTATCTTCACTATCTTATATTAAATCTATCTCTCAACTTCCGTTCGCCTCGCCCGACAATTTCCGTAACGCTCTCGTCACGCATTCACCAGCTTACTGCACAAGTCAAGCGTGCGTAAAGAAGTTTTACATCAAAAAGTATTGCCTGAAAAAACGTGCATTGATGGGGTTACCCAGCGCGCTACACAATTCGGCAATTTTTTACCCACTTCAAAAAGGAGGAGGTACTAAGTTCGACTGTATATATTATATATATATTTTTTAATGTATGTTCACCGATTTTTCCGTCAATTGTGGACCGATTTTCAAAATTCTTTTTTCATTCGAAAGAGTGTACTCCCGAGGGGGTCCCATTGTCACCAAGTCAGGATCTGATGATGGGATCCCAGGGAAATCGAGATAAACCCTCAAATCACTCATTACGTAGGCACTTATTACGTGATTTATATGTCTTCTAAAGCTATTAAAATACTTGCGTCTGTTAGTCATCATCTCATGTTGATAAGCTGATGAAGGAAGGTACAACTTTGAAGGAAAATTCTTTCAATATTATACATAGATAATATACGTAGGTATGCATAGACCGATATCTATCTGCTGAGATGATGATGGAAGCCACAGGACTTTGTATCTGTTAATGAAACACATGCATTATGATTTGATAACTTTAGTATTTCTTTCTTTCTTTCTTTCTGATAATTACTATTGGTGAGTAAGTGATTGGGTTTAACGTTGTTAGATAGATAGCATTATCACTAAAAATAAAGAAAATAAAAATGAAAGTTTAAAAAAAACTTAAAACCGACTTCAAAATGAAATTCACTCAAAAGTATGAAATAATATTATTATACTTATATACGAGTACACAACATTAACCAGCAATAACGAAATCAAAGGTGGTTACGAAATAAATTAGGGGCTTAATTATTTTTTTTAAATTGGTGTCAGCAATGCCATCGAATCTAAAACATTTGATACGTAAGTAACTGTGTGCTGGTACCGACCTCAAAAAAATTAAAGCCCACAATTTAATTCGTAATGTTGTGTATTTAAGTATATAATAATATTATTTCATACTTTTGAGTGAATTTCATTTTGAAGTCGGTTTTAAGTTTTTTTAAACTTTTATTTTTTTGACCACAAAACTTACAAATAGTGGTGAATTTTTTTTGTTAAAATTTTGCAAAAAGCAATATGAACAACCTACAAAAACAAGTTGATTTTTGGTTGAATCATAATTAATAAGGAGATAGCAGAATGGTATAAAAATTTCGGTAGCGTAACGGACAGGGCCGCTAACTCCTGTCCGGGTTCGTGGTCGCGGTTCGAGTCCTGCCACGTATCAATGTGTTTTCGGATTTCGATTTCATATGTTCGTTTATCTGACGCTCTTACGGTGAAAGAAAACATCGTGAGGAAACCTGCACACGTCTGCGGAGAAACTCGAAGGTTGTGTGTGAAGTCGACCAACCTGCGCTGGGCCCGCGTGGTCGACTAAGGTCCGATCGCCCTAATTCAGGGTAAGCTCGAGCCTCTCGGTGGGGACGTATATGAGCTGATTTGATGATAAACATTTACTGTGTCTTAGAAAAAGAAAGTTTAGTTCAACTTCTAGTGAGTTCTCGGAATAAAAATAAACGTTACAGGTGTAACAAAATTGGTGTAGGTCCCGTTAACTGGGGGTTCTACTCGTCATACTGAACAACTTTCTTCAACGAACCCATAGCAAGTGCGAGTAACTAGTATTACCACCAGGTGAGATTTTGTCAAGGGTTAACTAATTGTGAATAAAAAAAAACTCATCTGTGCCCATAGTTAATTCTCAAAAAAATGAAACCTCCGTACAAAAACTCACAAAACTGTTGGTAGATCAGCTAATCGATTTGTATAAAGAGTTAACATTATTTTTTGAGATTTCAGCAAAGACATAGAACAAAAGTTGTTCAGTATGATAAGTAGAAGCCCCAGTTAATGGGACCTACACCAATTTTATTACATCATGTATACAGGGTGTAACAAAATTGGTGTAGGTCCCGTTAACTGGGGCTTCTACTCATCATACTAAACAACTTTTAATTTATGCCTTTGCTCAAATCGCAGAAAAAAGTTAACTTTTCATTCAAATCTATCACCTGAACGACATTTTTGTATGAAGGGTAAATTTTTTTTTTAGAATTTATTATCGGTCCCTTTGGGAAAGTTTTTCAGTATGACGAGTAGAACCCCCAGTTCACGAGTCTTATACCAATTTTGTTACACCCTTTATATTGCTACTACTAAGATCTGAACCTTTTTGACACATAGGCAGAGCATACGACCGTAAGACCACTTCGGCTATATGAGTTCAACCGAAATAGTCTTCCCAAGGCACCCGTGACAGCGTCATTAACAAAAGACGAAAGCAAAAGTGTCGGCGTTGGACACTTTTTTTTTAGAGTTTCATAACCAAAGGGTAAAAACGGGACACTATTACTAAGACTCCACTATCCGTCCGTCTGTCTGTCTGTCTGTCCGTCTGTCACCAGGCTGTATTTTATGAACCGTGATAGATAAGCAGAAGAAAAATTAGAAAAAGTAAATGTCTCCATACAAAATAACGTGTTTTTTTTAAACTTGAAGAAACTAGCAATTCAATGTATTTATTCAAAATAGGTGCAAATTACACTCTTTCTGATAGTCATAAATACTAATAAAAATGTAATTTCAGGAAAACATCGTGAGGAAACCTGCACACGCCTGCGAAGAAACTCGAAGGTTGTGTGTGAAGTCGACCAACCCGCACTGGGCCCGCGTGGTCGACTAAGGCCTAATCGCCCTGATTCAGGGTAAGCTCGAGCCCCTCGGTGGGGACGTATATGAGCTGTAATGATGATGATGAATGTCATTTGTGAAGAATCAAGAAATAAACAAATATTACTTAATAACGTCAAAATTAAATACTTGATATAAATCAGATTATGTCATTAGAACATGAAAACAATATGACACGAAAAGTTATACATAAAAATCATTGAATGCATTTAACAAGAGTAGGCCAGTTCACACGGACAGTACCCGGTCACGAGTATAACGCGAGAGTCAGCCATCGCTCCCATCAACTATATTAGAGGGAAAGGAACGACCCGGCTCCCGATGCGCCACCATCAGCACCATATAGTATGATGGTATGGAACCCTTTGTACTAGCGCCATCTAGTATGATGTTACGGAACCCTTTGTGTGCGGTTCTGACTCGCACTTGGCCGGTTTCACTTTTTCAAGCTAGCTCTCATTCGCCTAGTATCCGGGGTGTAAGGAACGACGTTTCAAAAATATGAAACAAATCAAAATGTTTACATCCATCCCTACATTTAAAATAACTAGATAAACTTAACGCAAATGTATAAATTATTGTGTCATTTCATTACATTTTGTTCAACTGTACAAATTAGTCGTGTAATAATTACTAATTAGTGACGCAAATTAAATGACGTACTTGTGAAATAATTAAATTTCATAAAAAAGATATGGATAATATTTCACAAAACCTTATTTTTTAGGGTTTCATATCAGATAACGATATCCCTTTAACCACAGTCTAAGAATCCATACAGTCGTCCAACGGAGGGGAGTCGCTCCGATTAGCTTTCAAGGCCTAACTGCCAAAGCTACGGGGCGTTGTTAGTGGGTAGTGCGGTCCTGGGCCTGTGTATATTTATAAATATATACTTTAGGTATATATGTGTATGTATGCATATAGGCGCAGGACTGTGAGTCCCACATAACCAATACAGCCGGCTCTATGGCCACAACGTGTGCGCAAACGTGTACATTGTGTTTGTGTGTAGGTTTAATGGTGCTAGATGATAATTTTTTTTGGGTATTTTGTTTTGAAATTGGTAAATAAATAAAAAAATATTTAAAAAAAACCGCGAATAAAAAATTGTGTTCTTTATGGAGTTCATGCAGTATCAGCTAGAAGCATAAACTTGGTTCGAGCGTTTCCAGCCTGATAATTTAAACTTTCAAGATGCAGCTAGCTCTGGTGGCCCTGTTTGAATTTGCATACAAAATAGTAAGAAACTTTATCTCTTCTTCTTCTTCTTCTTTGCGTGTCGATGACAAATTAAATCATTATCACTTTATCTCTAACCTAATATATCCGACTTAGTTGATCCAGTAAAATTCGCTTGACTTTTTTGATCCACCTTTCCACCCGTTTTTCTTGGCTCAACTAAGTCGTAGAATACGACTATATATAATTTAAATATACAGGCTGACTGAAAATTCGACGTGATCCTTTTAAGGGGATAAGCTACATATAATTTGCAACAAAAAAAGTCATATTAACTAGGGGTCACAAATCAACGGTTTTTATTAAAACGATGTTTAGCTAATATTATAACTTTTGGGAAATCTGATAAAAAAGGAACTTTTTCCCGTATTTTTCACGCATACTGTAGTATAACATATTTTTACAAAATAACGAAGAAATCTATCTATGCGTTTTTCATACAAAATTTTGATGATTTGCGACCCCTATTTAACACGACTTTTTTTGTTCAAAATTAGATGCAATTTATCTCCTTAAAAGGATCACGTCAAATTTTCAGTCAACCTGTATATATCTTGCGAACCCTCTTTTCTATACGTTTAATGGCAAGTAAGCAAAAATAACATTTACGCATATTTGCCGCAGCGACAATGTACAGTTCATTGTGTGCAGGAAGGCATGACTGGTTTTCATTGCACTTACTGTACTTAAATAACTACTATATTGTATTGAACATACATAGGTGTGCGCAAACGTATACATTGTGTTTGTGTGTAGGTCTGGGCAATTTAGTTCTGACCGCGATTGTACTTCCATACACGGTGCGCACCTGTGTGCGTGCACAGACTATTGTGTATTAATGGGTCACTTTTGTTGTATAAGTATTTATATCTAATCTCATATCGTACAATTCGAATTATAAACTTCAAAATGAGTTTATATTGAAATATTTTATTGAAAACCATACCGAAATTTAAAACAGAATCATATTTCCTTTTCCTAATGTAATATTCTTTTTTACCATTACGATACAGGACACATATAAATAGTTAATATCACCAAGGAGAATCCATCAATTATTTTTCTTTTATTGGAACGCTTCGGAGCGCGCCATTTTAATAGCATTAAAAAAAAGTTTTGATTCCAATTTTTACCTGTCTGACAGCGCCCGCTTTAGCGCATGCGCGGTGATGTGATGAGTTTTGGCTCTATTTTTTTCTTACTCTTTTAACTTACATCTTTTATTTCGTATGTTCAATCCCAATGTATGAGATTAGTTAAAGTAGTGTTTAAAACTACACATAACTGGATATTCAAAACACGCGTGCGATCGTCACTATGCAATAGTTCGATATACTAATATTGTCGTATTTATAGACTAGCATTTGCTAGAATTTTCTCTCTGATGTGTACGAGCAGTCGGTGAAGTCAGTTTTCATCATAACAGCTCATATACGTCCCCACCGAGGGGCTCAAGCTTACCCTGAATTAGGGCGATCGGGCCTTAGTCGACCACGCGGGCCCAGTGCGGGTTGGTCGACGTCACACACAAACTTCGAGTTTCTTCGCAGGTGTGTGCAGGTTTCCTCACGATGTTTCCCTTCACCGTAAGAGCGTCGGATAAACGTACATTTAAAATCGAAATTCGAAAACACATTGGTACGTGGCAGGATTCGAATCACGACATCCCGGACAGGAGGTAGCGGCACTTGCCATGACGCTACCGTAGTCAGTTCTGCTAACATATATTATATTAGGCTTTTATTTAACTCCCCGTCCGCTGCCTGTGTGCAAAATATATCACTTAGAACCGTTGCTCCATTGGGACATAAAATTTATCACTTCGAACCGTTGCTCCATTGGGACATAAAATTTATCACTTCGAACCGTTGCTCCATTGGGACATAAAATTTATCACTTCGAACCGTTGCTCCATTGGGACGTAAAATATATCACTTAGAACCGTTGCTCCATTGGGACGTAAAAGAAAGACAACAGGCAGACACACTTTTACATTTATAATATTAAGAAGTATTCGGTAGGATAGATGAAAATGACTTCTTTATGTTAAACTTCGTATGACTTCGTGAAGCGTTGAGAAAGTACCTACACACACGCGTACATAATACGTCACATGAGCTCCGCAAGGTAATTCTTTGTAAGTACATACGTAGCAAAAATACGACTCTGAATAAGTGTTATGTTTAGAATTCATATGTTTCTTTTTATTGATGAATCATTCAATCTAATATTGAGGTAGGTACTCATACATACAGGCATTATTGGAACAGGTGATTTTTCTATACCTACTACCTAATGTATTTTACTGTAAAATTTCATCATCATCATATCAGTTCATATACACCCCCAGCGAGGGGCTCGAGCCGACCCTGAATTAGGGCAATCGGGCCCCTTAGTCGACCACGCGGGCCCAGTGCGGGTTGGTTGGCAAGTTTCTTAGCAGGCGTGTGCAGGTTTCCTCAAGATATTTTCCTTCACCGTAAGAGCGTCGGTTAAACTGTAAAATTTATTTGTCTGTAATATGAAGTATTTCATAATTAAAAGTGTTTATTTATTATAATGTAAAAAATATTACATTATCCAATGTAGAAACCTTTGAGATTCCTGAAAATAATTTAAGGGGGGTGAAGGGATTCGGGGGTTCAGCTCATGATACTGAACGACTTTCCCTTAGGAACCTACACTTAAATCACAGAAAATTTCTAGGCCTTTTTTATCCACTATTGGTAAGCCCTTGGCATCATATCACCTGATGGTAAGTGACGATGATGGCGAAGACGGACGCGGGCTTATCAAGATTCCCCAACGCAATGAGGAACTGGCTATCTTATCTTCAAGCCGAAACACATTGATGCTGTTAACATTGATGTTTAGCGGCAAGACTTAGATAAAATGGTGGTAGCTAGCCAAGAGGGTTTATAAAATGCCCTTCCACCAACTAAACCGAGTCTTAAAAAGTGAGACTCCGCTGGGAATCGAACCCAGGACCTCCTGATATAAAGTTAATGTATATAGTAACCATTGCGCCACGGAGGCGGTTAAATGGCGGCTGTCATACGAAGCTCGCTATCAGCTGATCAATTTAGTTAGTCAAGACCAAAAATTATTTTGCGATTTGAGTAAAGGCTTCTTGTGGAAAATTCAGTTTCTTGAGCTGAACAACTACTTAATTTATTTTCAGGTATATGAGGAGGACCCTAAAAGAGTCGGTGGCTCAACCGGTAACGACTCGGTCCTCCTAACCAGAGGTCCTGGGTTCAAATCCGAATGGCCAATCAACCAATGAGTTTTCGAAACCTATATACGAGTATATAACCTATATACTTACCGATTGCTTTAACGGTGAAATAAAACATCGCGAGGAAACATGCACAATTGATTCCTGATGTGTATGAAGGTCGTGTTGCACGCGTCCGTAGGTGTATATGTGAATGCCTTACACGAGACCGCAGGTGATGTTCAGTGCAACACCAAACAACTGCCGTCTATCCCTTGGATAGCACGGTTAATTGTGCCACACGATAAGAGAAGAAAGAGGAGGACCCTACAATCACACAAAGACACTAAATAAACTGTAGAGCAGCATTGCACATAGCGGAGATCTTGTGAAAGTCGCGGAAAGCCGCTGGCTGCGGGCAGCGCAGGACCGGTCGTCGTGGAAATCCTTGCGAGAGGCCTTTTTTTATAAAAAAATTGAGTGCGTTTGGCTGCACCTCACCTGATGGTAAGTGTCGATGCAGCCGAGGATATAACACGCAAGCTCAAATAGTGCCTATTCACTCTCGTCTTGAAGATTCCTAAATTATACAAATCGGGGAATCAAGACGCTGGAAGGGATTTCCACTCCTTGGCCGTTCGCATGATGAACGAAGAAGCATAACGCTTCGTGCGTAAAGTTAGAACATTGACGATAAAGGGGTGGAACCGCCTTCCGCGCCTGTTCGTCCGATGATGAAATAGAGAGGGATGAATGAGGTCGTGAAGCTCCAGGGCACACTCTCCGAAATGAATCCTGTAGAACACCGATAAACAGGCGATTTTGCGGCGATGCTCGAGGCTTTGGAGCCTGTTAGATACAAGTTCCTCGACGCCAATGAGTCTCTTAGCGCATTTAACGTATTTCGGCTGATATGATGATGATGATGATGATGAAGATTGCACGTTATTTCTCGCGAAAACATACAGCACACAAAAGCACACCAAAATTACTAAATAGTGTATGCAAGCAATATTAAGAGGCGATTGATTTAAGAAGAAAGTCGCAATCATAAATTTCAGTTGTATGGGAGTCTGCCTTTAAAGAATTTTGTCAGACGAATTCACACTTCAATTAGATAGAAAATAAATAAAATAATTAGTTATAGCGAAGTTTTACCCAAATCGTTTGAGCAATTATTGAGATTGTTTCAAACTGTCACATTTTGCCAAACTAGGAACCCTTAAAGTTTCGCCAAGTTGGCAGCTACCCTTACATGGAAATCCAAAAATATGTTTTTACTCGGATCATATGGGAATATACGTAATTGTCAGAATATTAGGGTAACCCTAACAAAAAATATCAATTTTCGTCATCGCCAACACTTCTTACCTGAGTCTGTGCCTGAGTATATGTCTTAAGTGGTATAGTCACAATACTACAATATAGCGGCACAGCAGTTCAACAAATGTAGGTACTTACGCAGAGCGACGGAAGGGTACTTACGGGGCAGCAGGCGGCGGGGCACAGCCTGCCAAACTCCGCGAGTTTGGCAGGCTGGTTACAGGCTAGTACAAGTAATTATTTAGTAATCTGTGCTAGTACTGCTAGTACCTACGCCGTGGTGGCATCGTGCAACGTCAAAGGCGTTGCGCTACTGTAAGCCAAATCGTAATACTGTAGGAAAGTCATACCAGTTAGGAATCTTTTAAAATGGTACCTGACAAATAAAAAAAATCCTTCATAGTATTATAAATGTGAAAATGTGTTTGTTTCTTTGGTTTTTCTTTGATGTTTTAAGGGGTTTTGCAAATTAAATCATATTGTTTTCATACAGTTTATGTTAATAGTTAAAATAACGGAGCAATCCGTTATTTAAACTATTCCCATCTACTGAAAATCTCCTTCCAACTAACCCATTCGAAATCATAAGAACCGCAAAGATGAGCTTAAAGCCTCATTTAAATTTAAGTTGGCACGATTTGAGTACTTAAGCCGGCTATTCCAGCTCGGCTTAACTAGCCCCAGCCAGCAAAACCGTCAAGAGACTGCTCAAGAGAGCGATAACTTGCTGGAATCGGTCCAGTGGGTGCCATTAAGTGAATATACACTGTTTAGTTACCAGAATACGAGAAAACGTGTCACGTATGAGAAGATGAAAAATTGAATTTTACTGAATGCCAGTTTTTTCTACTCAACAGAAAAAAAGTAAGTGTGTGGTTTTATGAAACCTTGGTAAAAGTGAAACTTTACAGAGGACGAAACGACCATGGCTGCTCTCGCTACGGTACAGAGGACGTAACGGTCATACCGTCAGACGAAAGCGACCGTCACGCGACTTGCAACACACAAACGAAAAAAATTTTGACGATGTAATAAAAGTTTCACTTTAATAAACGAGTCAATTTTATTAAAAACATTAAACTCTTCATTACATTAGTTTTGATCCAGAATGATATGTTGATGACTACGTGATGCTACACGAAATACATAATGTCGGACGGACATTTTCGGAGTCGGGTTTTAGCTTTATTTGGCATTTTAACACGTGACCATAGATAAGAAGACGTTACACATAACAAGGCACGTAGCACCAAAGACTTATGACTTCATAAGGACTATACCATCGGCACTCAAAGTGGCATAACTTTGGTAGAACCCTACCAGTGAAGCCCATCATAATTATTTAACATCTTTCCCTAAGGAACATATACTTGTCGAAGCGTCATTGAATACGCAACCAATCCAATTGAGTAACACCATCTACGAATCGTGTAGGAACGTCAACTGACAACTTGTGGACGGTTGACGCGGAGAAATGGCAACACTCAATGAACGAGTTCGTGTCGTTATGTTGGTACTACGTAAGGTATGGTCAGGTTGTCAAACCTGAAGCGAGAGGAGCGCGAAACGTTAACCGGGGCATTCTGTTTTGGTCGGTTGGTTGTCCATTGCTCCGCACCAAACTTCCCGCGTTCCAATTTTCAATCGGTTTACATCCTAGGAATCCTAAGTTATTTTGTGACCTAAGTTTGTTTAGTGTTCAATTCAAACCTCTATTGAAGATTTGCTCGTATTATTTCGGAATGGCAACCATGCGTGAGCCTATTCACGCCGGGAGTTTATAGGCGGGATTTGTGGTGGACGCATTCGTAGTTTTATTTTGTTGTTTTTTCATTGTTTTCTGCTAGGATTTTGTTCAAGAAGTGGTGCATTTTGGAGAAAATCGTCTAGTGCACGTGAGCAATGTGGAGAACAAGAAAATAAAACGAAGGAGGACGTGTGAACCCAACTTGCTCTGGGTGTAGTTTTATGGACGCCCAACAGCAACTGGGCGTTCCACCTCAGAATGCAGCTGCTGCAAATGCTGTCAAGAACTTCAAAGAAGATTTGTAATGCACCGGCACTAGCATTACAAATCCAAAAACAAATGAAGAAAGTGAAAATTATTTACGAATCCGGCTGAAAGACTAGTTTCCATGGCCAAGAAAAATTTACAACTATTCACGCCGAGACCCCGTCATACTGTATTCACAAAAATAAAAACTGCCATACAAACTTCGCTATCAGCTCTCTCTCTCTTATCGTGTGACACAATTAAACGTGCTATCCAAGGGATAAACGGGGCGGTTGCTATCAGCTGATCAATTAGTTAAGACAAGAACATTTTTTTTTTGCGAATTGAGTATAGGTTCTATAAGGAAAGTTGTTCTTGTTCATGAGCTGAACTCACTTACTAACTCAAATGTTGAGCTTAAATTGTTTTCAGGTATTTCCGAAGAAACCTATATAAACCAACGTTTTTAGTGTTCTGTAGCCAAAGGGTAGAAACGGGACCCTATTACTAAGACTCCACGGTCCGTCCGTCTGTCTGTCTGTCATCAGGCTGTGTTTCATGAACCGTGATAGCTAGACAGTTGAAAATTTTTAAAGGTGATGTATTTCTGTTGCCGCTATATCAACTAATACAAAAAATTAGAAAAAGCGAAAGCCTCCATACAAAAACGTGTTTTTTTAAACGTGAAGAAACTAGAGCCATCTAGTATGGTGGTACGGAACCCTTTGTGCGCAGTTCTGATTCGCACTTTACCGGTTTTAATCGTATTCGGGTCGAGACAGTGGAAACGCTCACTAGTTTCGGTCAGATTAAGCAAACGAGTCTAAATTAATGAAACTGAATTTAATTCTAGATTCCAGACAAGGTTAGTATTGTACATGTTTTGTTATGGTTATGGAAATGAGATGATAGCCTGTACTGGGTTCTGTAGGCTATCTATAGATAGCTCTGGGTCTAATCGCACTAATAATAACTGTGGTCTTTTGCAATAAAGTTTCTGATTTTTGACATAAAACTTCTTTAAGCACGCTTGACTTGGGGAGTAAGCTGGTGGATGCGTGACGAGAGTGTTACGGAAGTGTGTGCGGGCGAGGCGAACGGAAGTTAAGAAATTAGTGAAGATAGAAAGAGAGATACTATTTATTTTTGTTTACCAACAATATCGGTTGCCAAGGCAACAGTATCGGTTGTCCAAACAATAAAATAAGATAAAAAAGATTTGATCATTTTCAGAAGATAGTAAAACTATTTTTATAAACTGTCTATACCTCGATATGACAAAAAAGATTTGGTTATTTTCTGAAGACTAAATATTTACTTTCATACATACAGATCGAGCTAAAGAAGTTTTACTTCAGTCGTGTGGTCTAAAGCACAATCGTATTTTTTTCATTGAAATATTCATAAATGTATATTTATTTATTTTACAATTTATTGTACACCGAAAAGGGAACATACATTTAAGAAGATAAAAACAAACATTTTAAAAATGTACAGCTTATTTTTAAAAGAAATTTCTTACAGCAGACCTTGGAAAGAGACAGTGAGAAGAGAACGGCAGACGATGAAAAACAATAGGTGGCCTTATTGCTTAGTAGCAATTTCTAACAAGCAACCATTAAATGTAGTATTAAACTTCAATTAGTGATCATTGATGATAAATACTAGATAGGCAAATTACACACTATAGGCGAAGTAACTAGTATCTCATCTGTGAGGTACATAACAAATACTTTAATTTAAGACAACATAATTACTAAGCCTCGATACATAACAATTAAAAACATAAAAAAAAGAAAAGTTATTCAAGTACAAAATTTGTCAATTTTTAAACGGGTGAAGATTTTACTACCTTAAAAAGGGAAAACCCTGTGTTTTAAGACAGGTTAGAATGCTCGTTCCCCCTAAATCTTTGACAAAAAGGACCTAGTTAAAAAGTCACTGTAGCAAACATTAAAACAATATTTAAAAGCAAAACCGTGACGTAACGTAACCGTCCCATCACTCTGTCTACCATGAGACGTCCTGAACATTGTGCTTTTTTTATTCACAATTGGTAAGCCCTTGGCATCATCTCACCTGATGGTAAGTGACGATGATGCCGAAGATGGAAACGGGCTTACCAAGATTCCCCAACGCAATGGGGATCTGGCTATCTCATCTTGAAGCCGGAGCACATCAATGCTGTTAACACTAATGTTTGGAGGCAAGACTTAGGATAAGATGGTGGTAGCTAGCCAGGCGGGCTATGAAATTGCCTTACCACCAACCAAACCGAGTCTTACAAAGTCGCCGGAAATCGAACCCGCGACCTCCTGGTGTGAAGCGAATGGACTAATACAAACTATTCAAATAATATCTACTGTTCTAACTGGCCGAGCGAGCGTCACAATCGTCATTAACACGCCCTGGTTGACCGCAGACAATTAATGACACGACAACCGTTATTTTGTTAACTTTTCTATACGAGACCACAGATAAGATTATACCGACTTTGTTGGTTCACTATGATATAAGAATATATTTTGACATAAACGATAAATCCATTTGACATGTTTGTTCCATACATTGACATACTGTTTTACTTATATATTACTTTGATATACTATTTTAAATATAAGGTTAGGTTTACTATGACATAAGAATTTATTTTGACTTTATTTTTATACTAGCTTTTGCCCGCGGCTTCGCCCGCGTGGACATCGTTTTTGTGAATGACTTAGAGGGTGCGCGGTGCGCGAGCCGCAAGCGGCTCGCAAGCGTAGTTATACTTTTTCTCCACATCCCTCGGGAACTATGTCAGGATATGCTTATTAGTAAATCGTGTCATTTCCCACCCCCTCAACCATCTCGGTGCAAAAAAATCACACAATCCATTGTTCCGTTGCGATGTTAATTAACCAAAAAAGAGTATATTTTCAGTTCCCTCGGGAATTGCATCGGGCTATGCTATATTCACGGAATAAAAAGTAGCCTATGTCATTCCTTGTGACACAGGCTACCTGCATGCCAAATTTCATTAAGATTGTTCAAGGCGTTGAAGCGTGAAAAGGTAACAAACAAAAACATTTTCACATTTATAATATTAAGTAAGGATAATGAAATTTAATGTGTGCCTTTTCATGATTTATCTGGTTTTTTTAATTCTAATTTTGTACGTCATAAAGGACAGGTCATAAAGCACATTAATTTTGTTTAATACCTGTACATTAACTTATGATCACAAATAAATTAATTTGAATTTGTTTACCTAAAATTTTTAATGTTACTTTTAGAAACATGATTGAAATTTCAATTTGAAAATTCAAAATTACACTACCTCTCTTGTATTATCGAAAGCAGTGAACAAAGTCACGTTTGCATTCTTTCTTTCTTTCTCATCGTGTGGCACATTTAACCGTGCTATCCAAGGGATAGACGACGGCGGTTGTCTAGTGTTGCACTTAGCATCACCCGCGGTCACGTGTAGGGCATTAAGATTAACACCTACGGACGTGTGCAACGCGACCATCATACACATCTGGAATCAGATGAGCAGGTTTCTTCACGATGTTTCCCTTCACCGTTAAAGCAATCGGTTATATACAGAATGTAGCAAAATTGGTGTAGGTCCCGTTAACTGGGGCTTCTACTCATCATACTGAACAACTTTTGTTCTACAAGTTTGCTAAAATCGCAAAAATTTTTGCTCTTCATACAAATCGATGAGCTGCATACTCGTATAAGTATGGAGTGTCCAATTTTTTTTTTGAGAATCGACCATAGGGTCCTTGGGGCAAGTTGTTCAGTATGATGTGTAGAACCCCAGTTAACCGGTTCTACACAAATATTTTGACAACGTCTTTTAATTATGTGCGTACGTTTGCATTTAAAACTACCTACGTACGTTAATATATTTTATATCCAGGTATGCAGTTTATAGTAGTACCTAACTGTTATATAATCCGACCTAGAGTAAAATCGGTTCAAGTGAATAAGGTCACTCGATAAGGTCAACAGTATTATGAGTAACCTACTGATTCGATACTGTAGCGCACTCGATATACGAGTATATGGGTACTTTCGTGGAAATCTCATCAGAAATACCTGCAGGTATTTAGACTTGTTAATGCTAGTTTTAATTCAAAATGTGAAATACGATTTTTAGAAGTATTCCTCGATTGTAATTTAAGGTAAGTTTAATTTAACGATTCGTTTAAGGAACGTTAAAGCATTTTATTTTTAATTTACCATTGAACACTAGTATCGTTTCAATCAAACTCATTTTTAGTACCGACGAAGAATAATTTAAGGCAGTAATATTACAGATTTTCGTTATTTTTGACGTACTCGTAAAGTACTCCTAAACGATAGAAAACCCAAGGTTGAGAAAAATACTTTTGTTGATGAATGCTATTAGAAACACGATTGAGCAATTTTGGCTCTATAGAAAAAAAAAGGTCTACACCGTTACTTTCAACTCTAGTTATGACTAAAATTATAAGTATAAATTTTTAAAAATATGCAACTATATTTGTTATGATAATACAAAGTGAAAAAGTGTGGTTATTTTCTTTACTCTTTACACGTAAATAAAAAGACAGAGACAACTGTTCCAATCAATACCTCGCCTTAAGGCGTTAAGATGCCATAATCCGAGCAGGTTGATACATGTTAAAATAATATCAAACGTAAATCTATCAATTTTAACTTCAAATCAATGCGGGCTTAATCGCGGCTGTTACGTTGAAACCGAATGCCCAATTCCCGATTTATACATGTTTTTATTACTTTTCTATACTTTCAAATAAGTTTAAAAAAATATATTTAATTAAAATGAAAGGTCTTCAAGTCACCGATTTTTGTAAGTTGGTTTCATTCAACATTAACTATTTGTTTTCAAGAATTTTTGCAATTAATGTCAAAAAATAGGGTCTACGGCAGAGATTTGTTACCATAGATGGGTTATGCACTAACAAACAACATTTGAAAATGGAAGCCATTTACACACACAATGTTATAGGTAGTTCGCTTCTATTGCACCGAATGTTACTAAGAAAAGAGATGCCAATTGGCATCTTTTTTTTGCTTCACTTTTTAGACACATGTAACCTATCTACCTCCCCTTATATATAGCATATCTCTGGTCTACGGTTTATTTTTTTACATCAAAAATGGTATTATTAAATCGATTTTTACTTCGAGTGTATTATATATTTTTGCACAGTGATATCTTTACACAGTCTTTCAATAATTTGAATTGAATATTGTCATTTGACCTATCTTAAGGCCATACTAAAAATGTGCAACTTGAAAAATTTCGTATTGGGTTTTTTGGACGAAGACATAACCTTCTTTCTTCTTCGAAGGTAAAAACAGCCACAGTGTTAGTTCAAATTAATGATTATACGAAAATAATTTAGTTATTGTCAATATTCTTTTTTTAAACCGACTTCAAAAAAGGAAGAGGTTTGTCAATTCGATCGTATATTATAATTATATTTTTTTGTGTTCGCGGATAATTTCGTCGTTTATGAACCGATTTTGATAATTCTTTTTTTTGCAAATGAGATACCCCAAGGTTGGTACCATGATAAGGAAACCAGGAGCTGATGATGCCATCCCAGAGAAATAGAAGAAAACCTTAGTTTCCTGTTTGAAGTCTATTTTTTTTTGTTCAAAATTATTACACTGTAAAATCGAAATATCTTCAAACTAAAATTGAACAATTGCTATAATTACGATAAATAATTTCTAAGCTCTCACATTTTGTATGTCGTCATTTAGTTCCGTTGTCGGTAAAATGTTAATGCTTGCGCTGTCTGCGGGTTTTATCACTACCAACACAATACAACAACAGTAAAATTTTAGGATGCTATAAATACATTGCAGGTATATCTGTGTATTTGTTTGAATGTACAATGCACCTACAAAATAAGTGGACACATACAAACTTAGGTATGGAGGTATCGCCGTGACTCGGTAACTACTAAACTTCACAAGTCTTCACTCATTGATTATTTTAATGATCCAACTAAAGGACAATAGGCAAGTTTGTATGGACGCCGTCTCATTATTTTGTTGCCCTTTTGCATCTTAGAATACAGAAAAAACCGCATGAGTGTCGTATCTACCCTGATTAGGGATAGACGGTGGGTAAAAACTCAAACAACCATACTGAAAAATCTATCGGGTATCTACCCAAGTCAAAGGTCCCCAAGAGGCTCGAGTTTCCATACAAACGTAGTTTCGCTTTAATATAAAAACTACCATTCCGCTTGAATCCAAACTTTGCGAATGTATTGAGTATATACATATTAATGTTTGTAATTAGCTTTCGATGAAATAATATAAAACCGAAAAAAATTAGAGCAGTTTCAAACTTTCAGTACAAAACTAATTTAAACCTTTACTTAGTTATGTTTCAATTTACTACGCTGAAAACTAATTACAAACATCGATATGTGTCAAACCAATACATTTGCAAAGTTTGCATTCCATCCGGCATGAAGTTTTAATAATAAAGTTGAACTACGTTTGTATGGAAACTCGAGCCTCCTGGGGACGCTTAAGACTCAAGTTTCAGACCATTGGTGGGATTTCTGGTTTAAAATTACAAACCTGGTTTTAGGCCAGTTTTGGGTAAAAACCTGGGTGTTTGCTTACTCTACTCGTAAATCTTGATAAAAGGTATGTTAAATAACCGTGACGTATATTTGTTAAAGGGTTGCAAACACGAAAAGACAAATACTGACTAACCCATAATTGAGACTTTTGTCTCCTAACAATTTTGGTATCATCACTTATTCAGTGAATTCGCTTAACTGCAATGTGTTTTGTGTAGATTCTCGATCTTTTTGTAGACCCGTGCTCGTTCATGATGGCTCAGGAGCGAGCTAAGTGGATCTCACTGGAGGAGGCCTACGTCCAACAGACTTTCAACTGCATCATTAGCGTAGTAACTAGTCCACTCGCTCTAAACAAGGAGGTCGCGAAGGGTCCCCAGGAGGCTCTAGTTTCCATACAAACGTAGTTCCGCTTTCATACAAAAATTACATGCCGTATTGAATCCAAACTTTGCAAGTATGTTGAGTAGATACATATCAATGTTTCTGATTAGTTTTTATTGTAGTAAATTGAAACATAACAAAACGAATGCTTAAATTAGTTTTGTGCCGAAAGTTTGAATCTGCTCTTTTTTTTCCGTTTTAATTAGTACATCGAAGACTTATTAAATGACCTGTTTGTTTGGCTAGTCGTGTAAAAATGAATCCTATGTCACTCACGGGATCAAGAAAAATCTAACGACACCTCGCACTCCGAAATCCTTCAAGACGTGCCTACCAAATAATTAAATGAAGTCTTTGTTTGGCTAGTCGGGTAAAAAATGTATCCTATGTCACTCACGGGATCAAGAAAAATCTAACGACATCTCGCACTCCGAAATCCATCACGACGTGTAGGCTACAGAAAGAACCAAATAATTAAATGAAGTCTTTGTTTGGCTAGTCGGGTAAAAATGTATCCTATGTCACTCACGGGTTCAAGAAAAATCTAACGACATCTCGCACTCCGAAATCCATCAAGACGTGTAGGCTACAGAAAGAACCAAATAATTAAATGAAGTCTTTGTTTGGCTAGTCGGGTAAAAATGTATCCTATGTCACTCACGGGATCAAGAAAAATCTAACGACATCTCGCACTCCGAAATCCATCAAGACGTGTAGGCTACAGAAAGAACCAAATAATTAAATGAAGTCTTTGTTTGGCTAGTCGGGTAAAAATGTATCCTATGTCACTCACGGGATCAAGAAAAATCTAACGATATCTCGCACTCCGAAATCCATCAAGACGTGTAGGCTACAGAAAGAACCAAATAATTAAATGAAGTCTTTGTTTGGCTAGTCGGGTAAAAATGTATCCTATGTCACTCACGGGATCAAGAAAAATCTAACGACATCTCGCACTCCGAAATCCATCAAGACGTGTAGGCTACAGAAAGAACCAAATAATTAAATGAAGTCTTTGTTTGGCTAGTCGGGTAAAAATGTATCCTATGTTACTCACGGGTTCAAGAAAAATCTAACGACATCTCGCACTCCGAAATCCATCACGACGTGTAGGCTACAGAAAGAACCAAATAATTAAATGAAGTCTTTGTTTGGCTAGTTGGGTAAAAATGTATCCTATGTCACTCACGGGATCAAGAAAAATCTAACGACATCTCGCACTCCGAAATCCATCACGACGTGTAGGCTACAGAAAGAACCAAATAATTCAATGAAGTCTTTGTTTGGCTAGTCGGGTAAAAATGTATCCTATGTCACTCACGGGATCAAGAAAAATCTAACGACATCTCGCACTCCGAAATCCATCAAGACGTGTAGGCTACAGAAAGAACCAAATAATTAAATGAAGTCTTTGTTTGGCTAGTCGGGTAAAAATGTATCCTATGTCACTCACGGGATCAAGAAAAATCTAACGACATCTCGCACTCCGAAATCCATCACGACGTGTAGGCTACAGAAAGAACCAAATAATTAAATGAAGTCTTTGTTTGGCTAGTCGGGTAAAAATGTATCCTATGTCACTCACGGGATCAAGAAAAATCTAACGACATCTCGCACTCCGAAATCCATCAAGACGTGTAGGCTACAGAAAGAACCAAATAATTAAATGAAGTCTTTGTTTGGCTAGTCGGGTAAAAATGTATCCTATGTCACTCACGGGATCAAGAAAAATCTTACGACATCTCGCACTCCGAAATCCATCACGACGTGTAGGCTACAGAAAGAACCAAATAATTAAATGAAGTCTTTGTTTGGCTAGTCGGGTAAAAATGTATCCTATGTCACTCACGGGATCAAGAAAAATCTAACGACATCTCGCACTCCGAAATCCATCAAGACGTGTAGGCTACAGAAAGAACCAAATAATTAAATGAAGTCTTTGTTTGGCTAGTCGGGTAAAAAATGAATCCTATGTCACTCACGGGATCAGGAAAAATCTAACGACATCTCGCACTCCGAAATCCATCAAGACGTGTAGGCTACAGAAAGAACCAAATAATGAAATGAAGTCTTTGTTTGGCTAGTCGGGTAAAAATGTATCCTATGTCACTCACGGGATCAAGAAAAATCTAACGACATCTCGCACTCCGAAATCCATCAAGACGTGTAGGCTACAGAAAGAACCAAATAATTAAATGAAGTCTTTGTTTGGCTAGTCGGGTAAAAATGTATCCTATGTCACTCACTGGATCAAGAAAAATCTAACGACATCTCGCACTCCGAAATCCATCAAGACGTGTAGGCTACAGAAAGAACCAAATAATTAAATGAAGTCTTTGTTTGGCTAGTCGGGTAAAAATGTATCCTATGTCACTCACGGGATCAAGAAAAATCTAACGATATCTCGCACTCCGAAATCCATCAAGACGTGTAGGCTACAGAAAGAACCAAATAATTAAATGAAGTCTTTGTTTGGCTAGTCGGGTAAAAATGTATCCTATGTCACTCACGGGATCAAGAAAAATCTAACGACATCTCGCACTCCGAAATCCATCAAGACGTGTAGGCTACAGAAAGAACCAAATAATTAAATGAAGTCTTTGTTTGGCTAGTCGGGTAAAAATGTATCCTATGTTACTCACGGGTTCAAGAAAAATCTAACGACATCTCGCACTCCGAAATCCATCACGACGTGTAGGCTACAGAAAGAACCAAATAATTAAATGAAGTCTTTGTTTGGCTAGTTGGGTAAAAATGTATCCTATGTCACTCACGGGATCAAGAAAAATCTAACGACATCTCGCACTCCGAAATCCATCACGACGTGTAGGCTACAGAAAGAACCAAATAATTCAATGAAGTCTTTGTTTGGCTAGTCGGGTAAAAATGTATCCTATGTCACTCACGGGATCAAGAAAAATCTAACGACATCTCGCACTCCGAAATCCATCAAGACGTGTAGGCTACAGAAAGAACCAAATAATTAAATGAAGTCTTTGTTTGGCTAGTCGGGTAAAAATGTATCCTATGTCACTCACGGGATCAAGAAAAATCTAACGACATCTCGCACTCCGAAATCCATCACGACGTGTAGGCTACAGAAAGAACCAAATAATTAAATGAAGTCTTTGTTTGGCTAGTCGGGTAAAAATGTATCCTATGTCACTCACGGGATCAAGAAAAATCTAACGACATCTCGCACTCCGAAATCCATCAAGACGTGTAGGCTACAGAAAGAACCAAATAATTAAATGAAGTCTTTGTTTGGCTAGTCGGGTAAAAATGTATCCTATGTCACTCACGGGATCAAGAAAAATCTAACGACATCTCGCACTCCGAAATCCATCACGACGTGTAGGCTACAGAAAGAACCAAATAATTAAATGAAGTCTTTGTTTGGCTAGTCGGGTAAAAATGTATCCTATGTCACTCACGGGATCAAGAAAAATCTAACGACATCTCGCACTCCGAAATCCATCAAGACGTGTAGGCTACAGAAAGAACCAAATAATTAAATGAAGTCTTTGTTTGGCTAGTCGGGTAAAAAATGAATCCTATGTCACTCACGGGATCAGGAAAAATCTAACGACATCTCGCACTCCGAAATCCATCAAGACGTGTAGGCTACAGAAAGAACCAAATAATTAAATGAAGTCTTTGTTTGGCTAGTCGGGTAAAAATGTATCCTATGTCACTCACTGGATCAAGAAAAATCTAACGACATCTCGCACTCCGAAATCCATCAAGAAGTGTAGGCTACAGAAAGAACCAAATAATGAAATGAAGTCTTTGTTTGGCTAGTCGGGTAAAAATGTATCCTATGTCACTCACGGGATCAAGAAAAATCTAACGACATCTCGCACTCCGAAATCCATCAAGACGTGTAGGCTACAGAAAGAACCAAATAATTAAATGAAGTCTTTGTTTGGCTAGTCGGGTAAAAATGTATCCTATGTCACTCACTGGATCAAGAAAAATCTAACGACATCTCGCACTCCGAAATCCATCAAGACGTGTAGGCTACAGAAAGAACCAAATAATTAAATGAAGTCTTTGTTTGGCTAGTCGGGTAAAAATGTATCCAATGTCACTCACTGGATCAAGAAAAATCTAACGACATCTCGCACTCCGAAATCCATCAAGACGTGTAGGCTACAGAAAGAACCAAATAATTAAATGAAGTCTTTGTTTGGCTAGTCGGGTAAAAATGTATCCTATGTCACTCACGGGATCAAGAAAAATCTACGGACACCTCGCACTCCGAAATCCTTTAAGACGTGCCTACCAAATAATTAAATGACGTCTTTGTTTGGTAAGTCGGGTAAAAAATGTATCCTATGTCACTCACGGGATCAAGAAAAATCTAACGATATCTCGCACTCCGAAATCCATCAAGACGTGTAGGCTACAGAAAGAACCAAATAATTAAATGAAGTCTTTGTTTGGCTAGTCGGGTAAAAATGTATCCTATGTCACTCACTGGATCAAGAAAAATCTAACGATATCTCGCACTCCGAAATCCATCAAGACGTGTAGGCTACAGAAAGAACCAAATAATTAAATGAAGTCTTTGTTTGGCTAGTCGGGTAAAAATGTATCCTATGTCACTCACGGGATCAAGAAAAATCTAACGACATCTCGCACTCCGAAATCCATCAAGACGTGTAGGCTACAGAAAGAACCAAATAATTAAATGAAGTCTTTGTTTGGCTAGTCGGGTAAAAATGTATCCTATGTCACTCACGGGATCAAGAAAAATCTAACGACATCTCGCACTCCGAAATCCATCAAGACGTGTAGGCTACAGAAAGAACCAAATAATTAAATGAAGTCTTTGTTTGGCTAGTCGGGTAAAAATGTATCCTATGTCACTCACGGGATCAAGAAAAATCTAACGACATCTCGCACTCCGAAATCCATTTAGCCGTTTAGGCTACAGAGCGTGCCAAAAACAATACATACATACATATATAGATACACTCGAAAAATAAAACCCTCCTTCTTGCGCAGTCGAGTAAAAAAAACCGCCTTTTTCTGGCTGAGATGATGATGTTTCATATTCAAAACTTACCTCAGGTAATGATTGGTTACAGATTACAAGTGATGCGTGAATTATATATAACCTCTAATTTAATCCTTTATAATATGTCATCATCATCATATCAGCCGAAGGAAGTCCGCTGCTGGACATAGGCCTCCCGCAAGGATTCTGCGCTAACCGCATCCAGCGGCTTCCCGCGACCTTCACCGTGTCATCGGTCCACCGAGTGGGAGGCCTGCCTACGCTACGTTTTCCGGTGCGCGGTCGCCATAGCACAGATTACTAAATAAATAGTTATGGCCATAGTATGTATACAAAGTTTAATGTGTAACTAATGTATAAGGCTATTAGGTAGCTCTAACGATCGTTTTAGTACTGGAACTATCGGTTTTTCTTAAGTGAATGTTTGCGTCAACAGTAAGGAGGCATGTTTAAAAGCGGGTAATTTATTAGGGTAAAACCAGGATAGTTGCCCGAGGGTATAGTTGCCCCAATTGTAATTACTATAGTTTTATGGGTGAATCGCATGCTATTTTATTAATCTATCGAAAGATTCCCCAAATACCACTTAGTTAGTCGGTCTCATGTCTCTGTGCAATTGCATGGGAAGGCAAAATGCGATCAAAGTTTTTGCGGGGTAGATGTCCTCTTACTCGGCGGGGTATCTATCCTAAATGTAATTTACATGGATAAGCCAACTATCCCCTATGAGGGATATATGTCCCAAAATATAGAGGTCCGCAAAAATCGCTAAATATTAAAGATAATGTTTTTTACTTTTCATTAATTGTTAGATAAAACACCGAAGTACCGGTCAGTTTTATAAATAAAGTATTTTGCTTGTTGTACTGAGAGATATATAGTGATTATAAAGTGTGGCAACTTTTCGGCTTTTACACCACAAATTATGCAAACATCAACTTATTTTTTTCTGAAAAGAACTTAATAAACACTAAACTACGTAATATTTAGTTACAAAGTTTAAACAGTTGGAGTTGGACCTGGAATGTTCGGTGAGCTGTGAGTTGTGAAAAGTATGAATCATTGTTGCATTTTTTTATATTTGAAAAATCTACTACGTAAAAATCTGTAAGTGATCGTGTAACTTCTAAACGATGTGACCGATTACGATTAAATTTTGGCGAGATGTTCTCCATTGCGTTGGAAAATCTTGGTAAGCCTTGGAACGAGGTATCGCTGTTAAATAATCTTCTTTCATCCGACGCGACCTTCTTTGTATTCCATCTATTTCTTTTCCACGCATGCGCTGTCAATCTATGTGACATTATGATTTACAATTGTTTCCGACCATAAACTTAATAAATTATAAAATAAATTAAATTTCCTAACTCGGATATATTTACTGGCTGCTCCCTTTTAACACCCATTTTGGGTAAGATGTAATTACTTGTTTAAGTATAATTCGTTTGTATTTAATGTTTTCTAATTCTCGTATATTTCTTTTTTCAGGTCTTATTTTTATCAATAAAATTAAATTCTGTAGCACGCATCTTCTTTTTAAACCCACGCCCGCTACCGTACCTACCTACAAAGTCGTGCTACAGCCTGCTTCCATCTTCGGCATCATCGTCACTTATCATCAGGTGAGATGATGCCAAGGGCTAACCATTTGTGAATTAAAAAAAAAACCTTGCGAATACGCCCGGGAAGGATTATAACAAAAACTGGTTAGGTCCAGGAGTGCAGACAGAACTTTTTACAGTTTTGTAAGTTTTGACCCTGCGAGTGTTCTTGGTAAGGTGTCGGTTACGTTACATGGTTACAGTGTCGCGTGTTCAATGGTTTTTTCTCATCTCAAATACAGTTTTATAAGTTTTGACCCTGCGGGTGTTCCTGGTAAGGTGTCAGTTATGTTACATGGTTATAGTGTCGCGAGTTCAAGCTGCCTGCTTCCATCTTTGGCATCATCGTCACTTACCATCAGGTGTAATGATGCCAAGGGCTTACCAATTGTGAATAAAAAAAAATTACGGGCAATTGAAATTATTGGTGAATTAGGAGGAAAACTAAATAGTGATTTTTTTCTAACATCACAATTCAAACGAAAACGATAGGCACGCAGACGAAATTGTTGCGTGCAAGCCGAGGAAGTTGTGTAACAAAAAAAAAACTAAAACTATATCCACGCGGTCCAAAACGCGGGAAAAAACTAGTTTAGATATAGACAATCTAAAAGGGAGGGAGTAAAAAAAGAAAGCAATGATAAATAAGATTGTAACAAGTTATGCTCGCGCACTGCGCACCCTCGAAGACAGTTATAGAAACTATGTTCACGCGAGCGAAGCCGCTGGCAAAATCTAGTCCTTACTTATATGATAAATGTGAAAATGTGTTTGTTTGTTTATTACCTTTTCACGCTTCAAAACCTCTACCAATCTTGATGAAATTTGGCATGCAGGTTGCCCGTGTTACAAGGAAGGATATAGGCTACTTTTTATACCGTGAAAATAGCATAGTCCGATGCATTTCCTGAGGAAACTGAAAAAATATTCTTTTTTTTTGTTATTTTTTTTAATATCGCAATTTCCACGCTCGCGTACATCGGCGTTGCAACGGAGCAACGGATTGAAGTGATATTATATAGAGTTGGTTGAGGGGGTGGGAAGTGACATAGACTGTCAATCAGAATAGTTTGATATAGTTTCTAAGGGATCTGAAAAAACTCACGTCCACGCTCGCGTGCCGCTTGCGGCTCGCACACCACTCACCAAAAGCAAAAGCTGTTGAAAATAAATTGAATTTTATTATATCTACTCTTCCAGGTAATGTTTACGCAATAAATAACACCTGCGTTTGATGATTCAGTGTGATTAATGAGTTTTACGACATTATGTACCTACGAAGGTACAGTCAGTAATAAAAGTCCTTTACTGCGAAAGCAATTCGAGTTAACTAACAGGAAAAACACTCACGTCCAGCAAAAATAATGGTTAGTAATCTTGACCAGGTACACAGCAGTGTGTCAGCCAAGTTTGTAAAGGAAAAGGGCGACACCGGCCGTAGGTTATATCACACGAACAATTTAGGGTCACTTTCAACCTACCCGTATCTTAAAATCTGTTTCATCTACACACTTCTGATTTTGTGTGTCTATTAAGACTCCCTCAATCACCCAGAAACCGAATTTAATAAAAAAAACCGTTTCTGAGATATTTACGTTCGAAAATAATCTCAATTTCATGACTCACTCACTCACTCGCTCTTCAAAATTATATAACATTTCCAGGTGACTTAGAATCTTGAAATTTCGCATCAAGTTAGGTTATTGGACGCGTACAAAGAGCTCTTCCAGCTAACTTTGAAATTTGTCATCGAGATTATTAGGCATACCTATACAAAGAAAATATTCGAAATATTCGGACTCGGCATATCAGGATTCCTTACCACTAAAATTCTTTAAAATTATAGATCACTTCCAGGTGATTTAGAAACTTATTGGTATTTCACTAGATTATTAAGAGTATATATAGCAACAAGAAAAATCACCAAATTACGAGTCGGAATTGTAAAATTAGAGTTCTGTACCATCACTTCTAATCAAAAAAATTATATAAACCACTTTTAGGTGACTTATACACTTGAAATTTGAGATTGAAATAGATTATTGGGCGTACTAAGGAAACATTCAAAGACCAAATTTATGATATCCCAACAAAACTTAAATGTGAAAGACCCCAGTTCAATGCTATAAATTAACAGAGATCTGGATAGGTAGTTACAATACCATAGCTACGGGACTCCAAATTGAAATATTTATTAAAGTCTTCTCCAAATCATAGAGAATGTATAACGGTTTTCAGTTCATATTCTGTGCTACTAAATGGTCTAACTGGGTAAGTATAATAGTCAAACCGCTATATAGAAAATATACGCTTGAGAACGGCTCAACCGATACGGTTTGCTTCTAAAAAAAACCTTAGTGAGTCGCTTGCGACTCGCGCACTGAGCAACAGGGGCAAACCCACAGGCAATAGCTAGTACAGAGTATAACTGATTAGTAAAAACTTGCCAAGTTACATCGCAGTACAGAACAGCAACTGAAAACTGTTGTACTTTCTCTGTTATTTTGGGAAGTTTTTAATGAATATTTCAATTTGAAGTCCTTAGCTATGATTTAAAAACTGCTATATAGAACTTGGTGATTATATTTATCTTTATTATTTGTTACATTCAGATCTCTGTTATTTTTTTGGATTGAACTTGGCTCCTATTTTCACATTTATGTTTTGTTGGGACAATTATTAAAAGGAACCAGCACAGAATAGCAACTGATAAGAACTGTAAAAAGCGTCGGTGGCTCGACCGGTAACGACTCGGTCCATCTAACCAGAGGTACCGGGTTCAAATCTGGACGGCCAATGTACCAATGAGTTTTTCAAAAAAAAACTTACGTACATACTTACCGATTGCTTTAACGGTGAAGGAAAACATCGTGAGGAAACCTGCACACGCCTGCGAAGAAACTCGAAGGTTGTGTGTGAAGTCGACCAACCCGCACTGGGCCCGCGTGGTCGATTAAGGCCTAATCGCCCTGATTCAGGGTAGGCTCGAGCCCCTCGGTGGGGACGAATATGAGCTGTAATGATGAAGAACTGTACATTCTCTATCATTTGGAGAAGTCTTAAATGAATTTTTCAATGCTAAGTCCTTAAAAACCACTATAGAACTTGGTGATTATATTTATTTTTATTATTTGTTACATTTAGATCTCTGTTAATTTTTTTTATAGAACTTGGCGCCTCTTTCACATTTATGTTTTGTTGGGATAATTGTCAAAATAAACCACCGTTAGGTATTGTTGTACAAACGATTATCGCACTTAGGGTATATAATATATTGTACTTGATTGTCCCTAGTAAGGTACACCGTGTTATCAAACAGCAATACTCGTTGATTCGAAATGACCTACATTTCAACCGAGTTCAAAAAAGCAGGAGCTGCTTAATTCGAGTGTATGTTTTCTTGATTGTATGTTACGCGATTTCAATTTTTAGGGTTCCATACCCAAAAGGTAAAATTGGGAACCTATTTTTAAGACTTTACTGTCTGTCCATCTGTCTGTCGTCAGTCTGTATTTCATAAACCGTGACAGCAATACAGTTGAAATTTTCATAGATAATGTATTTCTGTTGTCGCTATAACATAGACTACTAAAAATTAGAAAAAGTAAAAAATAAAAGGGTCTCCATACAAAAAAACATGTTTTTTTTTAAACGTGAAGTTACTAACGCCATTTAGTTTGTGATACGGAACCCTTTGTGTGCGGTTCTGATTAGTACTTGGCCGATTTTTTATTTGACAGGATATGCCACTACGTAAAAATAATAAAAATATACAAATTATATCAAAATTACTAAAGTACTTTTAAGAACAAAAAAATAATTGCCAAATGCGAGTTAGACTCGCACACAGAGAGTTCCGAGTACTTAAAATAATGACTCATATTCATTCATATTAAACAAATATTAAAAATTAAAAAAATCTCCTCCAAAAAAAACACAAAAAGGTAATATATAAGTAATATAAGATAAGGTAATATAAGACCGCTAAGTTGTGAAATTACAAGTAATTAGTTGTTATAAAGTAAAACAGTTGTATTACGTTTTTATTTTAATATTTTAGCGGTCCCCCTACGCGATGACTCTTAGATCAAAAACTAACCACTTATATTAAACTTAAAGGGCCAAGACATATTATTTTCTACTACTTAGCGGTTTTATGGTCTGGGATTTTTAAAATTTTAAATTAAAGTTATATTTCGTTCTTTAAACTTTAGGTATCCCAAACACGATACATTTGATGTAAGTAAAGTTGGTAAGGAGTTGGGTGTCCTGCAGATACCAGGAGATGCTGCAGCATTTGGTAAAGGTTACCGTGTTCTATCTAAAACATATTAATTGAGATTATTCCAATGAGCCCAAACACGATTCATATGCTGTAAGTTGGTAAGCCTTAAGTTGCAGTGCCCTAGCCGGGTGTCATATACATACTATAATATGTAACTAAGTACACTTAAGATCTTCTGTACCCTGTATATGACAGCAATAAATTATTGAGTATTGAGGAGTTGGGTATCCTGCAAAGTCTAGAAGATTCTGCAGCATTAGGTCAAAGTTATTAAGTTTTATCTTAAACCTATTCATTGAGACTACTCCAATGAGCCCAAACACGATACCTCTGCTGTAAGTTGGCAAAGAGTTGGTTATCCTGCAGATTCCAGGAGATGCTGCAGCATCAGGTCAAGGTAACCATGATTTTTCAATATTATTACAGTAACAAGGCTGCAAAATTTTGAATCTATCCGACCTCTTTAAGTTGCCCATATCCTTCCATCACCTATATAAGAGCTGATGATCCTGAAATTGCTTAACAGCTCTTCATAAATTATAGCTAGGAACCACTTCAATCACGTCAGCTTTCAAACAAAAAAAAAACGCATTAAAAACGGTCCATTTGTTTAAGAACTACAATGCTACACACAGACAGATACACAAATACACAGATACACATTACACAGATACACAGTTACACAGATACACAGTTACACAGATACACACGTGAAACTTATAATAACCCTCTTTTTGCGTTGGGGGTTAAAAAACCACTTTGATCCGTCGTTGCTCCTTTGCAACGCGACGACAACGTGCGTAAGCGTGGAAACGAATTTTCCCCAGATCCTTCGGGAATTATGTCAGAATCTATATCTATATATATATATATAAAAGAAAGTCGTGTTAGTTACACCATTTATAACTCAAGAACCGCTGGACCAATTTTTATGACTTTTGCATTTGTCTGTGTCAGGATTAGGATAATAAGTATTAAAATATAATATTCATCAAAAAAAAATATCTGTCAAAAAATAATCGGTTTTAGGGTAGTGTAGTGTAGGTGTAGTGTGTAGGATAGGGTAGGGTATGGTAGGGTAGGGTAGGGTAGTGTAGGGTAGGGTAGTGTAGGGTAGGGTAGGGTCGTGTAGTGTAGGGTAGTGTAGGGTAGGGTAGGGTAGTGTAGGTTAGGGTAGGGTAGGTGTAGGGTAGGGTAGGTGTAGGGTAGGGTAGGGTAGTGTAGGGTAGTGTAGTGTAGGGTAGGGTAGTGTAGTGTAGTGTAAGGTGATACGAAGTTCGCCGGGTCAGCTAGTATTCGAATATAATATGTGCAAAAAATCACAATAATCCACTGTTCCGTTGCAATGTTCAAGAAATTAACCAAAAAAGAGTATATTTTTAGTTCCCAGTGACACAGGCTACATGCATGCCTACATTCATCAAGACTGGTCGAGGTGTTGAAGGAGAATTGTTTTACTTTAGGATTAATACCTACACCAAGTTTCACGATTGTATGTTTTACGGTTTTTAGGATAGAGTAAAAAAAACCCCTTTTTAAAACAAGTTCCTTAGTTTTTACTTTTTTTATTTTCATTATTTGCTGTGTGTACAAGTGCGAGTTGGACTAGTACACTGCGGGTTCAGTATCACCACACATTCCGGTATCGCAAAAATATAATTAGGGAAGAGACGTCACCAAAATCCCTATTGAGCGAAAAATCGCGCAACGCAAGTGGAAATGGATAGGATACACTTTGCGCAGAACAGAGGACAATATCGCCAGGATTGCAGGAAGCAGGCGTCCAGGCTGTCCAGCTCATACGCACTGTTGGGCCAGGCTGCGGGCAGCTGGGTTGAATGGGCGTTTTTTTTTTTTTTTTGTTCTCGAGTGTGCCAAAAGATGACGACACTGTCGTTATTTCATTTACGTTCCTTTAAACAGATAGTATTTATACTATTTGTATTTTATATTTTATCCCGCGCATGTACAATAAAGTAAAATGTCAAAACTTTTTAACTTCACTAAGTAGATTCCACTTAGAAAACTTTTATGTTGCTTTCTACGAGCCAATTAACTTGATTACTCGATGCAGGGTGTGAGGCGTAAGACAGGAAGGGATAGCGTCGACTCACGAATGGTCTTTGTAATCCCTAGGACGACAGCATTATTACAATAAAGAGCATCCATATATCATAGATAGGTAGGTAGGTAAAAGAACATCGAAAACTCTGTTACTGTCCGTGAAATATCATCATCATCATCATATCAGCCACAAATCGTCCACTGCTGGACAAAGGCCTCCCCCAAGGATTTCCACGACGACCGGTCCTGCGCTGCCCGCATCCATCGGCTTCCCGCGACCTTCACCAGGTCATCGGTCCACCGCGTGGGAGGCCTGCCTACGCTACGTCGTCCGGTGCGCGGTCGCCACTCGAGAACTTTACTGCCCCATCGGCCATCTGTTCTACGAGCTATGTGCCCTGCCTACTGCCACTTCAATTTAGCGATTCTGTGAGCTATGTCGGTTACTTTAGTTCTCCTGCGGATCTCCTCGTTTCTGATTCGATCACGCAGAGAAACTCCGAGCATAGCACGCTCCATTGCCCTTTGGGTGACCTTGAGCCTTCTTATGAGGTCCATAGTAAGCGACCATGTCTCAGTTCCGTAAGTCATCACTGGCAACACACACTGGTCAAAGACCTTAGTCTTGAGACTGTGAAATATAGGTCGGGGATAAGTTTCTTCGTATTTTGTAAGAATAAATTTGAAATCAAATCTTTTAGCTTCTATATCTTAAAGTAACCTTATGTAATCTAAAACTTAACCAAAAGGCGAAAACTTTCATTGTTTCATATCTAATTGATATTCGATTTTATGAAATAACCTAGTTTTCCTTAAAAATTAAAATAAAAAAACATTTTCACTTGGCTTCGTATAATGATACTAGCTGTCCCGGCGAACTTCGTACCGCCTTACATTACATTACACTGCCCTGCCCTACCCTACACTACACTACACTACCCTACCCTACACTACCCTACCCTACCCTACATACACTACACTACACTACCCTACCCTACACTACACTACACTACACTACCCTACCCTACACTACCCTACCCTACATACACTACACTACACTACCCTATCCTACACTACTCTACACTACCCTACACTACCCTACCCTACCCTACACTACCCTACCCTACACTACCCTACCCTACCCTATCCTATCTCTCAAGTTAGATCGAACTGCACATGGTGTGCGAATTTTATTATAATCGGTTAAGTGGTTTAAGAGTCCATTGAGGACAAACATTGTGACACGAGATTTATATATATTAAGATTAAAAAGGATAATATTCGAAATTTTAATAAAAATTTAAGTATTTTTTTTGCCATTTTTTCAATTGTTTATTTTTCTCTACGAAAATTTACAAGGTAAAATTCTCTACATTTCGAAACTTTAAATTCCAGTAAAGTGCGATTCAGAACCGCGCACAAAGGATTCCGTACCATCTTACTAGATGGTGAGAGTTGCATTAAGTTTAAAAATATCGTTTTTTGTATTAGATGTTAACTTTTTTAAATTGTTAGTATTTGTTGTTATATCGGCAACATAAATACATCATCTGTGAAAATTTCAACTGTCTAGCTATCACGGTTCATGACATACAGCCTGTTTTTACCCGTTTTTACCCTTTTGGCACGGAATCCTAAAAAGGTGAAATAGCAACACGCAAGTAAAATTTATGCTGTGTATGCAACTAATGCATTATCTTTTAGTAGTGCAACCTTGGTTCCAGCGTTACCAGTCTGGACATTTTAAAGTTCAAGATGCAGCTCGCTCTGGCCGCCCTATTTTAATTTACATAAAAAATACGAACAAACTTTTTCCCCGATCCAATATTTACAGAAATGTTGTGCAAAATAAATCACAAGAAAAAAACGCTGATTCGGCACATCGCGTGGTAATAATAACGTACGCAAGACGTGCGTATTTCTCGTTTTGCTCAGCTATTTCTCCAACACGTACCCTGGCTAAGTGAGTGGGAAGTGAGTTCTAAGAAAATTGGTGCTCTCCAAGGTTCCACAATTATATATACCTAGTTCTTTGCAGAAAGTAGCAAAACTAAAGTTTTAGGAATTTTAATGGTGACTAAAACAAATCACAAGTCATGAGTCAATTAGACTCGAGTAGACTCTGATTTAGATAAAACTAGCTGTTTCTCGCGGCTTCACAAGCGTGGACAACGTTTCTATGACTTTTCGAGGGTGCGCAATGCGTGAGTCGCAAGCGGCTCGCGAGCGCGAAAAAAGTAGCCTATGTGCTAATCCAGGTCCTTATCTGTCTACCTACCAAATTTTTGCCAGATCCGGTCAGTGGTTTTTGCGTGAAGAAGTACACTCACAAACTTTCAGCTTTATAATATTAGTGTGATTGTCTTATCATGTGTTCCAATCCAATGTCGGTGGCGTAGCGGCTAGGGCCGCTACCTCCTGTCCGGGAGGTCGTGGTTCGAATCCTGCCACGTAAGTACGAATGAGTTTTCGAACTTCGATTTATCATGTACGTTTATCCGACGCTCTTACGGTGAAGGAAAACATCGTGAGGAAACCCTGCGAAGAGACGCGAAGGTTGTGTGCGAAGTCGACCAAACCGCACTGGGCCCACGTGGTCAACTTAGGCCCGACCGCCCTAAATCAGATTGGGCTCGAGCCTAAATTTAACGGACCAACCTGTGATAGTAAATTTAAATCTAAGGAAATAACTGATTTTGGTTTTCAAGGTTTCCACTATTAAGATAATCAACTATAAGAATACGGAAAAAAAACGTATTTCCTATAGTAAAAGTAACATCTATCTTTTCAATTTATGTTCAAGATATCTGGTTTAAACATTCCACTTGTAATTTACCGTCTTCATGGCGTAGATTAGTCTATTAGCTTCACTTTAGGAGGTCACGTTGAGCTTGATTTCTGGCGGATGCCAAGGGGTACCATCAGCCGAAGGACGTCCACTGCTGGACGAAGGCCTCCCCCAAGGATTTCCACGAAGACTTTTCTAGTAATAATTATAGTCTATGTTACTCAGTGATAATGTTGCATTCTAATTTTAAAATCGGTACTGTAGTTTTTGAATTTATTCGTTACAAACATACAAGAATACAAAGCTTTCCTCTTTATAATATTAGTATAGATGTAGTTTATCTTCAATATTGGTTTCTGTAAATTCTGATTTAAATTTTTTAAGGGTTATATCAATCATGTCTGTTATGTCAAAATAATAAGTGCCAAAGGTAGTTTTTAACATTTTAGTTAGAGGCTGTTTTTTTTTTTTCATTATTTTTAGTAAATTCCTATAATAACACAGTCATATTTTGTACAAGTTTCAGCCGTCTTCTAATTACAGTTTAAAAGATACAGCCTATTACAAGTCGGACAGACTGATGGACAGACATACAGGGTAATATGGTCGCTTTACCTGATACGGAGCCCTAAAAAAGATTGGCATGACATCCTTAATGATCACAATTATACATAGGTCAATTTTACTTTCAAAATATAAAGACATAAAACTTAAATCAAAAATAAAAAAAATTCGAGCGAGACCTACAGTACTCGCATATGATGTGTAACATGTGACAAAATACTTTATAAAAGGACGGCAAAGATACGGCAGACTAGGCTGTATGGTCATAGAGACCTTTGCCTTTTCCGCGCTTTTAAAGCCTGAAAAAAGGACGGCAAAGATACGGCAGACTAGGCTGTATGGTCATAGATAGATACCTTTGCCTTTTCCGCGCTTTTAAAGCCTGAAAAAACGCAACTCCCTGTTACACATTTCCGTCACATGGGACACTTTTCCGTCCCATTTCACGAAATCACTCCCACAAATTGCAGGAAAGCGAGAGCAAAGATGTTACACATCAAAAAAAATCTTTGTCAAAAAACCTCCAACAGAAAGTAGTATGTTTTGGCAATTTAAGTAAATTATAAGTACCTAGTTATATTTTGATAGATCGCGTAGGGGGACCGCTCAGTTGTGAAATCATTAGTAACTAGCTGTGCCCGCGACTTCATCCACGTGAAGGTTTTGAATTTTCCCACGGGAACTATTTTATTTGCCGGGATATAAAGTATCTTATATGTTAACCCGGGCTATAAGAAACCGTCATACAAAATATCATCAAAATCGGCCTGGTAGTTTTTGCGTGATGCGTGAACATACAGACCGACAGACAGGTAATGGTAATGGTAAGGACGGGCTGGTTTCCGCAACCAGGCGCCCGAAGCGCCCATTTTGCGTAGTTAGCTGGCATCACTGCCAGCTCAGCTCCTCCCGGAAGTCCAGCAGCCCCCGCAGGCTGCCGATGACTTTTTTTTTTATTCACAATTGGTAAACCCTTGACAACATCTCACCTGGTGGTAAGTGACGATGTTGCCGAAGATGGAAGCGGGCTTACCAAGATTCCCCAACGTAATGGGGAACTGGTTATCTTATCTTCATGCCGGAACACACCAATGATATCAACATTGATATTTGGCGGCAAGACTTAAATAAGATGGTGGTAGCTGGCCAGGCGGGCTTAGAAAATGCCCTACCACCAACCAAACCGAGTCTTACAATTGACCCCGCCGGGAATCGAACCCGCGACCTCCTGTGTAAAGCCAGCGAACTTTGCCTCTGAGCTACGGAGGCGGTTAAACTTCCGGGAGTGTCCTCAGGTCACCGAGATACTCGGCCCTGTATGCTGCCACCTCTTTGCAATCCAGAAGGATATGGCCAGCTGTTTCTTCAGCCTCCATGCACGCGCGGCACAGTGGCCTGTCCGTAATTCCTAGGGTGAAAAGATGTTTGTTAAAGTAACCATGTCCAGTGATGACTGCTGTTACCTGTCGGAGCTGGAGTATACCCAACTTCAGGACCTTCCTGGCCAGGCCATGGTTAGTCCGTGGTAGGGCCATTCTCGCCTGACAGCAGGTATCAAGTCCTGTCCAAAACCGGTTATGTTCTGACCTTGTGCGCTGTCGCAGAGTTGATATGAACCAGCCTGCGGGGAGGGGTAAGATGGGTTCCGGTCCCAAAGCTACGAGTTCTGACCCTCTCCTAGCTAGTTCGTCGGCTGCGTCGTTTCCTTTTGAACTGCTGTGTCCCTTGATCCACTGCAGAGCTACGTTGCTGTGGTAACATACCTCCGACAGACAGAGAAAAATTCCAAAAGTTGTTGTTTTGGCCTATATATCGTTGTTAATGTCCACCACAGTTATTATTTTCCAAAAATATTTCATGAACAGACACGGCCCCGTTACAGTTTTATTATCCCTACTAATATTATAAATGTGAAAGTAACTCTGTCTGTCTGTTACGCTTTCCCGCAAAAACTACTGAACGGATTTGGCTGAAATTTGGTAGGTAGACAGATTAGGACCTGGATTCAGACATAGGCTACTTTTCACCACGCTCGCGAGCCGCTTGCGGCTCGTGCACTGCGCACCCTCGAAAAGTCATAGAAACGTTGTCCACGCGGGTGAAACCGCGGGAAACAGCTAGTATGTAAATAAATTAAAGGTAGTTAAAACAACACGATTATTCAGACTGTGCATGTAATATCAAACTTCTGACTGCATTCATGTGGATATGAATTTATTGATGAAGCTGACTGTACCGACCTCCCATATCAATGAAAAATGTTAAATATTCATGCAGTTTATTTTTAGTATTGGTTTCTGCAAATTTATATTTTTGATGTGTAACATATTCTTTCCTTTCACTTTCCTTCGATCTGCGGAAGTGATTTCGTGAAAGGGGAAAAAGTGTGTAACAGGAAATTCGTTTTTTTTATTCATGAAGGCTAAGGAAACATGGCCATGTCGCCTTATTTTTACAGTCACAAAAGCTAAGGAAACGTGGCCATGCCATCTTATTTTTCAGACACGAAGGCTAAGTAAGGGAACATGGTCATGCCGACGGTAGGTTGTTGCTTATATAACACGTTACATATCATGTATTTGCGACTAATGTAAGGCTCGCTCATTTTTAGGGTTCCGTGCCTCAAAAGGGAAAAACGGAACCCTTGTAGGATGACTTTGTTGTCCGTCTGTCCGTCCGTCTGTATGTCAAGACCCTTTATTTCGGGAATGTGTGGAGGCATCGAGTTGAAATTTAAACCATATACTCCGGTCTACAGTCCGTTAAAAAATCAAACTTCTAAGTTAACGTGAAAAAAAAGATATGGCCGTTTATGCCACAAAAAACGTTTATTTTGACACTCTCAAGGGAATTAAAATTTATAGGGTATTTTCAGTGGACCTAGAACTATGAAATTTGGCAAGTAATACCATCTTATACTACAAGTATAGAAAAAGTATGCCATACTTAAATGCCCTCAGTGCGCGAGGAGTTTCGCTGCGAAGATTGGCTACATAAACCATCTTCGAGCGCACGCGCGGCAAACCGACTAGGAGTCGAAGTGGTCGCCATGACCGAAATCGGTCGGATAGATCATCATCATCATCATCATCATAGAAAAAGATCTGAAAACTATTCATTTGTATTTAAATCATAAAAATATAGTCCTTATTTAAAAAAGTACGTTATTAATTATTCAAGGAACGGCAGTCCAAATTTTGAATTGAGTTAACCGTGTCTTGTAGGGTATCGTATAAAAGGGCTCATTAAGCTTAAATAGATTTTTAATTATTTTTATGATGTATAGTTTCCGATTTCTTATTTTAAGGTTCCTTATCCAGAGATGTGGTAATACGGAACCCTCGGTGAGCGAGTCCAACTCGCACTTGGCTGCTTTTTTTTTGTATTATCGTGTGTGTTGTGTCAACATTATATTCAAGAAAGGTCTTGTCATCCCATTAGTAGTTCAAGTATTATGTAATGCAGTTATTGGAGATTTTTGATCCTTACTCCCGCATGTAACGCGCCGTAACGTTTTTCTGTAGCCTGTCTCCCTTAAAACACCCAAGTGACCTAAAAGTTACATAAAATAAAATAAAAATGACATACAATACAGTCGAGGGATTCCCCTTAAAAAATATAAATATAAAAAAATAGTGTTACGTAACGCGTTGTTCGAACCCCCCTCCCGACCCTGCAACGCATCGTAACGTTTTAGAAGACCCTTCCTCCCCCCAAATTGCGTTTGGTAATACTTGATCGCTCCCTTAGTTAAATGTTGGAATGTAAATACAACTTACAAGTATTACCTAAAACAAGAGATCAGACAAACAGAGAGAGAGAGAGAGAGTAACCGCCTCCCTTGCGTAGTTGATAGTCCAGTCGCTTCACACCAGGAGGTCGCGGTTCGATTCCCAAGATTTGTAAGACTTGGTTTTGGTGGTGTTTCCTAAGCCCACCCGGCTAGCTAGAACCATCTCATCCAAGTCTTAACAGCATTTTGAATTCCAGCATAAAATGAAATGCGAAAAACCGCAACGAAATCGGCTCAGTAGTTTTAAAGAAAAATGGTAACAGACATACATAAACACACACTCACAACAACCACTAACTAACCCCAAACGCATATACCGCCTCCGTTCGTTTTGTTTGTCGCGTTGTGGGTAATAAAATAGCCAGTACTGGAAAGCCCGCTTTCATCTTCAGTATCATCGTCTCTTACCATTAGGTGAGAATATTTCAAGGGCTTACCAATTGTGAATAAAAAAAGAAAACTTACATTCGTGAACCATGTTGCTAACCGGATGTCTTTGACTTAAACAATGGGACTTTCATGTGACACGAATTAAGCCTTTAAGGAAGCCAAAATACTAATTAAGACCTATCACACGGAGTGTAATTCGGTGGCTAGCGTAGCAAACAAAACTAAAATTATAAAATGTGTCAAATGATAGTTCAATAGTTAGATATTAAGGTTTGAAAATTTTGACATATTTCTCTGTCATAAGCTCGATATAGTTCCTGAGGGATCTGAGGAAAACTCATGTCTGCGCTCGCGAGCCGCTTGTGGCTCGCGCACCACTCACCCTAAAAGACAGTCATAAAACGATGTCCACGCGGGCGAAGTCGCGGGCAAAAGCTAGTAGCAAATAATACTAGTAATTACTACTTGAAAAGCGCAACTCACCTCCCCTCGCCAGTATATTGTCGCTATCGTTATGCAGCAGTTACACGGCAGTAAAGGCGGGCCTGTCACTGCGAGAGCAACACTTGAAGAAAGAGGTTACAAAGGAAAGCACCAAAAAGCACTTAAGAGTCTCCAGGAGGCTCGAGTTTCCATACAAACGTAGTTCGGCTTTAATACAAAAACTACATGCCGGATTGAATCCAAACTTTATAAATATATTTAGTAGACTAGACACATATTGATGTTTGTAATTAGTTTTTATCGTAGGTCATCGGTCTACCGCTTGGGAGGCCTGCCTACGCTACGTTGTACGTAGTTGCCACTCGAGAACTTTACTACCCCAACGGCTATCGGTTTTACGAGCTATACGCCTTGCCCACTGCCACTTCAGTTTACCGATTCTGTGAACTATGTCGGTTTCTTTGGTTCTCCTACGCGTCTGCTCATTTCTGATTCGATCGCGTAGGGAAATATCGAGCGTAGCTCGCTCCATTGCCCTTTGGGTGACCTTGAGCCTTCTTATTAGGCCCATATAATAAGTTTTTAATTTTTAATTATTTTACATTTTTGTACTACGTTAACAAATTATCAATTATTATTGAGGTGGGCGTTAGTAACTGCGACACAGTCCTCGACTAATGCAGTTGCTATCGTACACATTAAGTTTGTACACTTAGTTTAAGTTCCAAATAAATAAATAATAATAATAATCTCTCATTTACCACTACCAACATTAACAACCGCTTGTTATTTTGTAATTAACTAGTGGACCGAACATATATTATCTACTCTGCCCGAACGTTGGTGTACCTGCTGTTAAATTTCCCAGCATCAACAATAACTTAATCGCACCGCATACTACTGGGTCTAAATGGGAACCTAAACCATCCAGAGCTCCAATCAAACACAAAAAAAGGGAAAATCGGTCGAGATTTTCACAAGGAGTTCAGTAGCATACACATTTACAGCACACAGCATACAACGGTCGCGAAATGCCATTTCTAAAAACAAATGACGGAGCAAACAAAATCATGGTGAAATCCTTTACATTCGAGAACCAAACTATAGCCAACCTGTATCAATCGGGGTGACGAAGGGGCGAGGTCGGAATCTAGAGAGCGGCAGGGAGTGTCCATACTATAATGTTAGCACTAATTTATATATTCTTTGCTTACAGAATAGTAATCATAAGTGTACCTGCTAAGTTAACCACAGGGCAGAATGTTTATTAGGTATATATAGTAGAGATATGTTTCATTTAATAATTTGTTTTATTCAAGTAAGTATTTACCTGTGAAAATTGTGTCGATATCGTTTCGCGTTCCGTCTGGTGAGGCTCTTACCCTTACAATAAGCCATATAGTAGAGATATGTTTCATTCATTTTTTTATTTTTTATTCAGTAAGTATTTACATGTAAAAACTAAGTCGATTACGTTACGCGATCCGTCTGGTGAGGCCCTTACCCTTACATACACAAAAGGTTATCGACCTGACCTTGTGTTTAGTTAGTTTAGTACAACTACTTACTCATTAACAACTAACAAACTTCAAAGGCACTTAACGGTCTAATAAGCGCGTTAATTGTGCGTTAAATGATTAAGACATGACTACGTTTGGAATTCCGGGAGCGTTCGACAAACGTGAAATTACGAGTTTAACACACTATCTTAAACGAGAATAACATTAGAATTTTGGTTTGTTTGTTTGTTTTCTTAATTAAATATCGTGTACTTACCCATTAGAACTGTTAGACATTATCGCTATCGATGGGCCTCATAAGAAGGCTTAAGGTCACCCAAAGAGCAATGGAGCGTGCTATGCTCGGAGTTTCTCTGCGTGATCGAGTCAGACAGAAACGAGGAGATCCGCAGGAGAACCGAAGTAACGATTTTTTTGGTCGACTATTGCTCGTCAACTGGAAAAGTTTTATTAGCTTTGATAGTTTTCCTTTTAAACTGATTATATAGACTACTTTCATGTTTTTTTTCAAATTTCTAAATACAGCGGTTTAGTTTCTAGAGGGTGGGGACACTCAACTCCAACAAAATTTAGCACTTTCAAGCCTAAGTTTTCGAAAACGGAACCCTATATTATAAAATGTTCTTAAAAGACTCACAACTATTTTTAAGCTCTAACCAACGAACGATACCCCACACTACTGAGTATTACGAGAAAAAATAAATTTTTGTTTTTTTTTTCCAAATTTTTTTTACAGTTCTCTCCCCGTTATCTTCTTAATATATATAAATCTCGTGTCACAATGTTTGTCCTCAATGGACTCCTAAACCACTTAACCGATTATAATGAAATTCGCACACCATGTGCAGTTCGATCCAATTTGAGAGATAGGATAGGGTAGGGTAGGGTAGTGTAGGGTAGGGTAGTGTAGGGTAGGGTAGGGTAGTGTAGTGTAGGGTAGTGTAGAGTAGTGTAGGGTAGGGTAGTGTAGTGTAGTGTATGTAGGGTAGGGTAGTGTAGTGTAGGGTAGGGTAGTGTAGTGTAGTGTAGGGTAGTGTAGGGTAGGGCAGGGCAGTGTAATGTAATGTAAGGCGGTACGAAGTTCGCCGGGACAGCTAGTTATTATATATATCTTTGCCAAATTCCAGCTCTTAACTACTAATAGTCTAGGAGCTAGACTGCGGACAGACAGACGGACAGACGGACAGACAGACATGACGAAACTATAAGGGTTCCTTGTTATACTACGGAATCCTAAAAAAGATACGGCCATTTTTGTCACATATTTTGATGATGATTGCAAGCAATTTAAAACCTATAGGATACTTCCCGTTGACCTAGAATTGAGGAATTTGGTAAAAAGCATAGTCTCGCAGCACAAGTAAAGTAAAAATCTGAAAATTGAAAACTTGTAGATACATCACATAAAAAAAAAAAACATTTTTTGCGATTGGAGACAATTTTTTTAACTGCAAAGTTTTGGGAAGTTTAGAAAAGCCTAAAATACGGCGTTTTTTAAACATGTAAGAATCCCACAAAATATCACGTAAAAAAATAAAAAAATAGTACTCACTAACAATTACAAGCATCAGTACCTACATTATCATAAGTAGGCACTTAAAATGACATTTGCATAATGTTGCAATAATATTAATAAAACAAAAGGTAATAAAATGACCGTTTAGAGTAAAATACCTTAAATGATTACATACTTTTATTTACGATAATGAGAACACTTTTTGTGAAACAATAGGCTTTACTAATAACTATTTATTAATTGGTTTTTAATAGTTTTTTTTTATTCACAATTGGTAAGCCCTTGGCATAATCTCACCTGATGGTAAGTGACGATGTTGCCGAAGATGAAAGCGGGCTTACCAAAATTCCCCAACGCAATGGGGAACTGGCTATCTTATCTTCAAGCCGAAACACATCAATGTTAACTTTGATGTTTTGCGGCAGGACTTAGATAAGATGGTGGTAGCTAGCCAGGCGGGCTTAGAAATTGCCCTTCCACCAACGAAATCGAGTCAGAGTTAGAATCCGCCGGGAATCAAACCCGGGACCTTCTGATATAAAGCTAATGGCTTTAACCATTACGCCTCGGAGGCGGTTAAAAACGCAAATAAAAGGAACAAGGGTTCCGTAACACCAACGCATCGCGCACCACGCCCCTCGCAGCTCTTTTGTTTTGAGCAAGATAAAGGACATAGTAATACCAAAGTGATAATTAGTACTAACATACAGTATAGACACTCCCTGCCGCTCTCTAGATTGCAACCTCACCCCCTCGTCATCCAGATTGATACAGATTGGTTACAGTTTGGTTGTCGAACGTATACGATTTCGCCGCCATTTTGTTTTTTTCGTAGTTCCTTTTTTGAAATGTCATTTCTGGCCCGTTGTATGAATTGTACAGGGTGTGGTAATAATTCATCATAATCATCATCATATCAGTCGAAAGACGTCCACCGCTGAGCAATGGTCTCCCCCAGGAGTTTCCATAAAGACCGGTTTTGCGCGACCTTCGCCAGGTCGTCAGCCCACCGAGGTAGAGGTTTGCCTCTCTACACCTTCCAATGCGCAGTTTTTTTTTATTCACAATTGGTAAGCTCTTGGGAAGGTCGTGGTTCGAATCCTGCCACGTACCAAACTGTTATCAAATTTCGATTTCATATGTACGTTTATCCGAAGCTCTTACGGTAAAGAAAAACATCGTAAGGAAACCTGCACACGCCTGCGAAGAAACTCGAAGGGGTGTAGTCGACCAAACCGCACTGGGCCCGCGTGGCCGATTAAAGCTCGATCAGATTCAGGGTGGACGAATATGAGCTGATATGATGAAGCCCTTGGCAACCTCTTACCTGATGGTAAGTGACGATGATGCCAAAGATGGAAGCGGGCTTACCAAGATGCCTCAACGCAATGGAGATCTTATCTTCAAGCCGGAACACATCAATGCTGTTAACAATGATGTTTGGCGGCAAAACTTAATTACTACTAGTTACAGTAAAACTTTTTACTAGCTTACTATTAGTTTAGATTATAAATAAAAGTTTAAAAAAATAAAACCACACTTCAAAAATAAATTCACTTAAAATTATAAAATAACATGTTTATACATAAATACATGAAATTAACCATAAATAACGAAATCAAAGGTAGGTACGAAACAAATCAGAGGCCTACAATTTGTTCTGTGGTTCTGTGGCTTCCATCATCATATCAGCAGCATGAAAGTTAAAGAGTCAAACCTTCCAACATCAGCTCACCTGAATAACCTGAAAAGATACAACTATCGGTCTAAACGTACTATCGATAATATTTAAAGAATTATCCGCCAGCACCTAATCGTTAAGAAGATGTACCTTCCATCACCAGATCATCAACATAAGATGATGGCTACTAGACGCAAATACTTGAGTAACTTTATTAAATACATGAAACACGTAATACGTTCCTATGACATTCAAGGGTTGTCCTCGATTTCCCTGGGATTTTATCATCAGATCCTGACTTGGTGACAATGAGATCACCTCAGGAGTATACACTTTCGAATAAAAAAATATTTAGAAATTAGTCCACAATTGACAGAGAAATCGGTGAACATATATAAAAGAATAAAAAATACATACAGTGGAAAAAAGCGTCGGTGGCTCAACCGGTAACGACTCGGTTCTTCTAACCAGAGGTACCGGGTTCAAAATCTGGACGGCCAATGTACCAATGAGTTTTTCTAAACTTACGTATATACTTACCGATTGCTTTAACGGTGAAGGAAAACATCGTGAGGAAACCTGCATACGCCTGCGATGAAACTCGAAGGCTGTGTGTGAAGTTGACCAACCCGCACTGGGCCCGCGTGGTCGACTAAGGCCTAATCGCCCTAGTTCAGGGTAGGCTCGAGCCCCTCGGTGGGGACGTATATGAGCTGATATGATGATGATGATGACAGTGGAATATAGAACCTCCTCCTTTTTTGATAATATTAAAAAAGAGAGAGGCCCATGGATGTGACACAGCTAGAGAGACGGACGGAGCAAAGACTCATTAAAAGGTTGGTTGCCACCTTTGGAACACCAACGAAACCCTAAAAATAGTTTTAATTATTTAATTTGTACTAAGCTTTAAAATTAATTGGAAATTAGCTCTCCGAAAATTTGAAAATGTAGCCTATAATGTTAATCAAGGTCCTTATCTGTCTACCTACCAAATTTCATCCAGATCTGTTTATCTGTTGTGGCGCGAAAGAGTAAAAAACATCCATACATACATGCAATTTTTCTCGTTTTGTATTATTAGTAAGGACTATTCGTTGCAGGTTTTAAGTGGGTATTTCAATTTTAATTTATATTGACTTTGCTAGCTCCTAACTGTTAAATCTTGACTCCTGACACTGGCTCCTACCCCTCATGACTGGCTCACCCCCTATCCCTCCTGAAAACTACATTTTCGTGTTACTTTCAACCCGCCGGCGGCGTTTACGCGCGGGCAATCATTTTGATTACAATTATTTACTGATGCGTACACAGGGCCAGGTCTATTTCTGAACTGAGTTTCCTTATCCGCCTCTCGGAGTCAACGAGGCTGAAACACTCAGCGGAATCGCACCCATCATTATTAATACCATCTTTCACAAAGACCTTTTCATATCTAAGGACAAGACCAAAGGAACATTGAAAATGGCTCCGTTTTTAGGGTTCCGTAACTCTAAAGGTAAAAACTGAACCATAAAATATAATAATAGTACAAGTACAGATGAAGTACTGGCAATGACGCTTTAAATAAATAGCAACTCTCGCTACGCGGTAATAAAGAACAGTCTAGTTCGCAACCGCGCTTAGTGCCTCCAGTTTTACTTCAACATACACCGATAACGATCGCGCTTTTACGCAAGAATGAACTGAATTAATGCGCGTGAGAGATTCTTTTGCGCTGGCCGGTCTAGTGTTGTCGCAACTGATCAACCGGCAGGGTTGTGAGACCGCGCGACGAACATATTTCAACTTGCGCACTCGCTTGCTCGATAATCGCTCCGCTTTATGCAAGAGTTGACAACCGACTGACGAGCGCGGCCTGTAGGCCGTGCCGTTGTGTAGGTACTTATCTCGCGCTCTCGGTCGAGTGACGGGGGCCTGACGGTACGATTATCACTCTACGATGTTTCACGAAGCCGATGGATGCGAGCAACGCAGGATCGGTCACCGTGGATATCCGTGGTCCCTTTGTCCAGCAATGGACGTTTTTTGGCTGATATGATGATGATGACTACGATTTTGTGTGTTATCATCATCATCATCATCATATCAGCCGAAGGACGTCCACTGTTGGACATAGGCCTGGAGGCAAACCGACATGGTGGCGTTTTCATACATACACTTCAACACTTCGATGTATCGATAGTCAATTTAGCACCGCTTGCGAGACTGTTTAGCCCAGGTTTAGACTGAATTAAAGCGTTTCGCATAGTCCACGAACGCCAAGCATAGTGGTTGATTGTACTCTTCGGTCTTCTGTATAATCTGCCGCAGCGTATTTATGTGGTGTATGGTAATAAAGCCTTTTCGTAAACTGGCTTGTTCGGGAGGCTGGATGTCGTCAAACCTACGTGCGAGACGATTTGTAATGACTTTTGAAAACAGCTTGTAGACATGGCTCAGAAGTGAGATGGGTCTGTAGTTCTTCAGCAGGGTTTGGAGAAAAGCACCACCGCACGTCTGTGCCATGCCTTAGGCGTTTGTCCCTCGAGTATAATGGAATTAAATAACTTCTGAAGAGCTTTTCGTACCGGTGATCCACCTGCTTTCAGAAGTTCAGCCGTAATTCCATCATCACCCGGTGCCTTGTTGTTCTAAACAAGTGAACGTTAATGATTATCACATTAGAATAGCTCGCGTGTCTGTGTGTCCGTCCGTCTATTCCCAGCCAGTTTGCTCTGAAACTACTGGAACGATTGAGCTGAAATTTGGTAGACATATTTAAGTCTGTGACCCAAAGACGGATTACATACATACGTAAATAAATGATTTTTAAACATGGGGGCCACTTTTAGGGGTTAATTAGAAACTTAAGAAAACAATTTTCTTACCTATTCCACAGTATTACAAGTCATATCGTAATACTGTGACTATTCTGTGTGACACATCAAAAGTCCAGAATAATTTAACCCCTATTCACCTAAAGAAAAGTATGTACTGAAAGGTCTTGTTCTGTTGGAATTTAATTCACTAGTTAGTTGTTAAATCTATTGATGAAATTTGGCAATTTGGGAAGGACATTGGCTACTTTTTATCCCGTGAAAATAGCATAGTCCAATACACTTCCTGAGGGAACTGAAAAAATACTGTTTTTTGGTTAATTTCTTTGACATCTCAACGGAACAATAGATTGTTGTGATTTTATGCACAGAGATGGTTGAGGGAGTGGGAAATGGCATCATTTACTAATTAGCATATCTTGACGTAGTTCCCGAGAGATCTGGGGAAAACTCATTTCCACGCTCGCGCACGTCGTCGTCGCAACGAAGCAATGGATTGAGGTGATTTTTTTAATGAATGAAGGGGTGGGAAGTGTCAAAGACTGGTAATCAGAATAGCCCGGTATAATTCTTGAGGGATCTGGAGAAAGTTCATGTCCACGCTTACGAGCCCCTTGCGGCTCGCTCACCACTCACTCTCAAATACAGTCATTAAAACGATGTCCACGCGGGCGAAACCGCGGGAAAAAGTTAGTAGTAAAATTTAAAAAATGTACCAAAAGGTGTGATAGTACGGGACCCTTGGTGCGCGAGTACGACTCACTCTTGGCCGGTATTTATTTAAATATTATCTACCTATTAGTACAAACTTGATAAAAACTTTTCAATAATATTCCTTGTGCATGCGTGACTCATATCATAATAAATGGTTAACATAAAAACCGAAATAAATCAAATAAAGTATGTATATTTGTATCTATCTGGCTGAAACAAGGGCTCAGGTTGGATAAGCCAGACGTGGCCAGAGGTTCATTTTTTCAGGTTTTAAAGACGCGATATATCTTTCTGATTAACCATAAAATTTGCAAAGTAGTTTCATAAATGGATCTCTTGAAAAAGTCCCATAAAAATGGTTTAGGTAATAAAATAAGCTTAGGTCGTTGATTAATTGCTTTTAAGTGCAGATAAGGTACCTACAAAAATACAGAATGTTACAAAATGAATACAGAATGTTACAAAATGAATACAGAATCTGTTAACTAGGGATTTTACTTATCATAATAAACAATGTTCCCCAAGCAGTCCATAGTCAATACAAAAATAAATATAATAAAAAGAAACTAAAATACACGCTTTTAAAGCACAAAAAAATTAAAATTTGAAAAATAATTCTTAAAATAAGCCGAAAAAAAGAATCGAAAGAAAAGAAAGATCAAAAAATACTAGTATTATTAAGAAAAAAGCGTGGGCTGCTCGATATACGAAAAAATTGGCACACAGCACCCCACGCTTTTTTCACAATACTACTAGTATTTTTCGTTCATTATTGTTTTCAGCTTATATTATTTTTCACTTTTTAGGCTTTAAAAGCGTGTTTTTTTAGTTTTTTTAAACTATATTTATTTTTAAATTTTTAGTTTGATGTGCATTTATTCCTGGCGACCCTGATCAGGATAATGAAATTATTGTATTGTCACTGATTCTAGTTAAATGTACAAAGTATGAATCTGTCCGTTTAAAGTGGGTCAAAATCGAGTGCAAAGGAGTCGGTTACATACATACATACGTACAGGTGAAACTAATAAAAGCGTGATAAAAATAATAATTAGGACTCTCCATACAAAAATACACAAAATATATTCGACTAATAGCTGATAGATTTGTTTATCGAAACCAAACATACAGGGGTACTTTTCAAGAGTCTCCTCCACATAACACTGAACAACTTTTACAGATCTTCTCCACATAACACTGAACAACTTTTCAGGAGGTCTTCTCCACATAACACTGAACAAATTTTCAGGAGGTCTTCTCCACATAACACTGAACAACTTTTACGGATCTTCTCCACATAACACTGAACAACTTTTCAGGAGGTCTTCTCCACATAACACTGAACAACTTTAGTTTGACAACTTTGCTGACATCGTAAACAAAAACTAGGACTTACCATACCAACTTGTTTTATTAGCAGATCGATTTATATGAGAAATCCAATAATTTTTATCATTCTATTAGTTGAAATACGCTCACTGCACCAAAGACCTCCCATATAAATTTCCACAACGACCGGTCTTTGCCCGCATCCAGTGTCTTCCCTTGACCTTCACCAGGTCGTCGGTCCACCCGGTGGTCTGCCTACGACGTATCTCCACCCGAAAACTTTACTGTCCCAACCGCCATGTGTTCTACGAGCTATTTATTTTTAGGTTTCCGTATCCAAAGGATAAAAACGGGACCTTATTACTAAGACTTCGCTATCTGACTGTCTGTCTGTCCGTCTGTCACCAGGCTGTATTTCATGAACCGTGATAGCTAGGCAGTTGAAATTTTCACAGATGATGTATTTCTATTGCCGCTATAGCAGCAAATACTAAAAATTAAAAAAAGTGAAAAAATAGGGGGGATCTCCACACAAAAAACGTGAAGAAACTTCTTTTTTTTTATTCACACTTGGTAAGCCCTTGGCATCATCTCACCTGATGATAAGAAACTAGCACCATCTCGTTTGATGATACGGAACCGTTTGTACTAGCGCTATCTAGTATGAATGATTTTTAAATGATCATATTCATCAGTATGTTTAAGGTAATGGACAGGTTTTGCTTATTATAAAAAATATTTACATCTTATCTTTTATTTTGAAATTATTTTGAATAACACGTTGTTTTTTAGTTATTTAATTATATTTTTTTATTTTGAGGACTGTATTGATAAGCTTTTATTACTGTATTATTGTTATTTTAAATTTGTACGTCAAAGGACAGATTATATAATAGGACATAATTCAGACTTAACATCTTTTATAACATATAATCACAAATAAATAAAATTTGAATTTTGAATTTGTACGGAACCCTATGTGTGCGGTTCTAACTGGCCGGTTTTTTGTATATTTTACATTTTTTTATGCACAATTGTTAAACCCTTGACAATATCTCACCTGGTGGTAAGTGACGATGTTGCCGAAGATGGAAGCGGGCTTACCAAGATTCCCCAACGCAATGGGGAACTGGCTATCTTATCTTCATGCCGGAACACACCAATGATATCAACATTGTTATTTTAGCGGCAAGACTTAGATAAGATGGTGGTAGCTAGCCAGGCGGGCTTAGAAAATGCCCTACCACCAACCAAACCGAGTCTTACAATTGACCCCGCCGGGAATCGAACCCGCGACCTCCTGTGTAAAGCCAGTGAACTTTGCCTCTGAGCTACGGAGGCGGTTAAAAATATACCACATTATGACGTAGGTAGGTAATTAATTTACGTTCAGTTATTACAATAGATGATTGTTTCATTATGTTTGTAATTCTACTTGATTGAAACACCTGGCACTCGTGTTTACATATTATTGCTATTGCGGCGTTATATAACCGCTATGCAGCCACTGGCTGGACTGACGTGGCGCTCGTCTGTAAACATTCAATGATTTGTGTTCCAGTCTAGAATATTCTAGACAAGCCTTAAGGAGAGGTATTGATTGGAACACTTATCTCTGTCTGTTTCTTTACGTGTGAAGAGTGATGAAAAGAACCACACATTTTCACTTTTTCAATGGTTTTTCGTTTTCAAAAACTTCATCTTATCGGCTCATATACGTACCCACCGAGGAGCTCAAGCCTACCCTGAATTAGGGCGATCGGGATTTAGTCGACCACGCGGACCCAGTGCGGGTTGGTCGACTTCACACACAACCTTCAAGTTTCTTCGCAGGCGTGTGTAGGTTTCCTCACCATGTTTTCCTTCACCGTAAGAGCGTCGGATAAACGTACATATGAAATCGAAATTCAAAAACACATTGGTACGTTGCAGGATTCGAACCACAGCCTCCCGGCCAGAAGGTAGCGGCCGTAACCGTTACGCCAATGAAAGTATAAAAAATAATAACATTACTCGCTTTGTATTATCGTGACAAATATTGTTGTATATTTTTTTTAATTTATACTTCAAAATATTAGTCACAACTAGAGTTGAAAGTAACGGTGTAGGCCTATCTTTGGGATTTTTTTCTATCGAGCCAAAACTTTCTAATAGCTTTTGACTTTAAGTAATATCATAAAAATAAGCCAATTTTTTCAACCTTGGGTTTTCTATCGTTTAGGAGTAATTGACGTCAAAAATAACGAACATCTGTAATATTACCGTCTTTAGTTATTCGACTTTGTTGAATCCTTAAGTGGGTCTATAATTAGTGATGTTGTGTGGTTGATAGTATACAATTTTTAACCAATGACTTCTATATTACTGGCGTAAGGACCCGGCCAACGCGCGCGACTAATGCCCCCAGCAAATTGGTGCGAAAACCGAAAGTTTTGCACACTCGCGACTCAGTCATCTGCGGGAAATTGTAGAGGGCGGTGGAAAAATATTCCATTTTAAAATACCTTATTGTGTTGTTAGAGGCTGTAAAAATCATGAAAGAGAGGCTAAAAAGAAACATGGAATGTCGTATTATCGTTAGGTAACCTTACATTGTATTTTTTCTTGTAAACAAATTAAATAAACGCATTTTTAAAGCGACAATTCTACCAAGGTCCTTTTAGCGCGGCACTGACGTCAACTCTGGCCCACGCTAGTTCGTACGATTTATGTCAGATGGCGCTACTTTTTGCTTGTATGAAGAAAATCTGAGTAAAATATGGAGACGGGCGGATCCTTCTGTCCAAATCTGTGTTTTTAACGAACTTAGGAGGAGGTTTCTCAATTCGAACGTATATATTTTTTTATGTGTGTTCGCGGATAACTTCGTCGTTTATGAACCGATTTTGATGATTATTTTTTTGATCGGAAGAAGATAACCCTAGGGTGGTACCATGATAAGGAAACCAGGATCGGATTACGGCATCCCAGAGAAATCGAGGGGGACCTTAGCTTCCTGTTTGAATTCGGTTATTTATTGTTCAAAATTATACACCGCTAGCAACCTATTACGTCCCCACTACTGGGACACGGGTCTCATCCCAAACTCGGAAAGGTTCAGCCATAATACTCAGCATAGATGGTCAGGTCCGGTTTGGCACACCCTGAACACTTCATACACAAGGCCTGAAATGACATTTCAAAAAAGGAATGAAGGAACAAACAAAATGGCGGCGAAATCCTATACGTTCGACAACCAAACTGTAACCAATATGTATCAATTTGGGTTGACGAGGGGATAAGGTCGCAATCTAGAGAGCGGCAGGGAGTTTCCATACTGTATGTTAGTTCTAATATATACAGGTTGTAACAAAATTGGTGTAGGTCCCGTTAACTGGGGGTTCTACTCGTCATACTGAACAACTTTCTCCATTGAACTCATAGTCAATTCTCAATAAAAAAAAATGCACCCTCCATACTTTAATGCAGAAAATCGGTCGATCATTTGTATGAAGAGTGAAAACAATTATTTACGTTTTCAGCAAAGTCGTAGAAGAAAATTTGTTCAGTATGATGAGTAGAAGCCCCAGTTAACGGGACCTACACCAATTTTGTTACATCCTGTATACTTTGGCTGTAGGGCTAGTGACAGACCCGTACCGTAGAATTCTAAATAATTATAAAGTTGAATTTTCGCAGATATGAACTCGCGGCCTTAGTCAAGGTTTTGATATCCTCAGCTGGTCCCTTATATCTGGTGATGGGGCACTCAAATACCATGTGGTGTATGGTCTGTTTCGGATCTCCGCACGCGCTCGCAGCCGATTCGCTCCAACCTCATTTGTGCCACAGGTACGCACAGTTGCCGACACCAGTTCATATGCGGTTAAGGGTTGACCAAAATTGTCGGCTCTCATTAAACCCTTTGGGCCGCTCCTGTGTGCTAAACTCAAAGATGGTATCGTCCACATTGTGTTTATGGGCTTCCCATTTTTCCATCCAAGCCTGGCTATCCCTCCATGTCGGATTGTGAGTATGAAAGGCTCTGGCTGGTGGGTTCCGGGATTTAAGTCGGCTGATTCTAAGGTCATCCAGATCTTCGTAGTGTATTGTTGGACATTTTAATAAATTACCGTTCAAGTCATTTCTGTCTACGAATGTCAGTAATTGATTACGTATTTTAAATAAAGACTATATTTTTAATGATTTAATTACAAAATGGTTTTAAAATTTTTCCTATACTTGTAGTATAAGACGGTATTACTTGCCAAATTTCAAAGTAAAATGAAAAGTTCAACGGAAAATGAAAATACCCTGTAAATTTTGATTTTTTCCTTTTAAAGTACGGAACTGGTTCCGTTTTTTCCTTTTAAGGTAAAAAAATTAAATTAGAGAAGCTCATTAAAATAATAGTTACAGCTGTTTTAAACACAATATTATCAAATCATTTAAAAATTTCACATTACGCTCACACGTACGAACGCAATTCAGTGACATCTGATCTTATGACTGAATGAACTTCTTTTATATTATAAACTAGCTGTTTCCCGCGGCTTCACCCGCGTGGACCACGTTTCTATGACTTTTCGAGGGTGCGCAGTGCGCGAGCCGCATGCGGCTCGCGAGCGTGGTAAAAAGTAGCCTATGTCTTAAGCCAGGTCCTAATCTGTCTACCTACCAAATTTCAGCCAAATCCGTTCAGTAGTTTTTGCGGGAAAGCGTAACAGACAGACAGAGTTACTTTCGCATTTATAATATTAGTAGGGATTATTATTATACACATTATAAACAGTGTTTTTGCTACACAAACAATTATAAGGTATTGATCGTAAAGTGGCTATGCGGGAAACCTGAGAGACACGTGTGCAGAGACAGGTCTATCAGTACTTTCTATACGTACATTTATGATTTCCCATGTCTTTCTCTTCAGACTAAATATATCTTTGATTTAATAAAACATAGTATCAACCTACACGGAGCTGCCGGCGTGCACCTTATGGTGGTAGGTAGGTGTTTGCGAACACGTCGCAACATCATCATATTAGCTGAAAATCGTCCACTGCTGGACAAAGGCCTCCCCCAAGGATTTCCATGACGACTGGTCCTGCGCTGCTCGCATCCATCGGCTTCCCGCGATCTTCACCAGAACACGTCACATCAAATGTAAATAAGTTCAGTATATCTCTCACGCAAAAGGTTTTGTTGCGTATTTGATCTCCCCCCCCCTCTTTCTCTCTCCCTCTCTCTCTCTCTCAGTTTGGGATAAAATCAGTGATAAAGTCGGGTATAAATTCTCACTGATATTCGATGAATGGAAATCCCTTTGAAACCGGAGATCTATGAACGCCGACTTGCATACTGCTAATCGATTTGAGTTTAAACATGAATCTCGATTAAAAAATATTAGTTTGGTCAAAATCGACGACACAATACCAGAGGAAACTTGTATACTAAGCTTCTGTAAAAAAAGCTATTGGATTTGAAGCTCTCTTTGGATGGAGACATCGTGGCTCACCTAGTAATGGCGCCAGTATCATGTGCAATTTTAATCGTTACATAGAAGCGTTCCATCAAATCTATCTTGCGAACGAATGTGACATCTCCGTATCTATCCGTAAAAATGTATGATACAGACATTTTTATATTTTTTTAATAGCGTCGCTACAACCAGCATACTATTGGAAACCAGAACCATTGAACAAGATAGCGAAAAAACATCAGTTTCTTTTTTATTTTATTTTATTCAGATTAGTAAGCCCTTGGCATCATCTCTCCTGACGGTAAGTGACGATGATGCCGAAGATGGAAGCGAGAGATTCAAGATTCAAGATATTTATTCAAAATAGGTGCAAATTACACACTTTCTGATAGTCATAAAATAGTGATTACATAATTTCATTTGTAAAAAATCAAGAAATAAACAATCATTAGTTAATAACGTCAAAATCCAATCCTTGATATAAAAAAAAAAAACAAATTATGTCATTAGAACATGAAAACAATATGACACGAGAATTTATACATTAAATGTCATTAATGCCTTTGACAAGTGTAGGCCAGTTCACACAAACAGCACACGGAGAGCTTACCAATATTCCCCAACGCAATGGAGAACTGGCTATCTTATTCTATAACCTGAACACAAGTGTTAACTACTTGTTAACACTGATGTTTGGCGTTAAGACTTAGATAAGATGGTGGTAGCTAGCCAGTTAATGCCAGTTTTATGATAGTTAAAATGAAAACGAAAAGTTAATTAACGAAGTACGGAGAAAGGTTAAAATGTTTTTAAAATTTCTAACAAAAATGATGTCTTGCAAAAATGTATTAAAAAAAGAATTCAAGAAGATAAAAAAAGATAAAAAATATGTGAAAAAAAAGATGTAAAAAAAAGATCTGGTCTTAATAATGGATTGGAAGACCCGGTGGTCCAGTCTTGTGGACTTATTAGAAAGATTTAACCGGCTTAAAAACGTGAATAGAAAAAACTCTTGATGACTCTAAATCTGCTGTAAAGGTCTCACAAGAAAAGATTGAATAGCTGAATTCAATTTAAAAGAGCCCAAAATAGTCAAGATTACTGTGGAAGCGGAAATCCGCTGGATGCGGGCAGCGCAGGACCGGTCGTCATGAAAATCCTTGAGGGAAGCCTTTGTCCAGCAGTGGACGTCTTTCGGCTGCTATGATGTAGTGATGATGACTGTGGGAGTGTTATGCCGACTTTAAGCGACACTTCTAATAGCTGAAGCTGCCTTGAAATTTATTCTTCGAAAATTAGAAAAGCAGAAAACTAATATATCACATACCTTAGCGAAAACACTACGGAGCCGCATATTGGAAAAAGATCAATCACTGACTTAAGTTTTACAGTATCTCTGTGCCGGTATTTAAAAAAAAACCGTTATTTCAAAATGACCAATACCGGCGTCAAAAAATATAGACTTCTAGCTGTCCCGGCGAACTTCATTCCACCTTACACTACAGTACACTACACTCCCCTACCCTACCCTACACTACACTACATTACATAACACTACATTACACTATCCTACACTATCATACCCTACCCTACCTAACGCTACACTACACTGCAATACACTACCCTACCCTATCCTACCCTAACCTACCCTACCCTACACTACACTACATTACACTATCCTTCCCTACACTACACTACACTATCCTACCCTACCCTAACTTACCCTACCCTAAAACTTTCTCCTGACAATAACGCGAACTCATCAGGTCTAACCGTTCTTGAGTTATAAATGGTGTAACTAACACGACTTTCTTTTATATATATAGATTTACTAAGTAACCTACGTGCAATTAAACAGTGCAAAAATCCTTATATAGCGGTTCAAAAACTTCTGAAATAAGATTCCGCGAATAATTATTTAGAATTCTACGGTACGGGTCTGTCACTAGCCCTACAGCCAAAGTATACAGGATGTAACAAAATTGGTGTAGGTCCCGTTAACTGGGGGTTCTACTCGTCATACTGAACAACTTTCTCCATTGAACTCATAGTCAATTCTCAATAAAAAAAAATGCACCCTCCATACTTTAATGCAGAAAATCGGTCGATCATTTGTATGAAGAGTGAAAACAATTATTTACGTTTTCAGCAAAGTCGTAGAAGAAAATTTGTTCAGTATGATGAGTAGAAGCCCCAGTTAACGGGACCTACACCAATTTTGTTACATCCTGTATACTTTGGCTGTAGGGCTAGTGACAGACCCGTACCGTAGAATTCTAAATAATTATTCGCGGAATCTTATTTCAGAAGTTTTTGAACCGCTATATAAGGATTTTTGCACTGTTTAATTGCACGTAGGTTACTTAGTAAATCTATATATATAAAAGAAAGTCGTGTTAGTTACACCATTTATAACTCAAGAACGGTTAGACCTGATGAGTTCGCGTTATTGTCAGGAGAAAGTTTTAGGGTAGGGTAAGTTAGGGTAGGGTAGGATAGTGTAGTGTAGTGTAGGGAAGGATAGTGTAATGTAGTGTAGTGTAGGGTAGGGTAGGTTAGGGTAGGATAGGGTAGGGTAGTGTATTGCAGTGTAGTGTAGCGTTAGGTAGGGTAGGGTATGATAGTGTAGGATAGTGTAATGTAGTGTTATGTAATGTAGTGTAGTGTAGGGTAGGGTAGGGGAGTGTAGTGTACTGTAGTGTAAGGTGGAATGAAGTTCGCCGGGACAGCTAGAAGTCTATATTTTTTGACGCCGGTATTGGTCATTTTGAAATAACGGTTTTTTTTTAAATACCGGCACAGAGATACTGTAAAACTTAAGTCAGTGATTGATCTTTTTCCAATATGCGGCTCCGTAGTGTTTTCGCTAAGGTATGTGATATATTAGTTTTCTGCTTTTCTAATTTTCGAAGAATAAATTTCAAGGCAGCTTCAGCTATTAGAAGTGTCGCTTAAAGTCGGCATAACACTCCCACAGTCATCATCACTACATCATAGCAGCCGAAAGACGTCCACTGCTGGACAAAGGCTTCCCTCAAGGATTTTCATGACGACCGGTCCTGCGCTGCCCGCATCCAGCGGATTTCCGCTTCCACAGTAATCTTGACTATTTTGGGCTCTTTTAAATTGAATTCAGCTATTCAATCTTTTCTTGTGAGACCTTTACAGCAGATTTAGAGTCATCAAGAGTTTTTTCTATTCACGTTTTTAAGCCGGTTAAATCTTTCTAATAAGTCCACAAGACTGGACCACCGGGTCTTCCAATCCATTATTAAGACCAGATCTTTTTTTTACATCTTTTTTTTCACATATTTTTTATCTTTTTTTATCTTCTTGAATTCTTTTTTTAATACATTTTTGCAAGACATCATTTTTGTTAGAAATTTTAAAAACATTTTAACCTTTCTCCGTACTTCGTTAATTAACTTTTCGTTTTCATTTTAACTATCATAAAACTGGCATTAACTGGCTAGCTACCACCATCTTATCTAAGTCTTAACGCCAAACATCAGTGTTAACAAGTAGTTAACACTTGTGTTCAGGTTATAGAATAAGATAGCCAGTTCTCCATTGCGTTGGGGAATATTGGTAAGCTCTCCGTGTGCTGTTTGTGTGAACTGGCCTACACTTGTCAAAGGCATTAATGACATTTAATGTATAAATTCTCGTGTCATATTGTTTTCATGTTCTAATGACATAATTTGTTTTTTTTTTTTATATCAAGGATTGGATTTTGACGTTATTAACTAATGATTGTTTATTTCTTGATTTTTTACAAATGAAATTATGTAATCACTATTTTATGACTATCAGAAAGTGTGTAATTTGCACCTATTTTGAATAAATATCTTGAATCTTGAATCTCTCGCTTCCATCTTCGGCATCATCGTCACTTACCGTCAGGAGAGATGATGCCAAGGGCTTACTAATCTGAATAAAATAAAATAAAAAAGAAACTGATGTTTTTTCGCTATCTTGTTCAATGGTTCTGGTTTCCAATAGTATGCTGGTTGTAGCGACGCTATTAAAAAAATATAAAAATGTCTGTATCATACATTTTTACGGATAGATACGGAGATGTCACATTCGTTCGCAAGATAGATTTGATGGAACGCTTCTATGTAACGATTAAAATTGCACATGATACTGGCGCCATTACTAGGTGAGCCACGATGTCTCCATCCAAAGAGAGCTTCAAATCCAATAGCTTTTTTTACAGAAGCTTAGTATACAAGTTTCCTCTGGTATTGTGTCGTCGATTTTGACCAAACTAATATTTTTTAATCGAGATTCATGTTTAAACTCAAATCGATTAGCAGTATGCAAGTCGGCGTTCATAGATCTCCGGTTTCAAAGGGATTTCCATTCATCGAATATCAGTGAGAATTTATACCCGACTTTATCACTGATTTTATCCCAAACTGAGAGAGAGAGAGAGGGAGAGAGAAAGAGGGGGGGGGAGATCAAATACGCAACAAAACCTTTTGCGTGAGAGATATACTGAACTTATTTACATTTGATGTGACGTGTTCTGGTGAAGATCGCGGGAAGCCGATGGATGCGAGCAGCGCAGGACCAGTCGTCATGGAAATCCTTGGGGGAGGCCTTTGTCCAGCAGTGGACGATTTTCAGCTAATATGATGATGTTGCGACGTGTTCGCAAACACCTACCTACCACCATAAGGTGCACGCCGGCAGCTCCGTGTAGGTTGATACTATGTTTTATTAAATCAAAGATATATTTAGTCTGAAGAGAAAGACATGGGAAATCATAAATGTACGTATAGAAAGTACTGATAGACCTGTCTCTGCACACGTGTCTCTCAGGTTTCCCGCATAGCCACTTTACGATCAATACCTTATAATTGTTTGTGTAGCAAAAACACTGTTTATAATGTGTATAATAATAATCCCTACTAATATTATAAATGCGAAAGTAACTCTGTCTGTCTGTTACGCTTTCCCGCAAAAACTACTGAACGGATTTGGCTGAAATTTGGTAGGTAGACAGATTAGGACCTGGCTTAAGACATAGGCTACTTTTTACCACGCTCGCGAGCCGCATGCGGCTCGCGCACTGCGCACCCTCGAAAAGTCATAGAAACGTGGTCCACGCGGGTGAAGCCGCGGGAAACAGCTAGTTTATAATATAAAAGAAGTTCATTCAGTCATAAGATCAGATGTCACTGAATTGCGTTCGTACGTGTGAGCGTAATGTGAAATTTTTAAATGATTTGATAATATTGTGTTTAAAACAGCTGTAACTATTATTTTAATGAGCTTCTCTAATTTAATTTTTTTACCTTAAAAGGAAAAAACGGAACCAGTTCCGTACTTTAAAAGGAAAAAATCAAAATTTACAGGGTATTTTCATTTTCCGTTGAACTTTTCATTTTACTTTGAAATTTGGCAAGTAATACCGTCTTATACTACAAGTATAGGAAAAATTTTAAAACCATTTTGTAATTAAATCATTAAAAATATAGTCTTTATTTAAAATACGTAATCAATTACTGACATTCGTAGACAGAAATGACTTGAACGGTAATTTATTAAAATGTCCAACAATACACTACGAAGATCTGGATGACCTTAGAATCAGCCGACTTAAATCCCGGAACCCACCAGCCAGAGCCTTTCATACTCACAATCCGACATGGAGGGATAGCCAGGCTTGGATGGAAAAATGGGAAGCCCATAAACACAATGTGGACGATACCATCTTTGAGTTTAGCACACAGGAGCGGCCCAAAGGGTTTAATGAGAGCCGACAATTTTGGTCAACCCTTAACCGCATATGAACTGGTGTCGGCAACTGTGCGTACCTGTGGCACAAATGAGGTTGGAGCGAATCGGCTGCGAGCGCGTGCGGAGATCCGAAACAGACCATACACCACATGGTATTTGAGTGCCCCATCACCAGATATAAGGGACCAGCTGAGGATATCAAAACCTTGACTAAGGCCGCGAGTTCATATCTGCGAAAATTCAACTTTTAAGTTTTTTAAATTTCATATTTTAAATGTTTTTCATTTTTTTTTTATTATAAACAGTGTGTAATATGAATGCCATACGATAAATAAATAATTACTAACCATTACACCATGGAGGCAGTGAAAACTAATCGGCTGTCCGTCCGTCTGTCTGTCAGCGGGCTGTATTTCATGGCTGTATTTATATTTCTACTTTTTCTTTGTGTTATATGTACCTTTTTTTGTTATTTTTATGTTTTCTGTGTGTATTTTTGTCGAATAAATGTTATCTTATCTTATCTTATCTTATCTTATCTTATCTTATCTTATCTTATCTTATCTTATCTTATCTTATCTTATCTTATCTTATCTTATCTTATCTTATCTTATCTTATCTTATCTTATCTTATCTTATCTTATCTTATCTTATCTTATCTTATCTTATCTTATCTTATCTTATCTTATCTTATCTTATCTTATCTTATCTTATCTTATCTTATCTTATCTTATCTTATCTTATCTTATCTTATCTTATCTTATCTTATCTTATCTTATCTTATCTTATCTTATCTTAACCGTTATAAGATAGACAGTTAAAATTTTTAAAGAGTGTGTAGTTCTATTGCTTGTATAATAACAATTTATAAAAAAAAATATTTATTTTGCTACGTAAGGAAACTACCTACATTTTAAGATCTAGTATCTTCTTACATAGTTGATTTATAAAGATTTTTTGGTACGGAACCCTGAATTCGCGAGTCCAGCTCGTACTAGTCAGTTTTTTTTACTGATATAAACTTGTAGGCGTGGATAAAGACGATTAATTTCCACGTGGCAAATTGCTGGAATTTGGGGAGGAGCTGTCTGCCGAAATAACTAATAATTTCCTTATGAGTGTTTCTCACTGAAACACAGTTATTTTTCCATTGCAAATAACGTTGTAACTAGTCTTAAAAAGTAACTACCTATCAACCTAATCTAATATTGAATGATCTGCCTGAGTTTCGGCAACCGACCGAAATACGAGATAAATATTACAAGAAGAAATACTTGTAGTTACATTAATTTAACTAATAAATTGGTTGTATATCTTTTACCTTTTCCAACATGACTGTATATCCATGGCATAATCTTTCTATTAATCCTTTCCACTGAGTCCTACAAAGTTCAAACCCACAGGGAATCAAACCTTCGACCTCCTGGTGTGAAGCGAATGAACTAAACATTACGCCATGGAGGCGATACTTTAGCAAAGGTCGATGAAAGACGATACGTACGACTACAGTACGTTCGCGGAATTAGCTGCTGTATACCCAAACAGAGTTTGAATGTGTTGAGAATAAAAAAAAAAAACTTACATTTAGAATAATAAATTCTTAAATTGATAATTTTTGATAAACTCCGCTTTCCGCTGCTGGCTTGCGTCAAACAGTTGCGTCAAAAGGGCCGTCCTGAGTTCAATCGCGGCGCTGCCGCCGACGTTACACCAGTACGGGGTCGCGCGAACCTTGTTCATCATTTCAGCTCATATACGTCCCCACCGAGGGCTCGAGCCTACACTGAATTAAGGCGATCGAGCCTTAGTTGACTACGCGGGACCAGTGCGGACAGTGCGGTTGGTCGACTTCACACCCAACCTTCGAATTTCTTCGCTGGCATGTGCAGGCTTCCTCACGATGTTTTCCTTCACCGTAAAAGCGTCGGATAAACGTACATATGAAATCGAAATTCGAAATCACATTGGTACGTGGCAGGATTCAAACCACGACCTCCCGGACAAGAGGCGGCGGCCCTAGCCGTTTCGCCACCGACGCTCTTATACTTATCTTCATAGGTCGTATATAATATTCGTATACTTGTATAACCCTATCATAATTTAATTAAAGCGCATTCAACACGTGATTCAAATCTCGACCTTGAAGACAGAACAATAGGGATGACGAATGCTAGTCATCTGATTTACCTTTTATCAACTGTCCAAAACGACATTTTGTTCTAAAAATGTTTGAAATACCTAGGCGTGACGTCATAGTTTAGCAGCGTCATTTAAGTACTCATTTTGTGATTTTGATGAATTAAAAATCGAAGACTTGATGGAAAACAAAACAAGTAAGGTTTTCCGAAGTTTAAGCAGGGGGCAATTTAGTGATCAAGAGTTCTTAATTTATTTTTGATGCTGTCTCATTGTTCAATTTGTTATTTAAGGCATTTTTCATTTTTTTATTCCACAATTGATAAGCCCTTGGCATCATCTCACCTGATGGTAAGTGACGAAGATGGAAGCGGGCTTACCAAGATTCCCCAACGCAATGGGGATCTAGCTATCTTATCTTCAAGCCGGAACACATCAATGCTGTTAACACTGATGTTTGGCGGCAAGACTGAGATAAGATGGTGGTAGCTAGCCAGGCGGGCTATGAAAATGCCCTACCACCAACCAAACCGAGTCTTATAAAGATGACCCCGCCGGGAATCGAACCTGCGACCTCCTAGTGGCGCCATACGCCACGGAGGGCGATAACATATAAATACTATATGGAGATATAATATATGTATATATATATATCTCGAAGGGTGTGTGAGTGGTTAGGTTATGGTTGGCCTCGTGGTTCACGTCCTTAACTATTTCGGTATTGGGCGTCGAAATAACAATGCAGCTATATCACAGAGGTCCTTCTTCAATAGTCTTGATCGTTTGGTAATCGAAATTGTACAGGATGCCTTGGATAACAATGGATGCAAACGCGGTGATCACAGCGATGGCGTGACACGTCCATTTTGCTCACAGATCACCACTACTTGTGTTCTGCTCGACGCTCCGTCAAAAAGTGTCTGCTCCGAGACTGACGTCCAGCTAATCTGGCTTCTCCACAGATCTAATAAATTCTCAACTCAGTGTGGCAGCACAAACAGCCTTCCGTTAATACATCATCTTTGCTACCACAAACGATCGTCTCACGAGTACAAGCGATCGTCACGCCACCACCGGTTTCACCCAGGTACTAATACCTGACGTTTGATTCAAACAAAGTGTAACTATGTAAACTTATCTCGAGCTGGTATTGGTCGCGTTTTCAATGACCCTCCGACACGGCCATCCTGCGAGTCACACGTCCTCGGGTGACTAACCTGAAAAAGAAAAGGGTAACCAGTAGATTCCATTTCGTTCGGCCAATCCTGACCTTCATTAGGAAGGTCCACAGCTCAAGGAATAAAAGCAACACTAATAATGTGAAGCTTTAATTCAAGACTACAATCATGGTAATGACATATTTTAACAGTCTCAAAAAAAACCAAAATAATTTCACTCTCGTAAACTAAATAAACCTCAGCATTAGCATCGTAACTCAAACAATCTCAAATCAGTTTAGGTCTCCAAGGTAAATCACAGCTGCAAGGCTTGAAACCTTACAACCATTTACAACTTTTAGGGGCACATAGAACGGAACATAATCATCATCGCAAATCACAAGCGACGGAACACCAGAACTAAACATCACCACATCCGGGTGGCGGGACACCACAAAGAATCATCATCACTAACGCCAAGCGACGGAATACCAATCAGTCATCATCACCAGTCCAGGTGACGGAACACCATCACCACCAATCTAGGCAGTGGAACACCATCATCACCAATACAGGCGACGGAATACCATCATCACCAATCTAGGCAATGGAACACCATCATCACCAATACAGGCAATGGAACACCATCATCACCAATACAGGCGACGGAATACCATCATCACCAATCCAGGCAATGGAACACCATCATCACCAATACTGGCGACGGAATAACATCATCACCTATACAGGCGACGGAATACCATCAACAGTTTTAGCCGGTAAACGGGATACTTCTTTTTTACAAAAACACGAATGTACCTGCTACACATCATGACAGAACGAGTCTGACAAAACAAGCAGCAGCCAATTCATGCAAACATATAGCGCCATTCAGCACTCTTCATTTACCGCTGAAACATGTCGGAATACTTCAGTACTACACACAAAAATAAACGATAAAGAAAAAAATTACAACTGTACACAATTGATTGAGTTACGATCTGTCAATACAATTAACATTGAAAGGTAGACGCCTCTGCACCAGATTCATCGTCAACATCCGGAGGCAAATAACCTTCGGACATACTACGTAAACGGTCATGGGCATACTTGTAACTTCGTCTCAAATTCAAAGCTTGTAATTTGTATCTGTCACCTTCTAAGACCTCTACGACCCTGAACGGCCCTCGGTATTTGGGATCTAACTTGGTTTGGTTACGCTCCTTATTTTGTATCACCACAACAGTCACCCATCTTGGCAACTCTGGGCCACCTCCATCCGGTGCCCAAACAAACAACAGTCACCCAACCTGGCGACTCTCAGACACCTCCATCCGGTGCCCGCCCAAACACACAGTCACCCTACCTGGCGACTCTTGGACCACCTCCCTCCGGTGTCCAACCACACTATCGCTTCCATGCGGCGATCTCAAACATCACCTCTTTCTGGTCATTGCCAACATCACCTCCCCGGTGATACGCCTGCGAGCCAAACGCACGCCACACACAGTTGTGGCCGCACAGCAACGAGAAAATCAACTCGGTGTTTTACGCCTACGTCTACGAATGGCTGAGGCTATTGTCATCCAGTTGCGAAAAATTGTTTACGTCTAAGGTTCAAAATACAAACTAGTGAACGTTAAAATCACGGTCAAGTACAAAAGTCCTTAATCTGCACTAGTAGATGGTCGAGGTTCAGTCTCTCCATCATCAATTCTGTCCAAGTCAATAATACTGTCACTATCGGGCATTTAACGTAGTCTGTCCTCAATAACTGACGGCATTTGATATCTAAAGTGGTAGGTAACGCTTCTCCATTTGTAACAACACAAAGTTAGGTAACTTGTGAAACTAAGCTTTTGTCTAGAAATCAGCCAGTGGCGCTGCCTCAGAGCAATACACCACCCCATCTCTTCCCAAGGGTTTCACAAGAAGTGACTAAGGGACTAAAAATTTGAGGACAAGCAACATCGTCCTTCACGCTCATACTGTACCGCCAAACAGCCCGCCAAGCGTAGCGTTTTTTTTTTTTTTTTTTTTTTTTTTTTTTTTTTTTTACAATTGGTGAAACCGCTCCAACATGGGGGAGGCCCATGTCTATTATCACATCAGCAGCAAGCTGATTAACAACTCCTGTAATAGGATGCGTTACTCTCCGTATTATCACTAGTATGTTGTCGTGCTTCACTTAGATAAAATTACAGCCTGTGTGTGTAATCGACAAACATGACATTTAGAGGTTAGGCTACTTTACTCGTACCTAGAAGCAACTCCAGGAGGCTGTACTTCGTAACTCGGTTAACCCAACAGTTTGGTTGCTGCCAAATGATCATCATGGAAGGACTTGTAACATTGAAATCTCATTACTATACTCGAAGGAAGTGAGCATATTTTAAAGGACACTTAACTAAGAGTACCAACGTTTAAACGTACTAAGATTCACCTGACCGTTGCCACGCGCCTAAAGCGTTTATGAACGTAAGTTCAAATACAAGAGGGCATTACGTAGATCGAATGACACGTGGACGTATTTGAACAGAGGTTACAAAATCAGTCATTTCGATTTAATAGGTAAAGAATGCACCTGATGTAACCACTAGCTATGCCTGACGTGGTAAAATAGTGACCACCTATGAAGTAGTTAGCTATCAGAGGAAGCAATTTCCGTTCAGGCATGTTGTTATCATTTTTTTTTTCACGGTTATCAACACTTGCGTTCTATGCTATCCTTTTTCTTTACCAGCATGATAAGGCCGTCAAAAAGGGAAAGCTTCGGGGCTTATGACATTCGCAGCCTCCAGCCCATGAATCCTGTATCATCATCACATCAGCCGTAAGACGTCCACCACTGCACTCCGCATACTACCCTGTTATTCTTTTTTTTTTTTTCAATTGGTAAACAAACTATTTTATTGGGGTCCCCGAAACTCATCTACCTACATAGGGTCTATACGATAGCGGGGCATTAAGGATGCCCTCGACAAATTCATCACGAAAGCTATTAAAAATAGGCAACAACTTTGGCCTATGATCAATGAGAATATCAGTCCCAATACTACGAAAGCTAATAAAGGTTTTTTTTTTTTACTCCATGTAAAAATGTCAGTCTCAATATTATAAAAGCTTAAAGGGGTTTCAATACTTTCAATCTTGGTTTAGGTTTGTATAACCGAAACTAGTTAACTAAATGAATCATCATATTTACAATGAGTCCTCTTTTTAAATCTTCCGTTCAATCACGACGTTGTGTCACAAGTAAAAATCCGAAAGCATGTGAAAGAGTACTTTCCACAAGGCATCATTTTAGCTGCTAATGCAATCACTACTAGAAGGGTAAGGGACTTACTACTCTATTCGCATCCTTACCGACTGTCAAGCTGTTTTGTTATTGACAGACTCGTTTAAGAATACCGTCAATCCTAGATTTAAAATATCTGAGTCGATCATAATATCGTTCGTACTCGTCTGGCATAACAAGATATGACCATTCTGAACGATGCCCGTCAATATTACCCTCACTCGATATTTGTTCTATACAGTAAACTTAAGAGTTGCCTACAAAAGTCAATAGTGCGTTAGTATTGAACACACTCCCGAAAGTCTATACACGAAACTTTCTTTAACGAGAGAACACTCGGTACCACCACAGATTAGGTAATAGTACTCGTACCACAACTATCAAAACAAAAGGGGTACGACTCACCGGATTTTCATAGCTCCGCGTACATCACGCACTTCGCTGAAGCTGCACGCGCCGCTTGCGTGGATCTCCGCTGCTGCCAGCGCAGCCCATACTGTCGCCCATTTCCAAACAGCGCATCAGGAACAGGTTTCTAAACTGGCTCCGAGTCATTCCGGAAGCACAGGAGCATATGCCTTTCAACGGTTTGCTAAGTGAAATAAGCATTGCACCTCATTGCAACTGTCGTTCCGTAAGGGAGATGTCGACAAACGAGCACCGTGAACGTGAATTAGCTTCAGGTATATTCTGGTTGAATTCTGGCAGTGTGATTGCAGCAAATGTAGTCGATGGTGCTTGCATAACCTCAATCAATCGCAACATGTTCTGTTTCTGTAGCACAAAGAATTGTTGCCAGTTGGTTTTCATTTCGCTGCTCCATTATCATTTTTCACATTTTCCCGTCGTTGTCCACTTGTTGCGAGCGCTGGGAACAATCCAACTTCTGATCTCGAAGGGTGTGTGAGTGGTTAGGTTATGGTTGGCCTCGTGGTTCACGTCCTTAACTATTTCGGTATTGGGCGTCGAAATAACAATGCAGCTATATCACAGAGGTCCTTCTTCAATAGTCTTGATTATTTGGTAATCGAAATTGTACAGGATGCCTTGGATAACAATGGATGCAAACGCGGTGATCACAGCGATGGCGTGACACGTCCATTTTGCTCACAGATCACCACTACTTGTGTTCTGCTCGACGCTCCGTCAAAAAGTGTCTGCTCCGAGACTGACGTCCAGCTAATCTGGCTTCTCCACAGATCTAATAAATTCTCAACTCAGTGTGGCAGCACAAACAGCCTTCCGTTAATACATCATCTTTGCTACCACAAACGATCGTCTCATGAGTACAAGCGATCGTCACGCCACCACCGGTTTCACCCAGGTACTAATACCTGACGTTTGATTCAAACAAAGTGTAACTATGTAAACTTATCTCGAGCTGGTATTGGTCGCGTTTTCAATGACCCTCCGACATATATATGTCTATGTCGCTATAATGCAAAATACAACAATATATGTTATGACAATACAAAGTGCAACCGTATATTATACATTAAAACTAATACAAATATAAAACTTACAGAATACACCGAGATATAATTAAGATTTTTTACCGTAAAAAGTTTATTATAAACTAGCTGTACCTGCGATATCGTCCACGTGGAGGTTTTGAATTGTCCCACGGTAACTTTTAAATTTTCCTTTTAAATAAGGAACAACCGTACAAAACTTCATCAAAATCGGCCTTGCAGTTTTTGCGTGATGCGCGAACAAACAGATAAACAGATAGACAGAAAAAAATAAAAAAGTTGTTAAGTTGGCCTCGTTAGTATATCGTTAGTAATGTCCACCACATTTATTATTTTCCAAAAATATTTCAAGTACAGACTCGGACCCGTTACAGTTTTATAATATTTATCGATATGTATTTTAAAACTAAACGAGCTTATCATTAACTAGCTGTCCCGGCGAACTTCGTACCACGTACACTACACTACACTATACTACCCTACATTGCACTACACTACACCACACACCGCACACCGCACAGTAGTAGGTTCAGTAATTTCGGAGTTTCAAACATTGATATTTGATTGCTACGAATAAAAATTCACCCTGTAATCTGATTGCTGCGAATAAATAAGTCACCCAGTACATAATTTAATTGCTGCAAATAAAAAAGTCGCTCTGTAATTTTATAGCTACAAATAAAAAAGTAACCTGTGATTTGATTGCTGCGAATAAAAAAATCACATGTAATTTGGTTGCAGCAAATAAATTTCATTGCTACGAATAAAAAAACACCTTTGGTTTAAATTGCTGCAAATAAAACCTCATGCTGTAATTTAATTGATGCGAATAAAAAAATCAAAATGCCAATTCATTGCTGCGAATAAATAAATCAAACCGCGAACCGTTTAATTCCGTTAAATTTCGCCTTTCATTACAGTCGGGGACAATAAAAAATGAACAACAATGAAATTAAATAAACATGGGAAATTTCCTCTTCGGGCAAACAAACTGAACGATAATTTTATGCGTATATAGCACTCAAGTTTACTGCCTATAAACTTGGTAAGAACATTATACAGATTCACAAAACAATTGCGTGTGGGGGTTGTTGCTTGGCAAATAGTCGACATTGTTGGCTGACATATTGCTTTTGTACAAATTATTTTTCTAGGCCACTGTGTATAGCTTGTGTTGTCTTTGCCTGCTGTACCCAAATTGTAATACAGGATGTTAAAAAAAAATCTCCGAGAAACTTACATAGGATTTATTTGATGACAAAACTTGTCTGAAATCTGACCATTTTTTTAAATAAATAATTTCCATTCAAAATAGATGATCCCTAACCTAGTCAAATCATATGCTAATTTTATGTCTATCAAACACCCACTAGCTTCTTAGCTTCTAGCTTCTTGGTACCCAAAATACGTGAACTGGTTGAGATAGATCAGTTGAGATAGATCAGTTGGTTGATGGTGACTGTACTTACAATCCGTGGATGACAGAACTTTGGGATTTTCCCTACTCTCAAAACAATATGTTTTTCTGTCAGATAACGACTGTAACAAACACATTATATTAGTCATGTGAATTCCCGAACTAAAAATATGTAAACATAAAACTTTTTAGATAAGAGTGGTCGGCATAGGTACATCGCATTTATTAAGGAAAACCACACTTAATAAATGCGATGTACCTATAATACAATAACAAGAGATAAATAGCTTACGTGGACATTTGATAGTTGTTTGAAAAACGGTTTTAAAAATATGCAATTTAAAAGTAAAAAGGACCCTAGGTCAGTCGGGCCAATGGAGAAAGAAAAGATAAGCGAGAGAGAGGACCTACTTGGAATCTGAAGATTGTCTGAAAATTTCATCGAAATCGGTCCAGCCGTTTTGGAGTCTATAAGGAACATTTTTTTTTCCTTCACATAGCACAGAGATAGACTGGATTCAAGTGCTAATAACTACAGCCTCCCTGATATAATAAAAGGATTTGAATGTAAATCACATGTTAAACGCTCATAAGAATTAGAAATGATTTGAACGATTAAAAATTATTCAAAATGATTACAAATCAAATCATTTTTAATCCTTTTTAATGATTTTGTTTAATCAGGGCTGTGATTAAAATAACTAAAAAAGAGATTATAAGGTTTTCTTATTTGTTTACTTAGCTTAAGTAATAAAAATATGTATCGTTTATTTAAGTAAATAAACTTTAAACAAAAAAAAATGTTATGAGAAAGTGGTAGCCCTAGTTTTGATAAGCATTGCTATTTAAACGGAGACGGAGGGTCGAAATGATTCATATTGTTGCAACCATTCCAGTCAAATGGAGTCCCAAAAAAAAACATGTATCAATTGTGGCAGAGTGTACGATTTCAGCCCATTTTGGAGGTGGTGCAGAGACTGCGGAATAAATAAATTTATCGAGGAGGAGAAGAAAAAAAAAAAAAAAATAAGTGTTAATCTTCCGTTCACACATCATGAATTTCGTGTCTAACATTTTTTTTGGTGTTTGTCTAAACGTACTATCCTCATAGATAGCAGTGAGAAGCCAGTGCTGTCGTTAGCTGGTAAAGATATTGAGTAAGTTAGTATTCTCAAGAACCTGGAAGCTATTATCGATCCGACTCTGCAATGATCTGAGAACAACCGGACTATACGCTGTTATCGCCGATTCCGGGTACATCAATGTACAAGAGCTCTTTTCTTGTCCTTGGAGTTGCTTTCTGGAACTTTGTGCCACCTGCTGTTTCAACTGCTGCTTCCCTGGATGAATTCAAGACGATGCTACAACCACTTACTTGCTATTGAGCAAGCTAAGTCGCGAGTGCATAGTTTCTGGTGTGTGATGTGCTGGTAGGGCTGTCAAGTGTTATATGATACAATACTTTTTGTAAATCGTTTTGTTTCTGTTTTTTTAAATGCCATGAGTTTTATATTATTTTTGTCTTTATTTTAAAAAAAAAGGTTGAGCTAAAGCTTTTGTATTTTGTAATGATAAAGCCTACTCGAGGGTAAGCAGGCTAAAATCTTAAAATATTAAAAATTTTAAATACAGAACATAATTATAAAAAGCGTCTGATTATGGAATCTATGTAAATGGAGAGGCATCAAGATTTAATTAATAAAAGGAAAGATACAGAAACCATAGATAAGATCTACCATGATTTAATTAAATTAAAATAATCTTTAAAAAGTACCGTTGTTACACTTTCTTGGTTAATTAGTTGGAAATTTAAATTTGCGTTTGTATTCATGTAATTTCAAAATTTGTAATTGTAAGTGTCTTTTAAACTTTATGATTATATTTATGTAGTTCAAAATTGACAACCCTGGTTATCTGGGTAGGTGATTTGAATGACTGACTGTATAATTTGTAATATTACCAACTGTACATAAGACCAGTGTTAGCACACGGTTTTGGCTGTCAGTTGACCAATAATAAGATTTATGAACGCATTGTTCATGTGACTTTATAATTTCTTAATATTATAGTGTTTTTTAACTAACGTTAAGATAATTAAAGTTAATGAATTAATTAATTAAGTTACATAGTTGGACTCACATGAGTTTATTTATTTTAATATGGTTCCAAATTTAACGGACAAAACAGGTTATAAGTATTCACCGCTATAACCTGTCCTCATAACATTTTTTTTTGTTTAAAGTTTATTTACTTAAATAAACGATACATATTTTTATTACTTAAGTTAAGTAAACAAATAAGAAAACCTTATAATCTCTTTTTTAGTTATTTTAATCACAGCCCTGATTAAACAAAATCATTAAAAAGGATTAAAAATGATTTGATTTGTAATCATTTTGAATAATTTTTAATCGTTCAAATCATTTCTAATTCTTATGAGCGTTTAACATGTGATTTACATTCAAATCCTTTTATTATATCAGGGAGGCTGTAGTTATTAGCACTTGAATCCAGTCTATCTCTGTTGTGCTATGTGAAGGAAAAAAAAATGTTCCTTATAGACTCCAAAACGGCTGGACCGATTTCGATGAAATTTTCAGACAATCTTCAGATTCCAAGTAGGTCCTCTCTCTCTCTTATCTTTTCTTTCTCCATTGGCCCGACTGACCTAGGGTGCTTTTTATATTAATAATATGTATGTTGCAGTCGTTATCTAACAGGACAAAGTATTATTTTGAGAGTAGGGAAATTCCGACGGAAGTACGGTACTGCTATTGGTTTCTGGCAATTGCATGACACCACCTCGTGGTCAAATAATATAAGTAAAATAGTCTTTTTCTTTCTAATTTAGAGGTAAGGGTTAATTTTAAGGGTCTTAGGAAATGAAAATGTAAAAAAAAATACATAAAAGTTATGCAAATTTAAAATATGCGACATTAATACCGTAGATAAGTTTATATAGTTCAGGATCGTGTATAAAGATATGCATAGAGCTACTGTTTCGTAATTAATGTTTTACTTAAGAAGAAATAGGTCATAGATATAATTATAGAGTAATTTAGGTTTCTTCTTTGTTTGCTAGTGAAAACTGCCAATGTTTTTATGTTATTATTTATTATCTCGAGTTGTAAAAGGATGTCTTTCTTTCTGAAACTTTATATGTGTAATTAGACATTATCTTCATTAAGTTTTTATAGAGTGTATAGACTTCCTTTGTGACATTTGATGTGTATTTTCGTTCATTCTCTAAAAAGCTACAAAATTTGCGAACTAGTCACAGATTTGTAAGCTCTCAGATACCATAAAATTCACTATTTATCAACCATTATGATTCAGCATAGAACCATAGCCATCCAACACAATAAATGGTCATTCTTTAGCGCCTACATGTTTTAGAATATCAAAATCCACTGAATATATGTTATGAACCTGATGTGATGTCTTGTTTACGAAAATGCCATTACTCAGCCATAATAAATCATTTCGGATAACATCTGTGTTTCATTTAACGCTCCCTGTACAATTATAAACAGTGCGCATGGTTAAATTTTTTATAAGAATTTTCTAGTTGTTTTCTTCTAATCTTTTGATGCGCACTCACAGAAAATCTCGTCGAGTTTAGTTAAGTCCTTACTTTTGGATCCGAATAAATTCTGAGTTACACAAATAGTTACATTTATGAAAATTTAAATATTTCCCCAGAAAATTCATAATACATTTGTAAAGTTTTTCTCTTCGTACTCTATATAGGATGTAACAAAATTGGTGTATGTCTTGTTAACTGGGGCTTCCACTCATCGTACTAAACAACTTTTGTTCTAAAAATTTTCTGAAATCTCAAAAATAAAGTTTATTTTTTCGTACAAAGCGATCAGCTGATTTACCAATTTTGTACATTTCAGTATGGAGGGTATTTTCTTTTTATAGTTGACTATAGGTTCTTTGAGGAAAGTTTTTCAGTATGGTTAGTAGAACCCTCATTTAACGGGCCCTGCACCAATTTTGTTACATCCTGTATAAATGACATCGATAATGTAACTCAGTACAAAGTGCGCTCCCTCTGGGCTAACTACATTTCTATAGCAATAACAAGCGGTAAATATTAGGTCTTTACATATGAAATTGCCGATTGTATAAAAAAGTTTTAAGATGAAAATAAATATATAGAACAATAGTTATTAAAACAAAATTTGTTCTCAAAATACCATTAGGCTAGTAGAATATTTAAGCAAAAAAATACACATTTTTAATTTTAAAACTCTAGAGTCATCGCAGCAGTTTTTTCGTTACTAACGTTATATTCGGGAATACCCCGCATACGGTTTCGTCAATTTCAGGAAAATTCAAGAAAATTAACTAGTCAAAAATTGAATACATTGAATGGTACATAGCTCAGGGGATTAGAACATGAAGACATGCCACTAGTTACTAATAAAAGACCATATAAGTATTGTCACCATAAAGTCAATAATAAAAAACAATAAATTTTTAATTTTCAATAAAAATTGGCATTGAAATTAAAATTGAATCGGCAATTTAATATTTAAAGACTTACACAATCAACAATCTAGAGACTGATATAAATAGTACTGTTGATACCATCATACATAATAGCTAGACATTATTTTTTTCGCGAGATTTTCAAAATGGCTAAAATGTGATATTTTTTACGTTTTCATTCCCCAAGGCACCGCTGTTTAAAAATATTATCTAAAAACTGGATCTACATAAAATTACATACAATTATTGAACCTGCTCACATGAGAATCGGTTGAGAAGTGCGAATAGCCGGACATCCGCCGGACATCAGCAGGAAAAATGCTTTCATTTTTGCCCAAGTTGAAATGGAGCCGCTTCGCGCTCGCTCGGTTGATTAATGTTTGAAAGACAAATTTTATTAATTATAATAATAACAGAATTCACGTAAAAGATATTCATATAATTCAAATAATACAATAAGAACTCCTTCCTAATATTATAAATGTGAAAATGTGTTTGTTTGTTTGTTACCTTTTACTACACACCTTGACCAATCATAATGAAATTTGGCATGCAAGTAGCCTGTGTCACGAAGAAGGACATCATCACATCAGCTCATATATACGTGCCCACCGAGGGGATCGAGTCTAACCTCAATCAGGGCAACCGAGCCTATTCGACCACGCGGGCCCAGTGCGGGTTGGTCAACTTCACAGACAACCTTCGAGTTTCTTCGCAGATGTGTGCAGGTTTCCTCACGATGTTTTCCTTCACCGTAAGAACGTCGGATAAACGTACATATGAGATCGAAATTCGAAAACACATTGGTACGTGACAGGACTCGAACCACGACCTCCCGGATAGGAGGTAGCGGACCTTGCTGTTGCGCCACCGACGCTTGGTTAATTTCTTTAACATCGCAACGTAACAATGGATTGTTGTGATTTTTTGCACAGAGATGGTTGAGGGGGAGGTAAATGACATGATTTACTAAAAAGCATATCCTTGTCTATCCTTGTCTAGTTCCCGAGGAATCTGGAAAAAAATCATGTCCACGCTCGCAAACCGCTAGAGGCTCGCGCACCGCACACCCTCTAAGTCAGTCAATACTAATATTATAAATGTGAAAATGTGTTTGTTTGGTACCTTTTCACGCTTCAACGCCTTGACCAATCTTAATGAAATTTGGCATGCTAGCAAGGAGGGTTTAGAATTTTCCCTACCACCACCAACCAAACCGAGTCTTACAAAGTTAGAACCCGCCGAGATTCTAACCCGCTACCTCCTGATGTGAAGCGATTGGACTAACCATTACGCCACAAAGGCTATTAAAATTCCTTAATAAACATGAGTGAGTAGGGTCTTCAAAGCACAGAAAAATGTTTGAGCTATAGCTGGCATATCATCACGAGACTCTTGGCAGCGCATGTGTGTATATTGTGTGTGTGTGTTAAGAGATATGCGATATTTAGACAAACAGCAGGGTTAACGTGTGTTTGCATGAGCCACGGTAATGTAGCCCCAGGGAACATCAAATGACTAGTCTGGGGTTACCGCGGATCAACTTTATCGTTTTAAAGTATTTGTTGCAAGCTTTTATTAACTTTCACCTGTCCCGGTGTTTGTAATTCAAACTTGCCAGTTAAATTGACCCACTTTCCGGTGTCCGATTGAGCTGAAATTTTGCATGCATATGTATACCGCGTGACAATGCAATATTAAAAGTTTTTAGGTTTTTCAAAATTTTTTTTCGTTTTTTGACTGTTATTTCAAACCAAAGAAGACAATAAAAAAAAAAAAGATAAACCATTACCATTTTACGGGCAGGCATATAAAAATAAACATGAATATGTTTTTTTAGCATAGGCGCATTAGCTCACATAATCGCTAAACTGAAGTGGCAGTGGGCTAGGCACATATCTCGTAGAACAGATGGCCGTTGGGGCATTAAAGCTCTTGAGTGGCGACCGCCGACCGGAAAAAGTAGCGTAGGGAGGACTTCCACGCGGTAGACCGATGACCTGGTGAAGATCGCGGGAAGCCGCTGGATGCGGGCAGCGCAGGACCAGTCGTCGTGGAAGTCCTTGGGGGAGGCCTATGTCCAGCAGTGGACGTTTTTCGGCTTATATAATGATGATAATGATAGCATAGGCAAATAATTGAAAACGCTATACACATTAAAAAACCGACTTCCATCGCAACAACTTAGTACATTTTTGCATTTTTATTTTTGTTTTTTGTTAATTATCTAATAAAGTACTACACCAATTTTATTAAAATTTATATGGGGCCACACGAAAAGCATTAGCTTTCAAATAAAAAAATAATCATAAAAATCGGTTCACCCAGTCAAAAGTTCTGAGGTAACACACACATAAAAAAAAACATACAGACGAATTGAGAACCTCCTCCTTTTTGGAAGTCGCTTGATGAGAATAGGAATTTATTCATAAAGTGGCGGTTCACGGATACACTGGCGAGTCGGGGCAGCCGCACGCAGCCAGTATGCGCCGGCGCATCTCTATCTTTGCGCAGACATGCGCAGCTGGCATCGGGCGCGCCGGGCGCTGCTTCCGTTGCCACGATCATGCTATTCGTGCCATACTGCTGCAAATCCCGGATATTACGGCGCCCTAACTCAGCCGCGTCGCCGCTCAAGTGCAACAAGCATGGGGGCCTGCTTTTAACGAATTTTGCCGAAACAACCAGTAGTAATACTCACTTATTCTATCGCTGTTTCCCTACCCAAAGGTTGCCTGGAAGAAATTGCTACCTAGCAATAAGGCCGCCTATTGTATAGGCTTTCTTCTATATTGTCAATTTCTTTTTTTATGTTGTGATGCAATAAAGAATATTGTATTGTATTGTATTGTAATACTAAAACCAATAATACTACCACTTAATAATACATTATGAACCCAGCCAGTACAAGTTGGCCCTTAACCAGATTGATTACATATAAACTTAATTATTAATTATAATTATAAACGTTTGTTTAGAAATTCATGAAAGGAGCATAATTCAGATATAAATCATTTCTAAGATCTCATTTCATTTTATTTTAATTTATTTTGATTTTAATAAAAAAATAATTTAAAAAACGTCCATATTTTGTTAATAATCTCAAGAACTATGAAAGTAATATTTATAACCGATACTCCAAAAACTCAAAAGTCGCACTATATATCGCCGTTATACTGCGAAAACCACTTATCTCGTTTTTTTACAAAATTGAGTTAAGTATGCAAAAGTGCATAATTTTTTGCCCTCTATCGTCTGCGAAAACCCATTAAACGCTAAGTATCATACATTCTGAGATAGTCAACAAGAAAATCAATTAATTCCAACACTTCCCAGTTTTCTTCTCATAAACAAAATAATATTCTGACTTAATAACGAGTGCCACAGTTTTGTCTTCAATGATAATGTATTAATATTATATTTCTGTTTTTACTTGTATCTGGTTGGTTTATATGTCATTGTTTTATACTCTGGAACAAGCATTTAGTAGAACTTAAAGGGCTTCAATTTATTTTATCAACAGTTACAAGCTATTAACATAATTTAAATTAATTTACCTGATTGCCTGTAACCTGGTACAGTGTGTTTAATCTACAGTTATTAGCCATTAACATGATTTAAATGAATTTCCCTGACGGCCTCAAGTCTGGTTTCATTTACCTATGAAAAACAATTATATTATATAACTTGTATTGTCTGAAGATGTTTTCGTAAATGCAACTGTTTGGCTACAGCGAAAACCAGTTATCCAAGTTTACTATGAGTGGGCCACGCCGAACGCAACACCGCAGTGGGGCGATACTTGTTTATTACGCGCGCACGTTTTACAAATAATTTGTGATTTTTAATTGGTTTTAGCTGATTAAGTGACATTTTAAAATGTGAACACGTACAAATGAATTCAACAAACACAGAGGTAAGCAGTAGTCAACTATTTCTTCCAAAAATAAAAAAGTGAGGTTATTCTTGATGAATTAAAAAAAATGGTATAAACATTGTTCAACTCCTCTAAAGGTTGGAGACTCTACACTGGAAGTTGTTGACGAATATGTATACCTGGGACAAACAGTCCAGTTAGGTAGGTCCAACTTCAAGAAAGAGATCAATCGACGAATCCAACTCGGCTGGGCAGCGTTCGGGAAGCTTCGCAATATCTTCACGTCCCAAATACCGCAGTGTCTCAAGACTAAGGTCTTTGACCAGTGTGTGTTGCCAGTGATGACTTACGGAACTGAGACATGGTCGCTTACTATGGGCCTCATAAGAAGGCTCAAGGTCACCCAAAGGGCAATGGAGCGTGCTATGCTCGGAGTTTCTCTGCGTGATCGAATCAGAAACGAGGAGATCCGCAGGAGAACTAAAGTAACCGACATAGCTCACAGAATCGCTAAACTGAAGTGGCAGTGGGCAGGGCACATAGCTCGTAGAACAGATGGCCGATGGGGCAGTAAAGTTCTCGAGTGGCGACCGCGCACCGGAAAACGTAGCGTAGGCAGGCCTCCCACGCGGTGGACCGATGACCTGGTGAAGGTCGCGGGAAGCCGATGGATGCGGGCAGCGCAGGACCGGTCGTCGTGGAAATCCTTGGGGGAGGCCTTTGTCCAGCAGTGGACGATTTGTGGCTGATATGATGAAACATTGTTAATTTTTATCGATGATGAGCTAAAAGTTTAAAACTTACTTACAAGTATTAAGAACTAGGTAACTGCAAAATGTAGATAAAGATTTTGTGATTTGCAGGATTCTTTGCTGACGAAGATGAAGATGATTACGATCAGCTTATCCCCCAGGCTTATGATGCCTTTGCGATGGTGAATAGCAACTGTGAACCTCAAGGTAATTTTCAAAAATTAAATGAACTGGCCTACAATATTAATATCTTCCTTTAATTTCTAAAAGTTGACTAGGAGATAAGAAAAATTGGCCGCCATCCCCAAACACATTTATAATCGTTAGTAAGGAGTAAACTCCATTCGTGCGTTGGAGCTGACACACACACTTTTTTATTTAATCTAGATTAAATGTTCTTTAAAATATGTTTGTCTCTCTCTTTGTGTGTGTGTGTGTGTGTCCGATGCTCTAGTGCCTACTGTACAATTTAGTTTTTGATTGATTGATAAAAGCAGTGGAGGTTTTTCGTTTTTTGCTGGTTTCAGATATTTCTAGTTGAAGTAAAGTAAAACAAGTATACTGTAATTATAACAATATGACGAAACTCAAGAAATGCTTTTGTCCACAGTTACAACTTCGTATTCAACATTCAAGAATAACATGGACTTGGAGGACTTAATATCGGTTGAAGATTTGTTAGGACATCCTGCTGTTTCATTTTATAATGAAATCTTACAAGATGTGAACCAGGATGATTTTCTTTATGATATTTACCCAAATCCATTTGAGGTTAGACCTTTAAAAGAACTTGCTTTGGCTGCTGTAAACACTATAAATTCAAATCAAACAGACAATCAACTGCCCGAATCTTCCTTCATTGTAACGATAATTTTGATGGAAATCTTTGATACGGCAATGAAAAGAGCAAACCCAGTAAAGCGTTGGAGAAAACCAAACCTTGCTTCATGGAAAGTTAATATTGCAAAAAAGAGACGAGCAGAAGGTTCAACTTACATGATTAAAAATTAAATTAGACCTCCCAAAGTACCAAAACAAGCAGATTGTTCGTCAATATGATTTCTGTAATATAATCAGCGAAGGCACTAGAGCTGATATTTGTAGAAAGTATTGGTCTTTGGACTACGCTGCTCAAAAAAAAATTCTATTAGCTAACATGGAAGTCAAGAAAACTAAAACTTTGACACTAGAACGAAAAAGAGCGATAACAAGGAGCTTTACCACTCAATGCTTTTTCAAAATATATGGCATAAAAGTAAAAGTTTGTCAATGTAAAAAATAATGCTGTAAAAAAAAGAGATCTCACTGGATATTTACACAGGACAGGGATCCTCGTGGACGATATGAGCAAATCAATAAAACTTCTCCTGAAAAAGTTGAAGAAGTTCGCAATCACATTCGCTCATTTCCTTCAATGGAGAGCCATTATGTAAGGAAAGATTCCAAACGCCAATACTTGGATTGCAAATTATCCATTGGGAAGATGTATCAACTCTACATGGACGAATGTGAGAAGAAAAACAGCAAACCCGTCTGAAATAACTTACAGGCGAATTTTTGAACAGACTTCAATTTGGGTTTCTTTAAGCTCAAAAAAGACCAATGTTTGATATGTAGTAGGTATGTTCGAAAATATGCAAAGAAAAAAAAATTAGAAGAAGACTATAAAGCACATCTGGCAAGGAAAGAAGCTTGTAACGCTGAAAAGGAAAAGGATAAGGAAGGGGCTGGTAAGGAGGATGGGTTTTTGTCTGCATCTGTCGACTTGCAAGCAATACTCCAGATACCTAGTGGGGATATAGGTCTATTATACTACACACGTAAGCTGACAGTATACAATCTTGCTATTTATGAAAGCGTTCTACCCAACCAATAACGGTTACTGCTTCACGTGGTCTGAAATAAACGGCAAAAAAGGAAGTTGCGAAATAGGTACAATCATGTACTATTACATGTATTTGTCCAAATGCGTCCCAAAAACTGTGACTGAAGTAAGTTTATTTTCAGACACTTGCGGTGGACAAAACCGAAATAAAAATGTTGCTGCAATTTTGCTATGGGCCGTACAAAAAAATGAAAATATAAAGATGATTGATCAGAAATTTTTGGAAAGCGGGCACTCCTACATGGAGGCACATTCGATGCCTAGCAGCATTGAGTATGCTCAAAACAACACATCCATCTATTCTATATCAGATTGGATTGAAGTATTCAAACAAGCACGATTTAAAAAAATCTACAAAAAAGACAACAAAAAGGTTATGAAAAAACGAACCATACGAAGTAAAATAATTTAAATATTATGAGTTCAAGGATTTGCAGGACTTTTCAAACAAAATTTTGTTAAACACCGTCAAAGATACAGAAGTGAAGCAAGTGAAGTGGTTGAAAATAAAAAGGTTGAGATACATAAAAGGAAAAGAAAAAAAAATCTATAATTACGACATGTCAGAGACTTTTTTTGTGATTGATGTGACAACAAAATCAAGGAAAAAAGATGACGCAAGATTCCTTGGCAAAGAACAAAAATAACATGGATACAGCACCAGGAACAGGAAAAAAAAGCAGAAGATGGTATTTTAACAGAGATTTGTGAGACCACCAGTAAGAACTTTTTTCCCGACGAACTTGTAGGGAAATACCAAGAACCGTTGGAAATAAGTGTGGCCAAAAAGAAGGATTTAATACAACTTTGCGAAAAAGGTGTGATTCCGGAAGAGTTCCACGGTTGGTTCCAGGGTTTAAAGACGGATGCCACACAGACAGCTGATAGGGTGCCTGATGACACCATTTCAGATGAAGATACAGATGAAGATGTTGTGTTTTAATTATTAATTTCTCAAAGTCAAAGGACGTTGATGTTTAATTTTTGTTTGCAATTACCTATATAAATATAATACTTACAAAGTAACGATTTTCATTGATACCTAGAAGTAGTATCAAACCTTTTAAAATCAATGGAATTGTAAGTTCGTAACACATCAGTAGTTTAACTAGTTCCAAAATAATTTCATGTACAATGAAAACTAAGTAAATAAGTGTATTTTCTTTATTTAACTCTTTCCTTTGTTACTGCGTATTTTTTTGCTTGAGTTATAAGTTAAATTAAAAATGTATTATACAACTGACCTTTAGAAATGCCTAGTTTGTCGACAAGATTAAAAATATAAATAAGTGCATTTTCAGGGAAAACCAATTAAATAGTGCACTTTTAAGACGTAAAGTTATTTTTGTGTAAAAAGCTTGTAAGAAAATAAAAGTACTTCAATTGATATTATAAAAAGATTAAATGAAGAATGACATGTTAAGATTTCACGTGAATAAGTCATATATTTTATATAAATATGCCACGTTGAACTTTCAATTGCATTTTTCTCAAAGTGATGTTTTTGTGAATTAACTGTTTTTCGCAGTATAACGGCGATATATATATATATATATATATATATATATATATATATATTTTGGACTTTCCATTAAAGGTGAGTAAACCACAAATGGATTTTTTTCCGTAGACCATCATCATCATATCAGCCGAAGGACTTCCACTGCTGGACATAGGCCTCCTTCAAGGATTTCCACGACGACCGGTTCTGCGCTGCCCGCATTCAGCGGCTTCCCGCGACCTTCACCAGGTCATCGGTCCACCTAGTGGGAGGCCTGCCTACTCTACGTTTTCCGGTGCGTGGTTGCCACTCGAGAACTTTACTACCCCAACGGCCATCTGTTCTATGAGCAATGAAGACCAATTCCTTGCACATTGTTTAAAGGTTCATGGGGGTAAAGATTCAGAAGTAGAAACTCCAGTATACAGGGTGTAAAAAATCGTGTGGGACTCGTTAATTGGGGGTTCTACTCATCATACTAAAATGACTTAGGTGAAATCGCAAAAAAAAACTGCTGATCGACCAATTTTGTGTAATTTTGTACGAAGAGTCCATTTTTTGGGAATTGACTATTATTTATTTTATTATACATAACAATTACTTGTCACACTTACAGCAAACCAAAGCGTTCAGCAAGACAATTAACTTAAAAATGTCAGACAACATTCTACAAAATTCCTAAAACTAGTGAAAAACACATCTACGTTTGGCTGTTGAGCAAGCAAAGCATTCAGTGATGCGATTGCACGAGCCGCAGGCGCGTGACTATTGCTTACTTACCAATTTTGTTACATACTGTATATACATAGTTTAAATCAGATGTTCCGTTCCCAAGATAAAATAAAATAAAATAAATAAATAACTTTTTATTATCAGATTAAAAATCCATAGTTAGGTTAGTAAAGGTTAGGTAGACTTAACTAGGTTAGTAAAGCACATGAGAACACATAAAACCCGTCAAAGTCGCATTCGTAAACTATCAGCCTCAGATAAAATTGAAATGGCTCACATAAATGGGTTTTAGTAGGAGCTCATCAGGGAAGCTTTTTGGGACCAACAAGGTTTCAAGTAAAAATCCTCTGGTACCCTATTTAATATGCGCGGTCCGATATATAATTGGCAGATTTTTCTTTGAATCATAGGTTTACTCATGTCTCTGAACAACTATCCTAAGAAATTTACGGTCAAATCACATAAAAATTAAGGAATTAAGATAACTTGTACAGGGTGTAACATAAAGGTGTGGTAATACTTTAATGTGCGCTTGTTCTCATCGAACTGAACAAATTTTGATTTACAACTTTTTTTTGGATCTTTCATACAATCAGCTGACCGATTTGTATGAAGAATCCAAAAAAAATCGCGATTTCAGCAAATTTAAAGAACTAAAGTGGTTCAGTTTGATAAGTACAAGCCCACCTTAAAGTATCACTGCACCTTTATGTAACATCCTGTATAAAATTACTGAGCAACTGATGAATTTGTTTTCAAAGGCCGAATATTTTCAAGCGACTTCCAAAAAGGAGGAGGTTCTCAATTCGACTGTACAGTTTTTTTTAAGTTTGTTACCTCAGAACTTTTGACTGGGTGAACCGATTTTTATTATTCTTTTTTTATTTGAAAGCTAGTGCTTCCCGTGTGGTCCCATATAATTTTTTATCAAAATCAGTGTAGTACTTTAGTAGAAAATTAATAAAAACCAAAAATAATAATGCAAAAATGTACTAATTTGTTGCGATGGAAGTCGGTTTTTTAACGTGTTTAGCGTTTTCAGTTACTAAGGTTCCGTATCAAGTTACGGGACCATTTTACAATGCCTCTAGCACGTCGTAGGTAGGTAGGGAGGATGGGCGTGCACAGATTAATTTTATTTTAGAAGTAGAAATGAAATGAAATGAAATGAAATGAAATGAAATGAAATGAAATGAAATGAAATGAAAGTTGAAATGAAAGTTTATTTGCATAAAACATGGAGAAGGAAGAAGGATTAAACACCTCAAAAACCACATAGGAATAAGAAAAGGATGACACACATTAAATTATTATCACAGATCACAAAGCATAATTATCTTTTAACCCAAGATGGGTCTTAAAGAAAGTATCAGTTTCAAATTTTAGTTTGTTTGAGATTTGATTTATAAGTAAATTAAATTAGATTAAATTTATTAGTATAGTAAATTATTAACTAAAACTTACTCTTTCTCGGGTTTGCTGGAAGAAATGTCTAATTAAAAATAAGTAATACCTATTTTATAATTTTATTTTCTGCCTGTTATGTAATCCTTTTTGTACACAATAAACTGTTAAATAAAATAAATTAAATGATAGTGAAAATATTAAAGGATATCAAAGAAAAAACACATGTGTCACACAGATAACACATAGATTTTTATGTGCCAACGTACGCAAAATAGAAGAAACAGATCGAAAGAAAGAAGGCAGCGTTATCGCGTTACAAGCCTACCTACGCAGACCTTTAAAGTGCTATATCTTTTGAACTGTATTAGGTAGCCATCTGAAATTTACATAGAAATATTAGGCGACTTCGTTAACATCCCCAATGCTGAGGCACGTGTCTCTTACCAAGCTCGGGTAGGTAACATACAACCACACAACCTTCGAGTTTCTCGCAGGTGTGTGCAGGTTTCCTCACGATGTTTTCCTTCACCGTACGAGCCTCGTATAAACGTACATATGAAATCGAAATTCGAAAACACGTTGGTACGTCCTGCCACGTAGGACTCGAACCACGGCATCCAGTCAGGAGGTAGGAGCCCTAGCTGTTGCGCCACCGATGCTCTCTAAAAATATAAAATTCAAATTATTAATTCCGTGGAAATTCTGAAAGTACATTTTCTTTAATGCATTGCACGATTGCATTACATATTATTATATCAGCTCATATACGTCCCCACCGAGGGGCTCGAGCCTACCCTGAATCAGGGCGATTAGGCCTTAGTCGACCACGCGGGCCCAGTGCGGGTTGGTCGACTTCACACACAACCTTCGAGTTTCTTCGCAGGCGTGTGCAGGTTTCCTCACTATGGTTTCCTTCACCGTTAAAGCAATCGGTAAGTATAACATTATAAGTAAGTATAGCATTACATATAACTAAATAGTATTTTATCATTTTTTGCCGCATGGCTCCCGGCTTAGAATAGGGCCATTTCATCACTTCCAATGGGGGTCGTAAGGTCGACTAAGGGACTTTAAACCAGAGGATGGGCAGCAGCATCCTTTCCGTGCATTGCAACACACCTAAAATTACACTGCTATCGCCAACCCGCCTGCCAATCGTGGCGATTATGGCAAAACCCCCCAACATGATTAGAAATCCTTGAGGGACGCCTTTGTCCTGCAGTGGACGTCTTCCGGCTGATGTGATGATGACTTTAATTTTTTTTTACAATATATGTTATATTGTTCGTAGAACAGATGGCCGTTGTGGTAGTAAAGTTCTCGAGTGGTGACCACGCACCGGAAAACGTAGTGTAGGCAGGCCTCCCACTCGGTGGATCGATGACCTGGTGGAGGTCGCGGGAAGCTGCTGGATGCGGGCAGCGCAGAACCGGTCGTCGTGGAGATCCTTGGGGGAGGCCTATGTCCAGCAGTGGACTTCCTTCGGCTGAAATGATGATGATGATATTTTACATCTTCCTTTTGTAACAGGTACAAATATTAGTTATTGTATTTTACATAACAGTTATATATATTAGCCACTAGTGCTGTAAGTTGCAAAGAGGATATAAAACTACTACGTTGTCCATCCAGTCCGGAGCGCTGTCTGAGTCTTCGTTAGAGTTTAGTTGTTGATATGGCACTGCGTGCCTTTCGCTGTGGATATTATAATATTTAAGATCGATGGAATAAAACAATGTGAAGAGGATTCCACGACTTTTATTAGAGTAAATCCCTGAAGGTTACAACTTTCAGAAGCGGGGATAACACACCCACACTGGAATTTAAAGGTACGAATTATAAATTTTATATGTATTGCTGGAGTTCTATTCCTAATCATTATTCTTTTAGTATAAACAAACAGTTTAGAAATTAAAATAACCTCTTGTTGTACGATGCGATGGTGTCCGTACAGATGTTATAGAAAAAAAATGATAAAAGAATTGAATAAACTTATTGCCACTGAATTTAATTCATATTATCTTGGCCGTCACGTAAGACTTTTTTTTGTCTTGAGTTTTTTTTGCCCGGTTTGTTCTGCATTCTGAGTTTTTCCGTAAGAAAATCTATCGTAGGTAAATTCTGATTAAAAAAAACTGTAGTATAATATTTGCGTGATTTTATGTTTGTAAATTGAAATGTTAGCTTAGGCATATATTACTAAATAGTTACTTCGGGTTGGGAGATATTTTGTCTCAATTGGATTGTTAGGCCACAGTATGAATTGCTGCCCGAATTAGAAAATGTGTGGTTACTTACCTCATCATCATCATATCAGCCACAAATCGTCCACTGCTGAACAAAGGCCTCCCCCAAGGATTTCCACGACGACCGGTCCCGCGCTGCCCGCATCCATCGGCTTCCCGCGACCTTCACCAGGTCATCGGTTACTTACCTATTTTATGATAAAATATCTTACATAGTTATAAACTACCCTCGACTTAAATTATCACAAATTATTATTTTTGGGGCCAGAATTATATTACATTAGATAGTAGATACTTGCTTTACTTGTTGAGTGTAATACTATACAAAAGGTACATTTTTACTGCAATTATTTACTGTGGTTTTATGAAAAGAAATAAAGAAACGGTCACATCGTGTTATTCATTACATTTTATATTTTGGTTACTTACATTTCTAAGTCGATGTTATTAACACTTATTATTGTTTTTTTTTGTTTCGAGTTTCAATGGGCTCCAGTGATGAAATGGACGTAGTGGCACAGTTGCAGCCGCAATAGAAACCAAATTCCTACGATTCGTCAAGAAAGATACTTAACCAGATCACAACACACAACGCCGTAGCCAAATTGACGTCATATTCGAGATGGTAGCCGGCTTATTCTCTAATCACTTAAAGTCTGTTTCAAAGCTTGCTATCTTCTATTTTATAGAAGATGAACTGGAGTAGAAATGGAGGCTAGAGCAATGGAAAAACAGCTATGACTCAGTATCAGTCTAATTTAGTAAGTATTTGATATATTGTATAAAAGGTGGACCCAGTGAACGCTAAAACTTTTTGCTACTGTGCAATCCCGAATTCCGTCCCCTGATAAAAGAACAAACAATTGACGTTTGACAAGACAAAACAGATATTAAAAAGATAACCCACTACGCTTTGCGCAGACTGGTGGTAAAATATAAAATACAGTATAAGGACTTGCCGTAGAAATAAACATACATGGGTGGAATTGGAAGCAGCTTTTATAAAATATTCCTTTTAATCAACCAAAAAAAATCTGTAATTGTGTTGGTATTTTAATCGTCTCAAAGTACCTATGCTAAAAAAATGGACTAATTATTGAAGTTGACTAATTTGAGATGCTGTAAATTGGTCGTGCTAAGCTCCTTCCATATTCAAATGTGATATTTGTTATTATTTGACTTTGATACTACACATTTTATCCGTGTCCAATGAGCAAAAAGCCTAAAATCTAAACACTGACAAAAAGTGAAACTGGAGACTTCAATGTAAAAACTATCAATTCTAGGTCATATCTACTAATTTTGAGTGTTGTGAAAAAAAAAACTGTATAATTATGGTAGTTGACTGCTAATCACTTGAGTTACTTTTTATCGTCTGTCAAAAAAAAAAAGGAGTTTTGTTCTATAAATATTTTGTAATAACAAGGCACGAGGTGATAGTTTTTGTCATCATTGAATTGATGCGCTTACATACTGTATAAAATAAAATCAAATAGGTGGTTTTTCTTTAAACTAAACAAAAGTTCATAATTAATTTTTGATGCGGTTAACTACACGATTATTATACCCGCTACAGAGGCTAAAAAAAAACACAATTTAAAGAAGTTGTTAAGAGTAACTGTGTAACATTAACTTTACATTGAAAAAAAAGTCATAGTCATCTTTGCCCGACATGGCGTTCCATAAACAATAGTTTCCGAAAATGATCCCCCATTTAATTGCCAAGAATTCAAAGTATTCTGTAAAGGCTGGTATATTTATTTATTTATTTATTTAATAGGAAGACTTACAGCTAATGTAACATTATAAAAATCAAACAAAAAACAGAAAGCCACTCAAATGTCCTCACTAATAGAAACATAAGATGATCAATACAGCAAGTTCGAAAGTTCACGGTAACACGCAAGCACCGTTATTCAACAAAATATTAAAGGTTAAACAAAATAAAAAGTAAAAATACAGCACCTTTATGGTCAGCGGGCTAGTCCTCGAAAAAAGGCCGACTAAGCATTCGTCTCGCCACCGCCACACTTGTACAAAATAGATCTAATGGGTAATCCTTACACAAATTGTTGAAATTATTGCTTTTGTATTTTATAAAAAACATACAATGTCTAGCCCATAGCATAGCCAGTCCAATGGATTGGTAAAAAGATCAATTGAAACAACTAAAAATATGTTATACAAATGTCACAAGGATGGTTCAGACCCTTACCTAGAACTTTTACAGTTAAGAAATACCCCAAAAATATACTTTTGTCCCCAGGACTACTTTGTTTTTCTAGACATCTTAGAACAAGAATTTCTGTGACAGTTAAACATCGAAACCAAAACTAGTAAATTACAAGGATTTGGGAAATAAAATACAAGATTATAAGGAATAACAAAATTAAAATTTATTATGATAAAAATAGTAAAAACTTACACTACATGTTGCTGATAAGATACTATACAAAAAAAATCTCCCATAAGTAACTGGTTTCCGGTTGCCGTAACGAGCCAGAACCACGTAGTTATGTAGTTCAAAGATCCGAAGGATCAAACCGCAGAAATCGTAAACACTTAATTGTTCGTAAACCAGACATACACACTAAATATGTTCCCAAAACATTATCTGAAAGCGTTTCACATTCACATCAGCAGTTCATGTCAAACTCTGTAAATAAAAATAACAGACAATCACTAAATATATGGTCGAGAAGTCCGTTTGCCAAAACGCTACTATGGTTTTTAGTGATTAATTTTGGTTTTTTTTAAACTATAATTAATATAGGTAGGTTGCATTTAGAAGGTCTTTAGTTGTTTACAATTTACATACATAGGTACTACGAGATAAAATGAGTACTCTTTGTATGCGTCAGATGACAGTATTTCTTTAATACGTAGTGAGTTCCTTTATACGCATACCTACTTTGCCAATAGTCAAGATTGCTGTGTTTCAAATTGTACTTATGTAAAATTGTAGAGAAGAGTACTAGATTTAAATGTCAATATTTTGAAAACACTGTTTTCCAAAAAGAGGAAAGGACCTATTGTAGGTCATCTTTGTTAATGACAACTGATTAATAATAGGTCATCTTTGATAACACCTTTTCTCACACCAGGTGGCGCACGATCGACTGTACTATAGTGGTACTATACCTTCATTTGACATAACTGTCAAATCGCATGGATTTTTTTTTGTGTTTATTTGCGAAAAATTGTTGTGTTTTCAAAAATGCCTCAATGCAGAGCTTTAAATTGTAAAAACAAGGAAGTACACTTGTTTCCCAATGATGTAAAACGAAAGAAACAGTGGGAAATTGTTCTCTCTCTCTTTTCGTCCTAGCCTCGACAAGCACAGCGATTTCGCAGACACTTGTGTGAGTCAATACAAAAATAATTAATAGAAGGTTCTCTTGCCAAGGCACCTCAGTACTCACAACCCAACGTAACAGATACAAACAATGTACATAATATAATGTTACTAGTAAATTATTGATAACATGATCCTAATTGTGTTTAGGTAGTAAAGCTGCTTTGATAAGTGAGATGCTGGAAAGTGAAAGAATAGAGTAGAATAGAAAGCTGCAATAGAAGAGCGTTATGGTCTATTCTTTCAATGATTAGGTAACGTAGGTACCATGCCAGCTGGTCTCGCAAAACTTGTTTTAGAGGTAGGTACATGGTTCTCATGAAAAATAAGTAGAAGTTTATGTTGTAGATATTCAAATTCAAATCATTTTATTATCAAGTCAGCTATACAGAGCATATCCCCATTTGCGAATTATTAAAACTACGACAGACCTCTTAATTAAGTTTCCCTGGGCAATACTACAATCTCAGTGAATCATTTGTGTAAAGTCCGCCACTTTCAATGATGGAAATATTTATGTGGCTAGGCCAGTGAGGGATGAATTTGGTAGTGAGAATTATTTACTACCTGATTAATGTCTTAATCATGTATTTGACATAAAAGAAATTTAAGTACTTGGAGAATGTTATTTGCTATATTGCTATAGTTCATGGCTTAGGAATTAAAACTACTTTCTTGCTAGAAGTAACTCTTTTCACATTAGATCTATTATGATTAAAATTAATTTTCTATTAACACATTCCCTGCCACGATGATGATGATAATTAGATGGCAATGATTATGATAACTAGAGTGGACAGGCACCAAAATAATTAAATATGAATTTGTTAAAAAAAAATTAAAATTACTGCAGTAGATATATAAGAGCAAAACAGCAAGATATAGATAAAACTGAGATATAAAATTTGCTTCACATGGGAAAATATTTCCCAGTATTACAGTTTAATTACGTAAATTCCGCAAATGCTGGAAATAGCACAAACACGAACGAACGATGAATTGAATTTATATTAGCCTTGTAAAGTTGGTCACAGCAAATCTTTGCAGAATGACGCATAGCCAGCATAGTTTTATGCTTAAACTGACAATAGCCCTAACTTTCGTTGATTGCACGTTCACTGGCTACTTCTTTTGCTATAATATACTTTGCATGGATGATTGTTACTGGTACTCAGTCATTGCAGTCATTAGAGATGACACTGTAAAGTAGGTGCATTTTTTTTGTCATTTGAGATGGCACAGTAAAGTAATATCGTCATTTGAGATGACATGGATTTGAAATGTTGTCATTTGAGATGGCACAGTAAAGTAATATGGTCATTTGAGATGACATGGATTTGAAATGTTGTCATTTGAGATGGCACAGTAAAATAATGTGGTCATTTGAGATGACATGGATTTAAAATGTTGTCATTTGAGATGGCACAGTAAAGTAATATGGTCATTTGAGATGACCGGAAGAGGAAGACCTGGAACTGCTTATATAGATCAAGTTAAGAAGAAAGTTAAGGTGGAAAGAAGGAGATTGTGTGGGAGAGAGAGACCTGGAAAGAGCTACACCAACAAGAGCACGGCTCTTAAATGATGATGATGATGAGATGACATGGATTTGAAATGTTGTCATTTGAGATGGCACAGGTAAGTTACTATGGTCATTTGAGATGACATGGATTTAAAATATTGTCATTTGAGATGGCACAGCAAAGTAATATGGTCATTTGAGATGACATGGATTTCGAATTTTGTCATTTGAGATGGCACAGTAAAGTAATATAGTCATTTGAGATGACGTAGGTTTGAAATGTTGTCATTTGAGATGACACAGTAAAGTAATATGGTCATTTGAGATGACATGGAGTTGAAACCTACAGTAATCAATTTGAACCGGTGTCATAACCAAAGGTGATCAACGGTAAGCACAATTGTCTCATTGCCAGTCACTGGAGGGCAATCTTTGTAGGTTATTTCTTTAAATTTTTATCTTAAGTTAATGCATTTTTTATTTAGCTTGACGTTTATTTTGCTTAAGATTTTTTTTAAATTATGATACTGTTGGCATTTAACTAATTAATTTTTTTTTGACGGGTTGAAACATGATTGAATTTTATATTTTACTACTATGAAAATTAATTTCCTGAAATAAAATTTTTGGATTAAATTGAATTAGACATGAACAGATTTAAAAATTTGAAAAATCAACATTACAGATGACAATTTTATAAGTAAAACTTGTCATTCGAGATGACACAGTAAGTTTTAGTCATTTGAGATGACAAAATATTACGTATGGATTATTTGATTTTTATTTAAAGTAAATAAATAGTGTTACATAAATTTGTACATATCTAATATTACAATCTAATGATGAGCTATAAATTAAAGTACCAAGTGTCGTTAGAGATAGATAACTTGTGGATTTAGGTTTTGCATTGAATAAAGAAATCATAGTTAAAATAGTGTCATTTTCGATGGCAAAGTTCACAATTAGATATTATACAGATATGTTTATCATAAGATGTTTTCAAGGGTTTGCCAATTGTGAAAAAAAAGAGATGACAAAGTTTTAACAAGATGATAGACTAAAGCGTAGAATTACTGGTCAAAAAAGGATTTAAGGTGAAAGATGTTAGATGTAATTGCTGCACTAATTATCTATCAATGTTAAGTAACAAGAAAATAACAAATAATAGAAAATATATTTGATATACAACAACACAGTAAATGAAAAAAATGAAAATCACAATTATGGTTTAAATATAGAATGTTACAGTTAATTAGTGCAAAGCAATGATTCAAGTATTATTAAGTCTAAGTTCAAATAATGAAATGTTTAACATTGTATTATATTTTAAAAAGAGTAGATAATATTCACTGTATGTTTAAAATAAGTACTGTTGTTATTAATTAAATAAAATATTTTTTTATTTAATATACATAATAATAGAACAAACGAGAGGACTCGTTCTAGGAAAGATGGCCGACTGTAACAGGTACAAATATTAGTTATTGTATTTTACATAACAGTTATATATATTAGCCACTAGTGCTGTAAGTTGCAAAGAGGATATAAAACTACTACGTTGTCCATCCAGTCCGGAGCGCTGTCTGAGTCTTCGTTAGAGTTTAGTTGTTGATATGGCACTGCGTGCCTTTCGCTGTGGATATTATAATATTTAAGATCGATGGAATAAAACAATGTGAAGAGGATTCCACGACTTTTATTAGAGTAAATCCCTGAAGGTTACACTTTTCACATATATTTGAGGTGGGGCTTCTACTGATGAAACGAAAGATCTTTTGTCAAACAAATTTGTTTAAAACGATTTTTTTTTACGAATTCTCATACAAACAGAAAATAGTTGTTCGGTTTCATGAGTAACAAGCCCCACTTAAAAATTCAAGATTCAAAATTCAAGATATTTATTCAAAATAGGTGCAAATTACACTCTTTCTGATAGTCATAAAATAGTGATTACATAATTTCATTTGTAAAAAATCAATAAATAAACAATCATTAGTTAATTAAGTCAAAATACAATCCGTGATATAAAAAAAAATCATTAGAACATGAAAACAATACGACACGAGAAGTTGTAGGTACATCAAAATTATTGAATGTCATGAACGCCTTTGACAAGTGTAGGCCAGTTCACACGGACAGCACCCGGTCACGATTATAACGCGAGAGTCAGCCATCGCTCCTCTCAACCATATTAGAGGGAAAGGAACGACCCGGCTCCCGATCCGCCACCATCCGCACGAACATTTAAGCGTTAATATGTGTTCCATTTCTCCATACATCCTGTATACCATAACTTTCAAGATTTTGACAAATCATTATCATTTTAGACAGCGTTTTACTAAGGGCTTGTGCACAAATCACGTGAGGTTCGATAGGAGGAGTGGTCTTGACCGCGCTTGACCCCGCCCGCTATTATACAATACAACACTATTAATCTTAAAATTAGGTTGAATTAAAAAAATACACGTGAGGTTGTGAGGCGGAGGGGGGTAGACAAGAACCTCACCAAATATCACCTGGGGGAGGGAGGGGGTCAAAAATTAGCCGAAAATACCTCGCGTGATTTGTGCACAAGCCCTAAAGAGGACCTTTAAAAGCCTAACTATAATAATTTATGTAAGCGTTACTCCTTGGAGTAAACTCCTAAATCCCGTGCGAAATTCGGCCGTTAGACCTACATTTTTGATGGTCTATCCTCGCACTGCGTAAAGTAGCCACTTTATATGATAGATGATGTAGTTACGCATTCATTGCGTTTTTATTATAGTTGCCTTTTTAAGGCATACTTTGATGAAGTAGTGAATATTTCAACGATGTTTTTATCGTTTTTAAGGTTCCGTAACTAAAAGTTGTCAACGGGACCTGATTACTAAGCCACCAATGTCTGTCTGTCTGTCAGCGGTCTGTATTTTATGAACCGTTGTAGGGAGAAAAATGAAATTACTATTCTATTGTCGCTATGAGAAAAAATATTAAAAATATAATTTCGCCGTATCCGTTTGTCTGTCCATTTGTCCGCGATTAACCTTTTTTAAACTTTTTTTTTTTAAACTGATAAGCCCTTGGCATCATCTCACCTGATGGTAAGTAACGGTGTTGCCGAAGATGGAAGCGAGCTTACCAAATAGCTCAGAGACTCTTAGTACTAGAAAGCTGGCATGAATATCTTGACAATTTTTTAAGGATTCCGCACCTACACGTAAGAGTGGGATTAATTTTTTTTTCTCGTATATCGCAGTGTGGGGGGGTCTCATTGGATACTTCTTTCAAAAATATTGTGTGAAATCCATTTTAAGATTCCGGAATCCGTTTGCGAAATATTAACACTTTCGGCCGCGACACCCGGACATGCTACGTTCACTCAGAATCATATTTTTTTCCGTAAAAATATTAACTTTGGCCTGGACTGTACTGCATAAGTTTCTAATGCGCATCTACGCAAGTAACTGTTATAACCGTTACGGCAATACTCTGTCGCGCGGCAGGTAGTTAGGTAGGTAGGGCGTAGGGAATGGGTTCTTAAAAGATGCCGTGCGTGTTCAGATAATTTAATGAGGATAAAATATAAGACCTAAAAAGAACATAAGAATTAGAAAATGACACACTTAAATTTAAAATAGAAATCACAGAACATAAATAAATCTTACCCGAAATGGGTCTTTTAGGAAGTACAGTAATTAAATAAATATAAATTAATAATTTGTGCTGGTTAAGATGAACGATGATGGTTTTCGGTTTTTAAATCAAATGTCACATAGTTTGACAGCGCATGCGCGGAAAAGAAGAAATAGATGGAATGAATAGAGATCGAATGAAAGAAGATTATATAGCTGCGCACCACGCTACAACTCGTAGCTATAACTATTAGCCTTTAAGACTAGAGAATACGAAAGTAATCATTCCATTTAGTTTTTTTACATACCTAATAAATACATTAAGACCATCCTTACTAATATTATAAACTAGCTTTTGCCCGCGGCTTCGCCCACGTGGATATAGCTTTCATGACTCTGTTTGAGGGTGAATGGTGCGCGAGCCGCAATCAGCTCGCAAGCGTGGACATGAGTTTTCACCAGGTACCTCAGGAACTGTATCGAGCTATTCGGATTAGCAGTCTTTGTCACTTCCCACCCCCTCAACAAATTCTATACAAAAAATAACTTTAATCCGTTGCTCCGTTGCGACGCCACCGACGTGCGCGAGCGTAGAAAACAGTTGTCCCCAGATCCCTCAAGAACTATGTCAGGATATACTTATTAGTAAATTATATCATTTTCCACCTCATCTCTGTGCTAAAAATCACACCAATCCATTTTTTCGTTACGATTTTAAATAAAACGAACAAAGAGTATTGTTTTAGTTTCCTCAGGAACTGCATCGGACTATGATAATTTCCACAGATAAAAGGTTGACTATTTCATTTCCAGTGATACAGGCTACCTGCATGCCAAATTTCATCAAGATTGGTGTTGAAGTGTGAATAGGTAACAAACAAACAAACACATTTTCACATTTATAATATAATGTAAGGATTTCTAAATCTTAAATAAAATATAGAGCGTCGATGGCAGAACGGTTAGGGCCACTACCTCCTGTCCGGAAGGCCGTGGTTCGAATCCTGCCACTTACCAATATCTATACGAATATCGATTTCATACTGGTATGTACGTTTATCCGACGCTCTCACGGTGAGAAAAACATCGTGAGGAAACCTCCACACGCCTGCGAAGAAATTCGAAGCTTATGTGTGAAGTCAATCAACCCGCAATGGGCCCGCGTGATCGTCTAAGGCCAGATCGCCCTAACTCAGGGCAGGTCGAGCCCCTTGGTGGGGAAGTATATAAACTGATATGATGAAATATTATCAAAAAACTAATTCAAATCATTATAGGTATCAATCTAGTAATAAAATATCCTAACAATATTAATATGGGTCAAATCCTCGAGTCGTATCAGCTCCAAAGGAGCCCAAGACGCACTTCTCGATGCCGCGCTGGATGGCAATAGACAACCTTAGCAGCAGGTAGGCTCACGTCACATTTCCTCTCTCGAAGGCGAAAGCCAATCTTCTTTGTGAAGGCAAAGGCCTCTGAGGGTTCAGCAGCCGGTTGTCTCACATACCAGCGGCACAAAGCAGTAATTTGCCTCCAAGACCGAGTACTTATTATGCTTCTTTCTCACCGCAAATTGAGCAGCAGTACCGTACGGGTGAGGAGTGAGGCAGAAAAAGTGGCTTCCCAAAGCAGACACGTTCCTCTCTGCCATAGCACCTGTTTAAACCCTTCGGCCTTTTGCCATCAGATCGACTAAAGCCCGGCCGGCGGCTGCATCAAAGATGGAATATTCCATCTGGCCGAGACCAGTGCCCTCCGAGTGAGGTCATTAAGGAATTGGTAACGTGGTAATCTTCACAAACACGACTGCAACTCAGTGAGTGATGGCCAATTGCCTCCACCGAGGACCCGCAAATACATTGATGAGGTTCACAGATATTGATATTGCAGGCGGAGAGCAACTGCCACACGCAAATAGTCGCCGTCAGAAGAGTTCCCATATCTATGCATCCTGTTAAAATATGTTAAACTCGATTTATGTGTTTTTATTTTTCTACACGATTGGAATCTGTAAAAAATACTTCTTTGTTCGTCTATGAAACACATCGCTACGTACCATTGTTCCAGAGTTTAAAGTAGCGGATGCTGAAAAATACATAAAAGAAATCCACTCAAAAGTATGAAATAATATTTTAATGTTTTAATACAACTTAAGCGCGTTTTATTATCCCTGCAGTGCCATCTATTGACATTCTGCTACTATGATTGTAATGTTTGGTATGTGTAGCTAATAAATAGAAAAAAGTACTTTATTGCTATTATAGTAAGTATCGATAGATAATTTCCCACGGGACCTGTTTAGTTTTCCGGGATAAAGAATACCCGACTATACAATGATGGTCAAAACACCCCATCCCAATAAAGGTTTCATATTCTTACGTTAAGTCATTCTAAAGATAAAATTTTTTGCATTCCTGTAGGAACCCTAATTTTTTTGGGATTCACAATGGCCCAGTTTTAGTTCGTGATAAGGGTATCAACGTGTAAAATTTGATTGTAATAGGTCAAGCCACATTTGCGTGGTGAGCCACTCTATAAATGAATACTTTTGATTTTCCCACGGGAACTCTTGAACTTTCTGGGATAAAAAGTATCCTATATGTTAACCCGGGCTATAAGGAACCACCATACAAAATTTCATCAAAATCGGCCTGGTAGTTTTTGCGTGATGCGCGAACATACAGACAGACAGACAGACAGACAGACAAAAATTCCAAAAGATGTTGTTTTGGCCTCTGTATCGTTAGTAATGTCAACCACAGTTATTATTTTCCAAAAATATTTCATGTACAGACACGGCCCCGTTACAGTTTTATTATATTATAGATAGATGTGAAAATTGTTATTTTTCACGCTTCAACACCTTAACCAATCTTGATGAAATTTGGCATGCAGGTAGCCTGTATCAATGGGAAGAACATAAGGCTACTTTTTATCCCGTGAAAATAGCATAGTCCAATGCAGTTCCTGAGGGAACTGAAAATATACTGGTTAGTTTCTTTAAAGGTGCAACGGAACAATGGCTTGCTGTGATTTTTTGCAAAGAGATGACTGAAGGGATGGGAAATGACATAATTTACTAATTGGCATATCCTGACATGGTTCCCGAGAGATCTGGGGAAAACTCATTTCCGCGCTCGCGCACATCAGCGTCGCGACGGAGCTACGGCCTGAAGTAGTTTTTTTGTATATAGAATTGGTCGAGAGGGTGGGACTTCTAATCAGAATAGCCTGATATCGTTCCTGAGGGATGTGAGGTATACTCATGACCACGCTCTCGAGCCGCTTGCGGCTTGCGCACCACTCACCCTAAAAGACAGTCATAAAAACGATGTCCACGTGGGCGAAGCCGCGGGCAAAAGCTAGTAATATATATATTAATCAATGTGTTAAGCACAGAGATTTCGCTCCCCTCAAACCGTCCGTCATGAAGAGCGCTCGGCGAAGCACTGACCATCCCGTCCCACAGACCCCTATACATGCAAAAAGGGGTACATCTTACTGTCTATTTATGAATTTCTTTTGTAATCCTGCCCTCCATAGTAATTTAAGGCATTTAACACGGCAAATACCGTAGCGGCTTTAATAAAGACCGCAATGCACACGGGGTAAACCGTTGTGTCATTATTCCAAGCCATCCTTAAGCGGGCTACACCCCCTCTCTTATCTACCAGCTAAACCTTGACCAGCTTAGAAGGCTTTCTTACTACTTTAGGCAAAGTAAAAAAAAAAGCGTCGGTGGCTCAACCGGTAACGACTCGGTACATCTAACCAGAGGTACCGGGTTCAAATCTGGACGGCCAATGTACCAATGAGTTTTTCAAAAACTTACGTACATATACTAACCGATTGCTTTAGCGGTGAAGGAAAACATCGTGAGGAAACCTGCACACGCCTGCGAAGAAACTCGAAGTTGTGTGTGAAGTCGACCAACCCGCACTGGGCCCGCGTGGCCGACTAAGGCCTAATCGCCCTGATTCAGGGTAGCCTCGATGGGGACGTATATGAGCTGATATAATATAGGCAAGTATATATATTAGTACTAACATACAGTATGGACACTCCCTGCCGCTCTCTAGATTGCGACCTCACCCCCTCGTCGCCCAGATTGATACAGATTGGTTACAGTTTTGTTTTCGAAAGTATATAGGATTTCGCCGCCATTTTGTTTGTTCCGTCATTCGTTTTTTGAAATGTCATTTCTTACCCATTGTACGAAGTGTCCAGGGTGTGCTTTAGGAGTAATAGTCGATCAACTGAACATGTGCAGTTTGATTTGTTAAATGTTCAATGATTTTCCATACAATTTTTTTTATTACAACTGCAAAAATAATTTTGGTTTTTTAAATTTACATTTATTTTGGTCGTTTTTTCTAATGTAATGATCCCTTCTTATTAATGCAAAAATCCTTGTTGATCCCTCTTTATTATTCCAAAAAGTGTTCAAAATCGAGTCGGGCTCACAGTGACAGGGTTCCGTACCAAATTATCCACTACCGAAAAACAATGACCTCTCAATTAAACACAGAGTTAGGTACACTGGGACACATTTTTCGATAGAACTGAACAACTTTTGGTCTACAACTTTAGTGAAATGCTTACTAATATTATAAACGTGAAAGTTTGTATGTATTGATGTTTGTTACTCTTTAACGCTTCAACCACTAGATATATCGGGATGAAACTTGGTACACATATAGGTCAGGTCCTGGAATAAGACATAGGCTACTTTTTACCACGATAATTGGTCTTATTCCCTCGGGAAAATTGGAAACAAAGCGGACGTAGCCGCGGGTGGACGGCTAGTAACACAATAAAAATTTTACCTACTTCTTATACAAGTCGATCAGCTGATTCACCTACTTTGTATAGGAATTTCAAGTTCAAGCTGACCTTGATACGAAACACGACAAGTTAAAGGCCCGACTACCTGCGACCAATTCATACAATTACGAGGGTGGCATACTTAAATGCCCTCAGTGCGCGAGGAGTTTCGCTGCGAAGATTGGCTACATAAACCATCTTCGAGCGCACGCGCGGCAAACCTACTAGGAGTCGAAGTGGTCGCCATGACCAAAATCGGTCGGATAGATCATCATAGGAAGTTCAATAATTTTTATGTTTTTTTATGCAACCTATGCAGGTTCCTTACACAGAACACCCCATTCTATGCAGGTTCCTTACACAGAACACCCCAACCTATGCAGGTTCCTTACACAGAACACCCCATTCTATGCAGGTTCCTTACACAGAACACCCCATTCTATGCAGGTTCCTTACACAGAACACCCCAATCTATGCAGGTTCCTTACACAGAACACCCCATTCTATGCAGGTTCCTTACACAGAACACCCCAACCTATGCAGGTTCCTTACACAGAACACCCCATTCTATGCAGGTTCCTTACACAGAACACCCCATTCTATGCAGGTTCCTTACACAGAACACCCCAACCTATGCAGGTTCCTTACACAGAACACCCCAACCTATGCAGGTTCCTTACACAGAACACCCCATTCTATGCAGATTCCTTACACAGAACACCCCAACCTATGCAGGTTCCTTACACAGAACACCCCATTCTATGCAGGTTCCTTACACAGAACACCCCATTCTATGCAGGTTCCTTACACAGAACACCCCAATCTATGCAGGTTCCTTACACAGAACACCCCATTCTATGCAGGTTCCTTACACAGAACACCCCATTCTATGCAGGTTCCTTACACAGAACACCCCAACCTATGCAGGTTCCTTACACAGAACACCCCAACCTATGCAGGTTCCTTACACAGAACACCCCATTCTATGCAGATTCCTTATACAGAACACCCCATTCTTTGCAGGTTCCTTACACAGAACACCCCATTCTATGCAGGTTCCTTACACAGAACACCCCATTCTATGCAGGTTCCTTACACAGAACACCCCATTCTATGCAGATTCCTTACACAGAACACCCCATTCTATGCAGGTTCCTTACACAGAACACCCCATTCTATGCAGGTTCCTTACACAGAACACCCCATTCTATGCAGGTTCCTTACACAGAACACCCCATTCTATGCAGGTTCCTTACACAGAACACCCCATTCTATGCAGGTTCCTTACACAGAACACCCCATTCTATGCAGGTTCCTTACACAGAACACCCCATTCTATGCAGGTTCCTTACACAGAACACCCCATTCTATGCAGGTTCCTTACACAGAACACCCCAACCTATGCAGGTTCCTTACACAGAACACCCCAACCTATGCAGGTTCCTTACACAGAACACCCCATTCTATGCAGGTTCCTTACACAGAACACCCCAACCTATGCAGGTCCCTTACACAGAACACCCCATTCTATGCAGGTTCCTTACACAGAACACCCCATTCTATGCAGGTTCCTTACACAGAACACCCCAACCTATGCAGGTTCCTTACACAGAACACCCCAACCTATGCAGGTTCCTTACACAGAACACCCCATTCTATGCAGGTTCCTTACACAGAACACCCCATTCTATGCAGGTTCCTTACACAGAACACCCCAATCTATGCAGGTTCCTTACACAGAACACCCCAACCTATGCAGGTTCCTTACACAGAACACCCCATTCTATGCAGGTTCCTTACACAGAACACCCCAACCTATGCAGGTTCCTTACACAGAACACCCCAACCTATGCAGGTTCCTTACACAGAACACCCCATTCTATGCAGGTTCCTTACACAGAACACCCCAACCTATGCAGGTCCCTTACACAGAACACCCCATTCTATGCAGGTTCCTTACACAGAACACCCCATTCTATGCAGGTTCCTTACACAGAACACCCCAACCTATGCAGGTTCCTTACACAGAACACCCCAACCTATGCAGGTTCCTTACACAGAACACCCCATTCTATGCAGGTTCCTTACACAGAACACCCCATTCTATGCAGGTTCCTTACACAGAACACCCCAATCTATGCAGGTTCCTTACACAGAACACCCCAACCTATGCAGGTTCCTTACACAGAACACCCCATTCTATGCAGGTTCCTTACACAGAACACCCCAACCTATGCAGGTTCCTTACACAGAACACCCCAACCTATGCAGGTTCCTTACACAGAACACCCCATTCTATGCAGGTTCCTTACACAGAACACCCAGTCCTTATATAGGGAAAGTTGTCCAGAATAGGCTAGTTGACAATATTTGGAAATTATTTTAAAACTATAGCTAAGCATCTATTTCACCCCAAAAATATATTATACTAAGAAAAATAGGTGTTTTACATTAGTATTTTGAGTTTTTAGAAATGAACTTGAAATTTACCGCGAAAAAGGCCAAGACTGTCATGGCGTCTTGAATGACGTCACACCTCGCGAAACAGCCGTGTTTGTATATGTCAGTCAATTGTGTTTTCTAATAAATAATGAATTCCTCGTATTATAAATACTGTATAGTGCCCCAATGTAAAAGTACAACGATAAAACGCCAAACAAATTATTCAGATACGTTCCAAACAATAAACAAATACGAAGAAAGTGGTTAAAAATGGCAAGGAGGCAAGATGCTCTTACTTTATCAATTGATTCCACAATTTATTTCTGTGAAGATAATTTTGATGTAAGTATTGAACACAACGTGATGTATCTATTTATAAAATAGGTTTTTGCACCATAACAAATCTACAATACGTAGATTGGGGACTGGGTACTAACATAGGGACTGGTAACTGCTAATTAAATTAAGACTTTGTTTGTTCTTCACATAATACTTACATAGAAGTTTTAACATTGCGAAACTCCGATGAACAAAAGTCGGTGTTCATTGCAAAAAATTTGCCAAGCATAACAGTGTCAATTTTGGGCAAATTACTGCTGTTTGCTTTGTTAAATCCTGATTCCATGGCAAATTATACCTGTCTTTCAAGATGAAACTAAAAACGAACTGTATTAATTTAACAATAATTGCTGAAAACTCGAAATAACCTGTTCACTTTATACGAAAATGACAGATACAACATAGCGTTTCGCGCTCATTTCGCGAGGCGTGACGTCACGTTTCCATGCGCTTCTCTGATTGGCGTTTAATGTCACGTGATTAAACGCCTCATTTCGTCGATTTTATTTTCCAAAAATATTATTAATCTTTTATTATTTTAATAGAAAAGTTGTTTTTTTGTTTACTAATTATGATGGTTAATCATTAGAAACTCAAAGCCATCCGATTTATTCTTAGTGGAAACAAGCCTATTATGACTTCGAGTTTCTTCGCAGGCGTGTGCAGGTTTCCTCACGATGTTTTCCTTCACCGTTAAAGCAATCGGTAAGTATGTACGTAAGTTTTTGAAAAACTCATTAGTACATTGGCCGTCCAGATTTGAACTCTGTACCTCTGGTTAGATGGACCGAGTCGTTACCGGTTGAGCCACCGACGCTTTTTTTTTAATTATGCCAGAATTATGAGTAGAAGCCCTGAAATAAATATCTAGTACGGATAAATTAGAACCTTATACAGGATGGAAACGAGCGATTGTTTTTTCAAATGAAAATATATTGCAAAACCTTAAAAAAATCTGTATCCTATAGGCATGAAACAAAATTATTAGTGTGCACCATGTCGTGTTTGGTATCATAAAATCAGTCTTTTTAAATGCAGTAGCCCTTTCCAACAATATATTTTGTATCAAGCGATCCGTTGAAATCCTTGGACCAACAGTGGACGTCTTTCAGCTGATAGGATAATGAAGCAATCCATTCCCAACATAACGCTAGTTTTATTTGTTATATTATGTGGCTCTGGCGTTTCTAAACTTGTCTTATTTATTGTATCCTGAGACAAACCTGTTTCAAGTAACCTTGTACTATGCGTGGTCCAACACGCTCTTGATTGATTTTTTATCATAAAAATTGCACAGTAATGCACGCAAAGGACTAAGAGCGTATTCACATAATTCCCTTTCACATGGTTCCCTTCGATTTCTCTTGGATGCCATCATAATATCCTAGTTTTCCTATCATGGTACCACCCTTGGGATATCTCCTTTCCAAAAAAAAAAATTATCAAAATCGGTTCATAAACGACGAAGTTATCTGCGAACGCACATAAAAATCGTTTTCCATACAAAATTTAAATTACTGCTTTTTGAAAATGGATGGACTGATTCTAATGAAACCTTATACCTTCACATACTCAAGTGACAAAATTCTGGATATATAAAATTTTACAGAAAAACAGTGTTCTCACTAACTATTTAAGGTTTTCATAGTAGTCTTGAAATTCGCTTATTCAAAAAAAAAAGTATTATCAAAATGTTATCTATCCGCAAACTAGAATTTCGTGAATTGCTTTAAAGTTTAATTTACAACAACTCCAGGCCTAAGCTACAAGTGAGACTCATTTTAATTCCACTTACAGAGTTCGCACAAAAGGAATCCGAACCGATAGCTTTTACAATCGAGGAGTAATCTCGAAAAGTCGTTTAATTAAAGAACGACTAATGAAAGTGAAAAAAAAAGAATAACGACTAATGAAAGTGAAAAAAAAAGAATCATTGTGTTTTTCAGATAAATGTGATCGCTCGCTCGTGGGAAGAAAAAAGGTTTTTTTAATAGCTGTTCTGTAAGTGAAGTAGCAGTTATTTCTCATTTTAAGTTTTTACCTTAATTTCAAGTAATTTTGGCGAAATGAAGAAATTAATAAAGAACCTGAATTATATTTTAAATTCACGATCGGTAAGCCCTTGGCATCATCTCACCTGATGGTAAGTGACGATGATGTCGAAGATGGAAGCGGGCTTACCAAGATTACCCAACGTAATGGAGAACTGGCTTAACTGGCTTATCTTATCTTCATGCCGGAACACATTATACTATTGTAAATGTTAAAGGATTAACAGGATAAAGGTGACTAAATTAATCAAACCACAAGCATTCTTTATTTTTGATGGTCGAGACAATCTAGGGTCCCCAGGAGGCTCCAGTTTCCATACAAACCTAGTCCCGCTTTTAATATAAAAACTACATGCCGGATTGAATCCAAACTTTGCAAATATATTTAGTAGACACATATCTATGTTTTTAATTAGTCTTCAATGTCCTAATATAAAACGGAAAAAAATAAAAGCAGTTTCAAACTTTCAGTACAAAACTAATTTAAGCCTTCGTTTAGTTATGTTTAAATTTACTACGATGAAAACTAATTACAAACGTACACATGTGTCTAGTCAATATGTTTGCAAAGTTTGGATTCAATCCGGCATGTTGTTTTTGTATTAAATCGGAACTACGTTTGTATGGAAACTCGAGTCTCTTGGGGACCCATAAGGCCTTTGTCTAGGCGTCCACAATCTTTTGCCATGCATTCCTATCCTCAGCTGGCTTCATAGCAGCTGGTATTGACAGTCCTGTGGTGTTTTTATCTAGTGCGCCCAGTGAATAATCGAATTTTCGTCTCGGTCGTTTGCCCGCAGGTGGCTAAAACAAATCTAAAATTCTTCAGAAGACGCAATTACAAAACATATAAAAGTGACATTCTGTAACCTTATTCTGGCAGTCTATCACTGCCCAGCTCAAACAACTGGACAGATCGGTCTGAAATTTCACATACAAGTATAAATTATGACGTCAGCATCCGCTAAGAAAGGATTTTGTGAAATTACCACGGGAACAGCATAAAACGGGATCTGTGCGGGCAACGCCCCTGGGGCATCCGCTAGTTAAAGAATAAGTTAATTAGGTTTTAACAAAAGATACCTTTTCAATTGACGCAGATTTCAGTGACATTCAAAATTAAATTAAAGGACACTCCGACACGAGGCAAACGTTAATAACTGGGGTTCCAATTTATTTAAAAATAAGTTGCCCCCGCTCGTGGTCTCATTCAGCGGCGGGTAATTGGATCGCGAGGGTCGCGTGTGCACAGGATGTGTAAAAAACTGCTCGGTCTACAAACAGTTAATTAGGACAGCCAAAAATGTGGAATAAAGGGATTTTTTTTCCCTCAGATGTGTGAATAATGTTTATACCAGTTTGGCCAGGTCTGGTAGTGGGAGGAAGTATACCTTTACAACTAAAATTATATCAGCTCATTTACGTCCCCACCGAGGGGCTCGAGCCTACCCTGAATCAGGGTGATTAGGCCTTAGTCGACCACGCGGGCCTAGTGCGGGTTGGTCGACTTCACACACAACCTTCGAGTTTCTTCGCAGGCCTGTGCAGGTTTCCTCACGATGTTTTCCTTCACCGTTAAAGCAATCGGTAAGTATGTACGTAAGTTTTTGAAAAACTCATTGGTACATTGGCCGTCCAGATTTGAACCCGGTACCTCTGGTTAGATGGACCGAGTCATTACCGGTTGAGCCACCGACGCTTTTTTAGAATTTATTTTACAACTAAAATAAATAAAGTAAATTGATTTTCTTATACAGCGTGACTGGTAAGACGACGAATGCATCTCAGGAGGTAAATGAGAAAAAAATCTGATCAATTTTCCCCAAGGAACCAATTGGTCAATTCGCAAAAAGATTACTCCTCTTTTTTTTTTTTTTTTATTAAAAGTTTGAGTACGTTTGGCTGCACCTCACCTGATGGTAAGTGCCGATGCAGCCGAGGATGTGACACGCAATACAAAGATAGCTGATTAACTGATAGATTTTTATTAAAAGTCTAAGTTTTTTTGGAAGTTGACCACAGGCCTAGCCTATTCGAGACTGAGTAAGTTTAAAATGTCATATGTGGGGCAGTGTATAAAATTCTACAATAAAATTCTAGAAAATGTAACTAGTTTTTCAGAGAATAAATTCAATAATAATGCCAAAAAATGCTTGTGCTCTAGAGGACTTTATAAAATAATAGATTATGTATGTAACGTCGGTGGCGTAACGGCTAGGGCTGCCGCCTCCTGTCCAGGAGGTCGTGGTTCGAATCCTGCCAGGTAGTACCAATGTGATTTCGAATATCAAATTCATATGGCGCATCGGGAGCCGGGTCGTTCCTTTCCCTCTAATATGGTTGATGGGAGCGATGGCTGACTCTCGCGTTATACTCGTGACCGGGTGCTGTCCGTGTGAACTGGCCTACTCTTGTTAAATGCATTCAATGTTTTTTTTTATGTATAACTTTTCGTGTCATATTGTTTTCATGTTCTAATGACATAATCTATCTACACATAAACAAGGATTTAATTTTGACGTTAGTAACTAATTATAATTATTGTTTATTTCTTGATTCTTCACAATGACATTGTTATTATTCTTTTATGATTATCAGAAAGAGTGTGATTTGCACCTATTTTGAATAAATATATTGAATTGAATTGAATATGTACGTTAATCCGACGACGCTCTTACGGTGAAGGAAAACATTTCTAGGAAATCTGCACACGCCTGCGAAAAACTCGCAGGTTGTAGGTACGTGAAGTCGATCAACCCGCAATGGGCCCGCGTGGTCGACTAAGGCCCGATCGCCCTCATTCAGGGTAGGCTCGAGCCCCTCGGTGGGGACGTATATGAGCTGATATGATAATGATGAGATTATGTAAATGGCAAAGATATATAATATGTTGACTCTATAACAAATACCATTACATAAGACTGTAATCTGAATCATGACATTAAATGTATGAGACAATAAGATTTTTGTGACTATTTAAAAGTATGTGTAAACATCATATTAGCCGAAGGACGTCCACTGTTGGACATAGGCCTCCCCCAAGGATTTCCACGACGACCGGTTCTGCGCTTCCCGCATCCAGCGGCTTCCCGCGACCTTCACCAGGACATCGGTCCACCGAGTGGGAGGCCTGCCTACGCTACGTTTTCTGGTGCGCGGTCGCCATTTGAGAACTTTACTGCACCAAAGTTTATATGTTAAGGTGTGTAAGACACCTATTTTAATAAAATTATTTGAATTGATTTTATGAGGTTTCTTAGAAAAAGTTGTTAAGTTTCATGTTTTGATTTACCTCCTACAATGCGTCTGTCGTCTTAAACAGTCACCCATTGCGCTCCGTGGTCCAGTAAATAATTAAACAATATTCGTATAATAATTTTCAAAAAACCTTAAAGCTTTTTGGTATAAGATATTATTTGAAAACAGTTTTTATACTCAAAATTCAAATGCTCAAATGAATATAAAAAAAAATATAGAATCAAATTACTCGTCAATGCAAATCAAACGAGCCCAAACTAGATGGGGTTGTGTCGTTTTATTGTGGAGTTCCTATGGCTACCTTTCAGCTCCAGCATCAGATCAGCTCCAAGTCATCATAATATTGCATTGTCATGTAATATACATATGAATGAAAAATTTCAGCTTAATCGGAAACCGAAAAGTGGGTTAAATTTAACTTGTAAGGTTTTATTACAGGCACCGGGACAGAATAAACTTACAAGTAGCTTGAAAAAAGAATAGAATATAATAAATATTTATTCAGTAAATAAGTTGCCACAGGTGAAACATTTTTTTTTAAATACATAGTTTGTATGTGCCTATCAATGAAAAGGTAGCACAGCTCAGTACGTACATATGCTGTCATCATATAGACCACATCTCTAACTTTCAGCTACTACCTTAAACTGGACCTAAATAAAGTAAAATGACATTATTTTCAGCTACTACCCTAAACTGGACCTAAACGAAGTAAATTAAAATCATTTTCAGCTACTACCCTTAACTGAAATTAAACGAAGTAAACTAACATTAATTTCAGCTACTACCCTTAGCTGGAATAAAACGAAGTGAACTGAAATTATTTTCAGCTAGTACCCTAAATTAAACTTACTTACTTTCAGCTACTACCATAAACTGTAATTAAACGAAGTAAATTAACATTATTTTCAGCTACTACCCTTAACTGGAATAAAACGAAGTAAACTGAAATTATTTTTAGCTACTACCTTAACCGGACCTAACGAAGTAAACTAACATTATTTTCAGTTACTACCCTTAACTGCAATTAAACGAATTAAACTGACATTATTTTCAGCTACTACCCTAAACTGGACCTAAATGAAGTAAACTGACATTATTTTCAGCTGCTACCTTTAACTGGACCTATGGAAGTAAACTTACATTATTTTCAGCTACTACCCTAAACTGGACCTAAACGAAAAAAAATTACATCATATTCAGCTACTACCCTTAACTACAATTAAACAAATTAAACTGACATTATTTTCAGCTAGTACCCTAAACTGGACTTAAACAAAGAAAATTGAAATCATTTTCAGCTACTACCATAGACTGTAATTAAACGAAGTAAACTGACATTATTTTCAGCTGCTACCTTTAGCTGGAATTAAACGAAGTAAACTGAAATTATTTTTAGCTACTACCTCAACTGGACCTAACGAAATAAACTAACATTATTTTCAGCTACTACCCTACACTGGACATAAACGAAGTAAACTGACATCATTTTCAGCTACTACCCTAAACTGGACTTAAAAGGAGTAAACTGACATCATTTTCAACTAGTACCCTAAATTAAACTTACTTACTTTCAGCTACTACCCCTAACTGGAATAAAACGAAGTAAACTAACATTATTTTCAGCTACTACCCTTAACTGGAATAAAACGAAGTAAACTGAAATTATTTTTAGCTACACCTCAACTGGACCTAACGAAGTAAACTAGCATTATTTTCAGCGTCTACCCTTAACTGGACCTAACAAAGTTAACTGACATTAATTTCAGCTACTACCTACTGACCTAAGCACAATGCTCGATGGCCTCAGTAAAGTCTCTCAACAAGTGGGCCTTAAAGTGAACATGGACAAGACGAAAGTAATGTTAAATGTCCGTGTCGCACCCACCCCTCTAAAGGTTGGAGACTCTACACTGGAAGTTGTTGACGAATATGTATACCTGGGACAAACAGTCCAGCTAGGCAGGTCCAACTTCAAGAAAGAGATCAATCGACGATCCAGCTCGGCTGGGCGCGGGCAGCGTTCGGAAAGCTTCGCAATAACTTCACGTCCCAAATACCGCAGTGTCTCAAGACTAAGGTCTTTGACCAGTGTGTGTTGCCAGTGATGACTTACGGAACTGAGACATGGTCGTTTACTATGGGCCTCATAAGAAGGCTCAAGGTCACCCAAAGGGCAATGGAGCGTGCTATGCTCGGAGTTTCTCTGCGTGATCGAATCAGAAATGAGGAGATTCGCAGAAGAACTAAAGTAACCGACATAGCTCACAGAATCGGTAAACTGAAGTGACAGTGGGCAGGGCACATAACTCGTAGAACAGATGGCCGATGGGGCAGTAAAGTTCTCGAGTGGCGACCGCGCACCGGAAAACGTAGCGTAGGCAGGCCTCCCACGCGGTGAACCGACGACCTGGTGAAGATCGCGGGAAGCCGATGGATGCGGACAGCGCAGGACCGGTCGTCGTGGAAACCCTTGGGGGAGGCCTTTGTCGATTTCTGGCTGATATGATGATGATGATGATAATGACCCTAAACTGGACCTAAATGAAGTAAACTGACATCCTGCCTGGCTATCTAGCGCCATCTTATCTAAGTCTTGCCGCTAAATATCAATTTTAACAATGTTAATGTGTTCCGGCTTAAAGATAAGATAGCCAGTTCTCTAATGCGTTGGGGAATCTTGGTAAGCCCGCTTACATCTTCGGCATCATCTTCACTTACCATCAGGTGAGATGTTGCCAAGGGCTTACCACTCGCGAATAAAGATAATATATTTTAAAAATATAAACTAGTAAAATTAAAAGATAGCAAAGACACTTACTACCAGGTGAAATGTTGTCAAGGGTTTACCAATTGTGAATAAATTTTTTTTAAAAATAACACAAAAACCAACCGCAATTTTGTAAGAGACAGATTCTCCTTTACAAATATTTAGATTAAAAAAAAACGAATAAAGATAAATTATTGTAATTATTGTAATTATTATTGTAATTAATAATTAATTAATAAATTAAATATTGTAATTATTCCTTGAGGAAAACTGATCAGTTTCATGAACTCTGAACTATCGTACCGGACCATACAAACATTAAACACCCTGTATGGGGAGATACCTGAATTATACCTTACAATATGTATATTTATATTTAAACTCTGTCGACAAGGGTAACTATTCATTACCCACTAAGGTTTGTATACTTTTTGACTGAGTACCCTTTCGAGGGTCGCAGAAACCTAAGACGGTCTCGAAGCAGTACTTAATGGACGGACTGAATCGGGTTTCAGTTTGTAGAATAAATCAAAATGTTATTTAGTAAATCCCTACTTTGATAAATGAGGGTAAGGAGTGACAAATGTGTGAGATTATTCAAAAATATACAGGTTTAACCGCTTCCGTGGCGTAATGGTTAGCCCATTCGCTTCACACCAGGAGGTCGCGGGTTCGATTCCCGGCGGGGTCAACTTGTAAGACTCGGTTTGGTTGGTGGTAGGGCATTTTCTAAGCCCGCCTGGCTAGCTACCACCATCTTATCTAAGTCTTGCCGCCAAAACATCAGTGTAAACAACATTGATGTGTTCCGGCTTGAAGATAAGATAGCCAGTTCTCCATTGCGTTGGGGAATCTTGGTAAGCCCGCTTCCATCTTCGGCATCATCGTCACTTACCATCAGGTGAGATGATGCCAATGGCTTACCAATTGTAAATAAAAAAAAATAAAAAAAAGTTGTTCGGTAATATTATATTTTTAGAAATAGATGAACAAATTTTTGACTTCACCCACGTGCGTTTTACCAGCTCTTTTCTACTAAAGGCCTGTAGCGACTAGCACCGTTACTGCCCAACAGCGGCGACCTGGCGGGGAGCACTACACACTAAGTCACTACTTCGATACAGATCGAAGCCAATAGGCAAACTTCCTTTTCTTTTTAACCGACTTCAAAAAAGGAGGTGGTTCTATGTTCGACTGTATATATTTTTAATAGAATAGAATAGAAAAACTTTTATTTAGAGCACAGTACAACAATTTCCAGGTACAATTAATAATGTATGTTCACCGATTTCTCCGTCATTTGTGGACCGATTTTCAAAATTCTTTTTTTATTCAAAAGAGTATACTCCCCATTGTCACCAAGTCAGGATCTGATGATGGGATCCCAGGAAAATCAAGGGCAACCCTCAAATTAAAGAGGCACTTATTACGTCATTCATATGTTTTCTAAAGCTATTAAAATACTTGCGTCTGTTAGGCATCATCTCATGTTGATAAGCTGATGAAGGAAGGTACAACTTATTAACGGTTAGGAGTTGAAGGAAAATTCTTTCAATATTATACATAGATATATACGTAGGTATGCATAGACCGATAGTTGTATTCTTTCAGTTTATTCAGATGAGCTGATTGTGAGATTATCATTTATCACTAAAAATAAAAGTTTAAATAAAATGAAATTCACTCAAAAGTATGAAATAATTATATTATAATTAAATACACACCATTAACCAACAATAACAAAATCAAAGGTGGGTACGAATTAAATTAGGGGCTCAAATTTTTTTTGAGATCGGTGTCAGCTAACCATCGCTAACCATCGAATCTAACAAATCTAAAACATGTGATACGTAAGTAACTGTGTGCTGGTACCCACCTCAAAAAAAATGGAGCCCCTAATTTAATTCGTACCCACCTTTGATTTCGTTATTGTTGGTTAATGTTGTGTATTTATCTATCTATCTTCTATCTATCTATTAATATAATAAAACTGTAACGGGGCCGTGTCTGTACATCAAATATTTTTGTAAAATAATAACTGTGGTGGACATTACTAACGATACAGATGCCAAAACAACAACTTTTGGAATTTTTGTCTGTCTGTCTGTCTGTCTGTCTGTCTGTATGTTCGCGCATCACGCAAAAACTACCAGGCCGATTTCGATGAAATTTTGTATGGTGGTTCCTTATAGCCCGGGTTAACATATAGGATACTTTTTATCCCGGAAAATTCAAGAGTTCCCGTGGTAAAATCAAAAGTATTCATTTATAGAATGGCCCACAACCACCATATGTGGCTTGACCTACTATTACTATCAAATTTTACACGTTGATACCCTTATCGCGAACTAAAACTGGGACATTGTGAATCCCAAAAAAAATAAGGGTTCCTGCAGGAATGCAAAAAAAAATATCTTTAGAATGGCTCAACGTAACAATATGAAACCATTACATTGGGATGGGGTGTTTTGAACATCATTGTATAGTCGGGTATTCTTTATCCCGGAAAACTAAAGAGGTCCCGTGGGAAATTATCTATCGATACTTACAATAATAAATATAGAGTACTTTTTCAACATATAAGCTACACATACCACACATTATAATCGTAGCAGCAAAATGTCAAAAGATGTCACTGCAGGAATAATAAAACGCGCTTAAGTTGTGTTAAAACATTAAAATATTATTTCATTCTTTTGAGTGGATTTCTTTTATGTATTTTTCAGCATACGCTTTTTACACAACTCTCTGGAACTATGGCACGTAGCGATGTGTTTTATAGACGAACAGATAGGTATTTTTTTTATAGATTGCAATCGTGTAAAAAAATTAAAAACACATAAATCGAGTTTAGCTTCTTTTAACAGGAGGCACAGATATGGTAACTCTTCTGACGGCGACTATTTGCGTGTGGCAGTTGCTTTTCGCCTGCAATATCAATATCTGTGAACCTCATCAATGAATTTGCGGGTCCACGGTGGAGGCAATTGGCCATCACTCACTGAGTTGCGGTCGTTGTTTGTGAAGATTCCCACGTCACCAATTCCTTAATGACCTCACTCGGAGGGCACTGGTATCGGCCAGATGGAATATTCCATCTTTGATGCAGCCACTGGGCTTTAGTCGATGTGATGGCAAAAGGCCGGAGGTCTTTAGCAGGTGCTATGGCAGAGAGGAACGTGCCTGCTTTGAACTCTACTTTTTCTGCCTCACTTCTCACCCGTACGGTACTGCTGCTCAATTTGCGGCGAGAAAGAAGCAATAAGTACTCGTTCTTAAAGGAAAATTACTTCTTTGTGCCGCTGGTCTGTGAGACAACCGGCTGCTGAACCCTCAGAGGCCTTTGCCTTCACAAAGGAGATTGGCCGTCGCCTTCGAGAGAGGAGATGTGACGTGAGGTCCTACCTGCTGCTAAGGTTGTCTATTGCCATCCACCGCGGCAACGAGAAGTGCGTCAAGGGCTGATACGACTTGAGGATTTGACCCATATTAATATTTTTAGGAAGTTTTTATACTAGATTGATACAATGATTTGAATTAGTTTTTCTATAATATAGGTATATGTGTTATTTCATCATATCAGTTAATATACGTCCCCACCAAGGTGCTCGACCTGCCCTGAGTTAGGGCGATCAGGCCTTAGACGATCACGCGGGCCCATTGCGGGTTGATTGACTTCACACATCGCTCATTTGGTACTACAATGACGAAAATGCACTTTTTGTAACTTTACAGTAGAGCGATTTAAAAAAATTTTCAACTTTCATCATCCAGTTAATGACCTTTAAATACATCACTATTGTATGATTTTTGACTTAAAACATGGCATAAGTATTAAAGTTTTATGAGTAGTCTATATCAACTGTTTATCTATATAAATATCTCTTTTATTAAAAAAAAACTAGAGCGACACCCCCAATTTTGTCATTGTTCCACCAGGATTCTTTTAATTATATGTAATGCTTTCATACAAAACTCAATATAAGGTAACAGAAGCAATCATTTTTTTTTAAATCTTTTTTAATTATTCATTTGGTAACTTCTACAATACTTAGTTAACCAGAAAATCACATTTTGAAAAACGCAGTCGCTTGAAATTATTCAACTATTAGTCGTATAAATAACAACTTCTCAATAGGGAATAATTTTTAAGCCTAATACTAAATCTTTACTCATTATAAATATACGAGTAAGTAATTCAATTCTGCCTACTAAAAAACAGATTCAATTACAACTAAAATTCTTAACACACGTTGACAAAAGCTAACCATTATTTTTAATCATCCGTCACTGTTAATATTTTTTGGTACCTCGTATAAAACTTATATAAAATTTGCCGTCAATTTCACTTAATCAACTTGCATTCGTATTACTAAGATTAATTTCACTTAAGCATTAACAATCTCAACTTCTCGATTAGAAGAAATTTTCAAGAGTTTAACTTACATACATTATCAACCGACTTCAAAAAGAAGGAGTTTCTCAATTCGACTGTATGTTTTTTTTTGTATGTTTGTTACGCGATTGTGAACCGATTTTCAAAATATTTTTTTTATTCGAAAGAGTATACTCTCGAGGGGGTCCCATTGTCACCAAGTCAGGATCTGAGGATTGGATCTCAGGGAAATCGAGAACAACCCTCAAATTTTATAGGCACATATTACGTGTTGCATGTATTTCCTAAAACTGTTCAAGTTTTGGTGTCTATTAGTCATCATCTCATGTTGATGAGCCGATGAAGGAAGGTACAACTCCTTAACGGTTAGGAGATGGAGGATAATTCTTTAAATATTTTGCGTAGATACGGTAAGTATAGACCAGTGATGGGCAAACTTTTTTCATGGGGGGGCCAGAAAGTTAAAATGAAATTCTGTGGAGGGCCATAACTAAAGCAAGCCAATTACAATTTAACTTTTATTCGAAGGTGCTGCTTTGATGGGTGTGTGAGACATATGAAATTGCTTCTGATTTGCCATAATATCTTCGAATGCTGACTCGAGCTGCGACGATGTCACTTTCAGCAGCGAGAAAAGATGTTCATCAGAAAGTCGGTTTCTGATTGAATTTTTCCGCAATTTCATTGTCGAAAAAGTCTGTTCGCACACATATGATGACCCAAACATCGTCATTATTTTCTGAGCATGAGCAATCATCTTTGGGTAATTAACTTTCGGCAGTGCTTTATAAAAATCTAGTTTTGATGAATTTAAAAACAGTTGTTTTAAGTGGGTGCTGCATTGCATTTCAACAATTTCTAACTGCAATTCTGCTGAGACATTTTCCGGGTCTACATTAAACGGCATCGAAAAAACATCTAGCGATGATTGAATGTTCTTAAAATCTTGAAACCTAGTTGCGAATTCTGTGTGAAGTTTCTTCAATACCTGACTGAATTCTTTCAGTTTGTTAACACTCACTGGTGCCATGGACTTCAAACGCGGAAAGTGAGTTAAATTGTTTTTCTCCATGCAGTTAAAAAACAGAAAAAGCAGAGTTTTAAATGATTTCAGACAACCCCAAGTCTCATCTAAAAACTGGTTCTTTTCTTGCAATTTTTTATTTAATTTATTATAGTGTTCGAGCAAATCGGTGAAAAATGCAAAATCGGTACACCAGTCTTTGTCTTCGAAGATTTGGAAATCAGACCATTTATCTGGTTTTTTTAAAAAAAAGATAGATTTCTTCTTTCGCCATGATCCCAGTGCGTTACAAGAACAAGCAAGCATACGGGGAAAATACAAAACAAAATTACCTACGCGAACAAGCAAAACATTACGCGCGGCTCGCTTGGTGACAGCTGCGACTGTCGACCTGTTCAACCGCACCCGCGCCTCTCACCTCATCGCGCCCTCACCGCGCTCCCCTCTTTTTTTTATTCACAATTGGCAAACCCTTGGCATGATCTCACCTGATGGTAAGTGACGATGATGCCGAAGATGGAAGCGGGCTTAACCAAGATTCCCCAACGCAATGGAGAACTGGCTATCTTATCTTCAAGCCGGAACACATCAATGTTGTTAACACTGATGATTGGCGGCGAGACTTAGATGAGATGGTGGTAGCTAGCCAGGCGGGCTTAGAAAATGCCCTACCATCAACCAAACCGAGTCTTACAAGTTGACCCTACTAGGAATCAAACCCGCGACTTCCTGGTGTGAAGCGAATGGACTAACCATTATGCTAAGGAGGCGGTTAAACATATTTTTCGCACCCCGCGACCCGCAAAACATTAACTACCCACCTAGTCTAGGCTCCTTTACCTACGCATCTATTATTCGACTTCATACTGCTAGCTCGACCATCAAAATATAATTATCGCGGACCATATACTGTTCATTTTGAAGGACCTTTGGCGGGCCGGATTAAAACCTTTTGCGGGCCGGAGTTGGCCCGCGGGCCGTACTTTGCCCATCACTGGTATAGACCGATAGTTGTATTCTTTCAGATTATTCAGATGAGCTGATGATGGAAGATTTAACTCCTTAACTTTCATTCTGTTAAGATGATGATGGAAGCTACAGGAATCTGTATCTTTTAATGAAACACATGCTTTATGATTTAATGGTTCCTATGGGCGAGTGTTTTAAGATAGATAGAATTATCACTAAAAATAAATAAAATAAAAATAAATGTTTAAAAAACTTAAAAACCGACTTCAAAATTAAATTCACTCAAAAGTATGAAATAATATTATTTACTTAAATACACGACATTAACCAACAATAACGAAATCAAAGATAGGTACGAATTAAATTAGGGGCCTAATTTTTTTTTCTGAGGTCGGTGTCAGCAATGCCATCGAATCTAAAACATTTGATACGAAAGTAGCTGTGTGCTGGTACCGACCTCAAAAATAAATTTCCCAAAAAAACGGAGAAAAAATTAAGAAGTTGTATATTCCATAATTCATAATTTACTTTATCGTCGTTTTCCCGCAAAATAAATATAATATCTGGGGAAATATCAACGTAACTACGCTTTTTTGTCGCGGTTCCGCCGAGTGGAGATAAAAAAAATGTCACATTTATCTTTTGGTCATTGCTGCACACAAAATAACTTTATGGAAACAACGACGAAACTAAGCATTGTCGTCGCTGTTCTGCCAAGTGCAGATAAAACAAATGTCACATTTATATTCTCGTCATTGTTGCACACAAAATAAGTCCTCACTTTACGGAAACAACGACAAAATTAAGCATTGTCGTCGTTGTTCCGCCAGGAGGGGATAAAAGTGATGTCATATTTACCTTGCCGTCGTTGTTGCACCAAACTAACACCTCACTTCAAGGAACCCCCCCGCACAACTGACTAAATCGCCGTTGTAGCTGTAGAATGCTTGCGTTTTGGTATAAAAGTAACAATGACGTCAACGCCATCTAGCCGCAGTTTATGAAAATACATTACCGTCGATTTTACCCCGAAAGTAACCAACCTAAATATATCCTTTGACATACTTAACTCATTTTTGATAAAAACCTTAATTTCGTCATTGTAGTACCAAATGAGCGACATAAGCTTCGAGTTTCTTCGCAGGCGTGCGCAGGTTTCCTCACGATGTTTTTGTCACCGTAAGAGCGTCGGATAAACGTACATACCAGTATGAAATCGATATTCGCATAGATATTGTTAAGTGGCAGCATTCGAACCACGGCCTTCCCGACATGAGATAGTGGCCCTAACCGTTCTGCCACCGACGCTCTATATGTTATTTAAGATTTAGAAATCCTACCTTATTATTATAAATGTGAAAATGTGTTTGTTTGTTTGTTACCTATTCACACTTCAACACCTCTACCAATCTTGATGAAATTTGGCATGCAGGTAGCCTGTATTACTGGGAATTAAATAGTCAACTTTATATCTATGGAAATTATCATAGCCCGATGCAGTTCCTGAGGAAACTAAAACAATACTCTTTGTTCGTTAAGCTATTTAAAATCGTAACGAAAAAATGAGTTGGTTTGATTTTTAGCTCAGAGATGAGGTGGAAAATGATATAATTTACTAATAAGTATATCCTGACATAGTTCCCGCGGGATCTGGGGACAACTGTTTTCTACACTCGCGCACGTCGGTGGCGTCGCAACGGAGCAACGGATTAAAGTTATTTTTTGTATAGAATTTGTTGAGGGGGTGGAAAGTGAAAAAGACTGCTAATCCGAATAGCCCGATACAGTTCCTGAGGTACCTGCAGAAACTCATGTCCACGCTTGCTAGCTGATTGCGGCTCGCGCACCACTCACAGAGTCATAAAAGCTATGTCCACGCGGGCGAAGCCGCGGGCAAAAGCTAGTATATAATAAAATTATTTCATACTTTTGAGTGAATTTCATTTTCACAAGTCGGTTTTTAGTTTTTAAACTTATATTTTTATATTATGCTAAAAGCAATACATTAGTTACATATTATCCAAAATTATTTTAATTGCATATCATTGCACCCAAAGCTATCGGAGTTAACAATGCCAATTTTTTGCGACCATTTTGCGCGTGACCTTCCTAATAAAATATGAGCCATACATACCAGAGCTATACGTTATTAAATATGAGCGATACATAGCAGAGCTACACGCTATTAAATATGAGCCATACATACCAGAGCTACACGTTATTAAATATGAGCCATACATACCAGAGCTACACGTTATTAAATATGAGCGATACATACCAGAGCTACACGTTATTAAATATGAGCGATACATACCACAGCTACACGTTATTAAATATGAGCGATACATAGCAGAGCTACACATTATTAAATATGAGCCATACATACCAGAGCTACACGTTATTAAATATGAGCGATACATAGCAGAGCTACACGCTATTAAATATGAGCCATACATACCAGAGCTACACGTTATTAAATATGAGCGATACATACCACAGCTACACGTTATTAAATATGAGCCATACATACCAGAGCTACACGTTATTAAATATGAGCGATACATAGCAGAGCTACACGCTATTAAATATGAGCCATACATACCAGAGCTACACGTTATTAAATATGAGCGATACATAGCAGAGCTACACGCTATTAAATATGAGCCATACATACCAGAGCTACACGTTATTAAATATGAGCGATACATAGCAGAGCTACACGCTATTAACTATGAGCCATACATACAAGAGCTATACGTTATTAAATATGAGCGATACATAGCAGAGCTACACGCTATTAAATATGAGCTATACATACCAGAGCTACACGTTATTAAATATGAGCGATAAATAGCAGAGCTACACGCTATTAAATATGAGCCATACATACCAGAGCTACACGTTATTAAATATGAGCGATACATAGCAGAGCTACACGCTATTAAATATGAGCCATACATACCAGAGCTACACGTTATTAAATATGAGCGATACATAGCAGAGCTACACGTTATTAAATATGAGCCATACATACCAGAGCTACACGTTATTAAATATGAGCGATACATAGCAGAGCTACACGCTATTAAATATGAGCCTTAAGAGCTACACTAGAAAAACGTATCAGACCTAGTAATATGCGTAATTTGTCATATCTTCCATTGTTTTGTACACCTAAAAATAATAATGAGTATGGTAAGACAGTCTGGAGGTGCACACTACTTTGTGTCCTAAACAATCTACCTAAAGATTTAGCCGAAAAATAGAAAATAGTATTAACCAAACAAAAACATCCTCAAAAGTTTCCTTCCTCAAAAAAAGTACCTAACTGTCGAGGCTGGTGGACATCCAGACGCTCAAGTTGCGAGCTGTGCAACTAACACTAATCACAATCTGCACAATCTACCGCCTCCGTAGCTCAGAGGCAAAGTTCACTGGCTTTAAACAGGAGGTCGCGGGTTCGATTCCCGGCGGGGTCAATTGTAAGACTCGGTTTGGTTGGTGGTAGGGCATTTTCTAAGCCCGCCTGGCTAGCTACCACCACCTTATCTAAGTCTTGCCGCCAAATATCAATGTTGATATCATTGGTGTGTTCCGGCATGAAGATAAGATAGCCAGTTCCCCATTGCGTTGGGCAATCTTGGTAAGCCCGCTTCCATCTTTGGCAACATCGTCACTTACCACCAGGTGAGATGTTGTCAAGGGTTTACCAATTGTGAATAAAAAATAATAAAAAATATTTTTATAACAAGACGTGCGTTTTTTGTGTGGCATCAAGTGTTTTCTTTTTATTGAAATAAACAGTTTAAATTTAATTTTTTTTTCGTTATTAAATATGAACTATACGTAGCAGAGCATAAATGTAGTCTCTTTTTAATTTAGAGCCACTGAGAAATGAGCGGCACCGGGCGACGAAGGAGTGAAAAATCGGTCCATTCGTTAAAGAACTACGATGCCACAGACAGACACACAGATACACAAATACACAGATACACACGTTAAACTTGTAACACCCCTATTTTTGCGTCGGGGGTAAAAAAATGTATTGTGATGGCTCAAAAAAATATAAGTTGGGATTTTGGATCTTTTGTTAGACCTACATTAGGAGAGTCAAAAAATAAAAGTTTAAAAAACTTAAAAACCGACTTCAAAATGAAATTCACTCAAAAGTATGAAATAATATTATTTTACTTAGATACACGACATAAACCAACAATAACGAAATCAAAGGTGGCTAGGAAATAAATGAGGGGCCTAAATTTTTTTTTGAGGTCGGTATCAGCATACAGCTACTTACGTATCAAATGTTTTAGATTCAATGGCATTGCTGACACCGACCTCAAAAAAAAATTTAGGCCCCTAATTTAATTCCTAGCCACCTTTGATTTCGTTATTGTTGGTTAATGTCGTGTATCTAAATAAAATAATATTATTTCATACTTTTAAGTGAATTTCATTTTGAAGTCGGTTTTTAAGTTTTTTAAACTTTTATTTTTATTTTATTAATTTTTAGTGTTAATGTTATCTATCTAACAACGTTATACCCAATCACCCACTCGCCAATAGGAACCATCAAATCCTAATTCATAATGCATGTGTTTCATTAACAGATACAGATTCCTGTGGCTTCCATCATCATCATCTCAACAGCATGAAAGTTAAGGAGTTAAATCTTCCATCATCAGCTCATCTGAATAACCTGAAAGAATACAACTATCTATGTGAAATTTTTAAAGAATTATCCTTCAACTCCTGACCGTTAAAGAGTTGTACCTTCCTTCATCAGCTCATCTGAGGATGATGATGATGATGATGATGAGATGATGACTACCAGACGCCAAAACTTGATAGTTTTAGGAAATACATGAATATGTGCCTATAAAATTTGAGGGTTGTTCTCGATTTCCCTGGGATTCCATCATCAGATCCTGACTTGGTGACAATGGAACCCCCTCGGGAGTATACTCTTTCAAATAAAAAAAGAATTTAGAAAATCGGTTCACAATCGGCGGAGATATCGCGTAACAAACATACAAAAAAAAACCATACAGTCAAATTGAGAACCTCCTCTTTTTTGAAGTCGGTTGAAAACTAAAAATTGAAAAGTAAACAAATTATTAAATAGTAAGTCAACTCAAATGTGTGTGCAGTCCATTATACCAGAAAAAATATATTATAAGGCATCTCCTACACAAACCCAAGTTATTTGTATTTTTTTAATTAAATGATACACCTATTTCTTTTGCTACTACTTAAGCGTTTACCGCTACGCGAAAAAGTATGCACAGCGTGGCCGTACAATTTATTCTAGGCAAAATTATGTAATTACTAGCTGTTTCCCGCGGCTTCACCCGCGTGGACAAAGTTTCTATGACTTTTCAAGGGTGCGCAGGGCGCAAGCCGCAAGTGGCTCGCGAGCGTAAATAAAAAGTAGCATATGTGTTAATCCAGGTCCTAATAAAAAAAACGAATCTAAGTATCAAAGTAGATACCGAATCAAAGAAATAATAGCATTTGGTCTACATACCAAATTTTACCCAGATCCGTTCAGTAGTTTTTGTGTGAAGAAGTAACAAACATACACACTCACACACTCATAAATTTTCGCCTTTATAATATTAGTATGATGTAGGAAAGTCGTTGTGCAAGAATGGCAAGGTCACAATAGACTTATAATATATCTATTGTGGCTAGGTACCGAGACAAAATGGCGGGCACAAGAAGAGGACAATATCTGCACCAACGAACAGATAATCCTATACCTACGTTAGATTAATATTATAATGTACTAGTATTCCCGGCAAACTTCGTACCTCCTTACACTACACTACACTACCCTACCCTACACTACACTACACTACCCTACCCTACACTACACTACACTACCCTACCCTACATAAGAATCTTCACCTGACAATAACGAACTCGACAAAAAAAGAATTAGCGATATCGGTCCAGCCGTTCACGCTTGATGCTGTGACCAAGGGAAGTAGGGATTCATTTTTTTATTATACTAGTGGATGCCCGCAGCTTCGCCCGCGCATATCCCGATTTTTGCAGTTCCCGTGGGAATTTCCCAAAATCCTTTCTTAGCGGATGCCTACGTCATAACATCTACCTGCATGCCAAATTTCAGCCCGATTCGTCCAGTGGTTTGGGCTGTGCGTTGATAGATCACTATGTAAGTCAGTCAGTCACCTTTGAGTTATATATATTTAGATAGATAATATGTCGCACCCATATTGTTTAATTATCTCTAACCTAAAGGCGAAAACTACTCAATGTTCCTTATCTTCTAAATGTTTGATCATATAATGTAACCTAGTTTTCCTTAAAAAATAAAATAAAATAAAAAAATTAGCCGTTTTACAAAACGGCGCGCAGCTTTGCAAACTACTAAGTAAATAAAAAACAGGCCAAGTGCGAGTTTAACTCGCGTGGAGAGGGTTCCGTACATTGCCAAAATCAAATACAAACTATCACAGTATCACATTTGGAATCCTCACAGTAAGAGCACAAAACAGTATCTGTTTTGTGGTAAGAGGCAAGTAACTACCACTAGCGCTATCTAGTGGTGTTTTGGTGAACTATTTTCCATAAGTGAAGGTATTATAGGATTAAGTTTACCACTTTGTTTTCAGTTAATAGAATTCTTATAGGTTTTCCTGTAATCTACAAGCAATGAACTATATTTTACATGTTTTTTTTAATTTAGGCTCTGTAGTTTCGGAGATCAGGGGGGGATGGTCAACTTTCCTCTTCTTTCATGAATTAAATCAAAACTATTTTTATTTCATCATCATCATATCAGCCACAAATCGTCCACTGCTGGACAAAGGCCTCCCCCAAGGATTTCCATGACGACCGGTCCTGCGCTGCCCGCATCCATCGGCTTCCCGCGACCTTCACCAGGTCATCGGTCCACCGCGTGGGAGGCCTGCCTACGCTACGTATTCCGGTGCGCGGTCGCCACTCGAGAACTTTACTGCCCCGTCGGCCATCGGTTCTACGAGCTATGTGCCCTGCCCACTGCCACTTCAGTTTAGCGATTCTGTGAGCTATGTCGGTTACTTTAGTTCTCCTGCGGATCTCCTCGTTTCTGATTCGATCACGCAGAGAAACTCCGAGCATAGCACGCTCCATTGCCCTTTGGGTGACCTTTAGCCTTCTTATGAGGCCCATAGTAAGCGACCATGTCTCAGTTCCGTAAGTCATCACTGGCAACACACACTGGTCAAAGACCTTAGTCTTGAGACACTGCGGTATTTAGGACGTGAAGATATTGCGAAGCTTCCCGAACGCTGCCCAGCCGAGTTGGATTCGTCGATTGATCTCTTTCTTGAAGTTGGAACTACCTAGCTGGACTGTTTGTCCCAGGTATACATATTCTTTTTTTTTTAATTATTTTTATTTATTTATTAATAGAAAAGATGAGTACATAGGTAAACATTAGACCCACAAAACTGAATGATCAGTTTGTCTGTGGTATCGACTAATTTATTTTATTATAATACAAAAATATATTTGAGATCCTCATATCGAGCGCTCTCATTTGATCACAGTAAGTTTTGCAAAACGGCTAATTAAAAATATGGCTGCGACATACATTATGTGCTTATACTAAGTGTTTCCGGCAGTAAGCTAACGTTCGAAATAAATTCATCTCTTGTGTTGTTACTGTCCATCTTAACAAGTTAATTATTCAATCCGACCAAGGCCCAGCAAACCAAAACCAACATGACCCATTTCACAAGTTCCCTCAAGCTCCTGTTGGCGACCAGGATTGAAGATCATTGTGGGTACAAGATATACTGGTATTCCTTAGAACATAAAAATTTCCTCGTAGCCTTGTCATTTGACACGAGTGTAGCCAGATATCGTTTAAATAATTTTCGAAAAACTTAAAAACTTCTAGGTACAAGCTTTTGATATTGCATTGTCACGCGATATACATATGCATGTAAAATTTCAGCTCAATCGGAAACCGGGAAGTGGGTCAAATTTAACTTGCAAGATTTCACCCGACAAACATACATACATTGCAAGTTAAATTCAAGGTTGTAAAAAACCAGCCAAGTGCGAGTAAGAACTGCACACAAAGGGTTCCGTACCATCATACTAGTTGGCGCTGGTACAAAGGGTTCCGTGTCATCTTACTAGATAACGCTTGTTTCTTCACGTTTAAAAAAAAACAATTTTTTGTATGGAGACTTTCAGTTTTTCTAATTCTTAGTATTTGTTATAGCGGCAACAGAAATACATCATCATAATAAAATAATAATAATAATAAATAATCTGTGAAAATTTCAACTGTCTAGCTGTCACGATTCATGAAATACAGCCTGGTGACAGACGGATAGACGTACGGACAGCGGATTCTTAGTAATAGTTAATTAACTTAGTGATTATTATATCAGCTCATATACGTCCCCACCGAGGGGCTCGAGCCTACCCTGAATCAGGGCGATTAGGCCTTAGTCGACCACGCGGGCCCAGTGCGGGTTGGTCGACTTCACATACAACTTCGAGTTTCTTCGCAGGCGTGTGCAGGTTTCCTCACGATGTTTTCCTTCACCGTTAAAGCAATCGGTAATGATATGTACGTAAGTTTTGAAAAACTCATTGGTACATTGGCCGTCCAGATTTGAACCCGGTACCTCTGGTTAGATGGAGCGAGTCGTTACCGGTTGAGCCACCGACGCTACTTAGTGATAGGGTCCCGTTTTTACCCTTTGGGTACGGAACCAAAAAAGGAAAGATAAAAAAGATAAAACTTGATTTGTTTCAAAAAGATATTGCTCAGTCAAAAATGAATTTAAACATTTTAAGTGCATATACAAATATAATCAAAGTTCTCGCACTGATATCTTTCCATAATTTTCATAAAAAAATATCTCATTCATTTTCATTTTCATGAATCAACCCTAGCGCTACAACGTCGTACAGTCGCCGACAGCATTCCGCGCGCCCCCCGTGTATACGCAGTTATAACCGCTAAGTCAAGCGCCTTAATACCCATGTTTCCGTGTATTGTGAACCCACAGTTCGTGCAGTGGAAGGAGTAGGTGAGTAAATGCGTAGGTATCTTCGTTTTGGAAGTGCAGTATCTGTTACGAAGTAACTAGTATCTGATCTGTGACCAGGGTCCCGATTGCGGTAAATTTAAACGCTTAATACTAAAACATTACCAAAAACGTTACATTTAAGTACAAGATATGGTCTAGGTATAGATAGAAAGTTCATTTTGTGCGTAAGTTTGTAGAAAAAAGCTTTTATTCTTGTGTTTTGGACCAGCAGTTGTGTGCTACAACAATAAAACTTTACCTATATCAAATGTTTTAGATTCGATGGCTTTTGCTGGCACCGACCTCAAAAAAGTTGTAGGTACAGAGGCCAGCACATCAAGCTAGACACTCGTAGTGCAATTCTGATCCTTACGTATACGGGATTAGAACGGTAAAAAGTCCAAAGAGTCTAGCTTGATGTGCTGTCCTCTGTTCCTACGTTTGATTTCATTATTGTTGGTGTATTCATATGATAAAATATAATTTCATACTTTTGAGTGAATTTCGTTTTGAAGTCGGTTTTTGAGTTTTTAAAGTATTGTACAGCTTTTATCGCGGGCTTTGAGGGGACGGATTCAAGAAATTTCGTAACGAAAATAAAACCTAACACCCCAAAAAAAATATATATACATATAGAGTTCTAAAAAAATTACAGTGCCATCTATGCCCATGATGATGATGATGATGACGATGACGATGGCGATGGCGATTGATGATGATGATAATTATGATGATTATGCACTTTCTTAGTGTTAATTTATTACATAAACATCCTGCGCCCCAAGGACTATATGGTACTGGTAAATACTGCATAAATAAAAAATAAATCTTCTTCTCTTATCAACTCATTTACGTCCCCACCGAGGGGCTCGAGCCTACCCTGAATTAGGGCGATCAGGCCTTAGTCGATCACGCGGGCCCAGTGCGGGTTGGTCGACTTCACACACAACCTTCGAGTTTTTTCGCAGGTGTGTGCAGGTTTCCTCACGATGTTTTCCTTCACCGTTAAAGCAATCGGTAAGTATATGTACGTAAGTTTTTGAAAAACTCATTGGTACATTGGCTGTCCAGATTTGAACCCGGTACCTCTGGTTAGATGGACCGAGTCGTTACCGGTTGAGCCACCGACGCTTTTAAAAAAAAATAAATATATAATAGTCATAATAGTAATAGTCATAATAGTCATTTATTGGTAAAGGATAATGCATTTACAAGTCAAGAAATAATTGTAAGTATAAAATTAGATTACTATACATTTAAGTATATATATAACAAAAAAAATACATTAAATTTGAAACATTTTTCTTTCAAGAAAAGAAACAAAAATAATAAAAAACGGTTATTTATAATTTAAAAATTCCTCCCAACTATAAAAGGCTCGCTCGACAAGCCATAGCTTCAGCTGCGACTTGAAGGAGGCCAAAGATGGCGCCTTTTTCACGTGCGGGGGCAACCGGTTGTAGGCCGCAGGTCCCATTATATGCGTCAGTTTGGCAGTTTTTTCTAGTGAGTGGGGGACGTGGATGATTTTCTCCTTATCACGCAGGTTGTAAGTATGGCTGTCACCACTTTTGGTGTACTGACTCATATTTTGTCTAAATATATAAGCATAAATGCATAAGTTGATAAAAAATGCTATGCAATAGCTTTACCGCGGCAGTCCCCGAGTGCCACACGTCTTTTTTTTTAGTTTAGTGATGATCTTTGAGTATACATTCTGTAGGGTGATAAATGCTATGCATGTAACAACGTTGAACCCAATCACCTACACGCCAATAGGAACCTCTCTCTTCTCTTATCAGCTCATATACGTCCCCACCGAGGGGCTCAAGCCTACCCTGAATTAGGGCGATCAGGCCTTAGTCTACCACGCGGGCCCAGTGCGGGTCGGTTGACTTCACACACAAACTTCGAGTTTCTTCGCAGGCGTGTGCAGGTTTCCTTCACCATATTATAGTAGGAATCATCATATCATAATGTATATGTTTCATAAACCGATATAGTCCTGTGGCTTTCATCATCATCTCAGCAGCATGCAAGTTAAGTAGTCAAACCTTCCATCATCGGCTTACCTGAATAACCTGAAAGAATACAGCTACCGTTCTACACGAACCTACGTAGTATAAAGTTATAACGTATAATATTTAAAAGAATACCATCCAACTCCTAACTGATGACTTACAGACGCAAAAACTTGAATAGCTTCAGGTAATACACAAAACACCTAATACCACCATCTTATCTAAGTCTTGCCGCCAAATATCAATGTTGATATCATTGGTGTGTTCCGGCATGAAGATAAGATAGCCAGTTCCCCATTGCGTTGGGGAATCTTGGAAAGCCCGCTTCCATCTTCGGCAACATCGTCACTTACCACCAGGTGTGATGTTGTTAAGGGTTTACCAATTGTGAATAAAAAAAATAAAAAAAAGTGCTTATAAAATTTGAGAGTTGCCCTCGATTTCTCTGAGATTCAATCATCAGCTCCTAACTTGGTTACAATGGGACAACCTCGGGAGTATACTCTTTCGAATAAAAAAACAATTTTGAAAATTGGTCCACAATTGAAGGAGTAATCGGCGAACATACATAAAAATACATACAGTGGAACATAGAACCTCAGACTTTTTTCACGCGACTTCCAAAAAGGAGCAGGTTCTCAATTCGACAGTATGTTTTTTTTTATGTGTGTTACCTCAGAACTTTTGACTGCGTGAACGGATTTTTATGATTCTTTTTTTATTTGAAAGCTAGTGCTTTCCATGCGGTCCCGTATAAATTTTATCAAAATTGGTGAAGCAGTTTATTAGAAATTTAACAAAAACCGAAAATAATAATGCAAAAACAACTTAGTATGTTGCGATGGAAGTCGGTTTTTTAACGTGTTTAGCGTTTTCAATTAAGTAGTTGGTTTATAATAGCGCAGTTACCCCCCTATTAGTAGCCACAAGAATCACTTTTCCTTTGTTCTTTGTACCAGTCAAGGATCAGCCCTCAAATGGAGTTTTAGAGCCGCCGACCGTTCTCAGGCCACTCAAATTACAAATGACGGCGGGTTGTTATTTTGTCCCGATAATCACTTTAGTCTTTAAGGCTCCTCCGTCTCTAAAATTAGCAACTCGATTCGCGATGTATCAAACATCGAACGTCATCATATCAGCTCATATACGTCCCCACCGAGGGGCTCGAGCCTACCCTGAATTAGGGCGATCGGGCCCTAGTCGACCACGCGGGCACAATGCGGGTTGGTCGATTTCACGCACAACCTTGGAGTATCTTCGCAGGCGTGTGCAGGTTTCCTCACGACGTTTTCCTTCACCGTTAAAGCAATCGGTAAGTATATGTACGTAAGTTTTGAAAAACTCATTGGTACATTGGCCGTCCAGATTTGAACCCGGTACCTCTGGTTAGAAGAACCGAGTCGTTATCGGTTGAGCCACCGACGCTTTATTGAGTTATTGAGTGGAGTTTTAGAGTTTAGTTTTAGAGCCGACCGTTCTCAGGCCACTCAAATTACAAATGACGGCGGATTGTTATTTTGTCCCGATAATCACTTTAGTATTTAAGGCTCCTCCGCCCCTAAAATTAGCAACTCGATTCGCGATGTTTCAAACATCGAACTTAATAGCTTGCAAATAAAGTTCTTGTCAGCTTGTACTGCAACGTGGCTGTTAAAACAATCACTGTGGACGAATCGTGCGAAAATTGGGGTTTTTGATTCATTATAAATAAATTAAGAAAAATTTCAAAAAAGTAAGGAAACGCAATCATTTTATATTGTTTTGTAAAGAAGTTCATAAAAGAAGAATAAAATTGCAGTAGTTCTAGGTTACAATCATTTAAAAAAATTGTATTAGGATATTTTTAGGGTTCCTTACCCAAAAGATAAAAACGGGACCCTTTTCTAAGACAGCTGTCTGTCTGTCTGTCTGTCGGTCTGCCACCAGGCTGTATTTCATGAACCGTGATAGTTAGACAGTTAAAATATTCATATTTATGATGTGTTTCTGTTGCCGCTATTACAACAAATACTTAAAATTAGAAGAAGTGAAAAAATAAGAGGATCTCCATACAAAAACGTGCTTTTTCTAAACATAAAGAAACTAGCGCCATCTAGTATGATGGCACGGAACCCCATGTGTGCGGTTCTGACTGGCACTTGGCCGGTTTTTTGATTTAGTTCTGTGTATTTAAATATATTTCGAGAAAATAAAAATCACTCCTCATATCCTTCAGATTAAAAAACCCTTTTTTTGAAAAAAAAAAACCGACTTCAAACAGATTCCCCTATATGTCTCTGTTAAAACATCATCAGATCCTGGTTCCCTTATCATGGTACCACCCTTGGGATATCTCCTTTCCAATAAAAAAATAATCATCAAAATCGGTTCTTAAACGACGAAGTTATCCGCGAACACACATAAAAAAAAATATGTTCGGTCGAATTGAGAAACGTCCTCCTTTTTTTGAAGTCGATTAATAAATAAAAACTGTCACTTGTTAAACAAAAAACTCCTTAATTGAAGTAAAAAGTGGTTTAAAAGTTGGTCCTTGGCGGCGGTATAAGCCTTAAGTCTGGTCTTCCGATAATTCGGTTAGGCCTTAATCCTACCCCGGCTTAAGTGTGGTCGGCGACTATTATGTAATCGACATTCGACAAGGATGAGGCGGAAAGTAATTATTTGTGATTAAAAGTCAATGGTTGGGCGATCTAAAGATTCGGTAGACATCGGTTAGTTGGTAATGAATTTTATTTAAAGAGAGTATTCATAAAATCGTTTCCCATACAAGCATAAAATTATTACTTCTTGAAAATGGATGGGTCAATTCTATTGAATCGTTGTACACATAAGCAAGTCACTTTAAGTCAAATATTGTTGTCACTAAATAAAATTGATTAAATATTTTCTTAGTAATCTTAAAATACTCTAATTTTTTTTTATATAGTATTTCTAACATTATTTTTACGGAATTTTTATATTTTATTAAGAAATGCAATAAAAAAATCATGTATATTTCTTAAATGTAATCTTTCAAAAAACTCGTATTTCGTAACTTGCTTATGTGTATAAAGTTTCATTAAAATCGGCCCATTTTAGAGCCCAGAATTACAGATAATTTAAATTTGCGTGGAAGATACGTACCTACCTATTAGAACTTTCCTAGAATAATTAACTACCCAGTGTCAAGTCTTAACGTTCTAGTCACTAAGATAGTTTCATTAAAAATGTTTAAAACCAATTTTAAGAAAATGTGACAACAACCTGGGTTTGGATTAGAGGTACCTTTTTCCGATTTTTCCTAGAATAACGAACTATAAATTTTCTCAGAGGTTCATTGAAATCGTTAGAGCCATTGTTGAGAAAAAATAGTGATTTCTTACTATAGTGGCAACTTAAATAATCAAGACAGAGAAATGTTAATAAAATAGATGGATATATAAAAAATATTGTTATTACATTATATTTTGTATATTACATACATTTTTAGTTACGAATTTTTAGACTCTATTAATTCAATTCAATTTAATATATTTCTTCAAAATAGGTGCAAATTACACTCTTTCTGATAGTCATAAAATAATAATAACAATTTCATTTGTGAAGAATAAAAAAATAAACAATAATAAGTTAAGAACGTCAAAATTAAATCCTTGATATAAACCAGATTATGTCAGTAGAACATGGAAACAATATGACACGAAAAGTTATACATAAAAATCATTGAATGCATTTAACAAGGGTAGGCCAGTTTACACGGACAGCACTCGGCCACGAGTATAACGCGAGAGTCAGCCATGGCTCCCATCAACCTTAATAGAGGGAAAGGAACGACCCGGCTCCCGATGCGCCACCATCCGCACGAACATTTAAGCGAGCATGCACCACTCATGTCAATGCTAAGATAAAAATATTTATTAAAAGAAGTACTAGACATTAGTGTAAGACAATCAATACCTAACCATCAAAATCTCAATTTCAATTTTTTTTGTCATCACAATTTTTTCTTCACTCCTTCGTTGTTAGCTAACGCTCGCTCCTCAGTCGCTCGAAAGTTAAAAGGATTGAAAAAAGCCCATACACAAAATTTGCCTGGCCCATCGAGTCGTGTCGTCGCGGCGCGTAGTGCGAAGCGAAGCGCTACGTGCGCTTCTCGATGTGCCAATGTCATATTCATTGTGAATTAACTCTATATTACGGCATCCCGAAGGAACAATTTTTATTTTACCTTGTAGAACAGTTGTCTGTGTTTTTTTCTTTACGTGTAAAGAGTAAAGAAAATAACCACACTTTTTCAATGTTTTTTCGTTTCTATAAAAAACCACAATGAATTTATTATAAATAATAACATTACTCACTTTGTATTAACATAACAAATATTGTTATACATTTCTTTAAAATTTATACTTCAAAATATTAGTCATAACTAGAGTTGAAATTAGCGATGTAGACCTATCTTTGGGATTTTTTTCTATCGAGCCAAAACTGATTAATCGTGTTTCTGTTAGCTTCTTCATCAACAATAAGGATTTCTATCGTTTAGGAGTAATTGACGTCAAAAATAACGAAAACCTGTAATATTACCGCCTTAAGAAAGATCACAAATCTCTATTTAATTATTTTGTGCTTAAGGCCTTAAGATGGGTCAAATGACAATATTCAATTCAAATTAATTGAAAGACTGCGTAAAGCTACTCGTATCACCATGGAAAAAAATATAATATAGGTCATAAAAAACGATTTAATTAAATACAATCTTAAAAATATTACTTTTGATGTAAAAAAAAATATATACTGTAGACCTTGTTTTTGGCATTAATTGCAAAATTTCTCGAAAACAAATAGTTAATGTTAAATGAAACCAACACACAAAAATTGGTGATTTTAAGACCTTTCATTGTATTTGAACACATTTTTAGAATCTTATTTGTGAGTGATGAAAGTAATAAAAACATGTAAAAATCGAGCATTGGGCGTTAGGTTTCAACGTAACAGCCGCGCTGAAGCCCACATTGATTTGAACTTAAAATGAATAGACTTACGTTCGATATTATTTAAAAACGTATCAACCTGCTCGGATTGAGTGATCTTAAAGCCTTAAATAATGTTACAAGTATTTGGAAATAATATTAAATCAAACCATTTTGTATTTGTTTTAAGTTTTAACACACGTGTAGGAAACCCTAACGGTGTTAAAAGTCAAAAGAAATTATATATTCAGTGACGCAACATTCATCTACGTTATAGCTCAATCTAATAAACCGACGTTCATAAAATCTGGGCTCAGAATTTTAATAATAATAAATAAAATTCCGCCTGGAATGCTACTTAAGTGCAAACGACGCTGCAAAAATTGTATATAAAAACATTTCATAAATAACGACCTCGGAAGTTCGCGGGAAGACATAAAAATCCACTCACGAGCAAAAAATTACATACATTATGACTAAAATATGTATACATATAAGTATAGAGGCCAGCACATCAAGCTATACACTCGTAGTGCGATTCTGATCCCTACGCATTCGGCATAAGAACGGTACAGAGTCCAAAGTGTGTAGCTTGATGTGCTGGTCTGTGTACATGCTGATAAATGCGTTATTACTGTGAATGGTAATATTTTGTGAGTTGATTTATTGGTGTTCAGAAGAGTTTGCAAGCTGATGCCTCCGCCTGCTCTGATTGCGTAGTTTAGGGTTAGTTTTATCAACATAAGGCTCCTCCGTCATTAAAATTTGAAACTCGATTCACGATGTATCAACGAATAGGAAATGCCTTGGAAATAAAGTTCTTGTCAGCTCGTATTGCAACGTGGCTGTTACGTCAATCGCTGCGGACAAATTGTGCCAAAATTGTGGTTTTTAATTCATTATAAATAAAAAAAAATTCTAAAAAGTAAGATAACAGAATCATATAAAGTTGTATTGTTAAGAAGTTTTTAAGTTAACATGTTTCGATTAAAATTGCAGCAGTCCTATGGTTAGAAATAAAAAAAGGTGAATTAGGATATTTTTTTCTTTACTTCTGTGTATTAAAATAGAATTCGAGGAAGTCAAAATCACTCCTCGTGTCCTGTAGATTACGAAACTTTTTTTTTCGACCAAAAAAATCCTTGATTGAAGTAAAAAGTGGTTACAAAGTTGATGGTTGGCGGCGGTATAAGCCTTGAAGACTGTCAAAACTGTATCCGACTGCCTTAGATAGCTCCACTTGAATTTAATGGTCCTTTTTAAAGCAATGAAACATGGCGGCTAACATTATAATCATCACACTAATATTATAAAGGCGAAAGTTTCTGAGTGTTTGAGTGTGTATGTTTGTTACTTCTTCACACAAAAACTACTGAACGGATCTGGCTGAAATTTGGTAGGTAGACAGATTAGGACCTGGATTAACACATAGGCTACTTGTTTTCACGCTTGCGAGCCGCTTGCGGCTCGCGCACTGCGCACCCTCGAAAAATCATAGGAACGTTGTCCACGCGGATGAAGCCGCGTAAAACAGCTAATTATACGTTTAATCTATTGCATAAACGCGTAAATATGAATATCTTAAACCTTTATATTTTTATGAAATAATAATAATTTAACAAAGTTTTTTCGATTTTATATTGACAGAAAGTGAGTGACAGCGTGACTTTTTAAGTTGTTTTAATACCTCGTAAACAGTGGCACGTAACATCAACACACATGAATCCGTGGTAAAAAAATTACTGAGGCAACGCTGGGAGGATTTTTTCACCAAATTTCACTGGGTGAGATGCACTAGTAACGGACATAACGTTCATTTTCCTATTTGAAAAGTTGGAACAGCTTTTCATTCGCTAAAACACAGAGCGACGATAATCGTCTGCAATCAGCTGTTTGGACTGGGTACCTGACATCAGTTGTCAACGTCACGTCGAGCGACACATGGCAATCACTGTATTAAAAATATGCAATCAAATCGACTACCTAATCGATTTTACATCAAGGTGCGCACGACTTCCGGTAGATGGTGCCAGGTGATCTGCAAGTGTGCAAATGTGATTTTTCTGTGATAAGTACTATTCTGTTAATCTGTGACACTTAATATCTAAATACTTTTAATTTTTGTTTTTGTGTGCAGCCAGAATTTATTGTATGTAGGTAATCATTTATAAAGTAATAATTTAATAGAAATTATAATTTTTTGACTACTTAATATGATTTTTTTTTTTTTATATTTTGGACCGATGTTTATCTTAATATTATGTGCAAATTGATATGTTAATTTTATAAAATGTAGGGTATTAGGTTTGATACATAATTAATTTATTTACTTATTGTTAAATTGGAAATATATAAATTATTGTTATTATTATAGAAACAATGAGCGGCCCCGCTAGAGTAGTTTGCCCTTATTGTCCGGGATCGTTTAAACTATACGTCGCGCCTAAGGGTCTTAGGGTACACATGGGTCGGGTACATAAGGACATTGACTTGCGAGATTTACACGCAGGTTTATCTGGAACAACTGCTTCGCCGACTTTTACCTCGACGGTCTTTGCACCTTCTCAACAGAGTCCAAACGCAACAGTTCTTCAGCGGCTTTCAGAACTTAAATCAAAAATAAGGGTCCTTAAACATATACCCAAAGGTGCTAGAAATTTAGCGGCAGGAAAATTGGCTTCCTTGGTTGATGCCTGCGTGGACACGAATAGATCTGAGGATTGGTTTGCGCTGCTCAGTTTTTCCTTTACTGCGTTAAGACTGCCGGAAAAAGAAAAAGAAAAAAGCAAGTCATTGACGACGAAAGTGAGGGAAAACATTTATTTAGATAAGGGCAACATTTACTTTCCTGAAAAGATGGTACGAAAACCTCCATCGCTGTATCGAACCATCGAGGCCAAGGTACACGACAGGGATTTGAGAGGAGCTGTACGTTTGTTGACGTCAGATAATATGATTGCTCCATCCAACGAAGAAACGTTGAGGGCGCGCTACAGGAAAACCATCCCTTCCCTAGCTGTCCTGTCGATTTACCACCTGCGCCTGATCCATCTAGCCCTTTTTTGTCAGTCACGACGGCTGAGGTGGCGGCTGCCATAGGGACCTTTTATAGTGGATCGGCTGCTGGGTTAGATGGTTTACGTCCTGTACATCTTAAGGAACTAACATCTTCGTCGGCAGGTAACAACGGCCCTCGTTTATTAGAATCACTCACAAGGATGTGCAATTTCCTGCTCAAGGGAAAGTTAAACACAGAAGTTAGGCCATACCTCTATGGAGCGTCCTTGTGCGCATTATCAAAGAAGGATGGAGGCATTCGTCCCATCGCTGTGGGTAACACTATCCGGCGGTTGGTAGCAAAGCTCGGGTGTCGTGCAGTCAGAGACGAAATGTCATCCTATCTACAGCCGCGTCAAATCGGCTTTGGTATCGGTTTGGGATGCGAAGCAGCAATCCACGCTACGCGATCTTTTGCAATGGAGAATCACGGCGGCGATACAGTGATCATCAAAGTCGACATTAAAAACGCCTTCAATAGTGCTGAAAGGGATTTTGAAGGAGGTCAAAGAGCGGATTCCGGTACTCTACCCTTTTGTCCATAAATGTAACTCTTCGGAGAGTAATCTATTTTATGATGGAAACTTAAACACATCCAAAGTTGGAGCCCAGCATGGGGATCCGCTAGGGCCATTGATATTTTGTTTGGCTATACAGAAAGCGATTTCATCCCTGGAGTCGCCGTTGAATATATGGTACTTGGATGAAGGTACAATAGGAGGAAGTCCAGACGTAGTGGAGCGAGATCTGCTGTCACTCATCCCAGCGCTTGAGGCTGTTGGTTTGGAAGTGAATCCCAGCAAGTGCGAGTTGTTTTCGTGCGGCGCTGGGGCAAAAGTTTCATTATCTCGCTTCGATTCACTTCTTCCAGAGTTGACATATACTTTGAGATCAGCACCTACCTGGATATTCCCGCAGGATTTAGAGAGCCTGGATTATGCCCTTAAGGTTACCATCGAGTCCATTTTGAATGTGAGCCTGGAAGAAAGGCAGTAGACTCAGCCTGCTTTACCTATTCGCCACGGGGGACTGGGGGTTCGGCGTGCTCAGGAGGTTGGGGTGTTTGCCTTTTTGGCCTCGTCTCATGGGACAGCGGATCTTGTCACTTCCATTCTGTCTTCTGATGGTGACTATGTTCGCGTCCCTTTTGAGGCGGAGGCGTTGGGAGCATGGGATTTGCTTTGCCCTAGTAAATAGCATCCTTGCGACCCTAGCAAACAGAGAGGGTGGGACGACTTGCTGTCAAAGGGAATCTCGGGAAATTTGCTCCGGGATGCCTTGGGCACTGCCGCTGCTGCCCGCCTGAGAGCTGCTGCTCAGCCGGAGTCGGGAGCCTGTTTGCATGCCCTGCCGTCACCTAATTTGGGCACTCTGCTTGACAACGACGCTTTAAGAATAGCAGCAGCATTGCGATAGGGATGAGGTGTGTGGGCCGCATCGCTGCGTATGTGGAACGATGGTGGAGACAAACGGACATCATGGTCTTAGCTGCATCAAATGTGCCGGAAGATTTCCGAGACACCATGCCATTAATGAGATCATAAGACGGGCCATGGTGTCCGCCAACATTCCATGCGTCCTCGAGCCGCAGGGACTTAGCCGCACCGATGGCAAGAGGCCGGACGGTTTAACGTTGGTTCCGTGGCAGAGAGGGCGCAGCCTGCTGTGGGACGTGACGTGCGTTAGCACATTCGCGTCGTCCCACTTGAACTCGATGACGCGCGCAGCGGGAGCAGCGGCCGAACGCGCGGCCGGGACCGAGCATGATATATAGCAACTTGGTCCATGGCTACGAGTTCGTGCCGTTCGCAGTAGAGGATGCGGGTACGTAGGGGGCGGAAGCCAAGGCTTTCGTGGGAGAGTTGGGAAGTCGACTGCGACAGCGGGGCTGCGACCCCCGGTCCGGCTCTTACCTAGTCTTACGTATTTCTGTGGCTATCCAACGCGGCAACGCGGCTGGAATCATGGGAACGTTTGGGCCGGGTACGAGTCGGGACGGGATTTCAACGTGACGAAGCTAGTGGCCGATTTATTGTTCGTGACATTTATTAATTTGTTGACGTTATGTAATATTAATTATGTTTTGCAAATAAACCATTTATATTTATATTGAAAATAAAAACAGAATACAACTGATTTACTTTACTGCAAGTAATTACTAATAATTTCACAACTTAACGGTCCCCCTACGCGAAGACTCTTGGATTAAAATATAACTACTTAAATTAAACTCAAAGGGCCAATTAGGTACATATTATTTTTTACTTTTAGGAGGTTTTTTTTGGGGTTTTTTTTTAAAAAGAATAATAGTGTCAGTCGGTAGTTAATACTCATGAAACTCAAAAGAAAATTTTCAAAGAACCTATACAAGGAACCTGTGCCATGAACCTATACAAGGAACCTTTACCATGAACCTATACAAGAACCTTGAGAATTTATTTTTTGTTTGCGATTTTCTATTTTCTTTGCACTACGATGGAGTTAAGTATGCAATGTCCCTAGATGATTTTGAATTTATGAACATATGGTGACCATGAGCTTCGCGGCGCTTCGCTTGACTTCCAGGAAACGCAGTCAGAAGGTATTTTATTAAAAGGTTGGCTGTCACGCTGCGCGCGCTCGCTCTCCGTATACAGCATTAAGAAAGGGGCAACTGCAGCTCAGACCGTATTTAGATTTCCTCCTCCAAAAGTTGACCAAATATAATACTTTTTTATAAAATAATTAAAAAAAAGCTTTAGCTATTTGTCTATGTTTTCGTTTTATTGATAATAAGCGTATTTTTTGGCGAGTGTCTGAAAATGACGTTGCAAATTCATTGCCCATTTCTTAGTTTTTTAAGGCCCCTATCACACTAAACTTGTGAGTGTGTGAGTGTGTATGTTTGTTACTTCTTCACGCAAAAACTACTGAACGGATCTGGCTAAAATTAGATTTAAATAGATTAGGACCTGGATTATTATATAGGCTACTTTTTTCACGTTCGGCTCACGCACTGCGCACCCTCGAAAATTCATAAAAACGTTTCCCACGCGGGTGAAGCCGCGGGAAACAGCTAGTTAGATATAATTAGAATATTGGAACAAACAAAACATAGGGGCATGGCCATGGTAAATGTAGGTAGGTTTCATATAAAAAAAAATCGAGCGAGACCTACAGTACGAGTACTCGCATATGATGTGTAACATGTGACAAAATACTTTAGGTTAGTTAGATTTGATGACGATATTGTACCTGGGTGGCGGATCTGACAGTAACGAAAAAACCGACCAAGTGCGAGTCGGACTCTCGTAAAGTAGAATTCCGTGCTTTCGCGACTTCCTGTTACACATTTCCGTCCCATGTTACACATTTCCGTCCCAGTTCACGAAATCACTCCCACAAATTGCAGGAAAGCGAGAGCAAAGATGTTACACATCAAAAACTCTAATCCAGGGAGAAAACAGGGGACTACGCTACGATTGTATGGAGAAATGGCGCCCGCATATCCTCTCAACCCTAAAAAGAGTAAGTATGCTTTGAATTGAAAACTCAGTTCATTATTTTTATTAAAATGTCCATAAAATTCTTGAGAAGGGTGCGCAGAAACCCTAACATTATTATGCTATACAGGATTTTTATTGAGTTTTGTCTTTTAATAAAACCCGCTCATAAAACACGTTTATAGTAGCCATTTATGCGATCCCCTTTTAAATATCGCACTAAAGTTACATATTGGAGGAAACGATGGAATACGGGTAGCCGCATTAAAATAGGATAATCCATTTCACTCAAGATTCAAGATTCAAGGTATTTATTCAAAATAGGTGCAAATTACACTCTTTCTGATAGTCACAAAATAATAATTACATAATTTCATTTGTTAAAAATCAAGAAATAAACAATCATTAGTTAATAATGTCAAAATTAAATCCTAGAAATAAACCAGATTATGTCATAAGAACATTAAAACAATGTGACACGAAAAGTTATACATATACAATTATTGAATGTTATTGAAACCTTTGACAAGAGTAGGCCAGTTCACACGGACAGCATCCGGTCACGAGTATATCGCTCCCATCTATCATATTAGAGGGAAAGGAACGACCTGGCTCCCGACTCGCTCTACTTCTTATTTTTTTTACGAGGAGATCCGCAGGAGAACTAAAATAACCGACATAGCTCACAGAATCGCTAAACTGAAGTGGCAGTGGGCAGGGCACCACGCACCGGAAAACGTAGTGTAGGCAGGCCTCCCACGCGGTGGACCGACGACCTGGTGAAGATCGCGGGAAGCCGATGGATGCGGACAGCGCAGGACCGGACGTCGTGGAAAACCTTGGGGGAGGCCTTTGTCCAGCAGTGGACGTTTTCGGCTGATATGATGACTTCTTATTTTGCAAAACACTTCAATTTCAATATTTCAAGATGATTATTTAAAATAGATGCAAATTACACTCTTTCTGATAGTCATAAAACATTTTTATGTTATTTTATTTGGGGAGCTTACAGCCGATGGATACTTTAATAATTAATTACTTTTTAATGATTAATTACATTTTTGTAAAAAAATAAACAGTAATTATTTGATAACGTCAATATAAAATCAGTGATATAAAACAAATTATGTCATGTGAACATAAAAACAATAGGTATGACACGAGAAGTTTTACATTAAAACCATTGAATATCATAAATCCCTTTGACAAAATTAGGCCAGTTCACACTGACAGCACCCGCTTACGAGTTTAGCGCAAGAGTCAGCCATCGCTCCCCTCAACCAAATATACTAACGTGCTGTCCTTTCGCAATCACAAAGGTGCTTACAGACAGCCTCAAACTGAAGAAGGATGCATCTGTGCATTTGAGCATTAAGTGGATGCGCTCAGCCACACACATGCCTCAACCCGAGAGCTCAAGTTGCCTCAAAGTGCGACAGAATCGCACTCGGCGCGGCATGAGCCGTCCGTGGCGAGGCTGCTCGCTACGAGGCTGCTCCTAGTCTGTACGTACCTTAAGGCGCAATGGTACTTAAAAATCTGTCTTTGTCTTTTTCTTTACGTGTAAAAAAATAAATAAATAAATAAAATAACTACACTTTTGCACTTTTTCGATGTTTTCGTTTTTATTTTCATCATATTTATCTTACATAAAAATCCGCTCGATGTTTTCCCTTCAGTCACCTATGAACTTTATTTCAGTAAATAAATAATATTATCAAATTACTTATTTTAAGAATAAAACCGAAAATAGACGATAAAATGGCTCGAAAAGAGGTACCTATGCGAAATTATTCTATCGAGTCAACTTTATTAAATCGTGTTTCCAGTCGATATAGTCCCTCGTAACTATTCTCAATAATACCTGTATGTTTTCCTAGAATTAAATTTACTGTTAACTACTTCAAAAATGAATTTTAAAAACCAGTTTAAGTGGATTTTTAGGTACCACTGGGCCTGGACTGGACTTACGAGGATTTTTTTTTATTCACAATTGGTAAACCCTTGACAACATCTCACCTGGTGGTAAGTGACGATGTTGCCGAAGATGGAAGCGGGCTTACCAAGATTCCCCAACGCAATGGGGAACTGGCTATCTTATCTTCATGCCGGAATACACCAATGATTTTAACTTTGATATTTGGCTGCAAGACTTAGATAAGATGGTGGTAGCTAGCCAGGCGGGCTTAGAAAATTCCCTACCACCAACCAAACCGAGTCTTACAATTGACCCCGCCGGGAATCGAACCCGCGACCTTCTGTGTAAAGCCAGTGAGCTTTGTCTCTGAGCTACGGAGGCGGTTAAAATTGTGAAGCTCCAACATTTCATACAAACGGTGTTAAAATTTTCAATATTAACCTATACTTACTGGACACCTTGGACGTAAATAAATACTGGAGGGCAAAGACATTGGATTTCCCTCCCAATTTTTTTTAACTTTGTGCTGAGTGAACGTACTTTACTGTTTTCATGATTGGAAAATTACAAAATTAATTTCGAGAATTCCATTTAAATTGATTGTTATTAGACGTTACAAGTTTGATATTTCCGAGAAACGTTTTATTCTGGATTTCTAGCTAAGCTTTCTGAGAAATCTAAGCCTCGTTTATTAATATTATTCCATTTCTTAGGCCTGCCATTCGGTGGACCGATGACCTGGTGAAGGTCGCGGAAAGACGCTGGATGCGGGCAGCGCAGAACCTGCCGTCATTGAAATCCTTGGGGGAGGCCTATTCCCATCAGTGGACGTCTGTCGGCTGATATGAGAGTGTATGTACAGGTTTGGAGTGGTTTTGAATGACTTCTCATTGAATTTACGAGAGGGTTCATCTGAACTTTTTACACTCAGCCATGTTGGGCAGGAAATTAAGCAGGGAAGTGGGCATCGCCAGAATTTAATGGGTCACTCGTGCTGCCACTGCTCATGCCGCTGCTGCTGCCATTGCTGCGATTGTCGGCTTTCGTGCGGAAGTCAAAGGAATCGGCTGAGTGTAAACACTCACTCGCGTTGACTCTGCCGCAGAAGTATTTAGGGTAATATTTCCAGCAGTTGCAGGAGCAGTGAGAGGTGCTGAGTGTAAATCCTAGGTTTAAGTACCTGGTGTCATACCATGAAGTCAAGAAGTTGTTGAGGAACAATATATTGGCTCTTATGAAGAAAGAAAAAGAAAATGCTTATATGTGTTACAACGTCCCCATTGCTGGGGTAAGGGTTACTTTCCACATTCGGGAAGGTGGCCATACTCCACATGGAGACCACTTCCAGTTTAGTGACGATTGTAGGGCTGTGGTGAACCCCACTGTCAAAAGTTTTCAAGCCGCTTATAAAGCCTCTGACAAGACTTAAAATAACAACCGACGCCAAAGGCTTAAATTAAACTGTCCAGATAAATGCCACTATCAGTTAAACCTATCCAGGTGACCACGCTTATGGTAAGTTAACTTGCGTGATCGACGCGACGGTTCGACCAAGTAAATCGCACTGAGTTACAATCGCTTTTTAACAGACTTAAAAAAAAGCAGGATGTTTCTTAATTCGACCATATATATTTTTATTTATGTGCGTTCGCGGATAACTTCGTCGTTTATGAACCGATTTTGATGATTCTTTTTTTGTTGGAAAGGAGATATCCCAAGGGTGGAACCATGATAAGGAAACCAGGAGAGAAATTGAGGGGAGCCTTAGTTTCCTGTTTGAAGTCAGTATTTTTTTGTTAAAAATTATATTATAAAGTATATAACGAATTAACCGATAGGGAAGTGCTATTTGGTCTCGCGCACATTCAAAGTCATGTAACGTGTATCACCAAAGCTTTGCCCGCGTTTTTTCTGATTTTCTCGTGGGAATAAGAGGTTTTCCCGGGGTAAAAAGTAGTCTCGTGGGAATAAGAGGTTTTCCCGGGGTAAAAAGTAGTCTCGTGGGAATAAGAGGTTTTCCCGGGGTAAAAAGTAGTTAGTGTCGATTCGGTGTTACAATGACTTAACTTAATTGACATGATTAAACTAAATTTACACATTCTGTCTTTTACTTTCTGTATCGAAAAGACAAGGATAGAATGCTAAAATTTAGTTTAGTCCTGTCAAATAAGTCGACTTCACACACATCCTTCGAGTTACTTCGCAGGCGTGTGCAGGTTTCCTCTGTTTTTTTTCACCGTAAGATCGTCAGATAAATGTACATCATCATCATCATATCAGCCGAAGGACTTCCACTGCTGGAAATAAGCCTCCCCCAAGGATCTCCACGACGACTGGTTTTGCGCTGCCCGCATCCAGCGGCTTCCCGCGACCTTCACCAGGTCATCGGTCCACCGAGAGGGAGGCCAGCCTATACTACGCTTTCTGGTGCGTGGTCGCCACTCGAGAACTTTACTGCCCCAACGGACATCTGTTCTACGAGCAATGTGCCCCGCCCACTGCCACTTAAGTTTAGCAATTCTAAGAGCTATGTCGGTTACTTTGGTTCTCCTACGGATCTCCTCGTTTCTGATTCGATCACTTAGAGAAACACCAAGCATAGCACGCTCCATTGCCCTTTGAGTGACCTTGAACCTTCTTATGAGGCCCATAGTAAGCGACCATGTCTCAGTTCCATATGTCATCACTGGCAACAAACACTGGTCGAAGACCTTGGTCTAAAGACACTGCGGTATCTGGGACGTAAAGATATTGCGAAGCTTTTCGAACGCTGCCCAGCCGAGTTGGTTTCGACGATTGATCTCTTTCTAGAAGTTGGACCTACCTAACTGGACTGTTTGTCCCAGGTATACATATTCGGTAACAACTTTTTTTTTGTTAAAACAACAAATGTACATATGAAATCGAAATTCGAAAACACGTTGGTATGTGGCAGGATCCGAACCACGACCTCCTGGACAAGAGGTAGCGGCCCTAGCCATTACGCCACCGACTATAACCGTGAAATACAGCTTACTCCCCTTTTGAACAGGTAGAACTAAAAGCTACCTCTAAATCAAATGACTGTAACCCTTTTCATAAAATTAAATCATACATTTTCATACAAAGAATTCATACTGAGAAACATGACTGTTAAGGTAAAAAGACATAAAACGAAAAAGAAAATGAGGCCGCACAAGTGGTTGCCTTTGAAATATGACCGACTTTATTAAAAAAAAAAAACGTTGATCGTTGTATCTATAGAACCTGTGCGACCAAGCGTTGCTCGCAGTCTCCTACATAAATGTGTCAACCTAAAATATTTTTTTCAAGTGAAAACGGATTTTCTCAGGGATAACATCTGTCTAGATAGACTTGGAATGTAAAACATCATCTAAATACAAAATTCATCCAAATCCATTAAGACATTTCCGAGCATATAATAAAAATGTTAAAGTTGTGAGAGATTTCCGGAAATGTTACAAAATGGTAACAAATGAGTTAGAAAACACAATAATAATCCATTACCAAAGGTTGCCTAGAAGAAATCGCTATAGTTTTAAAGTTATTCAAAAGTAAGTAAGTTATAAAAAAATAACATACATTTGAGATTCTCACAACAAGCCCTTTCATTTGATATGCCCACAGTTAAGATTTTTTTTTGCATATGCCACACGAATAAGCGTTATTTTTGTTGATCATTTTGTATGGAAAACCTAAAAACTTTTAACAAATCCAACTGCACACAAATAAATGTTACTCCTTAATTTTGTATACGATGACGATTTGTATGGAATGCATTTTTAGGGTTCCATACCCAAAGGGTAAAATCGGGAGCCTATTACTAGGACTTCGATGTCCGTCCGTCTGTCTGTCTGTCTGTCTGTCCGTCTGTCACCATGCTGTATTTCATGAACCGTGATAGCTAGACAGTTGAAATTTTCACATACGATTTATTTCTATTAACGCTATTACAACAAATACTAAAAATTAGAAGAAGTGAAAATAAGGAGGTCTCGATACAAAAAATGAGTTAATAAACAATAAACTTGCGCCATCTAGTATGATGGATTTTGAAACATGAAACTAGTGCCATCTAGTATGATGGATTTTGAAACATGAAACTAGTGCCATCTACTATGATGGTATGGAACACTATGTGTGCGGTTCTGTCTTGCAATTGGCCGGTTTTTTTAATATATTTTTCTTGTATTCTCTACTAAATACATTGCAGAGTCAGTAAAAGCGTCGGTGGCTCAACCGGTAACGACTCGGTTCTTCTAACTAGAGGTACCGGGTTCAAATCTGGACGGCCAATGTACCAATGAGTTTTTCAAAAACTTACGTACATATACTTACCGATTGCTTTAACGGTGAAGGGAAACATCGTGAGGAAACCTGCACACGTCTGCGAAGAAACTCGCAGGTTGTGTGTGAAGTCGAACAACCCGCATTGGGCCCGGGTGGTCGACTAAGGCCTGATCGCCCTAATTCAGAGTAGGCTCGAGCCCCTCGGTGGGGACGTATATGAGCTGATATGACGACATGCAGAGATACTCCTTGAAATATCACTTGTCATTTTCTAACCCTTAGATGTACAAATTTTACAACATCCAGGTATTAACAACTAACACCTCCGATGTCACTTATAACCAGCTTTCCCGATGATATAAGGCTGCAATAAACCCACTATTTTACGATAACTTTAACGTCGGAGGGAGATAGACAGCGTGTCCCTGCATAACGGCCACTTACCGGAGATGCTCTGACAATAAAAGTGGTAGTTCTCTTTGTTCCAGCGCAACATTTCAGTAATTTCAACACAAAGTATGATGACGTGGAAATAAAATTTTATGTATAAGTATGTCCGTTGTCGAATAAACGAGCGACCTCTACCATAACATCTGCTAAATTGAAAAAGATAAAACTTACCTTAAGCCGCCGCCGCTAACAACCAACTTTGTAACCAAATTTTACTTCAATAAAAATAAGGATTTTTTTATCTAGAAAAAACAAACATTTTTTTAGATAAAAAAATCCTTAAAATCAGGACCATCCTGAAAATTACAAACATTTTTTTAGATAAAAAAATCCTTAGTTTTATTGAAGTAAAATTTGGTTACAAAGTTGGTTGT